>OZ025298.1:2793100-3993100 GCA_964019185.1 Maratus speculifer | reverse complement strand
ATTTTATTATTTTTTTCTGAACTCCACCTTGCATGCTTTATAAGCTGGATTAATTTTTTACACTTTTCGTCAAAACAATTAGGAAGCAGAAAATAAAGTTTCACAGTTTTTCTGTGTTTCACTGAAAATCTTAATGAACATGCTAAGAGCTGACTTTACTTACTTAGTTTATATCTTTTTTATTTTTCCATAAAAATTGAATGTTTTTGTTTGGTTAGCAATATAAAACATTGAATTTAATATACCAATGGCCATTTACAAAATTTTATTTATGTTTAAGATTTTAGGAGGGGTGGTCCATTACGGGATTGCTTATTTTGTGATTTTCCAGTAATGGACCACCCAAGTGACCAATACAAAAAGTGTAATTTTAGTAGAGATAAAATTTTTTGATTTAACTGAAAAGCTAAATAATCAAATTTAATACTTAAATTTTACCTATTAGAATTTAATAAAGGCAATTTCTTTATAAATAGTTGTTTTTAAAAAGTCATTCAAAATTGGTACAAAAAACAAGCAGAACATTTGACAAAATCTAGATGTGCCATTACAAGAGAAGTTGTTTTAAGTTGGTTCAGAAATGTAAAATCATATTTGGAAGAAGATATTATTAATATTTTCTTCCGAATTCTAAAGCATACAGAGAGAATTTTCAATAAGGATAAAACAAGGTTTCTTTTGTGCACTTAAAACAAGGAAAATTTTGGGACCAAAATCAGTTAAAGATGTGCATTATGTAGTACCAAATAACGAAAAAGAACAAATCACTGTTATGGGGTGTGTTTCAGCAAATATTGAGATTGTTCCTTTTGTGATAATATATCCATATAAGCATCTCTGAAGGGAATTGTAGAATCAATCTGTGCCAAATTGATGGGCTATATGATTATCTGAAAATGGTTGGATAGTGCAAGAACATTTATCATTTTAAATGCATTCTAAAATTCCATATTGAATAGTTTGGACTATCGGAAAGGGATGATAAAATTGAAGATCTGTTATTTATATTTCATAGTTGCACAGCACATCATTTAGATAATGATATGAATGAAGATTGGAGACTTTTTTTTAATGCCTTATTTTATCTAAACTTGATTTCAGTAAAACATTTCTTTATCTTATAAATCCTTTAAATTTAAATATTTTGTTTTATATCTTTACAATATAAATCCTTTAATGTTAGTTAATAATAAGCAGTTAATAATATCATTAATATTTTGTTTTATATCCGCATTATAAATCCTTGATTATAATAAATCCATAAATTAAATTTAAATATTTTGTTTTATGTTTTTTCATTATAAATCCTTTAATGTAATGAATTTCTAACTTAAATTTTAATATTTTGTTTTATTAGTATGCTTTCATTAAGTTCTGGAGCAAAATACAATTGAAACAAGTTGGAAATTGCAGGTGAAGCGTAGCAAATGAGGTGCGTTCGTACGATAACGAAGTTTTAAAAATATACAGATCTTCCTGATATAGTAGACAATACTTCGGATACAGTACAGTGGTTGAACTCTTTGTATTCCTATAAACATACAGGAAGAAATTTTCATTACACCTCAGCAACGTATATCATATTCATAAAATGTGGCACAGTTTAATATAATTAAAACATGTCCCAAACAATGTTTCCCTGTATAGCATTATGTAGTGGGAAAACTTTTGTGTGGCCCTGTAATTTCATAATAAATATTCTTTGTATCTCAGATTGTACAGAACTTATATTTTAGTATATATATACGTCATAGGTTCATGTCAATTTTATTATGTTCGAATGAGTGCTACACCATTAAAATGCATTTGCAACTTTTTTCCCCATTGACTGTAATAATAATTTTTGATAGTCCCTGTAATTGATCTAGGCATCTGATTATCATAAGATCTGAAATGACTCGACAACATTATGTAATAATTACATGTTTTCAATTTCAAACGATTAAAATGCATTTTAAACTTTTTTTCCCATTAACCGTAATGTAATGGAATCCTTTTGATTTTCTCTGTAATTGATCTATTCATCCGATTTTCATAAAATTTGAAAGGACTTGACAAAATTATGTAATAATTATGTATTTCAAATTACAAACAATTCGATTGGATAGTTTTTGCGTTGTTATATGCGGACAGATAGACGGGCAGACAGACGGACAGACCGACAGACAGAACGACTGAACGACAACAATAGATGCCATGTATTTACATAATTACGAACGCACCTAAAGCAATTATCTGTTATTTTTTGTAGGGTGGCCCATTACTGGAGCATAGGCGGTCCATTACTGGAACATAAATGGTCCATTACTGGGCTTTTGGGTGTTTAGACATATTTCTATTATTTAAAATTAAATTTTTATTTCTATTGGGAAATGTAACTATGGGATTAGTTAAATATTGTTGAAAGATTAATATAATATGAAAAAAATTGGAATACAATAATTATAACTGTTAATAAAAAATTATTTCTTAGAGAAATTCCTTAAGGTGGTCCATTACTGGCACATCTACCCTAGTTATTTTTCGATTGCACTGTTTTATCATTTAATAGGATTTTCGGCGTTCCATGTCAACATTTTGTTATTCATGAATAATTTCTGATTACAACTCCCCCCCTTTCATATTAATTTTTTAGGCATTGACTTCCAAATATTTAGAGATTTTTAATGCAATTTTCAATGTGATTTTTAGCCATTCTTCAAGTTTCGTGACGATTCTTTGACATTCGGAAACTGATTTCGATTTCAAACATTTTGTTTAATATTGTTAATTTTTTGATTGCAGTATTTTATTTTTTCACAGTGAATTTTTACCCTAGCAATTTTTTAATATTTTGCGATTTTTAATACTATTTTCAGTGCAATTTTCGGGCTTTCACAGTCATTTTTTGACTTTTTTCAAAGGAATTCGATTTAAAAATTCTAGCCTAACAGGAATTTGGTTTCAAACTTTTAGTCTTTATGGTAGTTGTTTTGATCTCCAGCGATTTTTAATGCAATGTTTTAGATTTTTTTTGTTTGTTTGAGTTCATGGCAATTTTTTTTTTTTTTTTATACGGAAATGGAATTCGGTTTTAAACTTCTTTCTAATATGAAAAAATTTCTCCTGTGCGATTTTTGCTATATTAAAGGTTTTTATTGCAATTTTTAACTTTATTATTCGCCTTGCACTGCTTGCCATTTTATTACACTAAATAGATTCAAAACTTTTATCCAAATAGAGTAATTTTTAGTACCTTGATTTTTGAAAATTTTGTCATTTTTAATGCAATGCTTCGTGATTCGCTTTGATTTTTTAGACGTTCAATTTTCGACCGAATGTAGTAAACTCTGCCCTCTTTTCCTCTAAGTTTATTCGAATTTCGAAATACAATTTTTGAATTTTGTTTTATATTTTTATAAATTTTTAATGCTTTCGCAATTTTGTAAGATTTTTCCACATTAGTAAAAAGCACCCAGTTTCAAATTCCCAGTTTCCCTTTTCTTTTCGATGAACGTTTAACGAAATTCGTGGAACAATTTTTAAATATTTCGAGTTTTTTTTATTTTGAATTTAAAGTTTTTTTTCACAATTCTCGCTTTTTTTTTTTGACGAATCCGAGCAACGCCGGGCAGATTAGCTAGTAAATAAATAAATAAAAAAAATGATTAAATAAATTACCATTGTGTTACTTAAACACTTAAGGAAATCTAAAAGAAATAAAACACGAATCGTAAACATATTTTTAATGTTTTAGTATAAAAGGATGAAGACGAAATGAAAATGATATTAACCAGATATATATATATATATATGCATATAAATGAATCTTTATGATTTGAACACAGCTTGATGAGCATTTATTGTTTATCCTGTTGATTCAGAGCTTCCATGTACAGCTTGTTCGGCTGTGCAGGATAACTTTCCAGAAAAGCTTCCCATTTCTCATGGCGCGTAATTTCTTTTACTTGACGCACGAACAGCTCGGTTGCTTTTTGCAGCAGTTCCTCCTCACTGTGCTTCAGAGCCAAGGCGGTGTAATCACAGAAATTGTCCACGCATGAGCTGCAAACATTCTGCTCTCATCTGCGGCTCTTGGTACGCGACTGCCACTTCGTATAGGCCACGCACGTTCTCCGAGCACAAATTGTCTGCCGTCCCTGTACACAGGTAGTGGATCAGAGTGCGAAACTGGTCCGGATCGCAGTCGTCGATAGACAGGGTGTCTGCAGTCTGTCCTTGACTTTCGTTGTTAAACCTCGATCCGAAGAATGGGTTGCAAGCTCCCAAGATGCTTCTGTGCAGCCGAAACTCCTCCCCCCTGACACTGACAGTCACGTCGCTGTGTTCTCCACATACCATTATCCTTTTAAAATCCTGCAACAGGTTTCCAATAGCTGCAAATAGAAAAAATATGAGGAATTACACATCCAGGATTATAGTTTTTTTTTAATATAAAAAGTATTGTGTTAAAAGGATCCTTTATCCTCTTCTGCCCCACCGAACTTGGATAGCAGGCCCTAACGTCGAAATGCAAATGAGTGAGTATAGTCTTGGCCCTTTATTTTTCAAGGTATAAGAAAAGGAAGGCTTTAACATTAACATGCGTACTTACTACATACTAAGTATTGGTGTTACCACAGGCGATTAGTTGTATGTGTTCGTGGGACGTGACCAATAGAAATAAAAAGGGATGCAGTGGAGGGTATACGGGGCTATACGCACCATGCCTTCTGGAATTGTAAAAAAATCGTCTATCCACTGTTCCTTAATTAAAGCATTAGCGTATACCCTATCTAAGCGCGTTTATAAGACAACGTATACCCTCTGCCTATACTGTCCCAAGTAAAAAAGTCAGCAAAAAACCTTTAAAAAAACCTTCAGGGAAGCTCAAGTTATTTCGGACAAAAAAACCTGTATTTCCCCCCCACATTTTTGTCCGAAATACCTTAAGCTTCCCTGAAGGTAATAAAACCTGCGTTAACCCTTGATACTTTGTCCGAAATACCTTACCCTTTCCTGAAGGTAATAAAACCTGTGTAATCCCTTGACACTTTGTCCGAAATACCTGAAGTTAGCCTTTAGCTAAAAACACCCCCAGTTACCCCCACTAGGGGACACCCTGGGAGGTGTTCCCTTGGGGGGGGGTGGCAAAATTGGGATAGAAGGAAAGGAGGTGCATAACATGTATAAGGAGTCACAGGCTTTTCCAACAATATGTCACATGTGGGGGGGCAACAAAATTTAGAAAAGTGTCCCCTTCGGGGGGGGGGGGGAATAAGTGAGAAAAGAGAAACTGTTGATGCATAACGAGATTAAGTGGTTACATGCCTTTCAAATAGTATGTCACAACAGGGATATCAGGAAAAGAGCAATGCTTTGAATCCCTCGAAAAATTATGCCCCTTGAAATGTGCACCCTCTTTCCCCCTTTCTTTGAAATTTTTAGATATTATAAATATTTATCAGAACACCATAAAAAAGGATCTAAAATGATAAAAACGCTACAATTTCAAAAGCATATGAAAAGCAGAAAAAATAATGAAATTCTTCGTTCGTCCACAGAATCTGCGAAATTCATCCGTCGACCCAATGGAAAAAAATCCGAAGAATTTTGTAAATCGATTACAGCTGCAAATTTTTTTAACATGTAGGAATAAAATGTTTCAAAACTCATAAATCAGTAATGTGAAAAAAATTGATAGAATAATTCACTCTTTAAAAAAATTCACAATATTTCCCAGTCAATTAGTTGAAAAAAAAAAAAAAAAGAGAGAGAGAGAGAGAGTTTATTTATTCCGTTGCTTTAAAATAATGATAAATTTAACAATCTGTTGCAGTAAAAGAAACTCACCTGTGAATTGTGAGAAAAAAATATTGAGATTTTTTAGTCGGTGGCAGGAGGAAAAAAATGCAAAATTTTTAAGCCGATTTCTGGTGAAAAATCGTTAAATGAGTCACACTGAATATTGCATAATGAATAATAATTAATGTAAAGAAAAAATATTGCATAATAACATTAAATAGGGAAAAGTCACAAAATTCATCTGCCACAGGAAAACATTTCAAAATTTTACTGATAAAAAAAGTGTAAACAAACCAATTCAAAATATTTTTTTTCTGAACAAGGTACATAATAGCCCTTTTATAAAAATTCACGCCTTTTTTTCTTTTTTAGAGCAACTCTTTTTTTTTCTAGAAACAACATAATTTTAGTATTGATTTAAGTTAAAAATATCGGAAGGGGGGGGGGGAGAATTTTTAAAAAAGGGAGCAGTTGTACCTTGTTAAATAATTTATACATATATATATATATATATATATATTATGTCCATTTTTCTCAATAAATTTTAATATTTTCTGCGACTGATTGATTTTTTGGAGATCTTCCCAATTCACTGATGAATTCAGCGATTTTTTTCGCCTGTGATCAAATAAAGAATTTTGCTTTTTTTTTTTTTTTTTTTTTTTTTTTTTTTTTTTTTTTTTTTAGAAATGTTATTTCTGTCATTAGGCTGCCAAAAAGCTTTGCAAAATTGTCAATCGTTTTTGTGAAAAAATCAAGAAATTCACCAAACAGTTGGCTATGATGAAAAAATTCAGTCCGTTAAAAAAAAAAAAAAAAAAAAAAAAAAAATACTAGTTTTGCCAGTAAGTCGCGAGGGAAAATAGGGAAATTCTCCAACTGTTTACTGGATAAAATGAAATTTTTTGACCATCTGAGGGGGAGGTGGGGGGAGGAATCTGCACCTTGCCTGTCCTCATACAGCCTGTCCTTGCCTGTCCTTAAAGTTATTGACCGTAATAGCCTAATGTGAAAAAAAAACCCTTAAAAAGTAAAAATTGTTTAATAACAATTAAAATGCTAGCAAAATATATGTGAACACTCCCATAAGATTAGCATTTGCTTGCATGTTTAAAATCTTAAATAGTCATGCAAAGAAATTGAACCGCTAATGTTAAAAATTGGGTTACTGTTTACTTTTCGATTTTTATTACAGATTTTATAATACAGGGTTCATACAGAGTTCGGGAGAAAACGTCCAAGGAGTACATAAAAAATCCAAGGAGTCCAAAAAATCTTAAGGACTTGCCACTTTTGTTGTTATCTATGTGGCATGCATTTGCACAGCCCCAATTCCGCAGGGATTCTGCGAGGGGGGGGTGCTATCTGTGATCTTCAGACGAAATCAGCAATTTATTTGCGATATTTTAGCAAAATCAGCGATTTATTGAGACCTTTTGTCAAAATTGGCGTTTTTAATGCAATCTTTTGACGAAATCGGCGTTTTCCTGTTTTTTTTTTTTTTTTTTTTTTAATTATTTTATTTATCTATTTTTTTAAATATGAAATTGATGTTTTTTCGACGATTTTTAAACAAAATTTGCATTTTTACACGATCTTTTCTTGAGAACGGCATTTTACCAACGATCTTTTAACGAAATCAGTGTTTTTTTTTTTTTTTTTTTTCGAATGATCTTTTGACAAAATATTTGTAAGCAATCTTTTATCAAAAACAGTGTTTTATTCCCACGGTCTTTTAACGAAATTAGCCTTTTATATGTGATATTTGGTGAAATTGCTATTTTAACCATGATCCGCTCAGGAAATATGTGTTTTTCAGCGATCTTTTGACAAAATCATTGACGAAATTTTTGTTTTTCCACGAAATATAGACGAAATGTGTGCTTTTTCGATGATCCTTTCACAAAATTTGCATTTCTCTGCGATTGTTTTTTTCGCATGTAAAACAGTACCAGTTGGCAACTATGCGGAACTGATAACCCAATTTCAAATTTTTAGAAGAGGATGCCTTAAAATTTCGGACGAGAATCACCCCTGAATCCACCATTATCAGCAAAATTAAGAATGATGAATCGTATTAAGAAGAAGAAATCAAAGTTGTATATCTAGCTGTGAAGGAATTAAACAGTGTAATCACTTTTTGAAATTAGAAGCTTAGAGGTGTCTGGATGATTCTTTTCACTTTTCTTTCCGTTATGGCCATCCAACCAGTCACTGCTGTGCTTCTGATGAATAACGTGCATAAAGGGTTTACTGTGCGCTTTACAATCGCAATTTTTTTTTTCCTTCCCGGGAGCAATATTGCTCACGTGCAAAACCGCAATAAAATTTAAGGTGTTTCTAAGGAGTTATTTTGTTTATCTAAGTAGTTCTAAGTACTACTAGCGATCGTTTTTATTTCTAAGTAGTTTCTAAGGAGTCCAAGGAGTCTGTACAAACCCTGATAATATATAAAGCTGCTTTTACTTTCACATATCTCAAAAGGATGCTCCCACAGATTTAACATTAGCTTGCGAGATTCTTTGTATATCAAAAATTTAAATATATACATTTTTGTATGATGAAAAAACATATTATTCAGTCCGTCAAAAAAAAATATTGCCTGATTCACTTATTGATTACATGGGAAAAGAAAGCTCACAAGTTTATCCAATAAGTTGTGCGGGAAAATAGGGAAATTCGGCAGATGTTTACTGGATAAAATGAAATTTGTTGACCATCTGCATGGGTGGTGGTTGGGGGGGGAGGACCTGCACCTCCTATGTCCTCATACAAATAAAATTTATCGACTGTAAGAGCCTAATGGGAAAAAAATCCTTAAAAAAAATAAAATAATAATTAAAATGCTAGTGAAAAATATGTGAAAAACATCCCCATAAGATTAACATTACTTTAAGCATTAAAAATCTAAACTAGTCATGCAAAGAAATTGAGTCACTAATGTTAAACTTATGAGAGCATTCTTTAAAAAAAATTCTCACGTGCATATAGATAATTTCAAATGTTTTTTTTTCTTGCTTAGAACAGCTGAGATTGAATTCTAATTAGGTTACTGTATATTTTTTGATTGTTATTACAGATTATATATATATATAATTACTTTTACTTTCACATACCTCAAAAGGTTGCTTCCATAGATTTAACATTAGCTTGCGAGTTTCTTTGTATGTCATAAATATATACATTTTTGTATGAAATGACTAACATACTCTTCATTTAACACCCCCCTCCGCCTTTCGTTCTGCCACCCAGGGCATATGTGGGAAGAAAAAAAAATGAAAAAGTCATACAAGTGTTGGTATAATATAGATAAATAAATAATAATAAGTAAGCAGACATGGTACAGGCTCAGCAAAAAAAAAAAAAAAAAAAAAAAAAGCTGAACTTTCACGGACTTTTGATAAAATTAGCATTTTCTCGCAGAGTTTTAACAAAATTAGCACTTTTCTGCAATTTTTTAACGAAATTAGTGTTTTTTGTGAGCATTTTATGAAAATTGCACTTTTTTTATGGTTTTTCTCAATGAAATGTATATTATTATGATCTTTTAGCAATATACACAGTTTTTCTCACCATTTTTGACAAAATTCACATTATTTTCCACAATCTTTCAAGAAAATTTGAGTATTTTCCGCGGTCTTAGGCCAAAATTCACGTATTTTCCATGATCTTTCGTCAAAATTTGCATATTTTCCAAGATCTTTCGTCAAAATCTACATATTTTCTGAGTTCTTTCGTCAAAATCTACATTATTTTCTGAGATCTTTCGTCAAAATCCACATATTTTCTAAAATCTTTCGTCAAAATCTACATATTTTCTAAGATCTTTCGTCAAAATCTACATATTTTCTGAGATCTTTTGAAAAAATTCTCTTATCTTTCAACAAAATTCCCCTCTTTTTTCAATGTTTTAGAAAATTTGCGATTTCAGCTATTTTTCCTCAAAATTCGCTAATTTTCAGTTACCTTTCTTCAAAATTCATATAATTTCCGCGATCTTTCGTCAAAATATGTGTTTTTTCTTCGATCTTTCAAAAAAATTCATGATTTTTCTCTGATCTTTCGTCAAAATTAGCATATTTTTGTACAAAATACATTTATTTTCCACGAACTTTCAACAAAATATGTCTATTTTCCTCAAAATTCTCATATTTTTCAAGATCTTTCAACAACAATTGCATATTATCCATGATCTTTTGACAAAAATGGCATACTTTCTCATATTTTTCATGATTTATCAATAAGATTCGCCTATTTCTGCATTTTTTCAACAAAATTTGCGTATTTTACCGATTTTTCAACAAAAGTAGTGTATTTTCCCCGATCTTTCAACTAAATTCACATATTCTGCACGATCTTTCGACAAAATTCGCAGGATTTTTCTACAAAATCTGAATAATTTCCACGATTTTTCGATAAAACTGAAGTATTTTTGATGATTCTTTGACGAAAGTAGAGTATTTTTCCGCAAACTGTTCACAAAAATCACGTTTCCCCGCAATCCTTTAACATAAATTGCATCTTGTTCAGGATCCATTAACTAAAATCGTATCTCGAGCACAAAAAATCTCGAATTTCGTCGATCGAGCACAAAAAAGCGCGAATTTTGTTGATCTCGAACGGAAAAAATCACAAATTTTTCGATCGGGAATGAAAAAATTGCGAATCTCGTTGATATGGCACGCAAAAATTACCAGTTTCAACGATCAGGATAAAAAATTATTGCAAATATGGTCGATTAGCTTCATAAAAAGTTGGAATTCGGGTGATCGGATACGAAAATCTCGCGAATTTTCTCGATTCTGAATTTTAAAAAAACGTTAATTTCATTAATGAAGCACAAAATAAAGCAGATTTTGCGCCAAAAAATTGAAAAATTTTTTGTGCTGCTGCAGGATAATCGTGAGTTTCATCAGTTTATCATGAGAGGAAAAAAAAAATCACAGATCTGATGAATTTATGGCAGAAAAAAAAATAATAATAAAGATCTTGTCAGTCAGTTAAGAATTGCGAATTTCATTTTTTGTGCTCGGAAAAATGCGTTTTTCTGGACCAAGTAAAAGGCGCTAACTTCGTCAGTTGGAAAAAAATTGCGAATATGGACGATCTCCTTCGAAATAAAGTGCAAATTAGTTGATCGGGAACGTAAAATCACAAATTTTATCGATGGAAAATGAAAAAAATCGCAAATATGTTCAATTGGCTTCGGAAAACGCATGAATTCAAGCAATCGGGTTCGAAAAACTTGCGAATTTTATCGATTCGGTAGGAAAAATTGCTAATTTTATTGCTTAGATACGAAAAAAACAGTAGATTTTATCGATGATTGCTGAAAAATTGAAATTTTTTTCAACAGCTGCAGAACAAGCGTGAATTTCGGCAGTTTATTGTGAAAAAAAAATCGTGGATTTCATCAATTTGAGGCGGAAAAAATGCAGATTTCGACAGACAGTTATGAATAGTTAATTTCATTGCTAGTGCACAAAAAAATGCACATTTCATCGATAAAGAACGGAGAAAGGCGCTAATTTTGTCGATTGGGCACGGAAAAATAGTCATTTTTGTCGATCAGGCTTAGAAAAATTGCGAATTTCGTGGATTGGCTTTGAAAAAATCGCGAATTTCACCAATCTTGTGCAGAAAATTGTGAATTATGTCGATATGGCGCGGAAAAATCAGGAATTTTGTTGATCAGGAAAATCTTGTTGATCAGCTCCTTTCCCTTCTTGCTCATAAACTTCACATTTTTAATTCAGCATTAGCAACTTATGTTTGTTTTTTAGAATTTTTAACGAAACAAAATTTAGTCTCCCGAAAAGTCAAGGATTACTATTACATGTTGAAAACAATTCTTGCGATATCTGTTATATTACAAACGTAAAAACTGTTGACATATCTTTACCAACTTAATTGGATATTTTGGCCTGGTAAGTGAACCCCCCCCCCCTTCTCCCGTTTGAGACCAAATTTTTTATTTTGTTTATAAAGGCCACAGATCACCTCTTTAAAATATAATTCTCTTCATGTTACTGATTTGGCCCTTCTCTTGAACAGGTTGTGCATCCCTATCAGAGGTACATTTATTTTCACAGTTCTTATTCTAAAATACAATAAGGCATAAATATACAAGAACAGACAATTAAAAAAACTAAACCACAATCATCCAATGATTTTCAATTAACATTCGGTAAATTCCATCTCCACACCCCCCTAAACAAAATGCTCTAGCTATGCCACTGCCAGCACTGTGTAAATCAGGTAGGTATGTTCCTAAAAAGATAACAGCTGAAAGATTTATAAAAAAGCTAAATTACTTACCGATAAAATTGTATTCCGAATTAAAAAAATTGACTAATTTTTCACAAAAAAAAAAAAAAAAAAAAAAAAAAAAAAAAAAAAAAATTGCTTTATTAATTTCTTGCCTTAGACATATGTACAGACAAATCACATCAATTAAAAATGCGCTATTTGAGATAAAAAAAAAAAAAAAATCCCGCTTTGCAGGTTTTTTTATTTAAAGTTATCAACAATGTTTCCAATCAAACAATTAACTCCAGACTGAAATGTCCTGTAGAAAATTGAATATAGCATTCATTGGAAATTAAAAAAAAAAAATTAAAAAAAAAAAAAAGAAAGAAAAAGAAAAACTTGAAAAATCTCCACTCATTAAAGTAACTAATAACAAAAATTTTAATCAATAAAAATATTTTGGTTAGGGAGAACATTTCTTATAAGAAATTTTCGTGATCGATAGGGATCTTTGTGATTCGTAAAGATCGATTTCCCTTTTTTTTAAGTGATAAAAATCTCCTAATTTTAAAAACAGCTTGACACTTAACTCTTAAAACACATCCTAAAGGGACTTTGAAATTTTATTTTAATGAAAACATCAAGCAATTAAAAAAAATTAAACAGTTTTATTACAAAGTCCCTTTAGGATGTATTTTAAGAGTTAGTGTCACGCTGTTTTTAAAATTAGGAGATCTTTATCACTTAAAAAACAGGGTAATCGATCTTTACGAATCACAAAAATCCCTATAGATCACGAAAATTTCTTATAAAAGATGTTCCCCCATACCAAAATATTTTTAAATCTACGTGCCGATACGTTGTTACCGAATATTGTTCTTGTCTAATGAATCGCATATTAAAATAAATTTTAATATTAAAAATATGTATTAAATAACAAATATTTGTAGCCTTCTTAAGGCAATGTATACATCCTTTTAAAAATTAATTACAATGTGACTATTTTACTGATAGAAACTTAAAATACAGGACTAGATAAACGAGCAATAAAATAATTAAACGCGCGTCGCGCCGCTAAGTCACATGTACGTAAACATTGGCGCGAAATGATAACAACACACATTCGGAAAGTTGAGTTGATAATCTCCTTCATCTTCCGAGGCATGGAGTCAGAAAAATTAGTAAAGCTAGGTCCAACGATTGTTTTTAAAGAAGTAATTTTAATAAAAACTAGAAGTTATGCCTGATAGGACCATAGGGATATGGACCATTTTTGCATGTAATAACCCCACCTACATTTTTCAGCTTTAATCCTGGACACCGGCCAAAATGAGAAAATTGGAGATGGGAGAGTTGCTTCATCTAGCTCGATTTTGAAATTTAAATAACTATTTATTATTCTTTTTATGTCTTCAAAAACATTGTAAAATTTATTTTTTTCGTGTAACTAACATAAAAGAGCTTCTTTTATTTTAGAATGCGCAGAATTCTAAGTTTTTTCTTCAAAGAGGAACTGAAAAAATTGTTCAAGGGACTACAGGGGAAGGGTGGAAGTGTCAGGTGAACCATTGCCTCTTCATGCATTTTTAAATTTATTTAACTAAAGTTTTTCCTTTTTTTCAGATTAAAAAAATATACATTCATTTCGGAAAACTTAAGATGAAAAACTAAACAAGATATTTTCCGTAAAAAGGGGGGGGGGGATACTTTGATCCTAGTTAGATTTTAAGTTTTAATTAATTTTGTGGTGGGGGAGAGGCAGGGTGTTTCTTAACAAATTTCTTCTGACAGTTAATTTTCGACTTTTTTTAACACTTTGTAACAAAGTTCAAAACTGTGTATGAATTCGGTTTGTATGTCCGTCCGTCCGTGGTCTAACTCTACTAAATATTGTCGGAATGCAATGACATTTAATTTTATACTTTTTGACTTTTATATTACAGAGACATTCAAAAGAATTCCGTCACATTAAATTTATTTTCGGAAGTTTATCGGACTTTGAAATTTTGTGCGTTTTTGAATACGATATTAAATATTAATGTAAGAGATTTTGAAATAATAAAGGGCGTTAAGAATTTTCCACTTAACCGCTAAAGGGATTTTTGGATGGGATTGAAAAATTGTAATTTCAAATAATAATTAAGAATCTTAATGAGGGGACTTTAAAATAATTTGAAGATTTTTCCTTTCTTAGAACGGAATTTTTATATCGCTATTTCAAATTATAATTTAACATAATTAAAAATGTTAACAAGGATAATTAAGAATTTTTTATTGAACCGGTGGAAGAAATTAGATTTCTCAGAATTATCTAAAATATTAATTTAAAATAATAATAATAATAATAATAATAAATATTATGACGAAATGCAAACATATCAAAATCTTAGATATCATAATGTGCAATGATAAACCTCAATAAAACCTTCAAGTAAAACCTTTATATCACCTGCGTGAGAAACCGTTTTCACTTTCCTTCAAAATACCTCAAGTGATTTCATGAAAATCTTCTAATTCATTAAAGGTGATTTAAGGGTAATAATTTGCTCATAAGAACCTGTATAAAAACTTTTTAAAAGCTGTATATTTCTCTTAGGGAAACCTTTAGCTTTCATTTTCCTTATAAATACCCGCAAAAACCTTTAATATGCCTGCAAAATCTCAAAATATTTAAAGGTTTTTTACTGATTTTTTTACCTGGACAAGATCTTGTACTCTTTTATTTAGCTTTTCATCTACTTCAACTATTTTCTCTTGAACGTTATTAACTTCATTCTGGATTTTCTCATCTACTTCCTCTATTTTCCTTTCCAATTTCTCTTCCACGTTACTAACTTTATTCTGAATTTTCTCTTCTACTTCCTCTATTTTCTCTTCTACCGAAACTATTCTTCTCTCTACCGACGATAACTTTTCTTCTAATGTTTTCTTCATTTCTTCTTGGCCTTTATTAATCTTTTCAGTCACTTCTTCTTGGCATTTATCAATTTTATTTGTCAACTGTTCCATTCTTTCTTCGTTTTTATTCATTTTATCCGCCAACTCTTCTTGGCCTTTATTCATCTTTTCCGCCAACTCTTCTTGGCCTTTCGTCAATTCTGTCTTTATGCCATTGATAGCATCTAATAGTTCTTTCAGTTGTCCGTCCATTGCTCTTGTTTTCGCCATAAGATTCCGACTCCTGACACCAAATGTTCCAGCGTATATGGGGTTCTTTTGATCTTATGGTTAGACAACTTCAAACTCTTGTCTCTTAGAAAAGTAGAAAATAATTTATTTACAGATCTTCAGAACAACAGAGTCTTCGAAACTCACAAATATTACTCGATATTCAAACATAACTGTTCAAATCTATCGTACAAGTACAGAGATAGGTCCCAGAGACTCTTTATACAATGTCTCAACGCTAAATCACATTCAAAACAACGTAGAGAAAACTCAAGCAAACTTGCTTAAACAATCGTAGCTCACTCAATGACTGACTGATAAATTATAACAACGACAGCTCGTATTGCTCTCCTTATATGGACTCGCAGCATGCGCTAGAAGTTTCCACAGGCTTCTCGAAAAATCCAGAAACCAAGGAAAAACATTCAATGTATCAGCATACCTAAGGGGGGTTACCATAGAGAGGGAAGGGTTACCATCGCCAACAATCACCAAGTTTGTCACCAACTTGGCGATATATCGCCAAATTTGGCGACCAAAATTAGTCGTCAAAAGTGACGCCAACGTGGCGATATCTTTATTATTTCGCCAAGCTGCCATAGACATTCACTGAAAATAATAGACAAGTTTGCTTGATAACAGGGACAAAAGCTAATATTAGTTAAAGAATCGAGCTTAATAAGATTATTTATGTTATTTTACAGTACAAACACTAACTATTTACAAAATTCGTAACAATATATAGAATCACTCTAGCCGATTATTTAATATTACGAAATTCATCAATTCAACAATGTGAAATTCAGTGTACAATCATGATAACTCATAATTGGCTGAAGAAAAAAAAAAGTGAAATTCGTGTTACAGGGAGAAAAAACGTATTTATCAAAGGAAGGAAAATCAAAAAAATTTATCAATCACAGGAAAATATAATTAAATTCTACCTATAAAAATTACTAAATGAAAAATATTTTCTATAAACAAAATACACAATTGCTTTTTTTTTTTTTAATAAACTCTTAGTTGACTGTAATTTTTTTCTAGACTCCAAGCCATTAAAGGCAGATTTATTGTAATTGCAGAATGAAATAAGATAAATGAATCTACTCTTATTGTTATTCATACTGTTCATTATTTTTTTAATAATCAGTCAAGCCAATGTTATCTATTGGGTATCTGTACCTTTTTTATTTATATTTGTTTGCAAATATTTCTGTTAACCCTGTTTTTAAAACATATAAAAAGAATGCAGGTGTACAATTTAGCTGCCTCCTAAATAAAAATCTTGTTTTTCACTTCGTCACATAAAGCCATGTATATGTAACATTAATATTAAAAAAAATTAACAAGGGGGCATATAATAAAAATGTATACCTGCATACTTTTTACACGATTAAATCAAGTCGGCTTAAAGACCTAAGTTTATGTATAAATAAACACCAACTGACGATAAATAACATATGTCATTTTAAATATCTACTGCTGAAAATTATATTAAACAATATGAACTGAACAAGCATAGAATAAAATTGGTTATTTCTTTTAACTCTGTATATGATAAGAATAATAATGTATATACAAGAAAAAATTGCAATAAAATATGTGAATCTGCCCTTATATGGATGATTTTCATCCATATACAGGACAAACCTTTTTTAATAAATACACAAGAAACAAAGATGGTGTCTGTAACTGTTTTCGTATTGTCATGGCCTCAAAAATCTAGACATAATTTTGCAATAATGTTATCCTCTATAAAACATTATATCATTTATATTACAATTCCTCTAAATGTGTCTTTTGTTTAACTATGAAACTGTTTCTGCATTAAAGTAACTGCTTTATTGAATATAATAATATACATTTAAAAAAAAATTGCAAATTATTTTCCTATATTCCAAATTTTATATAAATATTCGTTAAAATTATTCTTATGTGTCGAATATTTCAGCCAGAGATGTTGAGCCCCACTAAATGATTTGGCCAAGGACATTACACTAGCACTGTGTGTGAATCAGGCAGCTATGTTCCTAAAAAGATTATAGCTGCGAGATTTGTAAAAGAAACTAAATTACTTAACGATAAAATGATAATCGAAATTCACAGAATTATGACAAGATTTTTCATAATCATAAAAAGTTGATTCATTAATTTCATGCCCAATTCCGCAATATCACATTAAACAAAAGTTTACCATTTCAGATTAAAAGAAAAAAAAATGCCTGGCAGTTTCTTTTATTTAGAATATTAGTATTTCTACATAGCCAACTAATTCCAAGCTGTAATGTCCTGTAAAAAATTGAATAATAGATTCATCAGAAGTTCAAAAAAAGGTAAAAAGAAAAAAAAGAAAAGAAAAGAAGAGAAAATTTTTTTTTAGAAAAACCCCACCCATTAAAGTATCAAGTGTCAATAACTTTAATCAATAAAATTTAAGATATTTTAATGAAAATAACATCAAGAAATTAATAAATGAAGCATTATTATTATATGGTCCCTTTAGGGTGTATTTTAAGAATGAAATGTCAAGTTCTTTTTAAATTTAGATCTTTATCGCTTCGCTAATATTTAAAAAAAAAAAAAAAAACAGGGAAATCGATCTTTACGAATTATGAAAATAACTAAAACTTCTTGTAGTAATGTCTCCTTATATCATAATATTTCTAAATTTACGTGCCGGTACTGGTTTTACCGAATATTGATTTTGCCTAATGGATAGTTAATTAGAAAGCTGACTTCAATAGCTTGTTTAATTTTAATAGCTGACCAGATATAAAATTTAATATTAAAAATGAATTACAATGTGACTATTTTACTAGAAACTTAAAAAAACAGGACTACAAAAACGAGAAATAAAATAAGGAAAAGAAAAGCATGCGATCGCGCGTTGCTTGTCACATGAAAACAGCGCGGGCACGAAGGTAAACACACAATCTGAAAGTTTAGTTGATAATCTCCTACTCGTTCCCGTAACATGGAGTCAGAAAATGCAGCTAATCGGTCCAACATAATTTGTTGATTTTAAAGAACTAATTTTAATAAAAACTGGAAGTTAACGTCTGATAGGGGATATGGATAATTTTTGCATGTAATAACGACATTTATATTTTTCAGCTTTAATCGTAGACGCCGCCAAAATGAGAAAAATGGGATCGGAAAGGTTGCTTCCTCTAGCTCGATTTTGAAATTTAAGTAACTTTTTTTATGTCTTCAAAAACACATTAAAATTTATTTCTTCGTGTAACTAACATAAAAGAGCTTCCTTTATGTTAGTATGAGCAAAAATTCTAAGTTCCTCCTTTAAAGAGGAACTAAAAAAAAAAATGTGAGGCATGAAAAGACAGTGAACCATTGCCCCTTCATGCATTTTGAAATTTAATGGACTAAAGTTTCTTTTTTCCAGATTTAGAAAAAAAAAATGAAACTTTTTCTTTTCAGAAAATTTAAGATAAAAAGCTAAATAAGATATATTCCGTAAATGGGGAGGGGATACATAACATTAGTTAGATTTTGAGAATTAATTAAAATATATTTTTCTCCGATTTTAGAAAACTTAGTGAAATATATTTATTTCGAGTAACTTAAAATTTACAAGATATAATAAGAGTTTTGTGTGTTAAATTCATGGTGGTGATGGGAAAGCAGAATATGTTTTTGAACAAATTCCTTATGATAGCTAATTTTCAGCCTTTATTAACACTTTCTACCGAAGTTCAAAAGTGTTTATTGATTCGGTTTGTATTAATTTGGTTCGTCGTGGTCTAATTCTATTAAATATTGTCCGAATGCCATGACATTTAATATTCATATTACTTAGACATTCAAAAGAATTCCGTTACAGTACAATTTATTTTCGGAAGTTTCGGACTTTGAAATTTCGAGCGTTTTTGAATATGATATTAAATATTAATGAAAGAGATTTTGAAATATAATTTGAAGATTTTATTAGGGGTAATTTTTGTTGATTAAAATTTTTATATGTGTTACTGTTCGAGGGCATATTTTTACTGGCGTATTTTAAGAAAAAATTATTGCAATTTTTAGGATAGTAGATTCTGAAAAAGTTTTGTGATTCTTTTTTTTTTTTCTTTTAGAGGAAATTTTCGGCGATTGAAATTTTTGAGTGTGTTAGAGTTAGAAGTGAAATTGTTAATGTTAATAATTTTAGAAGTGGTAATTAAACATTTTAACGAGGAATTGACTTCAAAATAATTTCAAGATTTTTCTAATGGGATTTTTGGATGGGAATGAAAAATTGTAATTTTAAATAGTAATTAAGTATCTTAATGAGGGGACTTTAAGATAATTTCAAAATTTTTCATTTCTAGAACGGGATCTTTATATCGCTAATTCAAATTGCAATTTTAAATAATTAAAAATTTTAACGAGAATAATAAAGAATTTTTTATTGTCCGATAAGAGACATTAGATTTCTTGGAATTATCTGAAATATTAATTTAAAAAAATAATAAATATTATGAGGAAATGCAGACACATCAAAATCTTAGATGTCATAATGTGCAATAACATAAACCTATATAAAACCTTCAAATAAAACCTTCATATTATCTACATGGGAAACATTTTTCATGTTCCTTTAAAATACCTGAAATGATTTCACGAAAATTTTCTAAGTCATTAAAGGTAATTTAAAGGTAATAATTTACCCATAAAAACCCGTACGAAAACTTTTAATAAGCTGTATACTTCTCTTAAAGAAACCTCAAGGTTTCATTTTCCTTCTAAATACCCGAAAAATCCTTCAAAATACCGACAAAATCTCAAAATATTTAAAGGTTTTTTGCTGATTGTTTTACCTGGGATTTCTACTGGCTATTTGCTTGTTTGATTAAACAAGATTAGTTAAACAGTAAATTACACAGAGTTGTTGCCTCCTGGTATTTTTTGAACCGCGGAATAAGAACAATTTTTTAAAGTAAAGCATTTTTAATGTGTCGTTTAAATCTGATGTAATGTTCTTTTAATTTTTCTTTCACTTTTTTAATATTTACGTGAAAATATTTTTGTTGTTTGAAAGGAAATATTATTTGTGCTGTTTTATTATTCACAGCACTAGTTAAAATGATCATATCAAAATATGTCTCTTTTAATCATTGTGTGTGTCGGTCGAGAATAGAGATATCTTGTAATGTCCGGATTTTATTCGTAGTCTGATTGGTCCATGTTTAATATCCAGAAATGGAATACTACTATTGCTACAATGACAAAAAAAAAATATTTTAAAAACTGCAAAAAGATTAATAACTGAAAAATAAAATGAGATACACCTTTCAAACAAATTGAATTTAAAAGTATTTATCTTTCCTTATACAACGGTGTAAAAATTGAAAATGAACGATGTTTACAAATTTAAAAATTCGCAATACCGAAAATTGAAAAACTGAAATTTCATTTAATACATGGCATACGTAATATGTAATTTTGTTATTATGTAAGCCACTTTTTGATCATCGTAAAAATGATGTTTATTATTATTATTTATTCAAATGTAAAAATTTTTTGTAAGTCTAAAATTTTGGTCTATGAAAATATCATTTTCCAAATAGTCGCTGTAATTTGTTAGATTAATTTTTTTCTTTTTTAAAAATCTTTGCAACATTACGTAGTCATTTTAAATATGACGTAATTTCTTTTTCTTGCGCATGTTAATGAATTTTTGAATGCATTTGAACGTATATTAATGCATTTATTCGAAAATTATTTCTCTTTTTTATTTTCATGTGAATATATTTTTATTGCTGAAAAGGAAATATTTTTCATTTCCACATTAATTTCGCCCATTTACGACCAGTTCATTCTAATGAATTTATTCTTTTAATATTTTCTTTCTCTTTTAATATCCACATGCAAATACAGTTTTATGACATAATTTACTTTCTTCTATCTTCAATAGAAGAAAGTATTGTACTCGAAATTTTTTCGACTTCCGGTTTTCGTCGGATTTACACGTTTTAGGGGTCAGAGCTTCCTAAAAACATGTTTTTACAAAATGTCTGTATGTGTGTCTGTGTGTCTGAATTGTGTGTGTGTCCGTATGACCCCATTCTACCATCAAAAATTTTATAATGTTATGCATAGAATAGAACCAAATTTTTTGGGAATCTTTTCGGCTGTAGTAAGCAGGTCCTCCTTCAGTTTTGGAAATATTTCGCCGGAAGGGGGCGTTGCAATCATTTATATTGTTCCATTTTCAATATTTTACCGACCAAAAGTATATGAAGTTATGCATCGAATTGAACCAAATCTTTTGTGTAGATGTGTAACTATGGCTAGTTGGTCCTCCCTGAATTTGAATAAAAATCCGCCGGAAGGGGGCGCTGCAATAGCGATTTTTGTGCCATTTTCAATATTGTACCGACCAAAAGTACATGAAGTTATGCATCGAATTGAACCAAATTTTTTGTGTAAGTGTATGGCTATGGCTATTTGGTCCTTCCTGAATTTGAAAAAAATCTGCCGGAAGGAGGAGTTGCAATGGCAAATTTTATGCCGTTTTCAACATTGCTCTCCCTAAAAGAGTATGAAGCTAGTTCTAGAATTTAACTAAATTTGTTGCATATGATTATTTTTTGGTAATGCAAGTAGGTCCTCCCTTAATTTTAAAAAAAATCTGCCTAGCATTCTATTGTCCATCGGCTCGTGCAGAGACGGAAATTCGTTTTTACTCCGATTATTTGACTGAAGCAGAAATTTAAGATGAAAATCAAACTTGGTATGGTATTCGCGTATAAATACATATATATATATATAGAGAGAGAGAGAGAGAGAGAGAGCAAAACTTTGTAATCATTATGTGGACAATCTTCCAAATAATTATGGAATCATTTGTAAATCCTATTATCATCAACTGCTTATATCCAGTACATCTAACGACTCTTTTCAAAAAACTAATGATGACATAATTGTAAACAGTCGTAAAATTACAGGTTATTATAAATTATTTTACATTAACTCTAATAACTTTAAATATCTATATCTAGTTTTTATACCCAAATTTCGTAAGAATCCAATTAAACTTAGAGCAGTTACAATTGGTTGCAATACATATAATAATACAACTAATAAACTTCTATTAAAAATTCTTAATCAAATGTATGTAATAACAAAAAACTAGTGATAATACAGATTGTATAAAGAATAGCTATGAACTACTCAATATTATGATTAATCTTAAATGTTTAAACAATATAACTACGCATGATTTCAAAGATCTTTTTAATAATATAGATTTATTAGAGCTACATAGCATAATAAATGCAGTCTTAAAAAATACTAACATGATTTGAATATATCACCGAACATTGACACTGATTATTTTCATACTTTAACAAATTGCATTATCTATAATAATTTTATATTGCGGGATAACATGATATATATATAAATAAAAAGAATATTGCCCAGTTAAACTGATGGCATTGAGCTCACAGGCTATGCATACTAATTGTACATGTACATTACAGCCTTGTATTTTCGTTAATTCCGTTCGAAAAAAAAATTAAGAAGGGGAAACAGCTCTCCCCTTTCTCCTTTTTTATACTTAATCATTGAACTTCCTAAACTATCAAATACATGCTTTATCATATTAAAAAATCTATATCCAAAATTCAGAGCAAATCGGATAATTCTTAATAAAAACCCATTTAACATTTATATAATTTAAGAGGAGTTATTCCCCTCTTTTATAATTGACCATTAAACTTCCAAAACTATTCAGAGATTTGAACGAAATCTGACAATTCTGATTGAAAAATCCATTTATGCAAGTTAAGGGGAGGGGCATTAGAACCCCCGTTCCCCCTGTTTATACTTATTCAATGAACACCTAATAACAGCCACGGACTCGCCTCATCAGAATGATCCTATATCTAAATTTTGAACGAAAACTGTTAATTCTGCATGAAAATCCAGTTTATATCAATTAAGGAGGGGGGATGAGCCCCCCGTTCCCCCTGTTTATACTTATTCAATGAACACCTAATAACAGCCACGGTATTGCTTCATCCGAATGATCCTATATCTAAATTTTGAACGAAAACTGTTAATTCTGCATGAAAATCCCGTTTATATCAATTAAGGGGGGGGGGGGGGCATGAGCCCCCGTTCCCCCTGTTTATACTTATTCAATGAACACATAATAGCAGTCACGGAATCGCCTCATCACAATGATCCTATATCTAAATTTTGGACAAAAACTGTTAATTCTGCATGAAAAGCCCGTTTATATCAATTAAGGGGGGGGGGCATGAGCACCCCGTTCTCCCTGTTTATACTTATTCAATGAGCACCCAATAACAGTCACGGAATCGCCTCATCAGAATGATCCTATATCTAAATTTTGGACAAAAACTGTTAATTCTGCATGAAAATCCCGTTTATATCAATTAAGGGGGGGGGGGGCATGAGCACCCCGTTCCCCCTGTTTATACTTATTCAATGATCACATAATAACAGTCACGGAATCGCCTCATCACAATGATCCTATATCTAAATTTTGGACAAAAAATGTTAATTCTGCATGAAAATCCCGTTTATATCAATTAAGGGGGGGGGGGGCATGAGCACCCCGTTCCCCCTCTTATACATATCGAATGAACTCCAAAAACTAATCAGGGAAGCGCCTTATCAGGATATACCTATATACAAAATTTCAAGTGGATCCGATATTTTTATCATGAGTTATCGCGTTACGCACGAACGCACATACATACAGAACGGACGGGCACATAAGCTCTCAGGCTATGATAGCCTGTGAGCTAAAAAGACGGTGTAATAACAAGGTGGTTGTACTAGTATATTTTCAAACTTATATCATTATGAACGTAAATATATTAATAATAAAATACATTTATATCGATATTCTGAGGATATAATTTTAATTGACATTGATAATACCAATATATCTCAATTCCCAGTAGATTACTCAGATAATTTAGAAATTACAAAAAACCGGCTTTCAAACAATACCATTAACTTTTTAAATCTTAAAAGTATATTAAAAACAAAAACAAATTAATAACGGATATAAATGACAAACGGAACGAATTTCATTTTAAATTTAATATATTTACTAACTTTAAATCTTGTGTTCATGTTTCTGTATATCGTAAATCATTTATATAGAATAAAATGTTTATGTTCATCTTATCTAATTAATGCAAATATTAACAAGGTAATTAATGATGCACTAAATAATATTAATATATCCTTTAATATACAATTAGTTATTACATGATCTTAAAAATAATTAATACATTCCATAAAAAATCTATAAAAATTATTAAAACATAAAAAATAATAAAAAGTTAAAAATGTAAATAAATAGAATATATACATATATATAATAGGATGGATGGGTGAGCAGATGTCAGAGTACGGAGGACGGCGGTGTTGTCTGGATAATATGCAATGGTTATTTAATATTAAAATTTAAAAAAACCTGAGAGGGAGAGAGGCATTTGCTAAATTGCAAAACTTATTATACAGGATGTTCAATTGACACTAATGTATGTATAATTGTTTAGTTACATCAATTAATTCTATTAAAAGTATTTACATAATTTTATTAAATTGTATGATTAACTTGTACCTAATTTTCAACTAATTGAATACCCAAAATACTATTTATAAGTGTATAAAATGCATACATTAATTATCTATCATTTCTTATTTCAACTTATATGAAGATATTGAGTTTAGATAGCACAGTCAAAATAAATTATTTTGTTTTACATCTTATAGGGTAAACTATGGTGTATGGTATATTTTTTCTGTTATCACACTTCAAATGTGTTAACTTCTTTTTTAATTTATTTTATTGTTTTATTTATTTTTCTCTTTTTATTGTTCTATCCAATTTAGTAATTTTGGTGTGTCTTGTTTTTGGTGTTTTTTATTCACATGGTTTTGATTTTGAAACCACACATTTCATTTGTTGTTCCAAAGTATTTGGGGCCTGAGGATTTTGCTTTGGTTCTGCAAATTTAATTCGTATTTATTTTTTTCTCCCATGTATCAAATATATATATATACATATATATATATATATATATATATATATATATATATATATTTGAAGGAAGTGTTAATCTTTAATTATTTGGCAATTGATTGAAATAATAATCTTTTTTTAATATATGTAAAAAATGGCTCTCAATATGCTGAAATTTTGAATTTAAAATGGAAATAAATCCTCGAAAAATGAGTCAAATTAAAAAATATATATATATATTACAATCGCCACACCAGGGACTTCCAATGTATAAAATGATCTAAAAAGTTTTAAATTCCTATGTATGGTTTTTGCTCCTATAACTTTTTAATGGAACAAATTTAGTATTAAAGATCTCTTAAAATTTTTCTTGAATTAGAAAATTGCATGCATCAGCGAGTTTATCGAACATTTCTCTATAGCACTACTAATTTTCATATTTTTGTGTGCAGTAGTTTTTTAAATATTAGTGAAGAAATACCCTAGCTCACAAGAAATAAATTTGCCAGCGGTGGTGACTGCGAAAGTTCGTTTTTTTTAGAATGGAGAGATTACTAACATTCTCATGTACGATTCTGACACAAACGTAGATTCTAAACTACTGTCACGCATAATTATTAGCATATGGCTTTGACCCGTGCATTCTTAAATATATACAGTAACAGTGGGCAAAAGTGCAAAAGATATTTGTACGGAAAATTTGAAGCGGAAATTTCTTTTTTATTGACATCGGGAATCAAAATGGCCTCTGATTCAGATTTATTTTTCCGATTACATATTAAAATAAAACTGTGCAGATTTTATTAAATTCAAAATAATTGGAAATGTTCAATGTAATTCTGTGCAGAAATAAAATGCAAAATTTTTGAAATATTCATAAAATTTAAAAGATATATTTTTTTAATTTTTATTGTGAAATACGATGCATAATTTCTTTTGCATATGTAAAACAAGTTGGCATAAAAAAAACATTGGTTTTTAAATCGATGTAGAATGCTCACAGGGCATTTTGAAAACGCCTAAAATATTCAAAAAAAATTCCTTATTTTCCTATAATATTTTTTAAACACTTGTGTGATAAATATATGACATAATTTAAAGATTGAGCCCTTGTATAACATTTGAAGTGCAACTAAAAAATACTAAAGATAAATTTCAAGGTCCCTCGTCCCCTGAATATCTATATTAAATTGAGTTTGATTTTAATAAATTATTAAAAATAAGATTCCAAACTTACGGACTGTTGTAACAATATGTGTAAGCTGGCATATCGTACTTTTTCGATGGATCCTCATAAATATCTATAACCTCTGGATAGGCAAGTACATGGTTCATAAATGAAACACAATGATATATGAATCCTGCAATACACAGCAATGAGAGAAATACAATGAAGAATTTCTTGTATTTGCTGCGCGTTGTAAAAATACTGGATATTATTCCAACAGTGGACTCTTGAAATACCCTAGTTGCATAGGATCTCTCAGGCGGCTTGCGAGAAATGGATTTGTGAAAAGTTTCGTCTAAATCAATAGTCACCGACCTCGAAATGGAATTTGTATGGTACATTTTCACTGTAATATACATAAAAATATTAGTTATAGAAAAATGAAAAAAAAATATACATAGAAAAATAAAAACGAATGTATAAACATTACATAGAGGAGCGTAAAACATAATAAATAGATATTTAAAAATACATTAGAATCTTTTAAAATTAAAACGTATTCAGCCGAAATTTACTAAGCCTTCATCAGTGAAAAATCTGTGATTCACATTTAAATTTTCAGCTGTGGAATTATGTTTGAAATTATTGAATATTTGATACGGGATTTATCACTTGCTAACTAAGCGTAGAACTGGAAAATGTCCAAGCCGGGTATCGAACCCGGAACCCTTGGAACAGCGCTCCCCATTTAAGCTGAAAAGACGTTGCACAGAACAGAAACCAGTTCAAACTGGTTCTGAAAGTTAAAGTATTAAAAATAAAATCTGAAACCAAAATCGAAAAAGTAAAAAGTAGGCCGGTTGTAGATCATCCTTAGCTATCTCATGGAAAAAAATTCATGAAAAAAATATTAATATTTGAAAAGAACACCCCTCTAGACTTAACATTATCATCCGAGACTATTTTTGTGACTAGTGTTGCGCCGTTATGCTGCTTGATCACACCGCCTTTTAAATAGCAACACACATTTAGTGCTGTTGCATCTTTTGCACTTCACTGTATCAAAATGTCGCATCTAAGATCTCAGTAGCTTCACTGTGTTATAATCCTGTACCACATCTACCTTAATTTTTAACAACATTTTTATTACGACGATATTCTACAGCTTTTCACGAAACAAGTTTTCATTATAAGCTTCCCGGTTATTAGAAATCTTTTCTGAATCCCTGGTTATCCGAAAATGCTTTGGTCCCACGCTTTATATATATATATATATATATATATATATATATATATTTAAAAAAGTGGGTTTGCGTGCTGGATTATAGAATGTACAGAACCATAGAATTCCGGATGAAAGAGATTCTACTATTTTTGAAATACTAGTCTACTAATTATGAAATATATGTACCGTGACGGATTATAGAATTTGCAGAGCCATAGATCGTCTGTTAAAAGAGCTTCTACTACTTCAGAAATGCTATTCTATTATTTTTGAAATATATATATATAGTATTTAAAAATGCCTGGTGAGCAACAAAAAAGGTTAATATGTTTTTTGAAATTTTCAAATTTGGCATTGACAGTGAGATGCAGCAAAAAAGAGACCCCTTGTCCTTTCTCATGCCCAATTAAAAGCATTTGTCAAACACTTATTCATACTTAAAAACATATTAACCCTTTTTGTTGCTCAAAAGAGCATTTTTTAATACTTGTCATTTAAATTTTTTGATAAAAACTGATGAATTTTTTATATCTTGAAAAGCAAAATATTTGCTACTGTCAAAATTTTATTCTTGTATAAGAATAATTAAGAAAGTTATTGCATTGCCATATAAAATGCATGATGTCTGAAAAATAAACCAAGGAGTTGAACGAAAAAAATTACAGTGCGCTCACAACTTTATTCAAATAACTGAAACTAAATATTTCTCAATAAAAAAAAATAACAATGTTTATCATGCGATTTATTTAATTTGAATAAATTATGTTACATTCATAAAAAAAATTATATTTATTTAAACTTGTTGGCAATGAATAAAAAAACTACAACAACAAGAAACAATGTTCAACTAGAGTTTTAAGACACAAATTCGATTTTCTCAGTGATCGTCAAACATACAAAGATGAAAAAAAAATCTATTTTAAATTTTACCAAAACGATTAAAATAAACCAAAAATGGAGTTAATCCATACAGATCGTTAGATATTGCTTGTTGAATTTTATGTCTTCATTTTTTTCGTTAAAAGTTAAAAAAAAAAACTACAGTAAACTAAGATAATTTTTTAATGCTATCATTTTATTCGTCTCGTCGAGTTCTATCGTTTGAAAAAAATCACTGCCGTACGCCAGCTGGTTCGCCAGAAATTTCAAAAAGATGTTTGCATTTTCCATTTCTTAAACATATTATACCAAACGCTACCGCGTTTGATATGATTTAAGATGAAGTGGTTTTGCGTGCCAGATTATAGAATATTCAAAATCATAAAATGATGAAAGAGCTCCTACTGCATGTTTAATCCATTCTTCTTCTTCATTTGAAGACACAAAAATAATTCTGTTAATGGACGTACTGTAAACAATAGGGGGACTCACAACCACAATAGTCGAAGATTATTTTGAAAAAGAAAAAAAAAAAAAAAAAAAAAAAAAAAAAAAAAAAAAAAAAAGATAGTGCATTTAGAAGATGGATAATGTCTGTTTTACACATCTGCCAGACTGAACCAAGTCTCTAAACAGATGTCATACATGAGAAAGTTTGTGAAAACAATTTTAATTCACTGTGGGATGAATTAAAAAAGATTGCATGTGCAATCTTAATGGACTGTCTTATTTTTTACCAAAAATCAACTTGCCCTACTGTGGTTTTGAGTCACTCAGCTAGTGACATCCATTTTAAAGTTTAAGACGCAACACTAGTCACAGAAAAAAAGACTCGAATGATAATGTAAAGTCTACGGAAGCGTTCTTTTCAAATATCTCGCTCAAAATTTAATATTTTTACTTGATTTTTTCGCATAGGATATCTGAGGACAACCTACAACCGGCCTAGTTTTTATTTTTTCGATTTTGCTTATATATTTTTTATATTATGATAGTTTCAGTTTCAGAACCGGTTTAAACCGGTTTTGAAATTTAAAGTATTTAAAAAAAATCTGAAAATAAAATTTAAAACGTAAAAACTAGGCCGGTTGTAAATAGTCTTCAGCTATCCAGTGTAAAAAAAATTCATGTAAAAATATTAAAATTTGAGCGAGACGCTCCGATAAACTTTACATAATCACCCGGATCTTTTATTGTGACTAGTATTGCACCTTAACGGAGTCTTATTGTATTTAAGTAATTTATATAAATTCTACAACTCATGCATAAGAATACGCGCAAAATTTCAACAGCTTTTTCGCTTATGGGCGTGCCTAGCTTGAAGTACAATTTTGAACTGTGATTTGACATATCCTGCTAAACTATAATTTAGTGTAATAAGATGATGCCTAACATAATATTTTATATCCAGGTCTACACAAAAGAAAATGCAAAAATTGTCATGTAATGGATGATAAATAATGAAACTGTGTTTTTATATACGTAAAACATATTCTAACTTAATTAAATTTTATTATATTGTGTTTTGTGTATAAATTCTACAAATTGGTGTTTCAAAAAAATCCTTCAAATTAACGCATACTTACGGCAATTAGTAAAAGAAAATTTTCAATCATTTAATGCATTTTCAGTTTAATTATACTGTTATACTCCGTAACTGTATGATAAATAATTCATATACATAGCCGAAAAATGGATGTAAATATATTGTCATCTATGGATGACAATTTCCGAAAAGCGCTTAAAGTTTCTTTATGCATTTTCAGACTAATTAAAATTTTAACTTTGCTTGGTATGCATAAAGATTCCCAGATAACAGACGGGGATGAACAAAAACTCTCGTATACATATGGACAGCTATATTCTGCGACTGCTGACAAGGTATTTTTAATTATGTAAAATGGCTTTTAAATTCTTTTGTGGTAATTTAAAATCGGGAGAGTAAATCAATTAAAAATTTTAATGTCGTACCTTAACTATGATTTTAGCATATTTAAACATCAATTTAGCATCTTCCAACCATTACTTCTGATTATCGAATGCTCGAAATTACTATCAATTTTTTATTCAACTCTAAATTAAATACTCATCTCCCGTTTCAAACAATTTATTCTCATGAAAAAACACATCTCAGTTTCTTTCGAACATAGATAAATTAACACAAAAAAAAACAACTCCATTATAAATCGTAATATTTTAACACATATTATCAAAAAAAGAAAAAAAAACATTCGAATCATAACTTAAAAACAAAAAGAATATTTTTTTCACACAGCTTGGGTAAAAGCTGTAGAAATAAAAACATAATGTATTTCACTTACAATTTATCGTTTACACAGAAAACGTTTTACATTTTAACATAATTTGGTTATCATTTTAACATAACATTTTGGTTGCTACACGACACCGCCAATATGAAATTAAATAGCATTTTATCAAACCTACCGCCCCTCTTGAAACCTCTGAGGGCGGTTTCAAACTCAAACATTGTAATTACAACCATTGTAAAAATATAAATAACAATACAATTAAGTACAATATAAATGAGGCATAGTTAATTTAAATTTAAACAAATATCTAAACAGTTTTGCATAATACATAATAAATAAAGCAATTTTACAATAATGTACACTTACTCATAAAAACTGAATTAATTTTCAAGAGGTAATACGATAATTTTGGAAACTGCTCTTTTGTATACGCCATTTGAGGTTTTTATCTGTACAAATCTTACTCTTTTATCGTTACCAAAATGTACCTCTATAATTCTCCCCAATAACCATTTAGAAACTGGAAGATCATCTTCCTTTATTACAACCATATCTCCTATTTTGAAGTTTTTTATATATATATATATCACCCACTTATGCCTTTGCTGCAATGTACTTAAATAACTATTTTTCCACCTTTTCCAGATGAACCATTTTAGTGGTCTTTTTCCATAGGTTCAGTCTATTACCTTCACTATTACTCAAGTCAGATTCAGCAATGGCATTAAGTGGGCGACCATTAAGAAAATGTCCAGGGGTCAAGACCTCCGAGTCATCAATTTCTGAAATCAAGAGAGTAAGCGGTAGTGAATTTAAGATATCTTCAATTTGGACAATTATAGTTAAAAAAATTTCATATGTTAATTTAGAGTTTCCCACAACACGTTTGAAGTGATACTCGAAGGACTTGACGACCGACTCCCATAAACCTCCAAAATTTGGAGCTCTAGTGGGAATAAATTCCCAAGCAATACTTTCAGATAACAAGTAATTAGTAAAGTTCTGGTCTGGTTTGTTTACCAATTCATGTAGCTTTTTAAGCTCTACATTAGTTTTCACAAAATTGCCTGCTTTATCACTGAAAAATTTTCGAGGTTTCCCTCGTCTGGCAAAGAACCTTTTTAATGTGGCAATGAAAGCCTCAGATGTTAAATCACTAACTATTTCCAAATGCACTACCTTCGTTACCATACAAATAAAAATACAAACATAAACTTTATGAAAAATATCTTTACGATGACCTTTATATATAAACAAAAATAGACTACAGAAATAAGGTCCTGTGCAATTAAAAACAGTCTACATTTATTCTTTCTTTCGGAAGCTCGCCCATAATTTGCTCTAACAATTTAGCCTTAAACAACATGCCTTAAAGCATGTAACACATTTATGTACTATTTTTCTGAAAATAGCCCTACAGCTTAGAGGCCAAAATTCTCTTTGAATACAATAAAGTAAATTTTGTGGTCCTATATGTAGATATTTTTTGTGATAAAACTTAATAATGAATTTTGTTAATTTGTGTTTAGAGGGCAGTACACTGTAAAAAAAAAATTCAAGAGGTTACTAAAAATTTCTTAGTAAATTTGTATTCCACAGAATTTTTTAGTAACCATTACAAACTTTTTTTTGCAAGTGAAACAAGCATTTCTTTTGTAAACTGAACAAAAGAATTTTTTGTATAACTAACTTAAAAATTTTTAGTATGAGCCACAAAGCAAATTTTAGTAATAGTTCCAAAATTACTTTTAATTACCATTACGTGCAACCGAAGCGGAGAAGCTTCCTTACTTCTGCATCCAGACTTCTGAAGCGGAAGATTTTCGGCAAAACCGCAATAGATGGCAGCACTAAACATACTTAACTGCTCCGACAGGATTTTCATAATCCCTTTATTAACGAGACACTACAGACATTCGGGGTGTATTTGGCGGTGGCAAGTTTCGAACCCGGGACCTTTTAGCCTGGAGTCCGTTACTATAACCACTAAGTAACCGACTAAGATTACTAAAAATTTTTTAGTAATTACAAGGATCACTAAAGTTTTTTTAGTAGATCGACCTTTATTTTTTTACAGTGTACAATTGGATGTTTTTATGCATAATTTGCCACGCTATTTTGGAGACGACCTCCAACTCTGATTAAATTATTTTTATCCAAGAAAAGATTTAATGAAAGCAATCTACTATTTTTTGGAAATTCCTTACCCTTAGATAACAATGTGAATTCAGAACTGAACTCTTTTTCTGGCACAGATTTTATGAAATATTGCTCAGCTTTCTTCAATTCAGCAGATGCTAATCTACCTGAACACCTTTCTTTTGGTTTCTTGAGATTCTAAATGAACCTGAAAACATAGCAAAGAAATCTTATTAATTTATCATAATCATTACTCAATTGCAAAATATAGCCAATAAAAGATGGAGAGTGATACTAAAAATGAAGTCTCTGAAAAAGTCTTTGAATCTGTGTTTTTAGGTTCACTTATGCACAGATCCTTATTATTTTGCTCATGTTCGACTGTATTTGAATAAGGGTGAGATTGTTGTGTTAGGAATAGTGGACTTTTCCACCATAAGCTACTCTGGCGAGTTTTGTTTGGATCTACACCTCGTGACACAAGATCCACAGGATTATCAGAAGAAGCCGCATGTCCCCAATAGCTGATTCTGAATCGTAGACACACGTCATGCCACAAAGGTTTTTAAGTCACATGGCTGTTTTCGAATCCAACATAATACGATAGTACTCCGAATAATAGTAAACAGCTTCTTTAGGAACTTTTAAGGTTTTGGCAACCTTATTCATCAATTTGGCTAATAAAACTGCACCACAGAGCTCCAAGCGAGGAATAGTGATTGTTTTGATTGGTGCAACTCGACTTTTACTGCAAAGCAACTGAGAAATTTGCTCTCCTGAAGAATTTGAAGACACAGCATACAATGCCACACCGTAGGCTTTCTCCGAAGCATCTGAAAAGCCACAAATTTTAATTTGCACTGGATTATTTGTAAAAATGTATCTAACAACACTTATATTACTGATGGTTCTTAATGATTCTAAAAACTGCAACCAATCATCAAGCTCAGCTGTAGGGAGATTTTTATCCCAATCAATTTGCAGTCTCCACAGTCTTTGTAGGAAAATTTTTGCTTTCGTCACAATTGGTCCAAGTAGACCCAAGGGGTCGAAAATGCGAGCAATATTTGACAGCACACTTCTTTTAGTTACCTTGGTTTGCTTACTGAATGATACACTAAAAGTAAAAGTATCATCATTGGCATTCCAGCAAAGTCCTAGTGCCTTAGTTTCACTCATATTTTCAAAAGTGTAATTCTCATTTTTAAAGGTTGGCTCCATTAATTCTGGATGGTTATTAAACCATTTATGTAAGTTCATGCCGCACGTATTTAATAGTTGAGTAAGCTCAATTTGCAGTCTCTTAGCCGATTTTAGGTCAGCTACTCCAGTCAGGACATCGTCCATATAAAAGTCTGATTGTACCACACCAGAAGCATACGGAAATTGAGATTCACCATCTATACCAAGCTGTTTAAAGCAGCGCATGGCTAAATAAGGGGCACTAGTTGTGCCATATGTGACTGTACATAGTCTGTAATATTTCATCTCACCATTTACAGAATCTTTCCAAACTATGCGCTGTAAACCACGTTGACTTTTATCGATAAGTATCATGCTATACATCATTTTTACATCTGCTGTAAATGCATAGCGGTGTGTACGAAATCTAAGTATTATGCTAAACAAATCATCTTGAATGACACCTCCATTCAGCTGTATGGAATTTAGGAATTCTCCTGATGAAGTTGCATGTGAACCATTAAAGACAACTCTCGATTTTGTAGAACTTTTATCTGGGCGATAAACAGCATGATGAGATAGATAATTCGCATGTATTGACTCATTTGTTTTCTCTACTTCCTCCATATGGCCTAACTCTCTATACTCCGCCATAAATGCGCAATATAACTCTAAAAGATTTGGATTTTTGACTAGCCTATTCCAAAGTGAATTTAATCTATTTTCCGCAAATTGCTTTGATTCTCCCAAAGAACTAGGATCTTTTTTCAACGGCATTTGTACTATGAATTTGCCCGTAATATCTCTCTGATGTGTGTTTATAAAGTGGGTGTCGCATGCTAATTCTTCTGTATTTCTCAATGGTGTACTTTCTTCTACTCTTTCAATTTCCCAAAATTTTTTCATTTCGAAATTTAAATCTGTTTCAGTAATTAACCCACAATGTATTTGTTCCTGATCGTTACAATCGTAAACACTCTCACTTACTATGCAACCGAACACCGTATTTTGCAGTATTAATTTAGAATTTGGTAGCTTCATGCGACCCACCTTTATCAATTCTAGAAATACTTCAGCTCCTAGCAAAAGATCTATTTTCCCTGGTCTATTAAATTCAGGATCAGCAAGAATAATAAACTCTGAGATTCCTAGCTCTGAAATATTAATATATTTCGAGGGCATAATTTGCGAAATCCTTGGTATGATAAGGAAATCTAACTCTCGGCTATAATCTCCCGAATTATTACTGATCAAGGCAGTAGTTTTATTTTTTACCGCTACAGAGGATCCACTTAAACACGATACCGAAATATTACTTTTTTCTTTTCGAATTCCTAATCTTTCAACTAACTGCAATGTTAAAAAATTGCTCATTGAACCATTGTCCAATAAAGCACGCACCGGAACTTTATTTCCGAATTTATCTCTCATATAAACAATAGCAGTGGAAAGAAGAACTGTTTTAACATTATTCGATCTCACATTTGAAGTACCAGTGAAATTTTGAATTTGGTTATTTAACTCAAATGGTATAGCGTCAGCATTTAATGTTGGTTTACTTTCATTCGTTGACAATGCATTTGGCACTTCCTTATCACTATAATTTTTTGTGTTTCCCACCGCATTGGAATTTCTCTCACGCCTATCAAAACAAAGAAGTATATTGTGGCGTTTATGGCATTTTGAACACGAGAATGTTGAGTTACATTTTTTGACGCAGTGGAATTCTGAAAGACAGTTAAAGCACATATTGTTCTTTTAACAAATTCTACTCTTTCCTGTACATTAAATTTTTGAAATTTGGGACATTTAAAAACACTGTGATTTTCCTGGTTACATACAACACATTTGCGCATATTTTTCTCATTTAAACTCGCAACCATGGATGTTACCTTTGAAAAGCTATGCTTTGTTTGGCTTTCGTTTTGAAAATTTCGCTTTGTATTTACTTGTTTGGACGCACTTAGTGTACGCGCGTGGTCTCTCAAGAATTCTAGCAATTCTGTTAAACTCGGTAAATTATCCCGCTTAAGATGTCTTTCCCACCACATTTTTGTATTTACATCTAATTTTTGAGCCAAAATAGTTTTGAGCAAACATAGTAGTAGAAAACCCCTCAACTTTTTGTTCTAAAATCTCTAACCATATGAAGATCTCGGACCATATGAAGATTTCAATTGTTCGAAAGTTTATTTTATTATTATTTTACTCAACTCAAAATTAAATACGCATCTCTCACTTTTAACAGTTTATTCTGATGAGTAAACTCAACTCAGGTTCTTTCGAATATAATAATTTCACAAAACACAACTCCAATAAAAACCGTAACATTTTTACACATATTCTCAAAAAAAAAAAAACATTCTAATCAAACTCAAAAACAAAAAGAATGTTGTTTCACACAGCTTAGGTAAAAGCTGAAGAAATAAAACAGATAATGTATTTATCGCAAATTATCGTTTGCACAGAAAACTTTTTACATTTTGAAATAATTAGGTATATCTTGGTTGCTAGGTGACAAAGCCAGTAGAAAATTAAATAGCATTTTATCAAACAGTATTCATTTAATACTAATTTTTTCCTAAAAGTCAGTTAATAAAAAATGTCAATTTGTGGAGAATCCCTTATCATTCAGCTGTTTTTAGAGAGCAAAGTAAAAGCAGCTTACTATAATAATATCTTTTTGAATTTTCACGATATTTGATTGGATTTTTATTATGAGTTACTTCATAGAATTGACTATTAAATGATGCAAAAAAATCGTTTTTATCGTTGGCGCATGCGCAGATAAAAATTATTTCATACAACTACTCATATTTCATAAAATTTATAATATATTTGTATTCCAATTGCGCTATATTTTTTTTTTACTAAATTTTGCTAATTTGTCTGAAATTTGCTTTAAATTTGGTCAAAAATCCTGCATGATATAAACAAAAAACATACCAGAATTTTTTTTTAATTTTTCAAAGTAATCGCTCTTTCTCCATGAATATACATGCTATTGTTGCAAAAATCAGTGTACATGTTGTACAGTATCCACATATTTGTATTCTGCAACGATAAATGTTTTTGTACATTTTTATGTACAGGGTGATCCCAAATATTTCTATTATTCTTTGATTTTTTGTCGGCCGCCTAATTGTCCTGCTTATCTAATGGATGTTGATAAATATGAGGTCAAACATAATCTTTATAATCCTGAAGTTCCAGAAGAATGCGACATTTTTAAATATTTGACAAAATGTCAAAAAATGAAAGTGTCCAAATACTTATTGGTATTAATGCAACATGGTTTCTTAAAAATATAGGTTGTCCTGTACTAGAACTCAATTATATACAGGATAAACATAAATGAATAGCTTGACTTCATAAATTTATATCTTCAAAACTATCACACATACTGTTATATAATGCCATATGGAAATTTATGAGAAAAAAAAAAAACTATCTAAAGGTTTTTTCCCAGTTACATATGCTCGATGTGCGATTTTTTCACATCATCAAGGATTTAGTTGTCATGTTAACGGGGGGTATGCACCGTATATCTTCTCTAATTTTGTAAAGAACACGGACTGCTCTCTGTTTCTTAAAAAAATTATAATACATACATGCTTAATATATAAGCTCTGTTTTGAGCGTATATCCTCTGCTTAGAGCGTGTACCCTCTGTTTTTTTTTTTTTTTTTTTTTTTTTTTTTTTACAACTACACCAGTGCATATCCTGACAAACATATAATCAAGTTAATTCATCACGGTTTTGCACAGTAAACAAACTTTAATCCTTTTCTGATGTACTAAGAAACTAAATAATGCAGCTGTAATGCATGTAATAGTGTATGAAATATTACTTTAAAAATGACACCATAATAGTATTTTTTATGCCACAAACTTCTTATATTTCATGTTTAGTAATATTTGTAGCCAAAAAAAATCGCTTTTGATTGAATTTTATTACTGTCTGAGGTAATTTCAAGTTAAAGTTTGATTCATAACCAAACACTTTAAATGCTTCTTTATCTTTTTATTTAAAATGACTTCACATGAACAATGACACAATAAATACAGGGTGTTTCACAAAGGACCCCTAACTTTAAAATTCTTTAACTCGGAAACGGTGATAGATAGAAACATGAAACCAGTGGTGTGTTTATAAAAAAATATCTTAAGAATCTTAATCAGAAAATTTAGTTAAAAATAACCCTCATAGATGGCGCTGAGGGCGTTAAGACCGTCTAATGAGACACTGTTAAGACTTTGAAACTTTTGCTGCATCGTCACTCCATCACTTTTATAGAATATCTCTATTTTGACCAATGAGAATCCCACATAATACATTGAAGCAATCGTTTTTTATGTAAGAGGTAGAGTGACGATGCAGCAAAAGTTTCAAATTTTTAACAGCGTCTATTTAGAAGGTCTTGACGCTCTCAGCGCCATCTATGAGCGCTATTTTAAACTAAATTCTCTGATTTATGTATAAGATTCTTACGATTTTTTTAATAAACACACCACTGGTTTCATGTGTCTATCTATCACCGTTTCCAAGTTATAGATTTTTAAAGTTAGGGGTCCTTTGTGAAACACCCTGTAGAAATCTCTATGTTAAAAAAATATCCGCGAAACGTGTATACGAAGATGCTGCTAAATCAACTATAATATCATCTGTACACAGCTATGCTATACCTGCAGGAAAAAATATACGAAAAAAGAAAAATAACTTTATTTTAAACAATAAATCTGAAATACTGAAATAAGAAAACTGTGAAAATGTATATCATTAAAATACAATCTCATACTATTAATACATTAAGTACGCGATTTTTTTTTTTTTTTTTTTTTTTATATTCCTTTTTATTCCTTTTTTGTAAGTGTGTATAAAATATATAAAATACAGGGGGGTGCAAAATACAGAAGTAAATATGGTGTGTTTTGTTTTTGTTTCTTAGTTCTTGTCAGAAAAATAATTTAATCATTTTTAAAAACGTGTGAATAGAGGGCAAGACAATTATTATTTATTAACTGTTTCCTTGATTTACTTGTACTATACATGGGCAACGTAGTTTGAAGTTAAGTAACTTTGGTAAGCTTCTGTAAAAATTTGCTTGATTCATCGCTTAAAGTTTTTTGAAAACGTTAATTTTTTAAATGCAATTTCATACTATTTACTTGCAAAAATTGTTAGACAATTTACTATTACGAATATTTTTGTTTTAAAAACGTTATGTTAAACCATATTTTCAAATTATTGTACGTAAAAAAAATCAGTTAAGAAATTAAAATGACGCTTTACTCAGGTGAGAAATGGCCTAATACATATTCAATATTTACAAAACTTAAAGCTGATACATGTGCAGTAACTTGACGATAGAAGTCATAAACACTTTTGAGATAACTTGGAAAATGATAAACATAGATTGCGATTTATCAAATTATCTATCTGTTACAAATCAAATAAAAATCAAATAAAAATAAAATAAAATAATAAATAAAAAAAATGTCGAATTTTTTTTATGACGATGCATGTGAACGTAGCAGCAACAGATTTATTTCTTTATCTTCTGTCCGATACAGATAAACGAACACATACATGAACGTATTTCGACTTAATCCTGCGTAGTATCTTGTTAATTATTTTCTTTCGCCTGCTTAGGTGTGAAATGCTGGCGATAGTTACATATTATATCATTGATGTTTTAAACGTTAATGCATGAAGCAATAAATTATGTGCTATAAATTTCGGCGTAAAAGGTTTGTAGTTTTTTTTTACGAATTTTATAGTTTTAATAGACTTACATATTAGATATTTAATAATTTTCAAACTACAGCAATGTATTATTTATTATCTATGTATAAGAACAGACTTTTTAAAGAATATAGCGGAATTAGTATGAAAGTTTTATATTGAAAAAAAGAGCCAATGTTGTTTACATTATGTTAATCACGACCAGTGCTGCCCTAATACTGGGATGTTTGCATTTTGATAATATTAAATAATTGTATACAATTATCTTTTTTTTTTTTTTAAATTTTTCATCAACGCGTTATTTCAGAATTGTGTAAATATAATGTTACATTAATTGCAAACTTAAAGTTAAAATTTTAAAAGATATCAAAACAAGAAAGTCCTAAACAATAATTTATACATACAATTAATGCTTCAAAATTAGAAAAAATAAATTTATATTATTTTTACCATTTATACAGTTAGTAATTATCCTGTTTCAACGCTATTTAGTGTTATGACAACAAAGGGATCAATGAGTAATTCAGATATCCTTCAGAAGCCAATTAAATTTGCATAGCGTATAGTTAATTATTATTATTATTAATATCAAAAAGTTTAATGCCATTGCTTTTTATATATCCCTTTTTAGCATTAATATTCAAACTAGATGGAACCCGTCAAAACTTGACGGCACCACAGAAATAAAAGGTATTTTTCAGCTATTAAAGGATTTTTTAATGACTAATCTTCAGCAAAAATTTCAATAAATAAAAGAAAAACCTGCATTTTACATCCAGGCAAATGACCTGCAATTGGCAGAGTTACATTCAAACATGCTGCTATAGAATTAGAATCTCTCTCATTCGATAATTTTCCATTTACAAATACAACACCAATAAATTGTACATGACATGAATAAACCATAAATTACCGTCATTTCTCATTTCATACAAAATATACATACTTCACTTACTTCGCAGCAAAATAAGACAAATTATAGTTTGCCATTTAGCAACAACTGTAACAATGATCCTCTCAGTGGTTAATTTGTTTTTACATTACCCACCCCATTCAACAAATAAACATTTGCATTTTCAACTAACTTTTCTATTACATTTTCATAAATCAAAAATACATGTCGATTTCACATATTAAAAAAATTAATGATATTTATTCTGGCTAGGTGAAACCCGTCAAAACTTGACGGCAACAATATGAAAGAACTAAAGAAAAAAAAGTATTTTGCCGCTATAAAAAAAATTAATATTTCTTAAAAATTTCAATATGCTTTTCCATTTACCAACGTAACACCAACATGACATGATCCTGGGCACAGAATCGGTGCAATGCTGCGACACACGTCACAAACTCTTGAAAATGTTTGAAGATTATTTTTCTACTGTTAAAGTTTTTTTAAAAAAAATGCTAGAAATCATTTACTATGTACAAAAATTTCTCTAGGTATCATAAAAAATGCAAATTTTGGCAAATAATCACAAAAAATAGCTATTTTCGTTAAAATACCCCCCCCCCCCCAAAAAAAAAAACAAACATCCAGAAATTTTGCAAATGGATGTGAAAAAAAAACAGCAAATTTCGTCAACAGATTGCAAAAAACAACAAATTTTATGAAAAGATCTCTAAAAAATTTGTCAAAAAAATGCAAAAAAAAAAAAAAAAAAAATTGTCTAGGTATTCCAAACAAAACAAATTTCGTGAAAGTATTGCAAAAAATCAAAATTTTGCCAAAACGTCTAAAAAAAATTGGCAATTTTCATGAAAAAATTTCGAAAAATAAAGCTAAATTTGACAAAAAAAAAAAAAAAAATCCCTAAAAAATGGCAAATTTGTAAACATAGTGTGAAAAAAAAATTCAAAATATTGTAAGAAAACAAAAAAATTTGACAAATGATTGTGAGTAAACAACAAATTTCGTCAAAGGATTGAAAAAAAAAAGCAAATTTCATCAAATAATCACAAAAAAAGTAAATTTCACAAAAAAACCCAAAAAATTTTGCAAAAAGATCTTCAATAAAACAGGAAATTACATCGAAAGATTGTGACAAAACGACAATTTCATCGAAAGAACTCGAGAAAAACGATAAACTTCTCCGAAACTGTCTAGGTATCATAAAAGACACAAATTTCGTCCAAAGATCTCAGAAGCACATAAATTTTGTCTAGGTAATCGCAAAAAAAGGTAAATTTTGCAAAAAATAGCAAAAAAAAAAAAAAAAAAAAGAACAACAACAAATTTCTCAAAAAGATAACAAAAAACGACAATTTCTCAAAAAAGTCATGAAAAAAGGTTAAATTCGATAAAACGGCAAATTACATCAAAAGATTGTGAGAAAAAAACAACTTTCATTAATTGCAGGGGGAAAAGATGCAACATTTCTTTGTTTATCAGAAAAAAAAAAAAAAAAAAAAAAAAAAAAAACACAAAATTTCTCGATCCATCACATGAAAAATAGAAAATTTGTCAATCAGTCGAAGAAAAAAATAAAAAAATCGACAGTTGGTCATGTGGGGTAAAAATTATAAAATTCATTAATGAATCATGGATAAAAAGCTTTTAGTTATGTAAAAAAGCGCACAATAATTTTGTGATTGATCGAGACATTTCAGAATGTCTTTTCTGGGTAATCTTACGATGGGAATACTGCAGTTCAGTGTACCCATTGAACTGTGTGCTGAGTGACATATGTTTATTGACTCATTCTATAGGCAATTAAAAATATGTATGGAATTTTTTATCGCAATGTAATAAGTATATTTTTAACATAGGATCAGAGTAAATTAGTCTTTTCAACAAATAACCTGGTAAGTGAGAACTAACTTTTTTATTGATAGGCAATGTAACATCGGGTCGATCGAGTTTATTTTGATTTTGCCCTTGTTTTTGAAGGACATAATTTAACCGTTTTTTCTATTGCATAACACTTCTTATTTTGTTTTCAATCTTTTTTTTTTAGTAATTTCTTATTGTGATCTTCATTTCTGTCATACGAAAAATTCATTTCTATTTCGCCTATAGCATTTACATAATGTTAACAAATTTCTGAAAAAAAAAAAAACAAAAAAAAAAAGAAAAAGAAAAATGAAAAAAAAAAAACCAACAAATTTTCAAAAAAAGGATAAATTCGATAAAACGGCAAATTGCATCGAAAGATGGCAAGAAAATACGACAAATTTCACCTAAAATCTCTGAGAAAACAAATAATTATTTCCTGGTATCATAAAAGACGTGAATTTCGTCAAAAGATCGTGAAAGTACTTTAAATTTGTCTAAGTACTCCAAAAAATGCAAATATTGGTAAACAGATTGTGAGAAAACAACATATTTTGTCAAAAGATGAAAAAAAGAGGCACATTTCATCATAAGAACACAAAAAAGGTAAATTTTGCAAAAAAAAAAGGGAAAAAAATGACAAATTTCTGAAAATAACAAAAAAAAACCCAACACATTTCACAAAAAAAAAATCACGAAAAAAGGAATAATTTGATAAAACGGCAAATTACATTGAAAGATGGCAAGAAAAAACGACAAATTTCACCTAAAATCCCTGAGAAAACAAATAATTATTTCCTGGTATAATAAAATACGTGAATTTCGTCAAAAGATCGTGAAAATACTTTAAATTTGTCTAGGTACTTCAAAAAATGCAAATATTGGTAAACAGATTGTGAGAAAACAACATATTTTGTCAAAAGATGAAAAAAAGAGGCACATTTCATCAAAAAACACAAAAAAGGTAAATTTTGCAAAAAAAAAGTGAAAAAAATGAGAAATTTCTGAAAATAACAAAAAAAAACCCAACAAATTTCACAAAAAAAAATCACGAAAAAAAGAATAATTTGATAAAACGGCAAATTACATTGAAAGATGGCAAGAAAAAACGACAAATTTCACCTAAAATCCCTGAGAAAACAAATAATTATTTCCTGGTATAATAAAAAACATGAATTTCGTCAAAAGATCGTGAAAATACTTTAAATTTGTCTAGGTACTTCAAAAAATGCAAATATTGGTAAACAGATTGTGAGAAAACAACACATTTTGTCAAAAGATGAAAAAAAGAGGTACATTTCATTAAAAGATCACAAAAAAGGTAAATTTTGCAAAAAAAAAAGGTGAAAAAAAAGACAAATTTCTGAAAATATCAAAAAAATGAGAAATTTCACAAAAAAAAAGATAATTTCGATAAAACAGCAAATTGCATCGAAAGATCGTGAGAAAATGACAAATTTCACCGAAAATCCCTGAGAAAACAGATAATTTTATCCAAGTATAAAAAAAAAAACATGAATTTTGGCAAATAATTACAAAAAATAACAAATTTTGGCAAAATACCCCCCCCCCAAAAAAAAGAACACCTGGAAATTTTGTAAATAGATGTGAAAAAAAAAAAAACAGCAAATTTCATCAACAGATTGCAAAAAACAACAAATTTCTTCAAAAGATCTCTAAAAAATTTGTCAAAAAACTGCAGAAGAAAAAATTGTCCAGGTATCTCAAATAAAACAAATTTCGTGAAAATATTGCAAAAAATCAAAATTTTGCCAAAACGTTTAAAAAAAATTTCGAAAAAAAAAGCAAATTTTGACAAAAAATCTCTAAAAAATGGCAAATTAAACATATTGTGAAAAAAAAATTCAAAATATTGTGAGAAAACAACAAATTTTGACAAATATTTGTGAGTAAACAGCAAATTTCGTCAAAGGATTGAAAAAAAAGCAAATTTCGTCAAATAATCACAAAAAAGGTAATTTTGCAGAAAAAACAACAAATTTTGCAAAAAGATCTTCAATAAAACGGGAAATTACATCGAAAGATCATGACAAAACGACAATTTCATCGAAAGAACCCGAGAAAAACGATAAACTTCTTCGAAACTGTCCAGGTATCATAAAAGACACAAATTTCGTCCAAAGATCTCAAAAGCACAGAAATTTTGTCTAGGTAATCGCAAAAAAATGTAAATTTCGCAAAAAATAGCAAAAAAAGACAAATTTCTCAAAAAGATAACAAAAAACGACATTTTCTTTAAAAAAAATCACGAAAGAAGGATAAATTCAATAAAACGGCAAATTACATCAAAAGATTGCAAGAAAAAAATAACAAATTTCAAAAAACAACTTCCATTAATTGCAGGGAGAAAAGATGCAACATTTCTTTGTTCATCAGAGAAAAAAAAAAAAAATCAAAAAATTTCTCGATCCATCACATGAAAAATAGAAAATTTGTCAATCAGTTTGACAGTTGGTCATGTGGGGTAAAAATTATAAAATTCATTAATCAATCATGGAAAAAAAGTCATTCAGTTATGTAAAAACCCCACAAAAATTATCAATCAGTAGAAGTCCCCACAAAAATCTTGTGATTGATTGAGACATTTCAGAATGTTTTTTGCATGTCCAATTTAAAAAAATATATGTATATATATTTTCTAGCTGCAGATTTAAAAAAGTAAGTTATTTATAAGGCATCTATTTTGATCTCTTATTATTTTGTTTATTTTTTGCAAGACCTACGTTTATTTAGTTAAGTAATACGAATTTAGAATTTGCAATGTTTTGTCTTTTGTTATTTTTTATCAATTTTCAAAATGATAATGCAACAAATGTAAATGCTATAGGCAAAATGGAAATGAAATTTTCATATGACAGAAATGAAGATCACAATAAGGAATCACTTTAGAAAAAAGAAAAAGATTGAAAACAAAATAAGAAGTGTTACGCAATAGAAAAAACGGTTAAATTATGTCCTTCAATAGAAACGGGCAAAATCAAAATAAATAATATTATGAAATATAAAATTAAGCATCGATCAAAAAAATACTCTCCGAGAAAAGTTTTTGCGAACATCGTAAGAGGGATATTTTACTTCAGTGTACCCATGGCAAAATAGAAATGTATTTTTCATATGGCAGAAATGAAGATCACAATAAGGAATTACTTAAAAAAAAAAAAGATTGAAAACAAAATAAGAAGTATTATGCAAAAGAAAAAACGGTTAAATTATGTCCTTCAATAATAACGGGCAAAATCAAAATAAATAAACTCGATCGACCCGATGTTACATTGCCATTCAAAAAAAAGGTTCTCACTTACCAGGTTATATTGTTGAAACGACTAATCAGATTACTCTGATCCTATGTTAAAAACACACTAATTAAGTTGCGATAAAAAAATCCATACAGATATTTAATTACACATTTTAAACATATGTCACCTCAGCACACAGTAAATCCACAAACAATGTACGCGGGCATACCACGCTAACATTTAGAGACAGTAAGTATCTCTTCTCTCATTGGTTCTGTTGTCGGATGTGCGCAAGCACGAATCTGCGCAAGCGTAGAGAGCTGTTTGAGTGTGCTGACGAATCTGCGCAAGCGCAGAGAGCTGTTTGAGTGTGCTGAATAAAAATGGGGTTTCTTTTAATATATAGATGAGCCTTCTGTACATTAGACAGTGAAACCTCCTACTACGGTCACTCCGAAAAACGGTAACCTCCGAATACCGGTCATGTTTTAGTGTTACCAAATCTTTTCCATAGAAATAACATTACACTAAACCTCCCAACAACGAATTCAGAACAACGACCACCCCGGAACACTTTTCTTGCGTTATTTTTTTTTTTAACTACAACTGAGTTTTGAAGAACTTTAAGTGATAAATTGAAATTTATCCTTGATAGCATAAAAGTTGTAAATGTGATAACTTAAGTGTATTATGGAGAATTCATTTGTTAGGGATATTCCTTAAAAGCAGTACACTTACTGTGCAGCGAAAGCTAGAGATTTGTAACAGAGGGTGAAATTAAAAATTTTGCGCTCACTAAAAATAATAACGAATTCTTCAGCAAATCTGTGGAAAACATTACGCACTTGGAGAAAAAATTATGCTTTACAAAAAAAAAAAAAAAAAGAAACAGCAAATAAGTTACTTTTATAGTGTGAAATTTAATATATACACACTTCTTAACTGCAAAAATAAAATAATTTTGCGGGTAACTTTGATTTAAAAAAAAATTGATAAAAAAAATATTTTAAAAAATTGATGATTTAAAAAAAAAAAACCCCAGCAAATAAGTTACTTTTATAGAGTGAAATTTAAAATAAACACACTTCTTAACTGCAAAAATAAAATAATTTTGCGGGTAACTTTGATTTTAATGTAATGTAGTTTCGAGATTTTAAAATGTGGAAACGGCAACCGCAAAATACGGTCACTTTGCCGTGTTCCCAGAGGTGTCTTTTATTCAGAGGTTTTCTGTATATATAAAACGAGTTGTCATGTACGTACATGTTTTGTTTATGAATAACAATAATAGTATTTTTTTAGGTATGCGTTTACTTTTGCGGCACTCGTTTTGAAAATTTTTATTTAACACATGTGTTTCAGGTAATTAATACATTTTCAAATAATTTTTCAATCAACTTAGGCAATATTTAGTCAAATTTTAATAAAGAATTGTGTACATGCCAAATCTTCTATAACGACATCCATTCAAAATATTTCACTTATTTTTTTTATAACAGTATATATTAGCAAACCACTTATCTGTGTCATGAAGCAAATTATTTTCCGTATTTTCTTAAATTAACTAATATATACAAACTTTTGTACACAAAATATGATTTTTTTTAAAAATGTGTATTTTCCAATAAAAATAGTTTTTAAATTAATGTATACAGACAGACAAGCTCATTTTTCTTCATGATTTACCAATAGATGATCACAACCTTCTTTCAAAATTTCATTTCAATGTATGAAAAACTTTTTAAGAAATGATGGTTCTCGTAAACATACGAAGAGAAAAAAGCAGTTTGCGGATTAAATAAAGCAAATTCTAAAATAAAGTCTATTAGTAGTTAGTTATAAAAGCGTATCTATCTAACACTGAATAATTGTAGGCCAATGTATAAAAAGAGAGATAAACTTCTCACCGCCGTGAACTGATATATTCGTTCATAACGCTGTAATTTTAACTTCAATCGAAGCATTTATAAATTAATATAATACTACAGATAAAACCAGCTTTTAAAAATTAAGTTATGTTTAATATTCACAACGCTTATATGCCTATATACAATTAAAAAATTGTATCTTGACGTAAAAAATAGTTTTTAGACTATATTTTATAAATTACAGTGAAAGCTCGTCCTTTTTCTTGACGGTTAGAAATTGTTTAAAGGGGAGTTTCAGAAAATACTGGTAATAATGGTAATAAAAAAATGGAAAACGCAGAAAAATCGCTATTTACAGAGCCCATTTCCTACGAAATATTACCGAATCTCAATACCACAGCCAAAACATATATGTATGCGTATAATCGGTTTAATTCTGTGCATAACTTTATACAATTTTCGATGGTACAATAGCGCTACACGGGCATATGGGTACACGGATACACACGTGGACAATCAGACATAATGTATAAACATGTTTTTCGGAATCTCTGAATCTAAAAACATGCATATACTTTGGAAATCGGAGTTCAATTATAATGCTTTTTTCTGTTGTGGATAGAATAACTAAATAAAACTAAATAGAGAATAGAGATAATTCTAGTTTGAAAAAATTATCTAGCAGCATTTGACGAGTTTTTTATTTCATTTTTCTGTGTGAAGTGTTTTTATTAGAATCACCAGTGAGCTACGCCCGCTAGCTGGGCCACTTTTTCCAAACGAGCCTCGATATTAAGCAGTATATAATGAGCAAAAAAAATTCATTTAATTAGCAAGTCTTGGTGTTCGAATCCTCAAGCACAAAAAAAGTAAATTAAAGTGCTATGGTTGTTATGCGCCCATTATCCCTTTAAAATTTTTGGAATTTCGCACGGTGGGTGCTACGTGCACTTGAAAAAAAAAAGATTGTGGATCGGAGCCATGGTCGCTTCGCGCCCATCGTCCCGTTAAAAATATTTGGTTTTGCACGGTTGGCGCTACGTGCCCATAAGACTTTTTTGTATTTTTTGGTTCATCAGAAGCAGACTTTTATGTAGATTCTGAATATGTAATCAGTTTTTTTCTACTTTAAAAACTGTCTGCATGATGGTTTAAGAAAAAATTTCGATGTATTTTCTCTGCGGCGGCCTGTTTTATTTCTAAGTTCAATATTTTAGCGAAAACTACGGTAAATAATCGACGGCAAGTCAAAAAAAATTGATGCGGACAAAGCGCACTTAGCGCGGTGAGAAAAAGAGGTTTTCGGCTGGTTCTCCTTTTTCGCTCTTAGCCAAAGGGGAAAAGTTCTAGTCATTTACCGCAAGGTGGCGCAGGGTAAGGTGAGCTCTTTTTGGGAAATGAGACTTTTGCGTTCCGTTTCCCGAGGGGTTTTTAATTCATAACTTTTTTAATTTTGGTCCCACGGTCTCGAAAATGCCCGAAATGACTTTCCCGGAATTTTTCGAATCGAAAGACACCTCTCGCGACTTCCAACTTGTTCGCGTTGTGAACTGTAATCAGCTTCAAGCAGACAGACAGACACACAGAGGCACACAGATTTTATTAGTATACACTAGCGAGCTACGCCCGCTAGCTGGACCACTTTTTCCAAACGAACCTCGATATTAAGCAGTATATAATAAGCAAAAAAACTCATTTAATAAGCAAGTCTTGGTGTTCGAATCCCCAAGCACAAAAAAAAGTAAATTAAAGAGCTATGGATGTTATGTGCCCATTATCCCGTTAAAAATATGTGATTTCGCACAGTGGGCGCTATGCGCCCACCGGCCTACCGCCAACCGGCGCTACGCGCCATGGTCGTCATCGTCCCGTTAAAAATATTTGGTTTTGCACGGTTTGCGCTGCGCGTCCATAAGACATTTTCTCGTATTTTTTGGTTCATCAGAAGCAGACTTTAACGCAGATTCTGAATATGTAATCAGTTTTTTTCTACTTTAAAAACTGTCTGCATGATGGTTTAAGAAAAAACGCGCAAAAAAATAAGTTTCGATAGTCCTGTTTTATTTTTAAGTTCAATATTTTAGCGAAAACTACGGTAAATATTCTACGGCAAGTCAAAAAAATTGATGCGCAAAAAAACGAAATTAGCGCCGATAGAAAAAGAGGTTTTCGGCTGTTTCTTCTTTTAGCCAAAGGGGAAAAATTCATGTCCTTCACCGCAAGGTGGCGCAGTGTTCTGCTTCGGAGCTCCGTTTGGGAATTGAGACATTTTTCGTTTTTTCGTTCCGATTCCCAAGGGGTTTTTAATTCATAACTTTTTTAATTTTGGTCCCACGGTCTCGAAAATGCCCGAAATGACTTCCCAGGAATTTTTCCAATCGAAAGACACCTTTCGCGGCTTCCAACTCGCCCGCATTGCGAACTGTAATCGGCTTAAAGCAGACAGACAGACAGACAGAGGCTCACGGATTTTATTAGTATAGATGTTAAGGATGTTCTCGACTGTACTGGCTAACAAACCTTAAATTTTCTGACACAATGACGTACATATTTTTAAACGTGAAAGTATAAAATTTGTAAACCTATCACAAGGCAATTTTTCCTCTTCATTTACACTTTTTTATACTTTCATCATGAAATTAGGTTTAAAACTCCAACTTTGACAGCATTATCCGAAACATTTATTGTGTTGAGAAAAAAAAATTGAAACTGTCTTTAAATTACACAGTTTCCGTAGAGTACGGTTCCAAGTTTCATACGTTTCCAAACAAAATTAATGAAAACTAATGTCATAACCTTGCCCTTTATGATTTGACAACAGCCTTAATATGATATTTTTCATTCATTTATTTTTCATTCTTTATTTATTTATTAACTAGAAGCCTTCGCCCGCTACGCTGGTCAGTTTTTTTTTTTTTTTTTTTTTTTTTTTTTTTTTTAAGAAACTTTGAACCAAACGAAATTTTTATATCATAGCAATTTTTAGTTTTATATCGTACTTTAGAGTGTCGGTCATCGGTGAAAAATCAGTAATCTAAACGGAAAGTTCAATGTTAGTCACCAATGAATGACGTTGCGCTAAACATATTAATAATTTTAATCACAAAAAAGTTCTCTCAGCGGAACTTTTAAAATAAAGCCAAATTTTGTAATCGGGTTCATCTGATAAAAAAACATTTTCTAAGTATTCAATTAAACAACGTAGAATGCTATATTTCATTTGTTACAAAATTTCTGAAAAATTATCTAACTAACCATGTAAAATCCATTAAAATCTATCTTGTAGAACTTAAGTTATAAGCTGCCGCAATGAAATTTCACTTTGCGTTTTATATATATTGAGATAATTAAATATAGCTTACATAATCATGTTAACCTGATTATAGAACTCTCTTTCAAAATTATAGGTTCAATAGATTTTTTTGTGCTGTGATTAATACGAAATCCAGACTTTCTTTTATAGATATAGATAAGGATTGAAAATTTCAGGTTTTTGCGCCGAAGACACCGCCAAATCAGGAAAATGTAAAGTATCTCGCGAACTACTGAATTTAAAAGAATTTGCTTGGTACCATTTGATTCAGCATGAAAAAATACACTTAAATATGTTATCAGTTGAAAAATACAAAAGCCGATTTTTTAGGAATTTTTTTAAAGTTCGTTCCTTTTTTAACTCCCTTAGGGGTGGAATTTTCGAAAATCCCTTCTTAGCGGCACTCGATGTTATCAGAAGTATTTTTACCCCAATTTTCAAGATTTTTGGTTCGGCAGAATTTTTTGTGCTGTGATTAATACGAAATCCAGACTTTCTTTTATATATATAGATAAGGATTGAAAATTTCAGGTTTTTGCGCCCAAGACACCGCCAAATCAGGAAAATGTGAAATATCTCGCGAACTACTGAACTTAAAAAAATTTGCTTGTTACCATTCGATTCAGCATGAAAAAATACACTAAAATGTGTTATCAGTTTAAAAATAACTTCAAAAGCCGATTTTTTAGGAATTTTTTAAAAGTTCGTTCCTTTTTTTAATCCCCATAGGGGTGGAATTTTCGAAAATCCCTTCTTAGCGGCACTCGATGTTATCAGAAGTATTTTTAGCCCAATTTTGAAGATTTTGGGTTCGGCAGATTTTTTTGTGCTGTGATTAATACGAAATCCAGACTTTCTTTTATATATATAGATTTACGAACTTATTTAGCTGCAAGAGTTGATACTTTCAAAAAATTGTCAATATAGATGTTGCAAATAAAATGAAGCAGATTTGTAATAAATTTGACAGGATTTTTTACCTTGGGAATTTACGAAGTTAAACATTTTTTTTTTCTTCAAACCAAATTTTTTCCCCCTTGAACCAATTTCTAAACTTATAAAAAATCTATTATGCATAAATTCAATGTCCCTTTCCTAGTCATAATAAAACCTTTAAGCTGATTTGATATGCGTTATTCAGTAAGTAATTGGGTATTTTTTTTTTCTGTTTTCAGAAAACCATTTTCACTTTCCACCTCCTTGGTCCGATTTTGCCCATTATCGAACTTGAGCGGGATTTTCTGCCTCTTCTTTTTAAATATAATTTTTCAATAGATTTGTAAAAATTCATAAAAGTTATCGTGTCATATGAAAATTATATAGATAGATGGATAAACATAAACTTCAGTATAAACGTAATACCACTTGAAGATTCCGCCATAATAAAATAGAAAGATGTTGTTATCAAAATACAACTTCACTACTTAAAGGAGACCCGAACTCCACTTTCGGCCAAAAATCATCAAAAGTTCATTTTTTTTTTATCCCAGAAAATGATAATATACATATTTGCTAATATCCGTGCAAAATTTCATAACTCGGGGACACTTGGAACAGGTAGCAAATAAGCTTTTTTAATTGTATTCACAAGAGTTTAAAGGACTAGCGGCCATTTAAAAAGCTTACACATCTTTGTTTACTTTTATATTACACTATTAAATGAAGTTAGGCACAGTTAATAACATTTTAATTTTAGTATAATTAATCAAAGAAGAATACATTCTTCTGTTCTGAATTATCCATAACCGTTAACTCTTAAATCGAACGCTATCTTGTTTGTTTACATTTTACGCCTTTCGATTCGATTTTCGTAATAAACTCTTCTGTTTTTGCTTGTAATCATCGCATTCTTTCGTTTAAATTAGTGTTTGCACGTGAATATTTTGTATTATTAGTTTAATATTCTAAAAGTTTATTTTAAAATAATTGACTGAAATGCCTCGTTCGAAGAAACGTAAACAACATATGAACGTGATGGCTTCTAAAAGATGGAAAACAGAAAGTGTGATTACTCAAATCCCTGAAAAAAGTATATCCCGTATCTCTAGCTTATCTGTTAATACTGTTAACAGTATGAAACAAAACGTAAGATTACATAATCTTGTTTTTGATATAGAAATTGCAAGTACTACAGGACAAAATGAAAATTTAACATCTAATCATACTCCTCATTATATTATTGTTGATAATAATTCAATTTCTGAACTTCTTACATTTACTGCAAGCCCAGATTGTTTTCAGATTGCCCAGAAGAGGAAATTCATGAAAGGATTGCTCAGAGAAAGGCAAATTTAATAAAATAATCGCAATAATAACAAATTTCGCTAAAGTATCGCAAAAGCTTTTCATGTTTCGCCTAAGTTCAAAGTAGGTATATCCTCAGTCGTAAAATAATTTAGAAAGAACGTGTTTATGTTTGAAAATCTTTAAAAATGTTGCAGAAAATGTAGGGGAGATACATTTTTAAAATGTTTCTGAAAATTTTATATAAATTGGTAAACATGAAAATATAACGATTTTCAGAAAATTTACCATGCCAAAGTATCGGGAAAGCTTTTCATATTTTGCGTAAGTTTAAAGTACTGGTACAGTGCTAAAATAATTTAGAAACAAAGTGTTTATGTTTTTAAAATCTTAAAAAAAAAATTGCAGAAAATGTAGGGGAGATATAGTTTTAAAATGTTTCAGAATATTTTACATAAATTGGTAAACATGAAAATTATAACGATTTTCAGAAAATTTACCATGCGTAACGTTTTTTTTTCAAGATCATTATAAAATTAAATTAAAAATATCTTCGTCTGGTCTTTTTTGTATACCATAACACTATTTAAGAAATTTTAATAATACTAAAATATTGAAAATTAAATGAGGGGTAGTATTTTAAAAAAGTATATATTTTGACAGCTCGATGAATTTTTGTCGCTGAAAATCGAGGAATTTTCTTCAAAGACAAAACTGGCTACAATTTTTTTCTATTGTGTTCAATATAAAACGTTTTTCTTAAAAAGTAGTCTTGCTATATTAGAAATTAATATAAAAAATAATTTCAACGTGAAAAAAGTTTTTTTTACTACTTTCTCTTGTATTTCATACTTTAAATGTGTTTTCCTGAAAATGACTTTTTTCATATTTTGCCTAAGTTAAAAGTACTAAGGCTCAGTGGTAAAATGATTTAGAAACAAAATGTTTATGTTTTTAGAATCTTAAAAAAATTTGCAACAAAAGTAAGGAGAGATATATTTTTTAACTATTTCTGAAAATTTTACATAAATTGGTAAACATGAAAATTATAACGAATTTAAGAAAATTTACCATGGGTAATTTTTTACTTTTTTTCAGCTGATTAAAATAGAAAATTAAAAATATCTCTCCCTAGGTCTTTTCTATATACTATAACAGTATTTAAAACATTTTAGTAATACCAAAATATTGAAAATTGAATGAGGAGTAATTTTAAAAAATGTATTTTTCGACAAAACAAAAAAAAAAAAAAAAAAAAAAAAAAAACATAAAAATCTCCATAAAAAGTATATTTTTTAATAAAAATTGAATTTTTTTGCTAATTATTCTTTACAAAAAGATTCATAAATAGTACACCAAAATTCATTACTTTAAAATCAATAATAAAAATTTTGGGTTTTTTCTTACGGGGTCTCCCTTAAAGACTTTTATTCACCAGGTGACATGATTCTATTTAACACACAAAAAATGTAGAATACTTTTGAAATCAGTTCTGTAGTTCCGGAGATTAGCTCTTTTCAAAAAACCAAACAATTTTTACCGCTTTATAATATAGGTATATACTGTGATTCCGGGCGAGCATCGTCATTTTGGTAACATTGCTTTTGAAATCGGTTCAGTAGTTCCGTAGATTAGCCCCTACAAACAAACAAACTTTACGTCTTTATAATAAAAGTGTAGACTATGTTAGATTCCGGGCGAACACCATTATTTTGGTACCATTACTTTTGAAATCAGTTCAGTAGTTCCGGAGATTAGCTCTTTTCGAAAAAGCAAACAATTTTTACCGCTTTATAATATAGGGATATACTGTGATTCTGGGCGAGCATCTTTGAAACCACAACCGCATTTTGAAATCGGTTCAGTAGTTCTGGAGATTAGCCGCTACAAACAAACAAACAAACAATCTTTGCCTCTTTATACATTTCATGGTTCTAGTCCCGTAAGAAACACAAAAAAACTTATTTTTAGAACGTTTTTTGTGGCATAATCATAAGATATAGCCTCTGTTTGATACCGGACGAACACCATCATTTTGGTACCATTACTTTTGAAATCAGTTCAGTAGTTCCGGAGATTAACCGCTACAAACAAACAAACAATCTTTACCTCTTTATAAATTTCATGGTTCTAGTCCCGTAAGTAACACAAAAAACTTATTTTTAGAGCTTTTTTGTGGCATAATCATAAGATATAGCCTCTGTTAGATTCCGGGCGAATACCATCATTTTGGTACCATTACTTTTGAAATCAGTTCAGTAGTTCCAGACATTAGCCCCTACAAATAAACAAATAACCTTTAATTATTTATAATATAGGTATAGACTATTTTTTGATTCAGGGTGAACGCCATTATTTAGCTATAATATGAAAATTTAATGCTTAAAATTCGTTTTTTTATTTATTCATTTAAGTAAAAAATGACAACAAATAACAAATATTGTTGGTATCAACCGATGTTTTCCTTCAATAAATCGTTCTTAAACACCCTGTAGTTTTGGGTATATTATGGAGGCTTAAAAGTGCCAAAAACGGTCGAAACGCGCATGCATAAAACCATATTTAAGTGCTGATCCTTCAAACCGTACACAAATCACCTGATAGGGTAACATCTCCAGTAATTGGCATGCACCAGTGATTGGCACATCCTACAAACATGTCCTAAAATAAGATTTATATCCAGTCTTTTAAAAATGCAAGACCATATACAAGTTATATGCTCATTTACTTTAAAGATTATAACTTTGATTTATGCTACCAAATGACAATAGTTCCTAGGAAAGAGAAACAATTATGGCTTGTATAATATTAGCCATTTTTGTTGCAAATGCTTCTTCTTTGGCTTAAGGAAGGCATGCTTTTCAATTCATTATTATCTGATTTATAATATATTTTAAATTTTAATTGACAACAATTTTGTTTAGTTAAAAAGGGTTACTTGAATTGTGTAAATGTATTTTCGACACAAATATTTGGATTTCTGAATTAATGTTAGATGCCAATTAATGGTGCTTCAATTTTGCTGATTCCAAGTAATTGGCACCTATTCCAATTACAAGGAATTCGCAAGGAATTTGAGATTAAACCACTTACTTTGGAAGTACTTTTAAAGTTATAGACTAATTTTGTTTATCATTTGTTTTTATTTGAAAATATGAAATATTATCAGTAATTGGAATCCAATAAAGCTTCATATGACAATTACTGGGCACTGACAATTACTGACAGCATGACAATTACTGGGTATTAATGTAAGTATATTGTATTGTTTTAAAGTGTTCACATTTCAGACTAATATGCTGATTTCTTACTCTCAAAAACCTGAAATATGGCATCTTCATCTACAGTAAATTCATTTAAAGCGATTAAACCCAATGCAAAATGTAAAGTTTTTTTTAAATATAAACATGTGCCAATTACTGGATCACAAGGTGTTATACATTGGTGCTCTAGGTGCCAATTACTGGTGATTTCAGCAACTTTTTATAAATATATTTTTATAAAAATACTTTTTCAATTTTTTTTTTACTTTTAGTGGGCAAAATAGATGCACAGATGTGCATTCTTTGATTTAAAAATATTTCCAAGTAAATATCTTATTTTTTTTGTAATGAAAATTGGAGTAAGTTTAAAGACAAATTCTTAATGTGCCAATTACTGGGGATGTTACCCTATGTTATGTTGCTTATTGAAAGAAGTTTTTTGCAAAAGAGAGTCCATTCTGATGTTCCCTTATTTGGCTGACTATGTACTCCTGTACGCTATACGCCGAAGTTTGGACTCTGAGTACAACTGATTTCTATAACAGTTGTTTCCCTTAATTCCTTATGTACTTCTAGATTGCTCTTGTCTCTTTCATAATCCATATCTACTTTCCTCATATATTCCGTAGTTTTTACCTTGTCCAATTTTGGTTATTTATTTATTTATTTAATATTACAATAGTTTCAAATTTAGAAACGGTTCCGACAGTTAATGTAATTTTTAGGTACTACCCTGTCATCCCGTCGACCAATTTCGCCAAATTATACAAATTGACATAATTTTTATTTTAAATAACGAAAAAATAAATGATTAGTAGAATATTAATAAAAATTCAAATTAAAAAAAGGAAATAAAAATCACTTAATGACATTATAAACACGTGAATCGTATTTAATGTCATTGAATGTGACATTCACAATCATCCATTATTGGCATTCAATCTTATAGTTTGGCGATAATTTTTTGGTTGACGGGATAACCTAGTAGTACCATTTTTTATTTAATCTGAAACCAAAATCGAAAAAGCAAAAACTATCCTGGTTGTAGATAGTCCTCAGCTATTGTATGGAAAAAATCATGTAAAAATATTGAAATTTGAGCAAGATATTTGAAAAGAACGTCCCCATGAACTTAACATTATCATCCGGGTCTTTTTCAGTGACTAGTGTTGCGTCAAGCGTTTTTCGAGACATTATATATTATCCAAAGTGACAAAAAGAATTTTTCAACAGTACTTTTCACTTTATCCATTTGATGTCCTCCCTGCGATGCATGCGCCCTCAGGTACTTGTTATTTACACGAGAAGGATAAATTGTGACAATGAATAATTCAACACACACCTGGGATTCAGTGGAATGAAAACCCCTGTATTTCATATACATAGGTAAGTAAATTGAAAAGATTACTTTTAGAACCCAACATATCGTATTCCCCCGAATTAACCAGATGCAAAATTCGAGACAAGGCCAGATTTTTCTGTAGATTTTGTAAGAAATACTGCCTATTGCAGTCGTTACCATGGTACAACTTTTGAAAAAATTTCTCATAAGTTGTCATTATAGGACCCCAGAAACCCAAAACCACCACCATCTGGAAGGTTTATACATAAGTATATATATGTATGTATGTACTAAATTTTGGAAGCACGTTAAAAGTCGCCATGATGCACGAATCGTCTTCAAACTCGCTAAATACATTGAGTTGATTAATATCTTGGCGGGGATTGCCAATGGGCAAAACAAGTCCAAGGGGCTTGAAATGGGAAATGCTCAAAAGCTTGAATACCGCCTTAACATGGCTCTGACAAAACCATCTTTTACTGAACTATGACAGGAAGAAATGAACATTTTTTTTTATTATTGCAGTTGCCAACAATTTAAAAAAAATCAGAATAAAATCTTACTATAACAGTTACTTTACTATTGCAGTATATTTACATGAAAAAAGAAAAAAAAAGTTTGAAAAATTTAAGAGAAAATTAACATTACGTCATATCTTTTCTATAAAAAGATTTCCGCAAGAAATCAGAAAATTAAAGAAACAACTCGACGGATTTTTTTAAAAGAAAATATTACATCATATTGAAAATATAATGAATGAAAATCAAGTGAATATACAACGTTATGTGAGTTTACAAAATTGTATAGAAACATGATAAAAACTAGACTATGGAAATATTGGCCTATTTTAACATTTTGAAGTTCTTTAATTTTGTTTTCGCCATTTTTAAATATATTCCATATATATATGCGTGTGTGTAAACGTGAATATAAAAGTTATCCCAAAAGTTTTAGTTCACTAGAACTCATTTTCATCGATGACACTGGGTTAAGTTCTAATCTTGATTTAGTTTTGTTGGTGAAACTAGTGCACAACTTCGAAATCTACCTCCGCCTGTGGGCCGTTCCGGCAGGGATCACCTTTTTTACATATTCAAGAGAATAAAAATGTGTTTCATGTGTCTGATACCATTTCACACAAAGCTAGTGCCCATCAGAAATTTACATTGTAGACATAAATTATTACATAAACAGAAATAATCCCCACAGAAATAATGTACGACCAACGTGGAGAAATTAAAGGTCGGTGATTGATATATTGCACCCTGTAGATTGAAAGTTTTAAACAAATCCGTGTTCCTTAGATGTTTTCTCCAAAATTGTTGAATTCGTTTAGTGTTTTCAAAAAGGAGAAAGTTTAAAAAGGTTACAGTAGAGAACATATAAAAGATAGCTTCAATACATTTTCATTATTGATACACACTCTCAAAAAAAAACTTCCGTCTTTTCACAGAAAAAGTACTGTCAGCACTGCTGCCAGAAATTGTGTGTAGATTGACGATTTTCTGTTTATTTTTTTCTTCGTCAAAAGAGGAAAAATATCCGTCACTTGAAAAAAGTTTGGAAAAATCAACGCGGAAGAGGTGGGGATCGAACTCACGACACCAGCATTACAAGGCCAGCGCTTATCCTCAGCGCTATGATTGCTCATGACTATTGTGCTTTAAAATAGAAGCGTTCATTTCATATGGGTGTGGTTTGGTGTATTTCGTTAAAAAGCTTTAAATTTTGCAATTAATCTCGGAAAGATTTCATCTTTAATGAAACTGTGGCTGGGTTTTTTTTTACGTTTAGTATTAATATAGTATAAAAATGTGAATTTTAAATATATTACGTAGATCGTTAGAGAAAAAACATGGATGTTCTATTTTTATTGGATAATTTTTTTTAATAATATATATATATATATTTTTATTTATTTTTTTATTAAAATATTTTTAAAATGTGTTCACTTAAAGTATATTTTATATGCGAATATTTATCATAGAAATAACTTAGTTTTTTGAACTTGATTCAACTTATCCAACTTTGAATAACAGATTGTGAGAATTTTTGAACGAATAAAGAAAGTAATTGTTATTTATTTTTTAAATTCGAAAACATTTTTGTCTTTTAAAACTAAATTAGACATTTTAATCAATAGAATATTTTTGTTTTTCATTTTAAAAATAAATTCGAATTTATTACTAACAGACCCAATGCGCATGCGTGCTAGATATAAACGGAATCTCTTCCTCATTTTTCGACGTTCGGAATGAGCTCACCGAACAAATACGTTTTCTGGGAGAACAGAAGTTATTTGTGAAAAAATAACGATAATTTAGTGTATATTGACAAATTTTTCTGGCAGTGCAACAACAACAGCCTGTTACGGGATAATAATACAGGTATACCTTATCAGGCTGCCGAAGATTAAAAAATGTGAAGAAATCAATCTTTTTTTTCTCGTCAGCCTCTGAGACTCACTTACCGGAAATCATTTATGTAGATATCGTTGTACGCATTTAAAATTGAAAAGGCTACCTTACGATGATGCAGTTCTCAATTGGATGTACGCAGAGTAGTATATGCGGCCTCAGGTACTTCGTTATTTCCACGAGAAGGATAAATTGTGGCAACGAATAATTCAACACAGACCTGGGATTTATTGGAATGAAAGCCCCTTGTATGTCGTATTCATACGTAAGTAAATTAAAAACATTACTTTTAAATTGCAACGTACACTCTTGAGCCTTTTTCGACACATTATATACTATAGACTCCAATCCGTCGTCCAAAAATCCACAATTCTCTAAAATACGCAAATCTATTACGGATGTAAACAATGAAACATTCGATTCACATAGAGGGATAAATTTTGACTTTTTTAGTTTGACATCAATTTCATATAAATTTTTATTTGTGATTTTTTTAAAAATATTTCTCAATACTTTTTTTTGCATGAAGGAATAATAAGTTTATTTCTGAAAAAAATCAAGATATTGCCGATAATACTGGTCATCGCAATCTTTTTACCTAATATATTTATATATTAATCAAATCATTATGGTTATTAAGTCTGGGTAAACCTGAAATACAACTTCCTAATTATAGGATTTTGATGTGAATTAGTAAAGTACCTTTGTATGAGGAAATTTTCATTGAATAATTCAAGAAAAACACATTTCATCTTTATAGTGAATATTTAATCATACCTTAATCCTTATTAACTTGACCTTTGATTTTTAATATTTTAATTATTAAAAAATATCTAAATGTTTATTATTTTAGTTTGTTACTTATTTTAATATTTCATTATATTGTAAGCCTTCATTATAGTTTCGACTGCATTATTAGCTACGTTCAATATACTGTTTAAAAAAGGTAGACAAAGTAATGACTAGAAATCTACAAAATTCTAAAATCCTCACAACCTCTGGTCCCAGGCTGTGCGGATCTTAGGGTGTCTATTGTACTATATTCAAATTGACGAAATAATTGTTCAACAGTCATTTACACTTGATTGAAAAGCAGGCAAAGATTCCGTTTAAAAAAATGTGAAAATTCAGGAAGATATTTTTAATTATAAAACGCACTTAAGGGACGAGTCCATTCGTCCTTTGGCAACGAAGAATTAAATATCCGTCCCAAATATTTGTATGGAGAATTCTGTTTTAAAAGTAAAAAGTTCGATATACCTTGTTTATAAATACTTCACAATGATAGCTATTAAAATGGAATTTTGTTTCTGTAAGGAAAATCAGTAGGGGGAACTGGGGTGCATTGATAATTGGGGCACATTGATACACCCCCTGTACAGCACACAGGGTCATTACAGGAAATTTCACAACGGCTTCAAAAGGTGATACTAGTGAAATTAACTACATACAGAAAGTTTTGGAATGATTCAATTGTTTGATGGAATGGGATGGGTGTTCATTGTTTTTGTAAGTCAAAAGTAAATTTCAGTTGCACAATTGAAATGGTATTATACAACTGTCCCAGCATTTTCAACCGAAAAGAATACCCTCCCTGGCATGTAAAGCTACTCTCTATCAGTTCCTCATTCTTTATTGTTAGATAAATTATGAAGTGTTGGATTTGCGACTCATTTTATTCAAAATGGCTGTATGGGGCACATTGATACAGTCTTTGTCGGGGCACATTGATACAACCTGAATCCTTTTCTAGTTCATTTTTTTAAAACCTTTTATTATTTTTTTTTACCATACACTCCTTAATTAAACTATTTTTCGTCAAAAATTTCTAGTATTAGTTTTTATTGAAGTGAAATAGCTCTATTTTTTTATATTAGAACATTTTATAGTATTTTTCTAAACAGAAGACGTACAAACTTACACAATATCTAGTGCTAGTAGAATTAACTAAAGAATTGGACGGCAGCCTGGCAAATCTCAAATTTATATCGATTCTTCAGCGAAAAAAGTATTATCGACATGCTAAATGTTAAGTAAGAGAAACAAGCTGCAGAACAGTACAGGATAATTAAATTATAAACATAATTTTTAATATAATTATCCTTTATTTTCTGTTTGTAAACCGATTTATAAACAGAAAACCTGGTAATTCTTTCACCTTTTCTAAGAAAGAAGATAATTCTGGGGTTAAATTGCCAGATATGACAAAGTTACCACAGCCAACAAACAGACAAGGAACAGCCAAAACATCAGGTCATTATACATTTCATTTTGATTGCTTTAATATCGCTTACAAGTAAACTGTGTGCTATTTTAATGTCTATAAATATATATAAAATGGTTTGATAACTATTTTTCTCTGAAAAATATGCATTGGTGTTATTTTGTCTCCATTTTTCCCAGACGTGTCAAAGTGTATCAATCTGCCCCGGGGATGGGGCACATTGATACAAATTACTTTTTCTGATTTTTTTAAAATTACATGCAAAAATAATATATAAAACAACGATTGTACATTTTTGTAACACACTACACAGGTTTTGCTGACATCACATAGAAAAATAACTTGAAAATTCTGCTTTCTAAACACCAAAATTTTTTTTTCAAAAAAGCTGTATCAATGTCCCCCAGTTCCCCCTACACTTTGTCAGGTTTAACTGTATAAAATCGATTCGATTAATAATTATAATAAAACAGGATGAGATGAAATTAAAAAAAAAAATCTTTTCTTTAAATACTTTTCTGTTTAATCTTCCGTCTTACAGTAGATACAGCGAAAATGTTTAGTTTAAAACAAGATTCTACATAACAGACGTTCTGCTTTAGGAGGTTTTACTGAATTTTTATGACTCGATCCAGTAGCCGGTGTCTCACATTTTTCTATTGACTCCCTGTCCCTCCTTTTGACGCTGTTCACTACTCGAGACTGACATCTAAAAATTAAGTAACCTCTAATACGCAAGAAATTCTGTAGAATTTTTAACATAAAAACTTAATACATATTCTATTTAAAATATTTCTTTTAATATTGTACATTAAAATCTTATTTTATTTTTTCAGTTCTCAATTTTGATTTAAAATTTTTTGAAAATTATTTTTGGATTTGCAACCAATAGGCGCAAGAATATAGCAAAAGTATTGGTTCAAGAGCTTTCAAAAATGTTTATGATGATATAAAGCTAATGTATCTTGAAGTGATATTTCATTTGAAAGCAATTTATTTATTTAAAATTTTAATTAAAATTAAAAAATAATATTTTTTATTGAAAAATTTATAATTTTAAATAGTCTATGCAATCATACTTGTTCGTTAATTAAAAATGAATGTATTTCCCAAGTTTATTGAAATTACTTTATTATATACCCGTTACGTAGTTTAGGGCAAGTCTTGCAATCGTTTTGAATATCGAAAAAAAATTGTCGGATTTACACGTTTCAGATACTGGAAATTCCGAAAAACATTTTAGATAAACAAATTTTGCCGTTCGTTCGTCTGTGTGTCTGTCTGTTTGTGTGTCTGTAAACGCTCTATCTACCAAACAAATTGAGATATAGACTTGAAATTTTTTATGTATTTAGTATGTAAGTATGGGACGAAGCCTATTTAATATTAGTAACCTCGATGATCCGGAACTATTTTTTTTCGGATATACAGAATATTCATTCGGAAGAAAGGTGTATAAAAAATTCTCGAAATTTTTTTTTATTTTATTTTAAGAAATGGACGTAAAAGGCAATAAAATAACACACATTTTGCATAAAAAACGAAGTCAATCGAATTATTAATTGACGAGGTATTTGTAATCGTGTTTTCCATATTCTTCGATTTTTCATGACCCTGTATCTCATTCAAATTTCAATTCAAAGATATATTTTAATTGGAAATGAGACGCTTCATCCGACGCAGTAAATTGTAGATTAATTGGATTATTATTTTTGGAGTTATAAGGATTTTTCTTTTACGCCATTCGGTACTACTTAAGTAGTTTGGCACTTTATAAAATTTGTCGAAATGGGTTCATCAGCAATTCTATAATAGAGCATTGCTATGCATATTAACAGTATTTAAATATGAGTTTAAATTTCGTTTTGGAATTGCGATGCATTTTAAAAGGAGGTTCCCCATGTATTATTTTTATATATTATATTATGCCTATTCATGATATGTAAGTATTACGGTGGCCCCAACGACTTGCTATTTTTCGAGAAATGTTGAGCGCAGTCAAAGAACAATTTTAAACTTTTTATCAAAATTAAATAAAAAATAAATAAATTTCATTATGAAATATTGAAAAAAAATGTTTTAAATAGCAGGAATATAATTGTCTTAATAAAAATTTCATGCATTCATTTTTCATATGCACTGGAAAAAAATTAAATGTGAAATGTTGCTAAATTGCACCACCAGGTGAAAATTAAGACATCCCGAGACTCCTCAACTACGTACAGATATAGCGTATGCAGTGTTCGCTTGCACTCGTTTTGAAAACGTGCAGTAAGTAATAAATATAATTGAAGGTTTTACTTGCATGATATCAAAATGGCAACGAGTATTACATCTCATGGTCGCGTGTCATTTGTATTGATCCGTGAAACGCAATGTATTTTTATTATTTTTATTATGATTATTGTTCTTAATAGATTATAACCAAAAAATGTCAATTTAATTCTTTTTTTTTTTTTTTTTTTGTAACACTTTTCTTAAGTAATATAAATTGTTTATTAAAATGTTTATATGAAAATTAAAGTTCCTAATATTTTGTGATTTAAAAAATCTGATGAAATTAATAAACTTCTTAGCTCAGGTTTATCTTGCGATATAAAAAAAAATCATATCAACAGGTTTATTTTATCCCGTTTCCATGGTTTTGAGCTGCTATGTTGGAGATAACGGGCACTTTATCCTTTATTATTCTTTTAAAATATCTCATCGATAACCATTTATCAATGCATTATTTGCATTTCAAATGGAAAAGGTGCTACCACTCAGTTATGAAATTTATTTTTTAGATTTCAACAACAAAATAGACGACTACTATCATTGTTTTTTTTTTTTTTTTTTTTTCACACGAGAATTTAAGTTGTGTTATTATATATATATATATAAATCCAATCTTAGTTATGAAGTGACATATTTTAGCCGAAATAAAATCAGCCACCTAAGTTAAACGGGTAAGTATTGCCAAAATATTTATTACTAATCGGTATTCTGCTACAAATTTTATTTTGCCTTTTTGATATTGAGAAGTGTTTCTTATTTCGGTTTTATCTGTCCAACTGTCTGCACTCTAACTCTCGTAAATATTATCGAATCGCACTATATCGTACGAATCGCACTAAATATTATCGAATTCTTGAGCGTTATTGACGTTTACACTATCGCAAATCCCATTTCAAATTTAAGTTTCTTGCATGTTTAATTTATTTACAGAAATAATCAAAAGATTTTCTTTAATTTAGGATTTGTGGAAAAAAACATTTCATTTGAATTTTAAACATGTTACAGCCTTTCAAAAATACTGAAATTTATATGAATTTATGAAGTGTACTAAAATATGCATTCTATAAAATATGTGGTGAATAGAATAGTTATAAGGCCACAAACAAAAAAAATCCATAGCGTAATGTTAAAGGGGGGAATTCTTTGCGACATACTTTGGTTATAACAAACTATTTTATACATAAAGATATTGTTGTACGCCACTGAGGCTTAATATAAGTTATTTAGAACACAATACGCGTATTATGCATAAAATAACTTATATTAAGTTTCAGTTTCGCGAAGAACATAGCATTACAAAGATTTGAAATAGTATATTCTTTTCGAAGTACTGTATATTTTCGATGGTGGCTGATGGATGGATGAAATGTATTTTTAATTACAATATGCAATTTTAAGTTTATGAATATTATATGGCGTGTATAAATGCTATAAATGATATATAGGGCTCTGCAAAAGAGTTCGTAAACATTACTGAATATAAGCGTAAATTACTTAAAGGTTTTTTTTTTATTCAAGAATTTATGCATTTTGAAGCCAAATTTCTTTCAGTTTACTAAGAAATGTTTGTAAAATATATATAAAATGATACACAGGGCAATGCAAAGAATTGGATACAGGATCGTCTATAGATGTTTATTTCAGGAAAGTGATTTCAATAGTTTTATGAGTGATTTAGTTTGAAATAAATTTTAGTTAAATACTAATGTATAATAAAGGTACTGGCTAAACTGCAAGGCTGGACAAAAATATCCAAGTATGTTTTAATGTATTAGAATAAACTGCTGAAAGAAAAATTTCAATCTGTTAGGCTTTTCTGGCTAAACTAAATTTCCCCGTCAACCGACAGAACAAATAAAGGGTCGTTTAGAAGTATTGGAATATATGGTTATGCACAGTAACACCTTATCACCTAAATAACGAAATTTTGTTAAAGATTTCAGGAGGTGTTGGAAAGCGCTTCATCTTTGCTTAACGCTTGATTTTCCTTACTTGTTAGTTATTGCAATGGAAAAGTTTCTCTTAATAACGAAATTCATTGTACTAATATTATTATAATTATTGTTATTTTTGTTATTCAGTAAAAATTTTTGATAGTACCTCTGATTTTTAATTTTGAAAATTTTAATGGAACTGGGTATACGGGGGCAATTCGGAAAGTAAACTCCGTTTATGAATTAAAAAACAATGAAAGGAAACATGTTTTATTACTTACGTATGAAAGACACGTTCTTCATAACACGTTCTTCTCAACATAATTGCCGGATTAATTAAAACAATTATCATAGCGGTAAATATGCTTTGAAATTCCATCGTCACAGACTTCTACCGCCGGCCTATTCAAGTGCGATTATTTTTAAATTCAACTCGCACCACTCTTTCAATTCAAAGAATTTTAATACATTTTTCTATATAATTTGCTGATAAATGTACTAATAAAAATGTTTTAAAAAATAGTGGATCAAGTAAAATATTACTAGAGCAATTCGGAAACTAATTTTCGTTTTGTTGTATAAATGAAAAAAAAACGCCTACTTTCAACAATTTTTTTATTTACATCTCAAAGGTACAGCTGTCTTCTATTTTTCAACATAGTCACCATGTACATTCAAACACTTGTTCTCAAGCTTATACAGCAAAGAACCATTACAAATAGATTTTAAAAATAGCAGAATAATATAACCTTCTACATTATATTTTCAATCAATCTTCAGAGAATCAATAGAAAACCTTATACGCAGAGACAATATTTGCAATGAATTTGCCTCCATGGAGCTCCCTAAAATTTGGAATATTTTATGTGTCCCTGTAAATGTCATGTTTTTTGCGAAGCTGAGGCTTAATATAAGCTATTTCACGCATAATACGCGTATTATGCGCTAAACAACTTATATTAAACAGCAGCGACGTATAACTTTTTTTTTATATTTGAGATAGTTTAATATAATCATCATGAAAAATATTTCAACTTTTTGAGCATCTCTGTATATTAGTTATTGATGTGTATGCACACTACATAGCACAATAAATCTAGTTTGGTTGCGAAATGCATAATACGGTCAAAAATGCCCTCAGCAGTTTCCTTTGGTAAAGAGAAATGCATTCCGATAATTTTGTAAACCACTATATATTAGATTTTAATTAAAAGCGAGTATGCCTTAATAAACTTAAATTATAAAAAATAATTACATGTCAACCACGAGCATAATCACGGCAGTTAGAGCAAGGGCAGACAGCTAGACAGATGACGGACGGATCGATGACATTTCGCTCCTGGGGATTTGGTCCCACTCTGTTATTAGGTGCGTTCGTAATTATGTAATTACGTAGCACCTATTGTTGTCGTTCAGTCCGTCCGTCTGTCCATCTGTCCGCATGTAACAACGCAAAAACTACCCAACTGAATCGTTTGAAATTTAAAGTACATAATTGTTACATAATTTTGTCGACTCATTTCAAATTTTATGAAAATCTGATGTATAGATCAATTACAGGGACAATCAAAAGGATTCCGTTACATTACGGTCAATGCGGGGAAAAAATTTCAAATGCATTTTTATCGTTTGAAATTTTAAATACATAATTATTACATAATTTTGTCGAGTTATTTCAAATTTTATCAAAATCGGATGTATAGTTCAACTACAGGGACAATCAAAAATGTTCCGTTACATTGCGGTTAATGGGGAAAAATGTTTCAAATGCATTTTAATGGTGTTACACTAATTCGAACGTAATAAAATTGATATGCATCTATAAAGTACATATTATAATATACGTTTTGCATAATGCGTGGTGCAAAGAATATTTGTTATTCATTTACAAGGTCACACAAAAGTATTCCATTGCATAATGGTATAGGGAGAACATTCTTTGGCGCGCATTATTATTGTAATTATATACAATTTTATGAGATTGATATATGAGAGTGACATTTTTAAAACTTCGTTATCGTACGAACGCACTTCATTTGCTACGCTTCACGTGCAATTTCCAACTTGTTATAAAGACAGTCTGGATCTTTCTTTCAATCCCTTCATAGTTTAGTGCCTATAAATATAAAGAGCAGACAACTTAAAACACACCTATTTCTCACTCCATAATTATCATAACACTTTCATTTTTTAGTAACACCGTAATGTTTATAAAAGGGGAGATTTTAGTATAGTTGGGATACAAGGACCTGATACCACAAACACCTATAACTCAAATCCAAATAGTTACAGAAAAAAAAAGAACACGGCGATTTAAGGAGGGACTCGGTCGTTTCTTAGTCCTTCATATTTTATTCTATCATAAATACAAGGCGCTGACCTTTAAAAACACTTTTAACTAGAGCGATATAAATATCATATTTTATATGATAAATGTAGCCTTTTTAAAAAGGAGCCAGCTTTTTTAACCCAGCTACACTGTTAAAAGTTTGAAACTTTTGCTGCATCGTCACTCCACCGCTTTTGTAGAAAATGATTACTTCACTGCATTATGGAGCATTCTCATTGGTCAAAATAGCGATATTCAATAAAAGAGTGACGATGTAGCAAAAGTTTCAAAATTTTAACAGTGTACATAAATATTAGTACAGCGTTAATAAAAAAGACATCCACAAACACTTATGATTCGAATCTGGATCGTCGCAACCTACACAATCGAGAAACAACCTAGATTTCATGTTTCCAAATAAATCGTTGAAGGACTTTTTTTGTACTTTAATCCTTTCAAATTTCGATTTTATTCCGAACAGTTTTTAGTCAGAATTTACATCTTCAAAGCAATCACCATGCCGAATTTTAGTTTTCTATCCCAAATAATATCTGAAAAATGGCAATTTTTAGAAGGTTTTTTTTTTCTTCTACACTCATTTTAAATTTTGATTTTTTTAGGAAGTGATTTGTGCATATATTAACGTTTTGAAAGTAACAATCACGTCGCATTTCGATTTCCTATTCCAAATAATTTGTGATTAAGGATTTTACACTTTTAAGCTTCATTTTTCAAATACACTTGGCATTTAAATAACATTTACACCATAAAATCAGCCATTATGCCAAATTTCAAGTTCATTCCCGATCGTATCACAGACATAGAAATTTTTAAATTTCTTTATCACTTGCACCCGTTAAATTTACACTTTTTTTATTACTGATTTGCGCCAGCAATTACATCATAAAAGTATCAACCATGTCAAGTTTCAATTTACCAACCTCAGCTATTCCGAAATATAGTACTATCGAGTATCTCTCATTAGTTTTACAATTTTTAAATTCAAATATTACTCCCCGAGAAAAAGCATCCAGAGATATTCACATTTAATAATAATTTCCATGCCTAATTTAAGATTTCTATTCAGAACGGTATCACAAAAATAGCAAGTTTTAGACTTTTTTTTTTGCTTTTTTTTGCTTTTTTATTCTTTTAAATTTTATAAAAATGTTCTTATGAGCATTTACTTCCTAAAAGTAATAAATGTATCGTATTTCAAGTTTCTAGTTCTAACGGTTTCAAAGCTATCGTAACTTGGAGCATTTTTAAAACGCATTTTGCTCAATTTTTCCTAAATAAACGAGTTTTTCAGAAACGATTCGAAGCGAGTATTTTACGTTAAAAGTGACCACCAAACGAAATTCCCGCTGTCTATTTTTAAAGAAGCAGCGTTAATTACAATTTCATAACGTATCTCCTGCACTTTTTCGAAAATAATGGTGGTGTGGAGACTTGATAGAGCCTGTTGTGGAGCAATGTCGCTTACCCTCCATCATTTTGCAAGCATTAATTTAAAAACCGAATCGGTAATGCAGAAAATTATTATTCGGTAATTCCTAACTATAATAGATTCCGAATTATTATAGATTAATATTTTTATACAAATGTTTGTTAGATATCTTATTGTCATGCGTTAGCACTCTGAACCTAGCCAAATTATTTTACTATTTAAAAAACTAGTGGTTACGGGCCACCGTAATGCGTAACCATACTAAACAATATTAAAATAAAATAAAATAATTTTGAATGGTGTAAAAGAAGCATCCCTATAACTCAAAAAAGATAATTATATTTACCAACAATTTACTGCGTTAGATTAAGCGTTTCATATTTAATTAAAATACATATTTTAATTAAACTGAAATACATTGACGTGAAAAATCGAAGAGTGTGGAAAACATTATTACAGATATTTCGACAATTCATTATCCGATCGACCTCATGCTTCATGCAAAATTTACGTTTTTTATTGTCTTTTGTGTTCATTTGTTAAAATTTAAAAAATCGAAAATTTTTATGTACCTTTCATAAAAGCGAATATATCCAGTGTCCGAAAGAATAGTTCCGGAAAATCGAAATTACCGATATTAAATAGGCTTCGTGCCATTTCTACATACTACGCACATACCAAATTTCAAGTTTCTATCTCAATTCGTTCGACAGGTAGAGTATTTACAGACAAGAGACGGACAGACAGACACAGACGCAAGGCAATTTTTTTTTTTCTAAAAATATGTTTTTCGGAATCTCCAGTATCTGAAACGTGTAAATCCGTCAAAAATTTTTTTTTCGATTTTCAAAACGATTGCAACGTTTAGCCTATACTACGTATGATGGGTAAATACTAAACCATTATTCTAAATTCCAGATTTGTATTCCAAATTATATTAAAGTAATCGCAATATCAGAACGTATTTTTAGCATCTTTTAAAAATTATTATTTCTTTTGTAGAATATTTTCCGGGAGAGTTTACGTCTTAAAAGTAACAACCTCAAGTTATTAGCCATAACATGTTCAAATAAATTGCAACTTAATACGTTTTCAGATAGTTTCATTCTTTTAAATTTCGATTTCCTTCAGAAACCGTCCCCAGGGAGCATTTACATATATAATGTTTTATGAATTAATCATATTCAAAGCCGATTTTTTTTTCAGATCACGCAGCACTTGCTTCTTCGGAAAATAAACCATTATTCCGAATTTCAGATCTTTATACCAAATGGTATAAGAGTTATCCCAATTTAAAAGGTAATTTTAGCAGCTTTTTAAATTTCTTATTTCTTTTTTTTTTTTTTTGGGGGGGGGGGGGAGAATATTCTTCGGTAAGAATTGCGTCTTAAAAGAGTAACAACCTCAAGTTATTAGCCATTGCTTGTTCAAATAAATTATAATTTAGGACACGTTTAAAACGCTTTCAGATTGTTTCATCCTTTTACATTTCGATTTCCATCAGAAATCATCATCAGGGAGCATTTACAGAATGCATATTATAATGTTTTTGGCATTTGAACCCTTTTAAATTCCGATTTATTTTTTAGAAACTTTTAACCCTTCAAGTGTCTTGCTAAATTTTCCATTCATGTTTAACAATTCATAAAATGAATAGTATAGCTATGAATAGTATTGGCATGAGAATTTTTACTTGGTAACCTCACATATTTATTTGTCTCTTTCACTCCAAAAAATTAGCTTTAATGTGAAATAGCGAAAATGCTGAAGAAATACGTGTTCCTTGGGTATTTCATAGATGAATTTTTACTCGGAAATTACCAAATTAGTCTAGTGTATGCAGAAAAAGAAATTTAAATGGGTTATAGTGGAGAAAATGTCAAAGATAGGCAATCCTTTCGTCTAAAATTTTCAATTTCGATCTAAAAATAATTGGCTATCGCTTGAGAAGAATGCAGATACATCTTATCAAGCGGGCAAAGTTTATAAACCAGCGAAAAAAACAATCGCATGTTGCTTTTTTTTCTTTTCATTAAGTCTTTGAGATTTCCGCTTCCGCTTATCGGAACTCATTGTTCCGGATATTGTTGTTTGCGTTTAAAATTGAACAAGTTGGAAATCGCACGTGAAGCGTAGCAAATGCGGTGCATTCCTACGATAACGAAGATTTAAAAATATCACTCTCATATACCTATCTCATAAAATTGTAAATAGGTAATTACAATTAAAATGTGCACCAAATAATGTTCTCCCTATACCATTATGTAACGGAATACTTTTGTCTGGCCTTGTAAATCAAAAAACAAATATTCTTTGCACCATAGATTATGCAAAATGTGTATTATAATATGTACTTTATAGATGCATATCAATTCTATTACGTTCCAATGAGTGTAACACCATTAAAATGCATTTGAAACATTTCCCCCCATTAATCGTAATGTAACGGAAAACTTTTGATTGTCCCTGTAGTTGAACTATTCATCCGATTTTGATAAAATTTGAAATAACGCGACGAAATTATGTAATAATTACATATTTAAAATTTCAAACGATTTGCAACACAGATTGTGCGAAAGGTAAATTATAACATGTACTTTATAGATGCATATTAATTTTATTATGTTCGTATGTGTGTAACACCGTTAAAATGCATTTGAAACCTTTTTTTCTATTGACCGTAATTTAACGGAATAATTTTGATTGCCCCCGTAATTGAATTATGCATCCGATTTTCATAAAAATTGAAATGACTCGACAAAATTATGTAATAATTATATATTTTAAATTTCAAACGATTAAAATGCATTCTAATTTTTTTTTTCCACATTGACTGTAAGGTAATGTCCCTGTAATGGATCTATACATCCGATTCTCATAAAAATTGAAATGACTCGACAAAATTATGCAATAATTATGTATTTTAAATTTCAAACGATTCGTTTGGATAGTTTTTGCTTTGTTATATGCGGACAGACAGATGAACGGACTGAACGATAACTATAGGTGCTACGTATTTACATAACTACGAACGCACCTAAAAAGTTTACCTGCCAATGATGCAATTGTCCTCTGAGTGTTTAACAAGCGTTAAACTCCCTCAGGTACTGTTAATCGCACGAAGTGTGGTGATTGTGACAATACATGATTCAGTGGATTAAGTTGGAATGAATGTCACCTCTACATCGACCGCATAGGAAAGCGAATCGGAAATATTATTTTTAGGGTTCCGTATTGAAAAAGTAAAAACGGAACCCTTATAAGATCGCTCCTGTGCTGTCTGTACGTCTGTCACTGTCAATTTATTCATAAATTATGAGACATGAAAAGTTCAAATTGGAGGAAATAGTGTAAAGATGATTTATACTCATATTTACAGATTATTAAACATTTACAAATATAATTTGGAGGGGGGGTAGGCAGGGGCGTAAATCCCGGGGGGGTATGGGGGGGTGCAGCACTCCCCCTGAGAAAATCAGTCGGAAAATTTCGCGTTTGGTCGGTAAACAATACATTTAATTGAAAAAAAAAGGTACTTATCGATAAAAAACCTATAAATTGGAAAAACTAAAAAAATCAGTCGGGAAAATGTTATCTACTATATGGCCTTACAACGGAAAAACGAAAAAATCAGTCGGAAAAATTCCTATTCGATAGGGGAAATATAAGTTTAATCGGAAAAATGGTATTTATTTTATAAGGATTTGCAAATTGGAAGAATGAAAAAATGAATCGGAAAAATGTACGTTTAATCGGAAAAATGTTATTTACTATAAGAACTTACAAATTGAAAAAACGAAAAATCAATCAGAAACATACCCGTTCGGTAGGAAAAATGTACGTTTAGTTGGGAAAATGGTATTTATCTAAAGGGACTTACCCATTGGAAAATGAAAAAATCAGTTGGAAAAATTCCCATTCGATAGGGGAAATGTACGTTTAGTCGGAAAAATAGTATTTATCTAAAAGGACTTACAAACTCGAAAAACGAAAAAATCAGTCGGGAAAATTTCCGTTCGATAAGGGAAATGTACGTTTAGTCGGGAAAATGTTATTTATTCTATAAGGACTCACAAATTGGAAAAATGAAAAAAATCAATCGGAAAAATATACGTTTAGTCGGAAAAATGTTATTTACTATAAAAACTTACAAATTTAAAATAAACGAAAAAATCAATCAGAAAAATACCCGTTCGATAGGGAAAATGTACGTTTAGTCGGAAAAATAGTATTTATCTAAAAGGACTTACAAACTGGAAAAACGAAAAAATCAGTCGGAAAATTCCTATTCGATAGGGGAAATGTACGTTTAGTCGGGAAAATGGTGTTTATCTAAAAAGACTTACAAACTGGAAAAACGAAAAAATCAGTCGGAAAATTCCGATTCGATAGGGGAAATGTACGTTTAGTCGGAAAAATGGTGTTTATTCTAAAAGGACTTACAAATTGGAAAAATCAAAAAATCAATCGGAAAAATGTTATTTGCTATAAGAACTTACAAATTGAAAAAACGAAAAAGTCAATCAGAAAAATACCCGTTCGATAGGGAAAATGTATGTTTAGTCGGAAAAATGGTATTTATCTAAAATGACTTACAAATTGGAAAAATGAAAAAAATCAGTCAGAAAAATTCCCATTCGATCGAGGAAATGTACGTTTAGTCAAAAGCAATATACATATATTAAATTATAAAAACTTGTGAATTGGAGAAATTTTTTTTATTGTAGTTTTTAATTAGAAGAAAAAGAAAACAAAACAATTTTGAACAAAGAAAATTTACGTAAATATTTGTTATTAGTCGGAAATATTTCAGATTTTCTTCTTTTGATAAAATCTATACAGATGAACTTTGATTTGTCGAATATTGTGAACTCAAGAACCTCGATATGACGAAAAAATATTTATATATATGTTCCAGCAATGTTAATTTTATATGAAACCTTGATATTTTTATCAAAAACCTTGATATTCCGAATTTTTTTTGACTTCGAGCTATCGAGATTCTACTATATTGTCGAAAATTTTTTACTTTGGTTTGGAAATTGTAAGATATGCTCATTGAAGTGATGAAACTTCTTCGTTTTCTCTAACGTTAAATTTAGTTAGAAATGTGCATCATTGAATTTAGGTGATATCCAATGAAAATTCAAAAATGAATTGCAAATATTTAGTGTTTTTCCTTATCAGTCTGGATTTTTTCCAACTTACACGAATTTAACTTTTAATAAAAAACAATTACGGTTTTTATTTTTTCTATTAACTACTTTTTTAATGTGAATTTTGCTTACTGTTAATTTTAATGAAAATTGAAAACACTCAAGTACTTTGAATTTTAACATCGAATTAAATTGGATATTTTTCAATCTATATGACTTTACTTCTATCATAAATAATTCGTTCGTTTTCTTTTTCCTTAATCGATTGTATTCGATTGTTTTTTTCATATTATTATCCTATATTTTGTTTAGTCGGAAAAACGTAGTTGATACCAAACTTTTAAGCAGATTTAAAGTATGTCATTAGAAAGATTTATAAACTTAAATTAAAAAAAAAAACTGTATTTTTGACAAGCTTTTGGTCTTTAAAATAGTACTTGAGCAATCAAATTTCAATTTTACTCATAAAAAAACGATAAGAGATTTTAACTGATTGCTAAAAATTAAAGAGATAAAACATTGTTTCCACTTTCAGGTAATGCGTTGGCACACCCAGACAATTTTAACTCTTCCCATGTGTCAGTTAAAAAACAAAACTACGATTGCGCCACGATGGGCATTCCTACGAATCCCTTACAACCAAACTTCTTAATATTTTACTCTATTCTTCTTAAACCATTAATATTCTAGCTCATAATCATGTAGCACGAAATCGTTAAGGTCGTTAATTGTTCTATGTTGCTTTTCATGAGAATATTTTTGTATATATTTTATAATTCTATACTTTTTGTATCAATTATGCCACCTCCTAAATGGAAACAACAAAAAATCAAGTCGTCAACAAAACAAACAAGTCGTGCATTCAGACATTGAGTTTTTGTTGAGACATCGTTTTATAGATCAACTGGCCATATTTCTGCAGTCGTTTTAGGTAGGAACGTGAAATTAAAAAAAAAAATCTGATAAAGTAATAATTAATAACATATTTTAGTATATTAGAAAATTTTCCCCTAAAGAGGTAAAGGGGATCGAAAATTTTTGAATATTTGGTATATCTCATCAGCCGTTTTAGATAGACGTGTGGAATTAATGAAACTAAAAGGTACTACTAGGTTATCCCGTGGACCAAAAAATTATCGCCAAACTATAAGATTAAATGCCAATAATGGATGATCGTGAATGTCACAGTCAATAACATTAAATACGATTCACGTGTTTAAAATGTCATTAAGTTATTTTTATTTCGACTTTTTATTAATATTTTTATTAATATTCTACTAATTATTTGTTTTTTCGTTATATAAAATAAAAATTATGTCAATATGTATAATTTGGTTATTAGTTTGGCGATTTGTATAATTTGGCGAAATTGGTCGACGGGATAACAGAGTAGTACCAAATAAAACTACTAAAAAATAACACAACCCTACAAAATTGAAGTTTTTGAAAAATACAAAAGAAGTTTCAATTGGCCTTATGTTATTTGGTGTGCTGATTTTGTAAATGACCTCCATTTTCCCCATCATGTCAAGATTTTTTGTAAAATTGATATCAATATTTTTGCTGAAATCTTATTTCAAAAGGTATTGTCTCGAACAATTTTACATATACTATCAGCAACAGTGGTTTTATCCATTTAAATCTATGTAAAATAATCGTTTCTTAGTGACGCAAATTGGTTTTTCAGAAATCGATTATATTTTATAAGTTTAAACGAATGAAAATCACTGTTGCCAGACCGCATTTCTTTTAGATCTAATGTTGAGTCTTATCATGACTGCCCCATTCACCAATGAAGCATGGGTATTTTGTGTATTCGCCTTGTTCACCAAGATAACTTTCAAAACAAAGAAAATAAGTCAAACCGATGTCGGCATATTTTATTTTGTTGAGAACGAGAGCCAAGTTTACTTAGCTTTCTTTTAAATGCACCTATTTACCAACTGGTACAAATACATACTGGCTTCCGTGATAAAGGACAATTTTAAGATGAATCTATTAATTGCCTACATTCATTTTTACCGTAAAGCTGCTATCAGATTCACCAACATTTCGCAAGACTTTTAAGCCAACACTTCATTTCCTCCAACTTTTCGCGAGATATCCTTCCAACACCCAGTGTGATAGCAAACAACAATGTCTCCCCAACTTTTTTCCACAGTTCCAAAAAAAATGTGGGCTAGCGGAGATTTTTCATCCAACATTGAATATTTCAACTAATCAGAGATAAGCGATTGATACGAATAGGAAATAAATATTAACGGCTGGTACTAGTAGGACTGGTTTTCCGGCTTTTCCTCCAACTTTTTCAAAGGCAATTGTAACCTTTTTCTCTTTGAACAGAAAAATGTTGGGGATAAAATCGGCTGAAAAGTTTGTCGCGCCTAAAGTCCGTGAATCTGATAACAGCTTAAGTGATATTAAAACTGCTGTCCAGTCCCCAAAGATCAGAACAATAGACCAACTTCTGCTTTTCCCCAAAGTTCCTTTTCTAATTCCTTAACACATTACTTTTCTAATTTTTTTTCAAATCCCGTGCTAATACAAACAGGTTTCTTTGGCCAATAAGTTTTTTTTTCCTTTCAATTTGAAGCTTAAATTTAAATTGCCTCTTTCGAAATGCTCAGGTCTAGTCAGATCATTAAGTTCAAGTGGAGAAAAAAATAGAGGAGAATAGCTTCTTAATATTCGGCATCTGATCCTTTAAAAGCTGGGTATTCTTAGTCTGAAAACTCTGGTGAGATAATTGACAATTCAATTGAAGGTACTAGCACATCAAGTCCATGAGGAATGGGATATATGGTTGATGGAATGTTCATAAAATTTTAAGTAAAACTGATTCTTTTCAAGGGAAAGTGACATGATAGAACTTTTTCATTATTATTCTTTAAATTAGTACCAAAAAATACACAAGGTTCAGCTATTAGTTCTTTTATATATTTTTTTCATCGCAGGCTAGTGTAATTAAGCACATATTTCAGGACTTTAGAAACTGCCCTCTAAGTGAGTAAAAGGGAGTCAAAAATTCTAAAATATTTGGCCATATTCTGGCGACAGTTTTAGGTAGGAACATGAAATTCAAGATAGCAAGCTAATTTAAAAGTAATTTTACATGCATTTCAGAGATTTTAAAAAATTTCCCGCCTTTAAGAGGGCTAAAGGGAGGATATTGAAGCTCTTAGATCATTTCGCAATATACTAAAACATACTTAAACATATATTTTATTGGTTTTGGAAATTCTCAAGTAGGTAGGTTTAATGGGATGATGGTAAGTTTTAGGTCGTTTCACCGTACCAAACCTACCAAAAAATTGTTAATTACAATACGTCAGTGGTTTTAGAGCTATTTTGTCTATTCCATCGCCAACATCGACTTTGAAGGGATAATGTAAAATTATACGAATAAGACAACAATAATGGTTAATTTATTAGATGTTAAGAAAATATAGTTTTATTTTAATTTTATTTGTGATATTTTTTTTATTCAATAATCTTTTAGGAAAACTGACTAGCGTATCGGGCGAAGGCTGCCAATATATATATGTGTATGCATCTGTGTGTGTCATATAAACATTTCATTTCGCAATATTCATCTAAATTATTCTAAATTTCCGGCATATTCTTAAGTTCCCTATTTTTTAATAATACCTGTTATTTGTTTCTATTTAATTTACCTTTAATTTTAAAACGCGTATATTAATAAATATCTCATTCAAAATCTTAATCTAGAGTTTTTAGGCCTTTATAAATTTTATCAGCTATCCAATCTACAATATTCTGAGAGAAGCTAGTTGCTATTTTTGAATGTTTGAAAAGTCATTTTGTTATTGTTATTTCCTATCTTAATTCCTGTAATCTATATTCCCAGGCTTTTTCGATGCTAGGCTTTTTACCTCAAAAACACCACGCTACGAGGTATGGATTCCTTAAGCCACTCATCCTCTCGAGTGATTAGCTTAGCTGCCCATCTCTAGATGTAATCCTTTCACTGATTGGCTCATTTCTATACTACGTCGATATCTGTAGTCCTCTGGGAATCTAACAAAAAGCAGATGCAGTGACTTGGGACCTTAGATTTCTGTCTTGTTTGAAGTGTTTCGACATGCATTATCTCCTGTCTATGACACTTGTAGTTTTCTACATTTTCTTTTTAAAAACATATAGTATGACATAATGATTCGTGCCAAAGAATGAAGGGCTTACGAATTTTTTCATATGCGAGACTCATTTTAATTTTTCATGTTTGATGAATAAACAACTTAGAAAACAAACTGGCTCCGTTTCTGGTGGAGAAATCACCGGATTATGGAATCCATTGCCTTGCTACATTTACGCTCTGACCGTATAGATTAGTAGTACGATTGCAAAACAACCACCTTGTATTTTCAATTTCAATTATCTGATATTAGCTATTATCAAGAATTTCACACAAGTTGACTGGATTTGTCGACTGCAGAATAATACAATCTTTCATAAACCGCCAGGATTCCATGAAATTAATGCATGGCATTTTATATATATATGTATGTATATACAGATACATACATATGTGTATGTATATTATAATCGGTATTTTATTTTTCATACTACTCGGAAATTTCCCTTCTTGGAGTCGGAAATTTATGGGTCTACACCCCCCTACGCAACAAGGGTGGTTTACGCCCCTGGGGGTAGGGGGGCTAATTAGGTTACTTGAAGTAAAAAAAAATGTCTTTGTGTATCGTGTGGTGTTTCGGCTGAAAGTTTTTGTTACGTTGAATGCTAAAATGCATTTTTTTTCATTTTAGGTTTTATATTTTCAGAGCTGTCGTCAAAAATGTAGTAAATAACTGCCAATAATGCACATCTCTGCTGGAAAACAATACTGAAACGCCCGCAAGTAATTCTCTACGCACGAAGTGGGGCGATTGTGACAATAACTGATTCAAAAGGATTGAATTGGAATGAAAGTCACTGGTACATCGGCTAACTAGGTAAGTCAAAGCAATATTCACTACTACTTGATTATCCCGTCGACCTAACTCTAATAAACAGATTATGCCATTAAAAATATGTTCTCTGGGTATTTAGTTATATTATTGCGATTTGCAGCAATACACAACAGATTCAAAAACTATAATTATATGAAATTAATTAGTATATTTACAGTAACTTGAAATAAGTAGATTGTGCCATATTTTCTTTTAAAATGTGTTGTCTGAGTGTGTGGTTATATTAGTGCGATTTGCAGCAATGCACCGTAAATTTAATTATTATAATTAGATGCAATTATTTGGTATATTTACAGCAATTTGTAATAAACAGATTATACCATTTTTTCTTTTAAAATCTGTTGTCTGAGTGTTTGATTAAATTATTGCGATTTCCAGCAATGCACCATAGATTTAAAAAACTATAATTAGATTAAATTATTTAGCATATTTATTAGGATGAGCGAAGCGAATCCTCTACTAGGCCACTCAAATGACATTTTGTCGTACACTTTACAAAAAAACTATACAGTATTTTGACTTGAAATTAAATACAAATATAAATTATGATCTGTAGATTTGCAGAATATTATTTTTTTTACAGAAATATTTTTCAAAAAATTATTACTTTAATTGATTTATTTTACATGTTTTTCCATTACGGACGCATTTTTTCAAATAAAAAGTGAAACACGTACCTTTTCAGAAGAAAAACTTCATGGGGCCAGTAATTATAGCTAGAATCATCATTAAATAAATAAATAAATAAAATATATTTTCATTATTCTGACAAAATATTTCAAAAACTGCTTTCAGATTTTCAAACTATGCTCATTTTTTTAAAACTATATATAGTTTCATGATTTCTTTTATAAAATTTATAAAATACTTTTTTTTAGTAAAATTATAGCATATTTTTAATGAATTAAAATGTATGAAAATTCTCTTATTAACATTCAATTATAAAAGTATTTTTCTGTGTTAGGAATTCAAATACACAATTTATTCTTATTTTGTGAAATCATTGAAGCAGACGATATTTACGTATTTTAAAAGAATTACATTATGTTTTTGAGAAGTGGCAATAAAAGAATTGTAAACAAATAAAATCAATTAATATTTTGTATAATTCGAAAATATTTTTATTTATACCAGTCTTATATCATAAATAAACAATCTCAGGAAATTCTTAGTAATTTGGTTGAAATACATTTTAAAATTAAAATGCGCCAAAACGTAAAATTACATACGAATCCAAACAAAGCATGGCTTTTGCTAGTAGTAATCTCTAATAAATTGATTGTACGATTTTTTTCTTTTAAAATTTGTTGACGAATCTGTTGTGATTTGCAGCAAAGCATTATAGATTTAAAAACTATAAGTAGATGAAATTATTTAGTATATTTACAGCAATTTGTAATATTGCTGCGATTTGCAGCAATGCACCTTATGTTTACAAACTAAAATTAGATTAAATTATTTAGTATATTTACAGCACTTTGTAATAAATAGATTTTACTATTTTTTCTTTTAAAATCTGTGGTTATACTGTTGTGATTTGCAGCTGTGCGCCATAGATTTAAGAAATGGTTAAGTGTGATCGCATATCGGACTGAGGGTTTCGTTTAATATCTCCTTGAAAACACTTTATCATTAAACTAGCAAATGGAAATTGTTAATTGAAAATTAATCATTCCTTGCAAGTAAATAAAGTTATGAATAAAAATAAAATATAGCAAAGCTTAGCATAAATTAAAGGTAGTCCAAAATGGTCACCAGAGGTTGATAGGAATTTAAATGTATAGGAATTTAATTAAAAAAATAATTCACTTTGCGTGTCAAAGTAGATGATAATTATGGTGGAATATGACGGAATAAAAATAAATAAGGACGTTTTCCACGTGATTTAGATTAGATTAAGCGTTTCATTTCCAATGAAAATATACCTTTACATGAAAGTTTGAATGAAATACACGGTCATGAAAAATTGAAGAGTATGAAAAACAGGGTTGCAAATATCTCGACAGCTCCTTTTCCGATCAACTTCATTTTTTATACGAAATTTATATTATTTTATTGTCTTTTATATTCACTCTTTAAAATAAAAAATTTCGAAAATTTTTATATACCTTTCTTCAGAGCGCACATTTCGAGTTCCAAAAAAAAAAAAAAAAAAAAGTTTCGGAAAATCGAGGTTACTAATCGTCACCTGAGAATAATAAGGCTCTATCTGTGTTGTTGAAAAAAATGACTTGTCGATATAGAAATCTTCTATTTGTATCACTGAAGGCATTTCTGGATTAAAATATTGTCATAATATAATTGTAATGCCATATGTAAATTTAATATAACATCATTTTGATGCAAAAATACCTTCACAGACACAAATAGAACCTTTCTATATCGATAAGTCAATTTTTTGAAAAACACAGACAGAACCTTATTAGTCTCACGTGACATAACATAAAATAGGCTTTGCCCCATTATTACACATTATGTAAATACCAAATTTCAAGTCTCTTTCCCAATTTCTTTGGGAGATAGAGCGTGTACAGACACACATACAGACCGCCAGACACACACAAAGGCAATTTTTTTTTCTAAAAATATGTTTTTCGGCATCTCCAGTGTCTAAAACACATAAATCCTTCAAAACATTTTTTTTTTCGATGTTTCAAAACGATTGCAAGATTTACCCTATACTACGTATGATGGGTAAGTAAAAATGAGTAACTGTAAAAGTGTTAAAGAGGGAAATTTTCAAAGGTAGGAAATTATTTATTGCAGCACAGCTGCAATTTTTATCTGAGAGTGATTTTTTACCACTTGAAAATATTATAGCTTATCATGTTACTAAAATTCAAGCCTGAGAATGATGAATGCATTTCTTTTCTTTAGTCTTCGATACTTCCTCTTATCAGTCATCACTTATTCGAGATAATTTTGTTTGAATAAAAGTTTGTAAAAGGTCACTTTTTTCCGTGATGCGAATTTGCATTCAATGTCAGCAGTAAGGGTCTGTGCATATATAACGTTATCATTTTAAGGGGGAGGGGAATCTGGTGCATGATATCATGAGATATCTCTAGGGAGAGAAGGGGTTGTCTTTTGATATCGATATTGTTTTTGATCCAATCAAAATATTCTCTTTTAAATTGTAACATGCTCTTCGGTTCAAAATAGCATGTTATCTTTTATTAGTGGGATATTTATTCTTATGAAAATATAAAGTTATTATTAAAATCACTACTTACTTATATTAACCTATTATAAGATTATTTAATTCCAAATTATTGAATACCCCAATGTTTGGCATCCCTATTTTTCTTCCTATTTTTATGCATCTATAACCGCGATTCGAGACTCCATACGTGAATATTATACATTTGAAAAAAAAGCTTATGTTTACTAATAAATGAAAAAGAAAGAGAAATAATGTTCCCCATTTGCTTTGTGGCAAGAATTTCTATTTATCCCTACCCCCAATCATCCTACGTTCGGTGCAAGTGCAGTGTTGCCAGATGGGTTACTTTTTTTTAAATTCAGATTCTTGATTGGCACCACATTTTACATATGATAAAATGTGCCTTATTAATTGACATGATAATTGAGGCGAAAACAAAAGGTAAGATACCGTTTCAAAAAAGTGGTGCGAATCAAGAAATCCGAATTTTAAAGAAGTAGCCCACTGGCAACACTGTGCAAGTGCAGCAAGAATTTATTACTGTTGAGTGCATTACTTAAGAAAAAGCTGTTATAAAATACTTGTAAATAATAACTATTTTTTTTAAGTGTTGTTTGATATGAAGAATATTTCATTGACTACTCTTCATTTGCATCAATTCGAAAAAAAAAAAAAAAAAAAAACGTAATCAGGTTAGTATATCACTCGAAACGAGAGAAGTAATTTCTAAAAATGAAAAAAAGTTTTACACTTTGATCACGATATGACTGCCGGCCGGAGGGGGGCGTGGAATGATAACGGATTATATGGGGGGAGGTGGTCCAAAATGGCCAAAAAGTGGATAATGTAACTAACTTTTCCACTGCCCCTAAGCGTGTAAATTGTTTTCTTTTTTTTCACAGGAGAAAAAGTCCTAAGTCAGTGTGCCCATGAATTTTACTGATATTGAACTCAACTGTGTGTCAGTTAAAAAGGTAAGTGGATTGGAAATACTATGTTTTCTGTTGAATGTTTTATTAGTACATTGTTGGACACTTGTGATTTTATTTTAGCAAATTTCTCAATAAAAATACCTACAAAGCTTTTACAGAAGCATTTTTTATGTGATTTGAATGCAGGGATTTCTTGATTAAAAAAAGCAAAACCTTGCAAAGCAAAAACTCATTTTTTTGTTATATATGTTTATTAATTATTTGGAAAATAGTTGTTGTTCTCGGAAGAGAATTGGGAAATCTGAAGTATATCTGAACATTTTTGTTGGCGGAATTCCGCAACTTATTTTATTTTATTCGTTTCATGATTGATCTAAGTTTAATGTCCAAACACGGAATAGTTCTGTTGCAACAATGACATGAAGACAAGAGAAAAAAAGAAAAAAAACTTAATTTTTTTTTTCTTTATTTAAAAACAAATTTTGATAGCGATTTCAAACAAATTTCATTAAAAAATGCATTTTTTTCTCTACCCAACGGTGTAAAATTTTAAAAGTGTGATGTTGAAAAGTTAAAAAATTTACAGTTCCGAAACTGAAATTTCATGTAGAATTTGTTTGTGATGGATCCAGGAACATTAATGTTTAATTTATTTCGTACGTAATATGAGACGTTCCGAAGTCAGTCTAACTCCATCCAATAAAAATGCACATTTTAAACAGTGAAAGCTGTCTATCTATGAATTACTAGTTTTTTTAAAGCTATTGCATAGCTTTTATCGCGGGCTTTGAGCGCGGGGACCGAATGTAGAAATTCCGTAACGAGAAAAATTTAGAAATTCGGTAACGAAAAAAAAACTAACACTCGGCTAACCATCGTTTCAGTTCGGCAGACTCCGGCATGGTATCCTTCGGTAGACATTCTTAAAATTCTTATAACTCGCGGTCTAATTTTCGTAGCGCGGCCAAATTTTGTTTGGTAATTTATTATGAGACAGTGTTAATTTCTGGTGACAGGAGAACCCCCACGGTGAGGGTCGAAAAATTTAAAATTCTTATAACTCGCGATCTAATTTTCGTAGCGCGGCCAAATTTTGTTTGGTAATTTATTATGAGACAGTGTTAATTTTTAGTGACAGGAAACCCCGCCACGGTGAGGGTCGAAAAATTTAAAATGCTTATAACTCGCGATCTAATTTTCATAGCGCGGCCAAATTTTGTTTGGTAATTTATTATGAGACAGTGTTACTTTTGGGGACAGGAGACCCCCCCCCCCCCCACGGTGAAGGTCGAAAAATTTAAAATGCTTATAACTCGCGATCTGATTTTCGTAGCGCGGCCAAATTTTGTTTCGTAATTTTTTATGAGACAGTGTTAATTTTTGGTGACAGGAGACCCCCCCTCCGGTGAGGGTCGAAAAATTTAAAATGCTTATAACTCGCAATCTAATTTTCGTAGCGCGGCCAAATTTTGTTTGGTAATTTATTATGAGAGAGTGTTAATTTTTGGTGACAGGAGACCCCCACGGTGAGGTTCGGAAAATTTAAAATTCTTATAACTCGCGATTCGGCAGACATTGACGCGGTATTTTTCAGATATTTTGAGAATATCAAGTCTCAATCTTTTGTTTTTTATTTCAGCTACCATAAACGTATAGTTTCAATGATAAAAATTCCTGATTAACCTACATGTATTGTAAGATAATAAAAATATTTTAAACGATATTAACTTCTCATTTATTCAATAAAAGAAAAAAAAATTGCTTTCGGTCATCACGCTCAAAAAGTGTAACTTGAATTAATATCAAAGACAAAAAAAAAAAAAAAAAAACTGCAAAAATAAAAAATAAATAAATAATTATAATTGCATAAGTTGATAAAAAATGCTATGCAATAGCTTTACCGCAGCAGTCTCCAATTGCCACACGTATTTTTTTTTTTTTTTTTTTAAACAATGATCTCGAGATATTGTTGACTAATGCACGGCGTACGTAATAATTGACTCGTTATTAATCATCCTAAAAATGATGTTTATCACTATTAATAATTTAAATACAGAATTTCTTTGAAAAGATCCTTTTCCAAATTGTCGTTATAGTTTGGTAAATTACAATTTTATTATTTTTTCCCTTCTATCTTCCTAGAAAAAAAGTATTGGAAGCGTCAAAAATTTCGAAATCTGGTTTTCGGCTGATTTATACGTTTGAAGAGTCAAAGAACCCGAAAAACATGTTTTTTGAAACTTTTGCACACAAGAACTTCGAAGATCCAATCAAATCCGTCTTCAGATCCAATCAAATTTTCTACAAAATTTTTAGTATACCTTAACAGATATTTATTTGGTACTACTCTGTTATGCCGTCGACTGATCTCGCCAAATTATACAAATCGCCAAACTCCTAGCCAAATTATACATGTTGACGTAATTTTAATTTTAAATAATAAAAAACCAAATAATTAGTAGAATATTAATAAAAATACAAATAAAAAGCCAAAATAAAAATCACTTAATGATGTTTTAAACACGTGTATAGTATTTAATGTCATTGAAGGTGACATTCACGATCATCCATTATTGGCATTTAATCTTATAATTTGGCGATAGTATTTTGGTCGACGGGATAACAGAGTAGTACCTTTTTTTTTTTTTGTTACAGTGCACATCATTTTAATAATCATTATTTTTATTAAACATTATTTCAGCAACACACTAAAGACAGAGAAAGGAAAATTTTATGCACACTTAACCAAGAGTTTTGAATCATGGAAGCAAGAGAGGGACCTCGTCCATGAATTGTTTAGTGGTGAACTCCTTGGGCCCCATTCGAAAATACAGCACTGGCAATGAAAATCAACAGAATCTCCGGTAAATACATTTTTCAATTATGATTAAACCGTGCAAAAGGTTACGCGCGTTCTAGTAAATGGGAAGAGTTCTATAATCTGTTTTTTTTTTTTTTTTTTTTTTTTAGGCATTAAAGGAGCCGATATGGTTACGATTTTCGGCATTTAGGGTTGCTTTTTATTATCACTTTCCAACAAAGTTGAAATATGCTTTTGCATTGGATTTGTCTGGCTGTCTGTCCGCGCTCTAACTCTCGTAAATATACTCGGATCGCCATTAACTTTTTATACGTTATTGACATTCGCCCTAGCGCGAACCCTATCGAAAATGAAGTTTCTACTATGATTAGTTTATTTACAGGGGTAGTCAAAAATTTACCATTACATTACGGCCTATGGGAAAAAAGCGTTTCAAATGAATTTTCATGATGATACACCCTGTCAATCATATTAAAATTTATATCCATTTACCAAATGCATTAAAATAGGCATTTTGAAAAAAATGTGGTGAAAAATATCAATTATTCATTTACAGGGACACGCAAAAGTATTCCATTACAGAAAGGTAAAAGGGGAATTGTGTTTGGCATATTTTAATTATATTAAACAATTTCATGTATAATAAAATTGGTCTGTATAGCTGGGGCTTAATATAAATTATACGACATCGTTATGCATAATACATATACCCTTATGTATACCACGGCACATACACCCTTATAAACTACACTACATCCCTGGTCAGGACAAACTATTTTGTATATGTACTAGCAGTCTTCGCCCGTTACGCTGGGCGGTTTCTTTAAAAGAATCTTGAATCAAATGAAGAACATCTAATAAAGATATAAAAATAAATTAATGTCTAATCAAACATCCATAATTGTAGTCTTATTCGTATTATGTAAATTCTCCTTCTCAAAATCGATGTTGATGACATAATACACAAAATAGCTCTAAAACGACTGATGTACCTAAGTTTGACTATTTTTTTAGTAGGTGTGTTATCTTGAATTTTCCGCTTCTACCTAAACCTGCTGCTGAGATATGACGAAACACCAATACAGTAAAAAATGAAGACCCAAATTGGGTTGAAAGATTTCTGGGTACAGAATTGTTCCAATTTGGAAAATTCAGTTTGTAGCACAAAATCGTTTTAAATAAGTCTCATTTTTAATGACATTAAAACAATTAAAATATCTTAGATAGTATATACATTATACCTCAGAAATTTTGATTAATTTAATGTTAATAAAGATCTGCTCTGTTTTGAACCATTTTGGGAACAATACTCTACCATTTTGGAATCCTTACTGTACCATTTCAGGAAAATTACTATACCCAGAAATCTTTCAACCCAATTTGGGTCTTCATTTTTTACTGTGAAGGTGCTGGAGGTGTGGAAATTGAACGTTAATCATAGCAAATGAGGTGCGTTCGTACTATAACGAAGTTTTAAAATATTCAGATCTTGCTGATATAGTAAAGCGTACTTTGGATACAGTATATGTGAAGGTGATCGCACTTGTAAACCCAGGGAGAGAAATCGAGAGCGCATGGAAGATGAAGAACACTCCAACATATAGTAGACAGAATATTTATTTGATGTAGAGGATCGAGGCTTACAATAAGTTGCTGGAAATACGGGGAACACCATTTGCCCGAAGGCAAGGCATAGCGAAGTGGGGCACAGCGCCCCTTTTTGCGTGTTACATGGCCGAAGGTCCGAGTAGAAGTGAGAGACTGCAGCAGGGAAGATGTACATCGCTATACTTTTTTGCAGCGTCAAGGTTATCCGAATCCGTTAATGCTTAGTAACAGAAAAAATGCTATCGTTGGTGTAATACTGAAGTCCTGTGGTTTTTAAGGAGTGTCGATTGCATACGCACGTGTGCTTCCAGATACTGAACGAATTACATGCCGAATGATTCATGACATCTGGGAGATTTTAAAGATTAGCTGAGTGCATGAGAATGTTAACGGATAAACTTATTATAAACCACAGCTGGATCTATTTAACATGGGAAAAATGCAGAAATGTGCAGATCTAAGGAAGACTGACATTCGGTTAACTTTTATTGTGACGAGAAAAGAATTAACAGATCTTTTTCAAAGTGATAAAAATCCAAAACAAAGAGTGGGAATGAAATGGTGTTTTTTTTTTATCATATGAAAGAGGGTTTGTAAAGGAATTAATTTCACATACAAAGTTATAAAAGGAAAAATAACAAAGTACTGCATTATAACCTTAAATGTAAGAATATTAACTTTAAGTATTTATTTAAAGGGGGGGGGGGGGTAATTTCCAGTTAAAATTTTGAAGTTTCGATTTTACCTGTTCATTTTCTAAAAAGGGGAGAAGACAAGATAATATGTGACAGAAACGCTGTCACAGTATAGTGGTCGAAATCTTTGTGTTCCTGTAAATATGCAGGGAGTAAATTTTATTATACTTCATTAACGTATATCTTATTCATAAAATATGAAGTAGTTTAATATAATTAAAGCCCGCCCCAAACAATGTTTCCACGTATAACATTATTTAGTGGAATACATTTGTGTGGCCCTGTAATTTAATAATAAATATTCTTTGCATCACAGATTGTACAGAATGTATATTTTAGTACATGCATCATAGATTCATGTCAATTCTATTATGTTCAAATGAGTGTAACACCATTCAAATGCATTTGAAACTTTTTTCCCATTGATCGTAATGTAACGGAATATTTTGATTTCCCTGTAATTGATCTATGCATCCGATTTTCATAACATTTAAAATGACTCCACAAAATTATGTAATAATTATACGTTTTAATTTTCAAACGATTAAAATGCATTTGAAACTTTTTTCCCCATTGACCGTAATGTAACGGAATGCTTTTGATTGTCCCTGTAATTGATCTATCCATCCGATTTTCATAAAATTTGAAATGACGCGACAAAATTATGTAATAATTATGTATTTTAAATTTCAAACGATTCGGTTGGGTAGTTTTTGTGTTGTTTTATGCGGACAGACAGACGGACAGACGGACGGACTGAGCGACAACAATAGGTGCTACGTATTTACATACTTACGAACGCGCCTAAAAATTGCACCCCCCCCCCGCATATTTCCATTTATCATGTGTCCTTAGTATAAAACATTCACCTTTCTTTGAAATTTTCAAATGTTATATTTAATATTTATCAGAGGGGTAAAAAAAATCCGATTTGTAATGCTAAAACGCTACAATTTGAAAAAAATTCGAAAGCGGGGGGGTGGGGTGGGGACAAATTGAGGTGCGGGAAGAAAAGCTCATAATATGAAAGAGCGATCCTAGGGCTTGAGTCACATTACGAATAGAAAAAAATTTGGAATTTCGATCATAAGAAGTATATTTCCCCCAATTTTAAAGTTTCTATGTTTAGTAGTTTGGGCTGTGCGTTGATTATCAGTCAGTTAGGACAAATTATTTTATATATGTATAGAGAGATAGATAAATAATTATGCAAAATAGTTTTAACAACAATTTCAGTAAGATGCCAGTGTTTTAGGAAAATGGATATGCCTGCTCAAACTAGAGACAATTTTTGTTTGGTGAGGATTACTGTTCGATTTAAGAGAGAGATTTAAATTAGAGTTCGCAGGAACAATTTTCGTGGACAAGTCTCATTTAGAAATCAAACGAGCTGGCTTCACATGATCTACTGATTTCGCAGACTTTGCTACCGTTATCATCGATTGTTACGGTTTTTTCCAGTTCTACTTAGATCTTTGTGAAGAAAAAGATGAGGAGCTGTATCCAATTATAGCAGTACGTGCAGTATTGTGTAGACAGTAATAAATGGAATATGGATACAGCACCTCATCTTTTTGTTTCATTTTGGAAATAACGGGTTTTGAACTTATTGTTTCGACGATAATTTTCAGAATTTTCAAGATACGATTTTGAAATTGTAACAAAAGTTGCTCTATACATTTAGCCAACATAATATGTAAATGAAATTTTTCTAGCATTAATGCCTGCGCAGTGAAGATTTATTTAGTAAACCTGCTCATTTTTCATACGATTATTAATATTTTTAAATTCTGACTGGAGGGTTTTATGTACAATGTTGTTTTTCATATTTTCTGAAAAGAACATTGTTTTATAATAAGAACTCACCAAATTATAAGCAAAAACACTTGGCAAAATTTAAGATAGTTTTTATAAAGGCCTTAATTTCTCTACGAGTTTGCATGCGAAGTGCATAAAAATGAACATAATTTATTACCAGAAGCCACTTAATCATAATCTGCAGTTTGAACGCTTTTATACATTATTTTTGACTGGGTTATTCAAAGGATATTCTTTTTTTCAATTTGTTGGCGGTCCCCAATTGGATTTTGGAAAAAAAATCTTCAAGAAAATATATGATCTATACTATTTTTTTTATACATATGGAGTTTCAGAGTCATTTCTCATGTATATTTCTAGATATTTAACAGAATGGCCAAAATCGAAAATGTCAAGATTTTTTTTTTTTACTGGGACTGTACACACAACAGAGGTAGATTTTTAAAAAATCCTGCTTGAATTATTTTTATACTACAAAAAATGAATAAATAGGGATTACTGTTTCCTCATAAAATGCATAAAAGTTATTTTTTTAGTTATCTGAAGTCGTAAAAATTTAAAGAATTCTACGTTTAGAAGTTAAAAATATTGCATGGATGGTAAATTCAATCCCCTGGTGTAACTAGCTTCAACGTTCCAAATAAGCAAGCTTGCCCTGTATAATGTAGATCAATTTATTACTCAGTGAAAATGTTTTGATAATTAAATTATCACATTAAAAAATTCATCGATTGCATCGATTAATTGAATTTTCCATTCGAAAAGTTTTTTTTATATATCAGAAACTTTCTGCTAAAAATACGGGGAAAATACGAAAACTATGCGGAAGTGTAAATTATGCCAGTCAATACCACATCATTTTATTAGTTCTTAAAATGCCATATTCTATGTCCATGATTTAAAACAATCTCTCCATTGTGTGTCTTTTAATTGCAGGAAAAATAAAGAGTAAAGGAAACAACAATGAAGGGAAATGGCGTCAAGTTAACAAGTGAAAAAGTTGCTCACAATTAGACTAGTATTCATCCCATCTTTTATACGAAATAAGCAGAAAAACAGTTTTTGTGAAGGTAAAAAAATCTGTTGACTTCAGAAGCAATACCTTCAAGAAAAAGCAAGTGTCCATATGCAACTTTTGACAAATTATAAAGCAAGAAATGTGATGAAAAAGACTACTGTAACTTCATAGTTTAACTGACAAAAAGAAACGTACTAAACAATGTTAAACTTTTAAAAAATGTGAAATGATATTCAAATTGCTTGTTGATGCACTAAAAGTTACTACCTTAAAAATACAATCGCAAAATAACCGGGAATTTTCCAAGAAAAGAAACTTAAGAAGACTAGAAGATTAGAGAAACTTATGTGGCGAGAAAATTTTAAATCAAGACATCTTCATTAAAAAAAGTGCTATTTGTATAATTTATTTCAACAATTTTTATTTGTTCATATAATTGCATTGTCGTATTATATATATATATTTATATATATATATATATATATATTTATATAGATAGATAGCTATTACATGTGGGAAAATGGATCAGACTATGAATTTTCATGTGTAAAGTAAGCTAAGGTACGCGTCTATGGATTTTTTGAAGTTAAATTAGATTTTCTTGTGTCATTGCTTTGCTATTATAAAATCTTTCAGAGCATGATTTCGTGTTAATTTTCATAGGAATTAAATTAGATAAAAAGTTGTGTAACATTTTTTTGGGGGGGGGGTGCATGTTTGTTAGTTAGCCATGTACGAATACAAATACTTGCATAAAGCATATTTATTTTAATAGATAGTTATTCTCTATACATAGATTGATAGATAGTTATTTATTTTAATAGATTTTTAGATAGTTATTCATACAGATTTGCTCGTTTTTATAATTTATTTACGCTTTTTTTTACTAACTTATCATTTGGTATTTCTTATAACAACATAATCATCACAAACTAAGCAAAAGAAAATTGACGTTTAATTTTTCGAAAACTTTCAAATTTCGAGATTTTCCTAAATTTTTCAAAATTTTACTTTCAACTCTGTGGACAGGTAATCATTGTTGTCTCCCTCCACCAATAAAATTCTATTCTTTCGCGGCTTTTCAACACTATTCAAAACAAGAAAGACGGCGGCCTCTCCGCAAACTGCCTCCAATGACAGTTCCGCAGCAAGTGACAAAGATGCAAAAGGTGAAAAAGAGGAAAGAGTGTACGAAAAGCTGTCATTGTTACTCCTTGCAAAAAATGGATACGAACTTTCGAAATATAATGCTAAATTTCGCGACTTCTCCATCGGGAGGGAAATCAATTTAGGGAGAGATATGAAATTCGACGACAACGCCTTCAGATACTCGGAGGAGGATGGATCCAAGAACTTTATCTTTGTGCAAGTGAAGCACATTCAGCGAAAGCATCGAATCGATTCACGAGATCTCTCCGTGGGAGCAGCCAGAGCGAAACGCGGCAGGGGTTTAGGAAAGAGCAGAGAGTTCAATTTGCAGAAGTACTTCATCTCCTTCCTTAGTGCGAGGGAGGAACTCGGGAGTGCCACATCGGAAGAACTTAAAAATGGAACGATAAAATATGTCGCCATTTTTACGAATGCCGGTCTCGATACAGAAGAGTTGGTAAGAAAGGGGTTCAGCTTGAGAGAAGCCCCACAGGACATCGCAAATAGGCTTTTCACTGTGAATTCACAAAAGCCCAAAGACTTGTACCAGATTTGTAACGTAAGTAAAGGTCTACATGACATACTCATGAAGAGCTCCGATTTACACAGATTGGCGAGAGAACTAGCCCCGTATGTTGTATGGAAAAGCCATAGAGAAAAAAACATTATGAAAAATGATGCAAGTCCTCTGAAATACTATCACGTCCCCTTAGCTGGGGAAGTCATCCGAAAATTGGATCAAATCGGAACGAACACGAAAAATGAAAAATATTGTGAGGCCGCGTTTAGAGATGAATTTTTAGAAAATGACGAAACTGGATCAAAACAAGAACTTCGCAGTGCACTATTTAAAGCGATCAGAGAGCTCGATGCATCCAAAAAGTTTTCGAGTGATGATGAACTGAAAAAACTTTTAAAAGATACAAAATGGAAAATTGATCCTAACTTCGGGGCAACACGAAAAAAAGAAGAAATAAATTTTCCATCTGAATGGAAGACAGTGAAAGAGGAGGATATAAAAGACTTTTTGAAGTGCTTCGTGTTGATAGTGAATCGGCCGAGGGTACAGGATTTAGAGGCTCTTATCTTGCGTTCTGTTCAAGATACAATGGTGGACAGGAACTACAGTACTTCATTGAGAGACATTGTACATAAATTAGACAAATCCTTTCCAGAATTAAAGGAGCATGTGGAACAAGATTTGGGAATCTACGAAACAACAAATTTCGAAGAAGGGTGGACATCGGGTGAAGAAATTGTGGAATTTATTGAAAAACAAAAACAGCAGATTGGCGTATCATTTTTTGCTACGGCGATGACTCTAATGTACGAAAGTGAGGTAATGCAACTCGGCAAGTTTAAGGAAACGCAAACAATAGAAACATGTTTAGAAAACTTCTTTTCGAGTAGTGCTCAAATATTCTGCGTTAAGAGCCCGCAGACTTTATTGAGTTCCATTAAAATATTGCAATATTTGAGCAGTAAAAAAGATGATATTGCAGAAAATGGACGAATTTACACAAATTTCGATATTTTGAAGAGTAAAGAAAACAGGGACAGTATTGCAAATGCATTTGAATTAGAGAGAAATGTTTTGTTAGTTATTGAATGCAGACATACCGTTAACGAACATGGTGTGGAAGAATTTTACAAAAAAGTGTACGGCGTAGTCAGTGCCGAACCCAATAAAAAGATTATTATTATTATACCCGAAGACGAGCAAAACAATCTCCTGGATAAATTTCAAAATGAGGACAATTTTATGTTGGAATATGACGTCATAGATGTAAAATGTTTCGAGCCTAAGGAAGATCCTTTCAAAAAGAAAGTGATTTTGTTTCAGGGACAACATAAGAAAGTAAGTTTATGTGATATAACTGGAATCGACAGTTGGACTTCATATATAGATAGTTCATTTCAAGGAACAAATGGGGAAGACGTAATGGACGGGATGACATTGGTTAAAATTCTGAATAATGATGAAATGAAAGTGGGGAGTAAGCCTGCAGGAACGAGCACCTTAGAAGGTGCCTATGCCCAAATGTATGAAGAAATTAACGTGGAAACTCTGGTTCACAGATTAACGTCACGCGGGCACGGCCACGATGCAAACGACGTGTATGTCATCAATGGGATATCTGGATCAAGTAAACTGGACAAAAAAAATAAACTGATTCAATACTTAGGAATGAGCAATAAGAAAGAAGTTATAGAAGATCAGCTGGGAGATGTCGGCAGTGACAAAAAAATACAAATAGCTGATGGCCAGTTCAAACACAAAGATTTCCAGAATCTTTGTCACAATTGTTCAGAGAAGCATATTTTCTGGATTTCCGTAGAAGATAAAGTGGATGTGAAGAAATTAATTTTACAGGAAACTTACAATCCCAAATTTTATTTGAAAAGGATATTTCAAATATTTTATAAAAAAATAATTTTTATAAAGAAAGATTTAAAAGAACACATAATCAGAGATGATCTTTCAGAGAAATTCATTTTTTACTGTGTAGAAAATAAGCAAGAATTATATAAATCTATGGAGTTAAATAAACTTGAAATAAAAAAATTTGAAAATAACAGTAAAATTAGGATATTTATTCAAAAATGTGATGCAGAGGCCGCGTTTAGAGAGTTACGTACACGAAACGAAACTGTTCATTTTTTTGAGTTCAAAGAAAATCAGTTTGTTTGGTCTGAATCTCATGATTCGCTGGAGAATCTGCAAAAATATATTGATCACGATCGGAGTGAGCTACAAACGTTTGGCCAAGTTAGTGGAAAGTCATTTTTAATTCAAGAAGATAAATTGATCGAAAAAAATAAAAGACAGAAAAGTTGTGATCTTTGCAGATGACCCTGGCATGGGTAAGACTACGACCCTCATAAAATCATATGAAACAGAAATTGAATCATCTTCTATTATTAAATCCCATTGGGTTATCAATATAAAATTAAGAGACCATTTAGAGACTTTTTTGGATCATGAATTTGAAAAGGATGGCATTGGTATTCTTGACATAATTGAATTCTTATCAACAGTCGATTTAAGTTTGAATAACAACCTGGCTAAAAATCTTCTGAAAATTGTCTTGGATAAAAGCAAAAGTTTTCAAGCTAAACCTTTACTTCTGATCTTTGATGGATTTGATGAAGTCTTGGATGAAGTTTGTAGACACCGGATAGTGCTACTGCTGCAGTTTCTAAAAGACGAAACTGCAGCAAAACTATGGATTACGACGCGCTGTCATTTTCAAAAACTGTTGGAAGAGAAGCTATCGACAATTGCTATTCAGTTCAGCCCGATGGATGACGCAGAAAGTGCCCAGTATATAGCAACCTATTTAAAACACCGCTTGTATTTAATTTTAAATAACGACAAATATATCGATCTTTTTGATACCGAAGATGAAAATCAAATCGATGGAAAAATTCATACGTATGCAGCAGCTTTTATTAATAAAATGAAATCTATTTTTAGAGGCGATATTTCAACATTTATAGGAACTCCCTTACAATTATATTTAATGCTTGAAGGTGCAGTAACGGATTTTAAAATTTGGATTGAAGGGGGAGATGATAAAATTTCTCTTTTAGAGTACGTACGAAATGATGTATGGGATATATATGAATACTTTATAAACAAAAAATATGATATTTATTTTCTGAAAATAGGCATTCGGGAACGTGCGCGACTGGCACGTGAAAAAGAACACATTGATCGAGATCATAAAGATTTTGCTGTATCTAAAATTCTTAAGGAGAATGCCAAAAGTAACTTCGAACAATTTAAAGATATATTCCTTTTAGTAGGAGTCATCAAATCTGAAGGAAATGGTATGGAATTTATCCACAAGACTTTTGAAGAATTCTTTGCGTCTAAAGCATGTATGGATTGGATAAAAAAAACCCCAAAAACAGATAAGCAAGAATATCTGTTAAAAGTTATTTTACTGAAGCCGGATTATCAATTAGTCCGGACTTTTATTGATTTTCAGCTTCAAAAACTGAAAGAACAATGCAGAGGGGGAGAAGGACAGCATGATTTAAATGAAAATTTCAAATATTACGGGGAAACTGTTTCAAAATTACTCAGCAAAGAAAACAGTCCTTTGATTGACGTAAATGGAACACCTTTACACATTGCCGTCAAAGAAAAGAATAAGAATATTGTGTGGTTTCTGCTGAAGAGTCTTGAGGGACATCCAGTTGCTCTAAGGAAATTTCTTTTCACTGTTGGAAGCCTCACAGACGTAAAAACTGTTGAATATAAAGGAACTGCATTGCATCTAGCATGTTGGGGAGGCGATGTCGAAATAGTTAAGGTATTGTTAGATAAAGAAAGAATTCCAGAAGACACATTGCAGGAATTTCTTAAGTGTTTAGACGATAAAAAATTCAATGCATTATTAATAGCAGCAATAAAGAGTGATCAAATGTTTAAAGAATTGTGGGAAAGGGCAAATAATATATTAGACCTCATATTTACTGATCGTGACAGTGCTCTATGTGGAGCATGTCTTCGTAATAAGGAAGAATTGGTCGATTTTTTACTTCAAGAATTTCAGCATGAAAAACATTCTCTCAAAAAATTATTATTGCATAATGGTAAACTTGGCAATGCTCTATATTATGCATATAGTATTAATACTGTCAAAAAGCTGATAGCTGCAGCAAAATCGATCGAAGACAATAATGAAACTCTTAAAAACATGCTTCTACCTGAGGAAGGTGAACCACCCCTTAATGACGCAGTTTCACAAAATAATAAAGCTAAATTTGAAAAGCTATTGAATGCTGCCAGGGAGATTGATGATGATAATCAGACACTGATACACATGCTGTTGAACGAAAGATATAAAACAACTCCTCTACATGTTGCAGCAGAACGGGGCAGTAGACGTTTTATAAAACTGCTGTTAGAAACCGCATCTGATTTAGGGATGGAAATCTTGGAAAAGTTGATAACTGCAGTTGATGGGAATGACAGGAACGCAATCGATTTAATGTTCGAGGAAGGCCACGAAGCATTATTTGATGATTCCTTTAAAATGCTCGAGGAAGATAAGTATGAAAATATTCGGAAGAAAGTGATGGAAGTGTTTGATAATGCAGCACTGAAAAGAAGGCTTAAAGCAGTGCCGATAATGCCAAAGAATTTCTTACTCCCAAAGCTTTTTTCTAACTCCCGACGTGCAACAGATCATGGCAGTTGAAGTGTCGACTAGTAAATCGAAAAATTTTTGAAGAACTGCTTTCCCATGCAATGGATGTTTGGATGACGGAGGTGCAAGTTTAAAAGGATTCTTAACAAACATTTACCGTAAGAATTGCGAGTACGGATGTCGACGTCAAATTCAAAAAATTGTAGAGAGCTTTATTTTCGAGGCTGAAATTGGTCGTAGAATGCATGCAATTAACATTTTGAAAGAAATTAAAGAACAATTTATCAGAGGACAACTTCCTGAAAGAAGATTAAATTTTTTTCAGAGAACATTTAGACGAATGATGTCACATTTAAAAAAATCAAATTGATGAGTCTGGGTGATTTTTAGGTGTGGTCGTAATTATGTAAATACGTAGCACCTATTGTTGTCGTTCAGTCCGTCCGTCTGTCCGTCCGTCGGTCTGTCCGTCTGTCTGTCCGTCCGTCCGCATATAACAACGCAAAAAACTACTCAACCGAATCGTTTGAAATTTAAAATACATAATTATTACATAATTTTGTCGAGTCATTTCAAATTTTATGAAAATCGAATGGATAGATCAATTACAGGGAGAATCAAAAGAATTCCGTTACGTTACGGTCAATGGTAGAAAAAGATTCAAATGCATTGAAATCGTTTGAAATTTAAAATGCATAATTATTAAATAATTTTGTCGAATCATTTCAAATATTTTGAAAATCGGACGCATATATCAGTTACAGGGACAATCAAAAGTATTCTGTTACATTACGATTAATGGGGGAAAATTTTCAAATGCATTTTAATGGTGTTACACTTATTCGAACATAATAGAATCTACATGAATCTATGAAGTATATACTAAAATATACATTTTGTACAATCTGTGATGCAAAGAATATTTATTATGAAATTACAGGGCCATACAAAATTATTCCACTACATTATCCTATACGGGGAAATATTGTTTGGGGCGTGTTTTAATTATATTAAACTACTTCACATTTTATGAATAAGATATACATTGCTGAGGTGTTGTAAAAATTACTTCCTGCATATCTACAGGAACACAAAGATTTCGACCACTATACTATATCCGAAGTACGCTCTATCATATCAGAAAGATCTGAATATTTTTAAAACTTCGTTATCGTACGAACGCACCTCATTTGCTACGCTTCACGTGCAATTTCCAACTTGTTTTTCTTATCTTTCACAGGAGGCTTGCATTAACAACAAGCAAAAGCCATGCTTTGTTTAGATTCGCGAACCATTATTTCACAAGATAAATGTTTGAAAGTAATAATATTTATATTTTTACATTATTTTTGCATTTTATTAAGCGAAAACGTTATATTTATTTAATTATTCGTGATTCTATCCATGATCCGTGATTTGTTTTTTATTCTGAAAATATCCGTGTTTCATTTCTTATTTCTAAAAATGCGTCCGTAACGGAAAGACATGTAAAATAAATTAATTAAAATAATGTTTTATTCAGGTTTTTCTGTAAATAAATAAATAAACAACAACAACAACAACAATAATAATAATAATATAAATAATAATAATAATAATAATAATAATAATAATAATAATAATAATAATAATTTGCAAATCCACAGATTATAATATATTTATTTTTACATTTAATTTCAATTCAAAATATTGAGTAATGGTTTTGTAAAATGTAATACAAAATGTAAGTTATGTAGCCTAATATCTATATTGATGCTAGTTAAAAGAATCATGGGTAACAAAAATTTTTATTCAGCTGTGTGTATGTCTTCCAAATTTAAAATTTGTGATATTGAGGTAAATTTTATGACATTAGGATAGATAAATACACTGCTCAAAACAATTAAAGATATTGCAGTTTTAGGTGGATTTTGTATCTGGGAAACTTTTTAGCTGATTGATACATGGTCGACAGACACAGTAGGTTATATGAGAATAAATTACACATGTTTGGCAGAAAAAAATGCATTTTATTGCGCATTTGTGTACAAAAGGAAAAAACACAATTTGTGCATATGAGAAAAAAAGAATAAGAAAAGGTGTTTTCTTATAGAAAATCATTTTCAGTAGGGGGTATAGTTTCCACGGGCGGCCATCAACATTGAACACCTTTGAGGCATGGACTCAATGAGGCTATTAATGACGAGTTGGGGTATTCTGCCCCACACTTCCAGAAGAGCTCTTTCCAGTTCTTGGAGAGTTTGTGGGGGTTGTTGGCGGCCAGAAACTCGTCTTCCTAGAGCATCCCAAACGTGCTCGATTGGATTCATGTCTGGAGGACACGCTGGCCATTCCATTCGAACGATTCCTTCCTCGAAAAGGAAATCCTCCACCAGATTTGCACGATGTGGCCTGCAGTTATCGTCCATTAAAATGAAGTTATCTCCGATTGCTGCAACGTAAGGGACTACAATAGGTCTGAGGATCTCATCCCTATATCAGCGACCAGTCAGAGCTCCATCTCGAATGATGGTTGATTTTTGTCGTCCGATTATCTACGCTAATGGGATATAGGACCAGGGGGAGTGCTCTCCGTGGGGGTCTTTCTAAGGGAACCTAACCCGTATTTACGCAAGGTTCGAAGAAAACCACGGAAAACTTCGAACGGTTAGGCCGACAGTCGCGATTGGGTTCAAACCCAGCACCTGCCGTCTACCAGTTGAGAGGTCCGAACCTCTCGGCCACTGGTGGGGCCCATCTCGAATGATGTAGAGGTCAGTGCGCCCGTCAATGGAGATGCCACCATACGCCAACACTCCTCCACCGCCATATCTGACACTTTCGTGCACGAACGCAGGATTATTCCTACTGCCACGGTCCCTTCAGATGAAAATACACCTATTATCAGGATGCACAGAAAAACGGGATTTCAGAAAACAGAATAATGCTCCATTCATTTCTTCTCCAGTTGACATGCTCGGTTGCCCACTCCCTGCGGTCGCGACGATGCCTTGATGTTAATCTAACACATACCATCGGTCGGCGAGCATACAGACCTACAGCATGGAGCCGGTTTCGGACAGTCTGAGTTGAAATCGTGGTGCCTGTAGCCGAGCGAAGGTGTTGGTGGAGAAGAGTAGCGTTCATGTTTCGGTGTCTCCGAGCTGTTAACGCTAAATACCGATCTTCATTGGGCGTTGTTGCCCGTCTACGACCTTGCCCTGGTCTTCGGCCTGCACATCCACTCTCCAAAAAACGGTTCCAGATCCTGGAAATGACACTTTGTGACACTCCAATGGCTTGCGCTACTTCGGCTTGAGTTTGGCCCCCTTCTAACCTACCAACAATTCTCCAAGCTTCTGAATCTGTCAAATGACTTCGCTGAGACATCGTACTCATCGAAACAAAGCAATCACTGAATGCCGAACATCCTTGTCTTGATTCTCTTTTATCGAGTTGAAAGTCAAATTTCATTCGCTGCTGCTGAAGCAACGTTTTTGACGTCGAACTCAAAATTTGCATACCCCACAGTTTGAAAACCAGAAAAATTTGCATTTGTGATTCTCTTTTTCTATTTTCGGCAAAAAAAATTTCGTTTATATCTTTATTTCATATAAAACTTCAAATATCCTTTAATTGTTTTGAGCAGTGTAGTTTAAATTTATTATTTTATTGTTCAAATGTCTGGCATAGGATGTATTATGCATTTTTGATTCACGTTTCCTTGAAAACAGCATTTGGCAATTTCCCCAAAAGTAGGATTTTTAATCTTTATCGTTTCTTGTATTTCTTTTTAAATTTCATTTATTTAAGAAGTGCTTTAGTTAATAACACATTTTAAAATGCATAATATGAACTTTAAAATGTCCAGGCTTACTTAAAAATAGTGTTGCAAAGGTTAGCAAAAAACCGGTTTAAACCCGATAATAAACCGGGTTTTTGGGAATAAACCGGGATTTTTTAGGAATAAACCTTTTTTTGGGAATAAACCTGGGAATAAACCTGGTCTATTGGTAATAAACCCGGAAATAAACCGACTTTTTGCAACTCTTCTTAAAAGGCGATTAAATAATCAACTATATATGTTAAAAGTTAATTTTATTTAAAAAACAACTTAGTACTTTCAAACCTTTTCCAAACAGGTTCTTCCTCAGAGAATATTTTATTTTATAAATGCAAATATAAGATTTCGTTTTGAAAAATGGACGAGACTCGTGGCTTGAAGATTGAGTTAGTAATATTTTAGGTGAACGGTAAAAAGAAATATTTGATTGTTGTACCATGAAATTTTAAAACGTCATTTTCTCAAATTGTCAGGATTTTTCAATCTTCAAGCCACGAGTCTCGTTCATTTTTCAAAACGAAATCTTATATTTGTATTTATAAAAGAATATGCACTCTGAGGAAGAACCTATTTAAAGGTTTGAAAGTACTAAGATGTTTTTTAAATAAAATTAACTTTTAACATCTATAGTTGATTATTTAATCGCCTTTTAAGTAAGCCTGAACATTTTAAAGTTCATAATATACATTTTATGTTAAAAGCAAGGCGAAATTTTCATTCCGGCATATATTTTATATTTATTTATTTATTTATTTATTTAGATTACATCTGGAATAGAAATAAATGTAAAGAAATAGAATTGAAATTTCATTTTATACATGGAATTATCGGCAAGTTAATTTGACAATATCGACAAATATGTTCGCTTTTTTATCTAAATCGTATAGGCAAGCACTTCTAAGCAATATGGTAGCTTTTGTAAACGAGATTTATCGTATCTTGGAAAATAATCTCCAATCTGAGTAGGCGACTTTTGTGCAAGCCACTATTATGCTATAAAAAGCTACTCTACAAGAGACTATCAAAACCTATGAGAAATAACTGAAGGAGGGATGTTAAGCAGCACAAAGTTATTTATTTAGTGGATTAAAGAAAATCTACTTAAATATCAGTTAAGTAAGCAAAAGGCTTAAACTATCCTACAGATGTTTTCTAACTTAAAATGTTCTGAGCAGAGAAATTAATTATGTATTTTTTTTAATTTATGTGTGTCTATTTGCATGTAAAGATGATTTTTTTTTATTTTCTGAAATTAAAGAAACGATAATTTTACATGACTTTTTTGGGGAAGAGTTGTAAATCCTGTTCTGCTTGGCGCTATTGGCGAAAAAAATCGAAATTGGCAACAAAAAGACATTTTAGCAACCTATCAGATTTCTTAAAATAGTTTAATAATATGATTTTTACATGCATATACATTTTATATATGTGTTATTATTTTTAGCGATATACATATATAAATACATAATATATTCACCTATTAATAAATACTATATTCTTATATAATTTTTTTTTAGAATTTTTATATATTTCATAAATTTATTATATATGTCAAATTAAAAGAAAATGATTAAATGTTTAAGAAATAATATGCTAAATGCAAATATATATATAAACAGATGGCTGAACTACATTCGAGTAATAAAAAAAAATATCCCAAAGACAACCACTTCAATTTTTATAGAGCCAAAAAAAAAAAAAAAAAAAAAAAAAAAAAAAAAAAAAAGAAAAAAGAAAAAAAGAAAAGAAATTCGCCTAAAAAAACAGAACAGGATATGGAACTCTTTCTCTTTTTTATTAAAATACTGAGTGATAAATTGCTCTATAACCTTTCATATTAACCTTTCAGGTTCATTTATAAAAATCGGTTCCAATTAATTTTATAAGTTTTTAGACATTTATAGATTTTTTTCAAAGTGTTCAGAAGATGTTTACGAACTTGAAATGTTGTGGACAGAGCAATAATTTATGTGGACAGAATTTATGTATTTATCAGTTTTGTTTTATGTGTGTATGTTTGAATGTCATTTTTTTCTAAATTAAAGAAAAGAATTTCTTACATTTTTCTTTTTGACAATATTGTAGTATAAATTAGGTTATAACGCAAAAAATTTATCACATTAAGTTGAAATGAATTCTATAGTTTTGTGCAGGATTTTTTTAAAAATGTCATCGTCATTTCATGATAAATGTTAATACAGGCTTAAAGATCACATAGCTTTTTCATTTATCTGGAAGAAAATGTCGATTTTGTACCAAGACAGTAAGCACAATAGACCGAATATTTCTGTTTAGTTAAATACATTACATTTTTAAGGCTGTTCTCAAATCCTACCTGGCTCATTTTGACGCAATTCTACATACAGTCGTCTTTCGTACATTCGAAACAGGATAAATCGAATCTTTCTTTAATTCGAACTGAACATGAAGTCCAGAAATTTTCAATGGCAGAATAACATTAAAATTTTCATTTATTCGAACTCATTTTCTCTTGACTTCTTTTAATTCGAACTAACGCAAACTCAGATTACAAGATATTTTTAATTAGTTTCCCATGGACTTCATATCTTTGAAATAATTTTTTTCTTCCATTTTAGTTAACATTGATCTGAAGTAGCATACATATAATTCCATGTATCTGATATTTGATTTCGTAGTGCTCCATCTTTCCATTAGTGAGACCTATTTCCTAATCCCATAATCAGTTTATGTATATATATCTTGTAATTTAAAATTAAGTTAAATTCTAATGATAATAGCCGAAACAAATTTTAAATATACCGTAACATTGATTTATTTATAATCGTAATTTTTTAAATAGTTTTTCCTCTCATACTTCCCATTAATTCGAACTCCGGATAGTTCGAACACTTCTTGTGGTCCCGACGAGTTCGAATTAACGAGAGCCGACTGTAAATTTTTTGCTGTTCAAAAACGCACGAGATTGGCACATGCTCTTATGGTCAAATTTTGCAATAAAAGCTTTTTTCCCGTTTTTTCGTAAAGACAGAATATCTTTGAATAAATGGCATTAAAGTGAACATTCGGTAGCGAGTTAACTGATGCGACAGTGCGAGAAAAGAATCATAAAAATGTCCTCGTCAGACTACGATAGCTTACAACTCCATTACATAGTTTTAAATTTATCGAGAAATGGAAATAAGTGTTCGATTACCACTTGGATGCCTGCAAATATCACGCTTAAATGTGTCAGCAAATTTCATATTTTTAAACGATATTTTGTATAGGAGAGTCCTTAAAGAACACTTTTATGTACTTTAATTTTAAGAATTTATTTTACCTCACAAATTGGTGGTAAGAAACTCTCATGTAAAAGCTACTGAATGGGAAAATAATTACGAAATTTGAGGAAGAATTTTAAGCACATTTATCTAAAAATATTCCATCCTTGAAATATGTAAATTCCAGTGAAAATGAGCAAATGCATAATTGTCTAATTCATTGAACAAATTTAATTATAAAAATCTTCGGTTCTGTAATTTATAGCGGCTCCCACAATTACAGTTCTGCTAGAATGTTGTTAAAATTTCACCAATCTCATAAATACAAGCTATATGAGTCATAATTTCATAATACAAACTGTGTGTATAAGTCATATGTATATTCGATACGTTATATGTAAAACACATATACATAGATGTCTAGTGTAACCCATTTTACATATCTTGTCTGCCATATAGATGTCATTATGTGTCACATAAACGGCAAATGTATTTTTTGTTTCACCTTATTCATATAAATACTTTTCAGTTTGATTAGTTTAACATCAGCATTATTCCGTTCGTCTGAATACTTTTAAGTAACATATTTGTATTATATCTTATTAATTGAATTTTATATCCTGATATTTAGATGCTAAATTTCTGAAATCCATGCTTATTTTTTAAAATTTCTTTGATTTCCAGCTGTTTATGTCATGTATGTTTATTATCTAGTCCCATAAATTACACCTTGTCAGAATATGATACATTCTATGTTACGTTATTTTCCTAAAGACTCAGTGTCAATCTCAAACTAGTGTTCATTCTAGGCCATTTTTGAAGGGTGCAGCACCCTGCCCCTTTTCAAATTTACAAAATGCACCCTGCCCTTTTTAAAAGTAGTAAAATGCACCACTGGTTTTATTCAGAGATTTTTAATAAATATTTTTTTTATTCCGTAGTGTTTCTAAATTTGTGTGCCCAAAAATGATAGATTTTTTCCATTTCTTTAAGAAAAAGAACATAAAACTATTGAATCATGTTTTAATTGTATTTTTAATTTTTATATCATAAAATCATTCAAAATGAATGTTACTTGATTTATTATATTTAAAAATTATGTGTTTCATTGCTTTCTTTTTTCCCCTTCTAAAGGCAATAAAAAAAAATTTCTGGCAAAAGTGCCCTTTTCTGCTGCAGTAGTGCCTTTTGTAGTGAATAGCACCATGCCCTTTTTATTTCTAGAATGAACACTACTCATAACTATTCTGTAATTAGCGTTCATTGTCTTGCTCCATTTAAAACCACCACCACATTGTTGCCAACATAGTTATTTATTGATGCCAAGCTTGGCGATAAACACACTTACGGAGCGTTAACGATCTGAGAGCTTTGTTAATTTGAAGTTTTATTAGAAGTGACCCTTGTAAATATGCATGCATGGTATGAAAAATCAGTTCTGTAGAATTAGAAGATTGGAGGACAGATGTGCTTGTGATATAAAGAAAAATCGCAAAATGTATTTAAGGATTGATTAAAATAAACTAAGACAGATAGACTTGACTACATTTTAAAACTAGTCGTTGGGGGCCACCGTAATACTTACCCATCATGGATATGTATATGAAAATAAAACATGTGAAAACTATTTATACAATGCATTGCAATTCATAAACAAAATTTAAATATTGTTAATATACATAGTAATGCTCTATTAAAGAACTGCTGATGTACCAATTTCGACAAATTATATAAAACGCCAAACTACTCAAGTAGTACCGAACTGCGTAAAAGAAACATCCTTATAACTCCAAAAATAATAACTCTATTAACTAACAATTAACTGCATCGGATTAAGCGTCTCATTTCCAATTAAAATATACCTCTGAATTGAAATTTGAATGAAATACATGGTCATGAAAAATCGAAGAATGTAGAAAACAGGATTACAAATATCTCGGCAACTAATAATCCGATTGACTTCGTTCTATATGCAAAATGTGTGTTATTTTATTGCCTTTTACGTCCATTCCTTAGAACAAAAAAATTCGAAATTTTTTATATACCTTTCATCAGAACGAATTTTTCGAGAGTCCGAAAAAAATAGTTCCGGATAATCGAGGTTGCTGATATTAAATAGGGTTCGTCCCATTCTTACATACTAACTACATACAAAATTTCAAGTCTCTATCTCAATTCGTTCGGGAGATAGAACGTTTACAGACAGACAGACTGACAGACAGACAGACAGACAGACAGACAGACAGACAGACAGACAGACGGACGGCAAAATTTTTTTTCTAAAAATATGTTTTTCGGAATCTCCACTATCAAAAACGTGTAAATCCGTCAAAAAAATTTTTTCGATTTTCAAAACGATTGCAAGACTTACCCTATACTACGTATGATGGGTAAGTAAAATTGAGATTTATAAATCGAAAAATAAAAAATACTGAAAAACATTTCAAGTTACACAAAATAAAACTTTCGCAAAGCAATATCAATATTAATAGATATCTATTGCAGAACAAACAGGGGAATAAATCAAGAACAGTTACATTTGTACTGATGATTCGCTTGCGGCAAAACGTTTACTTTTTATATTACTTACCCATCATACGTAGTATAGGGTAAGTCTTGCAATCGTTTTGAAAATCGAAAATTTTTTTTGACGGATTTACGCGTTTTAGATAGTAGAGATTCCGAAAAACATATTTTTAGAAACACAAATTTTGCCGTCCGCCTGTCTGTTTGTCTGTCTGTCTGTAAACGCTCTATCTCCCGAACAAATTGAGATAGAGACTTGACATTTTGTATGTAGTTAGTATGTAAGAATGGGACGAACCCTATTTAATATCAGAAACCTCGATTATCCGGAACTATTTTTTTCGGACTCTCGAAAAATTCGTTCTGATGAAAGGTATATAAAAATTTTCGAATTTTTTTGTTCTAAGGAATGGACGTAAAAGGCAATAAAATACCACATATTTTGCATATAGAACGAAGTCGATCGGATTATTAGTTGCCGATATATTTGTAATCTTGTTTTCCACATTCTTCGATTTTTCATGACCCTGTATTTCATTCAAATTTCAATTCAGAAGTATATTTTAATTGGAAATGAGACGCTTCATCCGACGCAGTTAATTGTTAGTTAATAGAATTATTATTTTTGGAGTTATAAGGATGTTTCTTTTACGCAGTTCGGTACTACTTGAGTAGTTTGGCGTTTTATATAATTTGTCGAAATTGGTACATCAGCAGTTCTTTAATATAGCATTACTATGTATATTAACAATATTTAAATTTTGTTTATAAATTGCAATGCATTGTATAAATAGTTTTCACATGTTTGATTTTCATATACATATCCATGATGGGTAAGTATTACGGTGGCACCCAACGACTAGTTTTTAAATATTCTTTGGTATTTTTATTTTTTGTATATAAATCTCAATTTTTAAAATGTATTCAACTCTGTCTTAGTTTATTTTATTCAATCTTTTATAGAGTTTTTTTTAAAATTAAGACGTTAAATGTATGTGCATTGTAAAGTAAAATGTAACCTGCGAAAAAAAGGCAAAATTTTGGAGATGAACAATTATTTATGGTAAACTATATTTTTTTATTTGGAAGACTATAAGTTTTTGTAATCTCCGTTTGTGCTTTTTTTTCGCATTCTGTACATAAATATTATTTAATTGATTCGTGAAAGTCAGAATTATTTCATTTTCTCGTGATTTACATAAAAAATATGTCTGAATAGCATTGAGTAATATTTCTGTAGTATGTTTAAGTAACCGATTATTTTTTGTTCTGATTTTCTATAATTAGATGTAAAACTTATAAAATTGATGCTTACACTATTAAATATTAATATTTCTTTAACTTCAATCGATTTTGCATGGCAATGTGCATTACCAAAATAAATCATAATTACCAAACTGCGACAAAATTTCGTCATTGTAATTCATCGTAATTAAAAAACTACAAGGAAAATTTCCTTTTAAGTACGGTGTTCGCTTTCAAAATATTAAAACATACCTCTTTTTAAAAAGACCGATAAAATCACTTCATTTTTTAATGTAGACGGTTAATTTCGGAGTTTTAGAACTGCGATCATTTCATCGAAAATTTACCAAGTTAGTACTGAGGACCGCAAACACATCTGTTATCCAAATTTGAGCATATGTAAAAAAAATCATGAAAATCTTTGTATTTTTTATCATATTTGTATAAAGAGAAAGTCACCTAAGCAAATTGTTGCATTGTAAATTAATTTCCAAACTCATCCCTGAGTAGATGTTGCATTGTACATATGTTGCAAACCTATAAAGATATCGGAAACATATCATATTTATTTCAGTGTGCAAATTGTGTGTGAATAGTAGAGATTTATTGTATATATTTGTATATTTTTATGTTCCTAAATAAATGTTGTTTACTATTTTAAACCTTGTCTGCGTATTAAATGATTACGATTACCTACGACAGGTAATTCTTTTCGCTATTGTTTTAATTTTTATTTCAAAGCAGAACATCGTGAGTAAGTTTTGTGCATTTTGGGAAGAGAAAAATAACTACATTGTATAAAATTAAAAGAAAAATGTGTAATCCTACAGAAGTAAATTTGCGAAATATGCACTGTAAAAAATATCTGTTAAATATATAGCAAAAACTGCTGGCAATAATGTTGCCAGCAGTTTTTGCCCTAAAGATTGCTGTAAAATTAGAAGTGTATATTTTTTATTATATCCAATTTTACTGCAACGTTTATGGCAAAAATATCTCTCAACATTGCTGTCAGCAGTTTTTGCCATATATTTAAAGGATTGTTTTCTTTTTTTTTACATTGTGTGTATTTAATAAGATTTTATTTATACGCTGTACGAGAAAAGATGTAAATCTACCAAACTACTGAAATCTGTGACTTTACAAAAGAATCTACTGAAATTTAAGTTATCTTACTAAAACATTACCTGTAACTTGGGTTGCCGTGGAATAACTAATTCTAGGCATCGAAGTTTCCTGAAAATTTGTTGATAATATTACATATTTTTTTAATTTTCAGGGTAAATTTGTATCAATTTTTGTTATTGTTGTTGAATAAAATGTTCTAGGAGTCCCAGTTTCCTAGAAAACGTTTAGTAACTTTACAGATTTCTTTTTACAGTGCACCCTAATTAATCTTTGCATTAGAAATTTATCAATAGGTGATACTACAAAACACATACTGAAGCGATTTATACGAGAACTGTTTTTTTTTTCAACCAACAATGAGCCTGTAAAATAAAAACTAATGCTAATAGTAAAATTATAATATAACCAGGAGTGAAGTACAATCAAAGCTAGTTTTCGACAAAGTCATTTGATACACAGATGGGCGAGAAACTACTAGTTGCACAACACGTTTTATTTTTCTAATTATTTTATTGAAAAACATACATCTGACTGGTGCGTTTGACATGAAAGCCTGCGTATAAGTCATCGTAACATCAGAGGGACGAGATAGCATAAGGAAATTTTGCAATACAGGAGAGATACAACCGGCAGCTCCACACAAAAAGTGCATGCATTGGAGCCAGTGGGAATCGTACTTAAACAACCTCCTACGCTCGAAAACGATTAGTGGTGTCGTGCCTTAAGACGACACTCGAGTCGCTAGAAAAAGACCCAGTTGATAATGTTAAGTCAACGGGGGCTTTCTTTTCAAATGTCTCGCTCAAATTTTGATATTTTTGTATGATTTTTCGGCATAGGATAGCTAAGAACGATCTACAACCGGAATAGATTTTAATTTTTCGATTTTTGTTATATATTTTTCAGATTATGATAGTTTCTGTTTCAGATTCGGTTAAAACCGGTTCTGAAATTTAAAGTAATTTTAATTAAAAAAAATCGGGAACCAAATCCCAAAAAAGAAAAGCTTAAAATTAACCCAATTGTACATCGTCCTTAGCTATCCTATACCGAAAAATCATGCAATGATATTAAAATTTGAACGAGACATTTGAAAATAACGCCCCCATAGATTTAAAAATCCCTGTCGGCTGGGCCTATAGACGGAGGTAGATTTCGAAGAGTGCTCATTAAAAAAAAAAAAATAAAAATAAAAAAAATAAATAAAAATATATGATTAGAGATAAACCCAGTTTAATAACTTCATTTGGCCGTTTATGAAAATTTTTTAATTTCATTTTTCTGCAAAAACTGGTTTTATCAGAATCATCTTAAGAAAAATTCAGCTCAAATGCCCATTTTGACAACATATTTTGAAATAGATTCTGAGTTTATTAAAAAAATCGACCAAAACAGTACATTATACAGCTCCTAAATAACAAAAAACTGTCAGTTTAATGCATTTGAGAAAAAAATTGAATTTAAAAATGAGTCATAAAATAACCGATTTGTTGTTTGAATACATCCTTAATTCTTTAATCATGATTGCTTCGGAAAATTTTGTGCGAAATACTCACTTTGACAGCATTTTAAAAAATATATTCTATCTTTATCAAAAAACTGACCAATGCGTCACAGTATATAGTTCCTAAATAAGAGAATCTGTAAATTGGATGCGTTTGAGAGCGAAAATGGATTTTAAAACGAGTCATAAAAAACGCAATTTGCTATGTGAAAACTTCCTTAAATTTTCAAATCACAAAGACTTCGGAAAATTCTGTTCAAAATACCCTTTTTGGTAGCCTTTTTTGAAATATATTCTGTCTTTATCAAAAACTGACCAATGCATCACATTATATAGTTCCTAAATAAGAGGATCTGTAAATTGGATGCGTTTGAGAGCGAAAATGGATTTTAAAACGAGTCATAAAAAACGCATTTTGCTATGTGAAAACTTCCTTAAATTTTCAAATCACAGACTTCGGAAAATTCTTTTCAAAATACCCTTTTGGTAGCCTTTTTTGAAATATATTTAGTCTTTATCTAAAAACTGACCAATGCATCACATTATATAGTTCCTAAACAAGAGGATCTGTAAATTGGATGCGTTTGAGAACAAAAATGGATTTAAAAACGAGTCAGAAAAAAACGCAATTTCTTATTTGAATACTTCCTTCAATTTTCAGCCCCGATGACTTTCGGAAATTCTGTTCAAAATACCCTTTTTGGTAGCCTTTTTTGAAATATATTCTGCCTTTATCAGAAAATGAACCAATGCGTCACTTTATACAGTTTCTAAATAAGAGGATCTACCATTTGGATGCGTTTAAAATCAAAAATGAATTTAAAAATGAGTCAGAATATAAGCAGTTTGGATTTGAGGTTTTTTCTCCAACTCCTATTTTTGTTTAATTTCTTTTTGCTATACGAATTGGTCCTATGAAAAACTTGTCAATATAAAAATTGTAGGTATTGATGAGGAGATGTAAAATAAATTTAATTGGATTTGATATCTTAAAAATTGACGGAGTTATGGATTTTTCTCTTTTTTCAGCGCCCTTTTCCTTTTCGTTTTTAATTTTTTTCATCGGTAAAAGTTGGTCTTATCAAAAGCTTGTAAATACAAAAGTTTTAGATAATTTTAAGAACATTTACAAAAAATTTAGTTGGACTTGATATCTTGAAAATTGACGAAGTTATGAATTTTTTTCTCTCAAAATCCCTGTTTTTTTCGCCCCTTGAGCCCACTTCTAAATTTATCAAAAATCTGTCATGCATATACTTTTGGCCCATTTTTAAGAAGTAATATAAACTTTAAACCGATTCGATATTTACTTTAATTAAGAAGTTATGGCGTTTTTTCGGTTTTCACAAAAACGCCCCCTATTCCGATCCCTTTGGTCCGATTTTGCCCATTAACGAACTTAGCCAAGATTGTATCCCCTTTGATTTTATGTGCAAGTTTGGTGGAGATTGGTGAAGAATTATAGAAGTTATCGTGTCCATAAAAAAGTGAGATATATATATATATATATATATATATATAGATAGATAGATAGATAGATAGATAGATAGATAGATATATAAACTGGTGTGATTGCAATAGGTAGTATTTCTTACGAAATCTACCTAACATTACCATCCTGGTCTGTTTGAGAGACTAGTGTAGGCTCTTAGGCACTCGGACACGGAGGCCTCTCATACAAATGTTAGGTAAAGAAATGAAGAAGAGAAAGAAAAAAATCATTTTGATGATAGATAACTGCGGTGTTCATGCCTCCTTTCCAAAACTACAAACATCTCGATTTTTTTTTTTTTTTTTTTTTTTCCGTGCCAACCGCACTTCAATTTTTCAGACTCTAGATATAGGTATAATTAAGTGTTTTAAAGGACATTACAGAAAGCGATTGGTAGAGCCGATATTTGTAAACAAAGTAGAAGACCCTTTAAAGCTGTAAATGTGAAAGAAGAGCGTGATAATATTGCGCGAAATGGGTGGATAAGCGCGAAACAGAAATAACCATTTGTGATTGCTGGAAAAAGGCCGGTCTTTGTAACATGGAAGCTTGTGATAAAAATGCTATAGACAATTTTTCTTTTAGATGGTCAAGATTGTGTTTAGGACCTTTAAAAATCTTCATCCCAACTTGATGAAAGAAGTGGAAAAAGCTTTTTACTGCAGATGACGATCTTATGGCTTTCGCAGTAGTTACTGATGAAAACATTTTTGTTTGAAATTACTGATGAAATAAAAATTACGATGGAGATGATGATGATGATGATACACGTACATTGAAATCCTTATAAAAATCTCAGGAAGTTTTCCAATCTGCGAAGTCTCTAGAGACTAATTTTTTCAAGAATTTCTTTCACAAATGAAGTGTATTTTCCAGAATAAGAAATAACAGACCGGGCAGCACGGACAATCACCTCATCCAGTTCACGGCTTATATTTCAGGATTACTTAAAACTCGATTCGCATATTGAAACGCAATCTGTCTGCTTGGTGAAAAACCCGATTTTAGCGACGTTTACCATTGTCTATTGCTGCAGCCAAAGATGTGCAAACATGGAGGAGTGGAAACAGGTAAACACAATGGTACACAATGGTACGTCAATCACTAAAATCGTTGTTTTTCCACAAAGATAATACTTGGCAAAACGACTGATTTTTAACCCTTTGCGGGGCACTGGTTTCATAGATATACCACTTAATTTTAATTCCCTAATGCCACATTGGCACCAGAATTTTGTTAAAGAAAATTACGGTTTATTGAATGCGTTTTCTTATTTACAAATAAAGTTGTTTTAAAATTCCGGTGTCAGTCATTTATTTCAATACTTAAGCAACAAATGTGCCCTGCTCCGCAAAGGGTTAATATACGTAAATTGAGTTTCAGCTAATTCTGGATTTTCAGCCACGGACTCGATGAAGTGACTGCGCAGCCGCCTCCCGGTCTACAATGCATCCTTGTTCATTGACTCAATAGTTAAAAAAAAATGAATAAACAAATTAACGTATCGGATTCTTTTCAGTAGAATTAGTTTTCATGTGTATGATTATGTCTTTGCTTATTTTTTGGAATGTATTTTATTTTTTAATGTTTAATCACTCTGCTAATTAATTTCTTCTAAATATAAAACTTTTAAGTAGTATAGAACTTAGAGTAAGGGGAAAAAAACTACTATTTAAATGCCCAAAATATGTCGGCCCTCGATATAGGAATATATCATTCTGCAACAATGTATTTATTTTGTCCCTAAAATGTTGTTGTAACGTGGTTTTACTATATTCTTGTTTTAATTCAAGTATACCGACTTACTGTTCTATTTCAAGTCTATCGAAAGTGGTACAAATTTGGTTGTTTCTATTTTTCACAGGAAACTTTAACTTGTCCCGAGTGAGACAAATTGTCTTGTTCATTTTTAAAATGAAGTCATGTACAGGGAGAGCAAAAAGTCCGTAAAAACTTTAAAAATTCATAAAAACCGAAAAAATAACCGAAATGAAAAAAGGTTTGCAAGGTTAGCATCCATAGGTCACGGGGATTTTTTAAAGACAGAAATAAAAAATAATTAAAAAAACAGCCGACAGATGGCGCTGGTACTTGCGATTTCCGAGGAAATATGCAAATGAACTGGTTATAAGAGCTTGCGCTCCTAATCCACAACTAGTTCACCGTTGTGAGCCGTGAACTCGATCAAGGATGCTCACTGCGAAGGACAAAGCTTTGTTGGTGAAGTTATTTTACACGAACAAGGAATCAGCGACTATTGCTTTGCGTAAATTTCGATTTCAAAAGGATTTGAGGACGGGAAAGGGGCCTTTAACTGCGGCAGGCCTCATAAAGCTTGTTCGGCGGTTTAAGGAAACATTCTGTTCTTTATTTGGGCATCTTTTCTTTGATTTGGGTACGTCAGCGCCACCTATTGGCTGTTTTTTTTAATTATTTTTTTTCATGTCTTAAAAAATCCCCGTGACCTATAGATACTAACCCTGCAAACCGTTTTTCATTTCGGTTATTTTTTCGGTTTTTATGAATTTTCAAAGTTTTTAAGGACTTTTTGCTCACTCTGTATATATATAAATAAACAAAAACATGCTCAGGGGAAGAACCTGATTAAATCTTGAAAGTAGTGTTTCTAAATAAAATCAACTATTCACATCTCTATTTGATTACGGTAATCACTTTTCAAGTAAAACTGAACATTTTAAAGTTCATACTACATATTTTGTGTTAAAAATAAAGCGAAAATTGCGTTAGGACATACCTTTTTATTACTTACTGATCATACGCAGTATAGGGTAAGTCCTGCAATCGTTTAGAGAATCGAAAAATTTTTTTGACGGATTTAGAGTTTTCAGACACTAAAAATACCGAAAAATATATTTTAGAAAAAAAATTTGCCGACCTTCTGTCTGTCAGTCTCCGTGTCTGTAAACGTTCTATCTCCCGAAAAAATCAAGATAGAGACTTGAAATTTGGTGTGTATTTAGTATGTAACAATGGGAAAAAGTCGATTTAATATCAGTAATCTCGATTATCCAAAACTTTTTTTTTTCGGAATCTCTAAATATTTGTTCTAATGAAAGGGATATATAAAGATTTTTGAATTTTTTTATTTTTAGGAGTGGATGTGAAAAAGAATAAAATAACACGAATTTTACATAAAGAACGAAGTCGATTGTATAATGAGTTACCGAGATATTTGTAATATTATTTTTCACTCTCTTCGATTTTTCATAACCCCGAATTTCAATTCAAAGATATATTTTAAATGTATATGCGATGCTTAATCAGACGCAATAAACTGTTACTTGATATGATTATTATTTTTGGTGTTATAAAGATGTTTCTCTTGCGCAATTCGGTTTTAGTTGAATAGTATGGCGTTTTATACAATTTTTCCAAATGGCTTCATCAGTAAATCTTTAATAGGGTATTCCTATATATATTAAAAATACTTAAATATACTTTTAAATCTTATTTTGGAATTGTGATGCATTTCATAAATAGTTTATACATGTTTTATTTTCCTATTTTATAATATGCGTTGAATATTCATGATGAGTAAGTATTACGGTGGCCCTCGGCGAGACTAGTATTTATTTGAAGTAACCCTCTTTGATAGTTGCCTGGTTTGGCCATACAGGCTAAAGGTAGTTTCGTCGAATAAAGGACATTACCCCCCCTGATTTCGATCTCCAAATGCTTTAATTCATTTCTTAACGGATCCCTTACTGAAAGACCAATTCATGTACAAAAATCTGAAATTTAGAAATGACACAACTGTGCCACTTTTAGTAGTACAGCAGTATAACGTTCTATGTTATATCTGTTATGATCTGTGCAAACCTTTCGCCCCACCAGTAGCCGAGATGTTTAGACCTCTCAACTGGTAGGCAGCAGGTGCTGAGTTCGAACCCAATCGTGTCCGTCGACCTAACTGTTCGGAGTTTTCGTGATTTTCTTCGAACCTTGCGTGAATACGGGTTAGGTTCCTTTAGAAAGACCCCCACGAAGGGCATTCTCCCTCAGGGCCTATATCCCTAGTGTAGATAATTGGAAGACACCAAATAAACCACACCGAACCGTACTATGTAAACTTTTGCTAAATGTAACTACATGCTTAGGAAAATGTCTTTTAGAATTCTATATAAAAGTTTATATAAAAAGTCCTACAGATTTATGGTCCGTTTTTATACAAGCCAGTTTAAAATATATGGAAATACCTGTAGAAGTTTCATAGAAATGTCGGTATACAGAAAGTGTTAGTAGATGTTTAATAGAAATTTCTGCTCTACAGGCGTTTCTATTGAACTTCTACAGGCATCTCTATAGATTATAAATTAGCCTATAGAAAAACGGGCCATAATTCTATAGGACTTTTTCTATAAAACTTTTACATAGAATTATTCTAAAAACATTTTCGTAAAGGTAAGGATTGGGAGATCGTATAAAAAGTTAGATTTCGTAATTTTTATGAAATTCGTTTTTACATTAAATAATATTCATCACATGAACATTGACCTCATTTGAAACGTTTTAGGTGCTTTCGTAATTATGTAAATACGTTGCACAGGTAGTTGTCAGTCCGTCCGTTTGTCTGTCCGCATATAACAACACAAAAACTAACCAATCGAATCGTTTGAAATTTAAAATATATAATCAAAACATAATTTTGTCGAATCATTTGAAATTTTATGAAAATCGGATGGATAGATCAGTTAGAGGGACAATCAAAAGGATTCCGTTACATTTCATGAATAGGAAAAAAAGGTTTAAGTGCATTTTAATGAAGTTACACTCCTTCGAACATAACAAAACTGATAAGCATCTATGATGTATATGCTGTAATATATATTTTGCAGAATCTGTGATGAAAAGAATGTTTGTTATTGATTTACGAGGCCACACAAAACTATTCTATTACATAAGGGTGTAGGGCGAACGTTGTTTGGTGCGCGTTTTACTCGTATTAAACAACATTTCATGAAATTCATATACGTTTCTGAGGATTGTTACAAGTTATTTCTTGTATAATAAAAAGCAGATAGTATTTCCTGGGACATACAAAACATTTCGGCTACTATATTGTATCCAAAATACTGTATACTATTATACCAAGAAAATAATATTTTTAAGTGTGTTCGTCATTATATAAATATGTTTCACCTATAATCGCCATTCAGTCTGTCCGTTCGTCTTCCCGTCTGTCTGTCCGCATATAACAGAGCATAAACTACCCAACCAAATCGCTTGAGATTTAAAATATCTAATTGTTGCATAATTTTGTTGAGTCATTTGAAATTTTATAAAAATCGGATGCATCGTTTAATTGCAGGGGCAATCAAAAATATTCCGTTACATTACCGTCAAAAGAAAAAAAATAGTTTCAAGTACCTTTTAGTGATGTTACACTCTTTCTAATATAATACAATTGACCTCAGTTTATGATGTATTTACTAAAATATTCATTCTGCTCAATCTGTGATGTAAACAATATATTATCCACCTAGAATATTTATTATTGAAATATTTATTAGGGCCACACAAAAGTATCCCATATATGATATACGGGGAACATTGTTTGAGTCGTATTTTAATTATATTAAACTATTTCCCATTTTATGAAATTAATATACTTTGCTGAGATTTAGTGCAAGTTAATTCCTGTGTATTTACAGAAAATACTGTTATATTTACACACAAAAGATTACGACCCCCATACAATAACCGAAGTACTGTTTACCATTACACAAAATCTGAATATTTTAAAATTTTCTTTAAATTACGAACGCACCTCATTTGCTACTTTTCACGTGCAATTTCCAACTTTTTTTGATTGGAAATGTATGTGTACGGCCAACGGTTGAGAAATTAAAGGTCATCGATACATATATTTCACCCTGTAGATTGAAAATTTCGAACAAAGAGGTGCTCCTCAGGTGTTTTCTACGAAATTGTCAAATTAGTTTATCGTTTCAAAAAAAAAAAAAAAAGTTACAGTATAGAAAATACAAACGATAAGCAATCATATCTTTCAATACATTTTCATTACTGATGCAACAACCGCAACTTATTAAGAGATAATAATGCAGGTATATCTGATCAGGCTGCCGAAGTTTAAAAATGCGAAGAAAACAAGCTTTTTTTCCCCCATAGTTCTTTGAGACTGGCTTATCGGATTTTATTTATGGAGACATCGTTGATCGCATTTCAAATTGAAAAGGTTACCTTTCGATGATGCAGTTCTCAATCGCCCCGCGGCCTCAGGTACTTTGTTACTTCTACGATGAGGATTAATTGTGACAATAAATAAATCAACACACACCTGGGATTCATTGGAATGAAAACCCCCTGTATTTCGTATACTTAGGTAAGTAAATTGAAAAGATTACTTTTAGAACCCACCGTACAATTAACACACTCTTGAGCCTTTTTCGACACATTCTATAAAGTAGACTCCAATCCGTCGTCCAAAAATCCACAATTCTCTAAAATACGCAAATCATTTACGGATGTAAACAATGAGACATTCGATTCAGACAGAGGGACAAATTTTGACTTTTTTATTCTTATATCAATTCAATACATATTTTAATTTGTAATTTATGTTAATATAACTTAATTCATGTTTTTTCATGAAGGAAGAATAAATTTATTTCTGAAAAATGCAAGATATTGCTGATATTACGGGTAATCACAATCTTCTTACTTAATATATTTATGTATTAATCAAGCTTTTTTGGTTATTAAGTCTGGCTAAATCTGAAATAAAACTTCTTTATTTTACCATTTTGATGTGAATTATTAATGTACTTTGATGAGGCAAGTTTCGTTGAATCAATTAGGGAAAATACATTTCATCTTCATAATGAATATTTAATCATACATCATTGCTTATTGACTTGACCTTTTACTTTTAATATTTTAATTATTAAAAAAATAGCTAAATTAGTTAGTTACTTATTTTAATATTTTATTATATTGTAGGCATTCCTTATAGTTTCGACTGCATTATTAATTAGATTCAAATTACTGTTTCAAAAAGGTAAACAAAGCAATGACCAGAAATCCACAGAACATCTGGTCTCAAGCTGTATGGATTTGAGGGAGTCTACTGTACTATATCCAAAGTGACAAAAAGAATTGTTCAACAGCCATTTTCACGTGATTAAAAGGCAGGCGCTCCGTTAAAAAATTTAAAAATTCAAGAAGATGTTTTAAACTAAAAATTTTCGTTGAATCATTTAGGAAAAATCATTTCATCTTTATATTGCGCCCAATCCACGAAAAAACGGACATGAGGATAAAAATTTAAATTTCTTTAAATATGATTGAAATTTTGCATATTAACTGTTAAGAGTGTACTCTTTCATATTTTATCAAAAAAGAATTAAATTTTTGTCAGTAACATACTTATTTTAATAATTAAAGTGACACTATGACTTTGTAAAATAGACTGCTGCAAAAGTCTTTACATTTCATGGTCTCGTACAGCTGAAGAAACATTCTGAAAATCTCCAAACTTGGATATATATGATCTGACAGCTATTATTGAGAGTTTTTGTCTGCAGAGAAGTGTTCACTAATCTTCATTACAAAAGGTAAGCATATTTAATTACTCTTAATTATTATGTCACACCCGCAACAAAAAGTTACATTTATATCTCTCCAGAAAAATATTTTTGATTTAAAGTTATGAAACTTTATATTCAAAAATAGTTTATTAAGATACTTTGAATTACAGACACAAAAGAAATTAATTAATATTTTAATTATAATTATTGAGCGTTGCGGGCGTGACATGTCCCTGTTGCGGGTGTGACATTTAATTAAAGTCACACCCGCAACGTCTTTTAAAATTGATTACAAATGCATATTTGAACAAATTATATGTAAATTTATAAAAGAATAATATGCTGGAAAACATGTATTTGGCAGCTTTAACTATACCCTTTGATTTAATAGAGGGAATTCCAGTTAATAAATAAAAATTTGCATCATCTGAGCATGTGACACTGTGTGCAGATGATTTATTCAGTTTGGATTGATAAAATGGTTGCTTTACTGAAAGAAAATAATTATATTAGTGATATATAATTAAGAAATTAATTTAAAAGGTAAGATTTTTATAGAAATTAAAAAAAGAAAATTACGAAACAATATTTTAGCAATTTTCTTTAAATTTGTTAATTTTGTTTTGTTTTTTATATACATTTTTTTAATTTTGTTATTTGATAGCATTTATCTAATATATATATTTTTAGTTTTTTAAAATAAGTAAATCAATATTAGGGGAAGATTTTTTTTCTCTTTTAATTCAAATTAAATAAAAAGTAGAAGTAAGAATAATAGAAACTGTTAAGATGCTTATTAAGTTAGCATAAAATGTATATAGTCAGTTTGAAATTAATCAAAATTTAACATAATTAACTTTATGTAAGATTAGAAATTTCAAGAGATCACTATTAAAAATTTGTTAAGCTTATATTTTTGGACTAGAAGTGCTATATTTATTCAGTTTACACATTAATTTCTTCTCTTTTGCAGAGAATGAAGAGTACAGAAAGATCACGATATCATTGAAAAAAGATTAAGGAAAACCCTTTTAAATATGAAGCATATGTACTACAAGAGAAGGAAAGAGACAAAGCAAGGAGAGAAAAGAAGAGACTATTTTTAAAAATCATGGTAAAGGATGGCAATCCTTTTGCATTTCATCTCATGGTAAAGGAGTTGTCGATGGGGTTGGTGCAGTTGCCAAGAAAATGGTAGCACTAGCTACGCTCTGTAACTATAAATTCAGATTTTGCCATGTGTGAAGAAAAAGTCCTAAAAATATAAAAGAACTTTACTGAATGTGAAATTTCAGAAGATATTGTGAAAATGCTTTATGAATGCTGGCACCAAGCACAATCGGATCTCAACATTCAATCGATACATCATGTTGTTTTTATTGACGTAGGAACAATTAATTAAGCAATAACTTCAGAAAGTGATCACAAGAGAATTTGTTTGTTACCATATTTTGTCAAAAATATAATATCCAATGATAAGATTGCAGTTGGAGATTTTGTAGAAATTGTTTTATTCTCCACATTTAAAAAAAAAAAAAGTGAAAACTTTGATGGACAAATAAGACAAATGAATGGGGATATTATAGAGTAACAGTATCGGAATAAAAATCAAGAAAATGTGTATAATTTGCTCAGTCAGTTAGATGTATCCATACTTTGACAAGGATATAATATACAACGATGAATGTGCAGTTGGAGATTTTGTAGAAGTTGTTTTATTCTCGGCATTAAAAAAGTGAAATCTTTGATGGACAAATAAGACAAATGGATGGTGACGATATAGAATCAGAATGTTTGAAAAAAAATCTAAGAAAACGTGCATATTTGGCCCAGTCAGTCAGATGCATCCTAGGGGGAAAAAAGAGCATTTTTGTAAAAAAAGCTACCACCACCAGAAATTATAAATTCAAGATTAGAAAGGAATTTTTTTTTATATTTTACTCTCTAGATATTATAATTGTAATATTGATTAATTCTTTAATTAAAAAAAATCTGCCTTGAAAATATTTGTGTATGTCATTATTTTATTGGCTATACAAGTCACGCCCGCAACAGGGCGACACACCCGCAACGAAAATTTTGAATATTTTCCACAAAAGCAAGAATTGAGTAAGTAATTTAATTTTTTCATAGAATAATTATGTAAGTATTACTGTCTAATATATAAAAATATCAATTCACTCAGTTGTCATAATTCACAGAGTTTTGCATTTTTGCACTGAAAGATGAAAATGCATGTCCTTTTTATGTCACACCCGCAACAGGCGGAAATTATTTTTTTTAATAAATAAATGATACATCGGACAATTTTCAGATTTGGATAAATGTATGTATAAGTGGTCTACATTGAAATTCATACAAATTGAAACCAATGCTCAAAAATTTTTTTGCTGCTGACTAAAGTAAGTTGTGTAAATGTCACACCCACAACTTTGGATTGGACGATTGAATATTTAATCATACGTTATTGCTCATTAACTTTACTTTTTACTTTTAATATTTTAATTATTAAAAAAATATTTAAGTGTTTATTATTTAAGTTTGTTACTTAATTTCATATTTTATTACATTGTAAGCCTTCATTATAGTTTCGACTGCATTATTAGTTACATTCAAAATACTGTTTAAAAAAGGTAGACAAATCTGCAAAATCCTCACAACTTCCGGTCCCAGGCAGTGCGGATCTTAGGGAGTTTATTGTACTATATCCAGAATGACAAAAATAATTGTTCAACAGTCATTTTCACTTGATTGAAAGGCAGGCAGACACTCCGTTTAAAAGAAATATGAAAATTCAGGAAGATATTTTAAATTATAAAGCGCACTTAAGGGAAGAATCTATTCGTCCTTTGGCATCGAAGTGTTAAATATCCGTCCTAAATATTTGGATGGGGAATTATGTTTTAAAAGTAAAAAGTTCGATAGTCCTATTTGATAAATACTATATAATGATAGATATGATGAATTTTGGAATGACATTTTGTATCAGTACCGAAAATTAGTATACTTTTTCAGGTTTGATTGATGCGATTATTAATTATAAGAAAACAAGAATAGATGAAATTTAAAAAAAATTCTTTTTTTTTTTTTTTTTTTTTTTTTTTTTAAGTTTCCTTCTAATCTTCCGTCTTACGGTAGGTAAAGCGAAAACGTTTAAGTTTAAAACAAGAATTTATAACAGACGTTCTGCTTTAGGAGGTTTTACTGAATTTTTATAACTCGATTCAGACGCCGGTGTCCCACATTTTTTTATCGACACCCTGTCCCTCTTTTTGACGCTGTTCACTAGTCGAGACTGACATCTAAAAATCAAGCAGCCTCTAATAGGCAAGAAATTCTGCAGACATCGACTTATCCGTCCTCTTTAGAGACCGGACGGCCTCATGTTCTGTAAAATAAGCTGTAAGTCGAACTTTCATAAAGCACTCTCATGCAAACAGCGTTAGTGAACGATTTGCATAGTTTAAGAGGTCTCAGGAGTCTTGCTTTTTACCTGGTAGTGCAGTTTAGCAACGTACCACATTTAATTTTTTTTTTCCTCAGTCCCGACGGAACATAAATTTATGAAATTTTGTTACTACTCTGTTATTCCGTCGACCAAAATACTATTCCCAAATAATAAGATTATATGTCAGTATGTCACATTCAATGACATTACATACAGTACACGGGTTTAAAACGTCACTAAGTGATTTTTATTTCGACTTTTCATTTATATTTTTATTATTATTCTACTAATTATTTGTTTTTTTTTTATTATTTAAAATAAAAATTACGTCAATATGTATAATTTGGGTATTAGTTTGGCGATTTGTATAATTTGGCGAAATCAATCGACGGGATAACAAAGTAGTACCGAAATTTTTAACATTAAAACTTAAAATATCTTCTATTTAAAATATATATTTTTAATATTTTACATTGAAATTTTATTATTTTTTCAATGCTCAATTTTGATTAAAATTTTTTTGAAAATTACTTTTTGATTTTCATCCACTGCGAGCAAGACTATAGTAAAACTATTTCTTCAGGGACTCCCAAAAATGTTTATGATGATATAAAGCTAATGTATCTCGAACTGATATTTCATTTGAAAGCAATTTATTTATTTATTTATTTAAAATTTTAATTAAAATTAAAAAAATAATAATTTTTTATTGAAAAATTTATAATTTTAAATAGTCTATGCAATTATACTTGTTCATTAATTAAAAATGAATGTATTTCCCAAGTTTATTGAAATTACTTATTACATACCCGTTATGTAGTTTAGGGTAAGTCTTGCAATCGCTTTGAATATCGAAAAAAAAAATTTGCCAGATTTACACGTTTCAGATACTGGAAATTCCGAAAAACATATTTTTAGAACAACAAATTTTGCCGTTAGTCCGTCTGTGTGTCTGTAAACGCTCTATCTCCCAAACAAATTGAGATATAGTCTTGAAATTTTCTATGTATTTAGTATGTATAAGAATGGGACGAAGCCTATTTAATATCAGTAAACTCGATGATCCGGAACTGTTTTTTTCGGATATTCAGAATATTCATTCGGAAGAAAGGTGCATAAAGAATTCTCGAAATTTTTTTTATTTTATTTTAAGAAATGGACGTAAAAGGCACATTTTGCATAAAAAACGAAGTCAGTCGAATTATTAATTGCCGAGGTATTTGTAATTTTGTTTTCCACATTCTTCGATTTTTCATGACCCTGTATCTCATTGAAATTTCAATTTAAAGATATGATTTAATTGGAAATGAGGCGCTTCATCCAGCGCAGTAAACTGTTAATTAATCGGATTATTATTTTTGGAGTTATAAGGAATTTTCTTTTACGTCATTCGGTACTAGTTAAGTAGTTTAGCGGTTTATAAAATTTGTCGAAGTGGGTTCATCGGCAATTCATTAATAGAGCATTACAATGCATATTAACAGTATTTAAATATGAGTTTAAATTACGTTTTGAAATTGCGATGCATTTTAAAAAGAGTTTACCCATGTTTTATTTTCATATATTATATTATACATATCCATGATGTGTAAGTATTACGGTGGCCACCAACGACTTGCTATTTTTTGAGAAATGTTGCGCGCAGTCAAGGAACAATTTTAAACTTATTATCAAAATTAAACACAAAAACAAATTTCATTATGAAATATTAAAAAAAAAATGTTTTAAATGGAAAAAATATTAAGTTGTCTATTGTAAAATTGTATACATTCTTGTTTCATAAGTACTGGTAAAAAATTAAATGTGAAATGTTGCTAAATTACAACACCAGGTGAAAATGAAGACATCCTGAGACTCCTCAACTACGTACAGATATAGCGTATGCAGTGTTGTTCACTTGCACTCATTTTGCAAACGTGCAGTAAGTAATAAATATATTTGAAGGTTTTACTTGCATAATATCAAAATGGCAACGAGTATTACATCTCATGGTCGCGTGTCATTTGTATTGACCCGTGAAACGCAATGTATTTTTATTATTTTTATTATTTTTATTGTTCTTAATAGATTGCAACCAAAAAAATGTCAATTTAATTCTTTTTTTTTTTTTTTTTTTTTTGTAACACTTCTCTTAAGTAATACTAGCAGGGGAGACCGAGCTTAGCTCGGTCAAAATTAACTTTGTGTTCAACTCGATATAGTATTTTCACTGTATCATTAACTTTGTATTATTATTGTAAAACATATTTATAATAGTATTATTTAGAAAAACAATCAATAAGAAAACTATGTTTTTATGCGCATATTTATAAATTTTATTTTATTTTAAACTTTACAACGAAAGGACATCGATCTAAATCACTTTTTTTAGCTCGACTCTGATTGGTTTAACCATGCATCTCGAATCCTCTTAAGAATGTATGAAAAAATTCTTTATATTCTGAAAGACAATATTTTTTGCTAGATATAGCCAAATTTGGAGGCATTCTTTCATTTGGCTCCAAATACGTGTTTTGGTTTTCGGAATTTTTATAGTCGATTTTTTGGCCATATGTCGCCAATATTTTGTCAAATATCACCAAGTTATTGGCTTTTGCCATATTCTCGTGACCGTGACCCGTATTACCCAAAATGAGCCACTAATCAAATTTGATCAAGCACGTGACATAGCTCAATCGTCTTCAGGTAATCAAAAACAGTAGAATATAAAATTGATTCAAAATCGTTTAAGCCATTTTTTAGGTAAAATTAGCTTGGCAGCATTCAGCAATGAAGCGAAATGACCCACTAATATAATTTTGTTTAACATGCGACTCAGCCCAATAGTCTTCTCGTGACAAAAAACGTTTTGTTTCAAAATTTAGGTAAAATTGATTGAGTCGTTGTTATGTATAATTAGAATGACCCTAGCTCATTAAGACCCAAAATGACCCACTAATGGAATTTTCGCGAGCATGTGTCCAAGCCAAATGGTTTTCTCTTGCTCAAAAACTATATAATACAAAGTATAGTCAAAATGGTGAGTACCATTTTCTATATAAAATTAGCATGACCCATCATGACCAACAAATGACCCTTATAATCGAAATCTCTCGAACGTGTGGCCTAGCTCTTTAGTTTTAGCATGCCGAAAAACATTAGATACAAAATTTAGATAAAATCGATTGAGCCGTTTTTTAGATATAGTTAGTTTGACCCTGAACCCTTATAATCCAAAATGACCCATTCATCGAATTTTCTCAAAAATATGTCCTAACCCAATGATTTTCTTGTGACCGAAAACGATAAAATACAAAATTTAATCAAAATTGCGCGAAACGTTGTCTAGATAAAATTAGAATGACCCAAAAGTGGCCCACTAATCGAAATTTCTCGAACATGTGACCTACCCCAATGATTTTCTCATGCCAAAAATATGTTGTATACAAAATTTCGTTAAAATCGACCCACCCATTCTTTAGATATAGCTTGACCTTGACCCATTAAGACCCACAAATGACCCTTATAATCGAAAGTTCTCGAATATGTGACTTAGTCCATTAGTTTTCTCGTTTCTAAAAATTGTTACATACGTTAAAATTGATCCTGCCGTTCTTTAATTATACATAGCTTGACCCAGACCCTCTTTGATCCAAAATGACCCATTAATCGAAATTTTTCAAACATGTAACCTAGTCCAATGATTTTATCGTACCAAAAAAAGTTGCATACAAAATTTCATTAAAATCGATCCACCTGTTCTTTAGATATAGTTTGACCATGACCCATTATGACCCACAAATGACCCTCATAGTCGAAATCTCTCAAACATGTGATTTAGCCCATTAGTTTTCTCATGTCAAAAAACTGTCAACTACAAAATTTCGTTATAATCCATCACGCCGTTCTTTAAATATAAATAGCTTGACCCAGACTCTTAATGACCCAAAATGACCCATTAATCGAAATTTTTCGAACATGTAACCTAGTCTAATGATTTTATCGTGCCAAAAAAATGTTGCATACAAAATTTCGTTAAAATCGATCCACCTGTTCTTTAGATATAGGTTGATCATGACCCATTATGACCCATCATGACCCACAAATGACCCTCATAGTCGAAATCTCTCAAACATGTGATTTAGTTTATTCATTAGTTTTCTCATGTCAAAAAACTGTTACATACAAAATTTCGTTATAATCCATCACGTCCTTCTTTAAATATAAATAGCTTGACCCAGACTCTTAATGTCCCAATATGACCCATTGAAATTTTTTCTCGAACATGTAACCTAGCCCAATGTTTTTCTCGTGCCCGAAAACCATAGAATGCAATTTTTAGTCAAAATTGCGTGAGAAAATCGCTAGATAAAAATAGCATGACCCACAATGACCCCAAAAATGACCCACTTACCGAATTTTCTCGAACATGTTACCTAACTCAATGGTCTTCTTGTAATCCAAAACGATACAATATAAAATTTGGTCAAAATCGTTAGAGCCGTTTTTTAGATAAAAATGGCTTGACCCATAATGACCCAAAATTGACCCACTAATCGAAATTTTTCGAACATGTGACCCAGCCCAATAATTTTGTTGTGCCAAAAAACGATTGGATAGAAAATTTCCTTAAAATCGATCCAGCCGTTCTCTAGATATAAATATCTTGATCTTGACCCATTATGACCCAAAACGACCCAATAATCGAATTTTCTCGAACATGTGACCTAGCCCAACGGTCTTCTCGTGCCCGAAAATGGTAAAATCCAAATTTTTGCGAAAATCGTTAGAGCCGTTTTTGAGATAAAATTTACCCACACAGACACACACACACACACACACACACAATTTTTGCTCGCATTATAGTATAAGATAAATTTTTTATTAACATGTTTATATGAAAATTGAAGTTCCTGATACCTTGTGATTTAAAAAATCTGATGAAATTAATAAACTTCTTAGCTCAGGTTTATCTTGCGATATATAAAAAAAAAAAAAAAAAAAAAAAAAAACATATCAACAGGTTTATCTTATCCCGTTTCCATGGTTTTGAACTGCTATGCTGAAGATTATCCTTTATTATCCTTTGAAAATATCACATCGATAATCACTTATCAATACCTTGTTTGCATTTCAAATGGAAAAGGTGTTACCGTTCAGTGATGAAATTTGTGTTTTAGATTTCCGCAGCAAAATTGACGACTACTATAACATTTTTTTCACACGAGATTTTTGGTAGTGTTATTATATATATAAAAAAATATCCAGTCTTAATTATGAAGTGATATATTTTATTGGAATAAAATCAGCCATCTAAGTTAAAGTGGTAAGTGTTGCCAAAATATTTTTTATTAACCGGTATACTTTTATAAATTTTGTTTTGCATTTTCATTACTGAGAAGTGTTTATTATTTCGGTTTTGTCTGCCCGACTGTCCGCGCTCTAACTCTCGTAAACATTGTCGGATTGCACTGAAATTTTTGAACGTTATTTATGTTTACACTAGCGCACACCCTATTTTAAATTAAGTTTCTTGCATGATTAGTTTATTTACAGAGATAGTCAAAATCTCTCCTTTGCATTATGATCTATGAAAAAAATTGTTTCAATTGAATTTTAAAGAATTCACGGCCTGTCAAGCATATTAAAATTTATGTGAATTTATGAAGTGTACTAAAATATGCATTGTGCAAAATAAGTAGAGAAAGAATACTTATTATTCATTTACAGAATCATACAAATAAAATCCATAACATAATGTTAAAGGAGGGGGAATTCTTTGCGACATATTTTTGTTATGATAATCTATTTCATGCACAAAAATATTGTTGTACATCACAGAGTCTTAATATAAGTTATTTAGAACATAATGCGCGTATTGTGCCTGAAATTACGATTGACTTATGCATGAGATTACGAATATACGATTTCATACATATTGAAATTGATATACGCCGCAAAGACAATATTTCACGAACTATATGAAGTGCATAGCATTTACAGGGACATCCAAAGATTTCAAATAGTTTATTCTGTTCGAAGTACTGTATATTTTGGATGGTGGCTGATGAATGGATGAAATGTATTTTGAATTATAATATGCGCTTTTAAATTTATGGACATTATAGGGCGTGTATAAATGCTTCAACTGATACAAAGAGTTATGCAAAAGAGATCGTAAAGATTACTGAATATGAGCGTAAATTACTTAAAGATGTTTTTAAAATAAATTATAAATTTTGAAGCCGAATTTTTTAAAATTTACTAAGAAATTATTGTAAAATATAGATATCATGATATACAGGGCCACGCAAAGAATTGCATACATGGACGTCTAAGAAAAAGTTTCTGAGAGTGTGATTTCAGTAGTTTTAAGAGTGTTTTAGTTTGAATTAAATTTTAGATCAATACTAGCATGCAATAAGCGTACTAGGTAATCTACTGAGCCGAACAAAAGTATTCATCTATAGTATAAATTCCTGAAAGAAAATTTTCAATCTGATAGGCTTTTTCATGCTAAATTAAATTTCTCCGTTATATAATATGCATATCAACCAAGAAATCAAATACAGGGCTGTTCAGTATATTGAAATGTATGTTTGGATATGCACAGTAACACCTTATCACCTAAATAACGAAGTTTTGTTAAAGATTCCAGGAAGTATTGGAAAGCGTTTTATCTTTGATTAACGCTTGATTTTTCTTACTTGTTAGTTATTGCAATGTAAAAATTTCTCTTAACGAAATTCATTGCATTAATATTATTATTTTAATTATTGTTATTTTTGTTATTCAATAATAATTTTTAATATTACTTCCGATTTGTAATTTTGAAAATTTGTATGAAACTTGATATGAAATATAAAAGACTGATTCATTATTCCTAAAAAATAAGAAAACCTTTAATATTCCAGATTTTTATCTTGTTCTTATATGTGTATGCGAAATTTTATCTTTTTACCTGTAAGCAAATATCAGTTATTTATTTATTTATTTTTAAATCTTCACAATTATATCACTGGTATAAGCGATGATGAATGCCAAAAGAGGAAACAAAACAATTAAGTAAAATCATGCGCTCATCTGTATTTAAGTACAGATTATGAAGCACTGTCCAAAACTATTGAAATCCCTTTCCAGAGAGTATCATCTATTGAACGTAATTTTAGCACCTTTCTAAATTTCTTATTTCTTATGGAGAATGTTCTCCAAAGGTTTGGAGGATTTGCGCCTTAAAAGCAAGAAACTCATGTTATTAGCCATAACACGTTCAAATAAATTTTAATTTAGCTAGGACATATTTAAAGCGTTTTCGGTTCGCTTCATCCTTTGAAATTCCGTTTTTTTTTCCGGTTTTTTTTTTTTTTTTTTTTTTTTTTTTTTTTTTTTTTTTTTTTTTTAGAAACCGTCATCAGGGAACATTTACAGGATACATATATATTATGTTTTTTGCATTTAAACCTTTTTAAATTTTGATTTTTTTTTTTTTTTAGAAACTTTTAACCCTTTAAGCGTCCTGCAAAATTTTCCATTCATGTTTAACAATTCATAAAATAGTAGCTGTGAATAGTATTGTACTAATATACTTCAAAAAATCAGCTTTAATATGAATTTTGTGTTAATTTAGCTTTTCACTCGAAAAGTTACACGACGGAAAAACACGGTTAGGACGCTTAAAGGGATTTAATGTTAATATAGATCGAAAATGCTGAAGAAATACCAGTTCCTTGGGTATTTTATAGATGGATTTTTACTCTGAAATTAACAAATTAGTTTAGTGTTTGCACAAAAAGAAATTTAAATGGGTTATAGTAGAGAAAAGGTAAAATATAGGGACACCTTTCGTCTAAAAGAGTTTCAGTTTCGATCTAAAAATAATTGGCTATCGCTTGGGAAGAATACAGATACATCTTATATATCTACAGCGGGCAAAGTTTATAAACCAGCGAAGGAAACAAGCGCGTGTTCCTTTTTTTATTTTTACTTTTTTTCATCAGTCTTTGAGATTTCCGCTTATCGAAACTCACTGATCGGGATATCGTAGTTTGCATTTAAAACTGAAAATTGTTACCTGCCAATGATGCAATTGTCCTCTGGATAACAACAGTGAAACGCCCTCAGATTATTCTATGAACACAAAATTTAATGATTGTGATAGAGTGGATTAAAGTACAATGAATATCACCTCCACATCGGATACATAGGTAAGTGAATCGGAAATATTATTTTTAGGATTCCGCACTTAAAAAGTAACAAGTTGGAAATTGCACGTGAAGCGTAGCAAATGAGGTGCGTTCGTACTATAAGTTTTAAAATATTCAGATCTTGCTGATAGAGTAGAGCGTACTTTGGATGCAGTATAGTGGTCGAAATCTTTGTGTCCCTGTAAATATGCAGGGGGTAATTTTTATTATACTTCATTAACGTATATCTTATTCATAAAATGTGAAATAGGTTAATATAATTAAAACACGCCCCAAACAATGTTTCCCCGAATAACATTATTCAGTGGAATACATTTGTGTGGCCCTGTAATTTAATAACAAATATTCTCTGCATCCCAGATTGTACAGAATGTAGATTTTAGTACATACATCATAGATTCATGCCAATTATATTATGTTCAAATGAGTGTAACACCATTAAAATGCATTTGAGACATTTTTTCCCATTGATCGTAATGTAACGGAATAATTTTGAGTGTCCCTGTAACTGATCTATGCATACGATTTTCATAACATTTGAAATGACTCGACAAATTTATGTAATAAATATATATTTTAAATTTCAAACGATTAAAATGCATTTGAAATTTTTTTCCCCATTGACGTACACTGTTAAAAATAAATCTGTGAATTCCAGGTGAAACTACCGGCAGCAATGTAGCCGAACTGTACCGTTCCGTAAGTAGATTTACCGTTGTGGGACATACAAGAAAGGAAAACTCCGTTTGATGAATCGGTAGCTTTCTGTTACAAAGTCTGATTTTTAATGATAATAATTTAATATATTTCTTAAAATTAATAAATCGATTAACCGTCGAAGAATTCGAAATTACCGAGTGATTTTAAGCTGCTATGTTATTTTACTTATTATCACTGCACAATTTAGTTCACGCCGTCTCTCAGGATCGAACTCGGGACCTTTCGATAGCGGAATAAATCCTTACTAACCGAGCCAAAGCTGCTGATGCCGGGTTGTACAGAATATGTCTTTTATGAGTTAGTGGGAAAATCTGTTGCGCTTTTTAAAGATTTCCTTTCAAATAATTCTTTATAATATTTGCAAACGGTTTATTTTATTTTATTTTAGACTGATGCATAATGCTTATTATTTTTTAAAATCTGTTTTTCTTTTTAAATAGTTTAAATAAAAAAAATCACTGATTAAAAACACTGTTTATTTTATTTTATTTTATTTTTTTGAATGAATGAATGAATGAATGAAAAAAACTTTTTATTAACAACTTTTTTTTAGAAAAATAATGTTATAGACAATTTTTTGAAATTGTCGTACACTATTTATTTATTTATTGGCTAATTAATTAAAAGATTTTTTAATAAGAAATAAGAGAAAAATAAACAGAAAAAATGTAATTTAAAAGGGACTTTCTATGCTTGCATTATTTCTTGCCGCCAGTGGGATACGAACCCACAATCTGCGATCGCGGGTGATTGGCGGTATGGTGCCTTGACCACTCGGCCACGGAGCCCCTTACACACCGGAGTGTCTCCGTTTTTTGTTTTTATTTCCACCCGTTTCGTTATTTTCAGGAAATATGGTGGGATTTGCTGATTTGTAACGGACAATGCCCTTTTGTTGTGAAAAGGGACTTTTTCTGTGACGTTCAGGAAAAAAATATTCGGGAATTTCAGAATTTTTTTAACAGTGTAATGTAACGGAATCCTTTTGATTGTCCCTGTAATTGATCTATGCATCCTATTTTCATCAAATTTGAAAAGACTCGACAAAATTATGTAATAATTATATATTTTAAATTTCAAACGATTCGGTTGGATAGTTTTTGCGTTGTTACATGCAGACGGACAGACTGAGCGACAACAGTAGGTGCTACGTATTTACATAATTACGAACGCACCTAAAAACGGAACCATTATAAGATCGCTCCTGTGCTGTCTGTCCGTCTGTCACAGTCAATTTACTCATAAATTATGAAACATGGAAAGTTCAAATTGGGGAAAATAATATAAAGATGATTTACCCGCAAATTTACAGATTATTAAACTTTTACAAACATAATTTGGAGGGGGGGGGGGCTAATTAGGTTACTTGAAGTAAAAAATCTTGTCTTTGTGCATCGTGTGGTGTTTCGCTTAAAAGCTTTTGTTACGTAGATTTCTAAAAATGCATTTCTTTTAACTTTAGGTATTATATTTTCAGAGTTGTCGTCAAAAATTTGGTACAAAAGCAACCCATGATTAGCTGCCAGTGATGCGATTCGCCGCTTAATAACAACCGTTCAACGCCCTCTGGTACAGCTATGCACATGAAGTGCACTGGTTGTGACAATACGTGATTCAGTGGATTAAGTTGGAATGAATGCCACCTCTACATCGACCACATAGGTAAGTGAGTCGGAAATCAAATTATACAAATAAATACGTGAAAGGTGTTGCAAAAATATAGATATTATTTATTTATTTTGATTTTACCGGAGATTTTTCGAATGCCCACGCATTCATTTTCAAAGGAACATAAAAGAAGATAATTAGATTAGAAGTAGAAAACGTAAAAAACAAAAACAAAAACAGTGCGCGTGTACAAACAAAGTCACGATGAATTCATGGAAACACCAAGGATATTGTACCAGAATGTAGGAATATTAAATGAAATGACGTCATTGCAGACAGTATATTTGTTAAGCAAAATTTCCAGGGATTCACGGATAACGGAGGAGTAATGGTCGTTTATACAAGCGGACTGTTTTTGTTTTTGTTTTGTTTTTTACGTTTTCTATTTCTAATCTAATTATCTTATTTTATATTCGAATGCATTCGAAAGATCTCAGGTAAAATAAAATAAATAAATAATGTCTATATTTTTGCAACACCTTTTAAGCATTTACTTGTATAATTTGATTTACTAACGAGGTGTAAATTTCCATCAAAGACACTAGTATTAATACAGTGGTTTTGACTCATTGAGTCGGAAATATTATTTTTAGGGTTCCGTACTGCACGATGTGCCACACATGGCACATACCTAAAAACACTATAATTCTCATTATGTGCCATCAATGTGGCCAATTGGATTTTTTCAGCTACTGACCATGGTAAAAGTGCATGTGATGCAATAGGGGGAATATGCAAGCATTATGCAACAAAATTTAATCTCCAAAATGAGTCAACAATAGCTATCCGACATTCTGTCTAATTTGCAGCTGAATTTTCACTTCTGTTAACAAATATCATTCTGCTACATCTAGACAAAAAGATTATTCAAGCTTATAGAGCAAATAAGGAGCCAATGTAAGATCAATTGTTGGTATACGATCTAAACATTATTGGGTGATTAAAAAATAATGAAGGTTATATGGGACGAACAATTAAAAATGAATTGACAAAAGTTTAAACTCCAACCAAATAAAAAAAACAATATTCAATACATGATTTCCAAATCGGTGATTTCATTGAATACATTTATGCAAATAATTGGTGGATAGGACAAATCAGTGGTATATCACAAGAACTAGATGACATTAAAGTATCATTCATGCACTCCCATGGTCCATCTAAAGCCAGTGGCCAGAAGAATCTGGAAAGAAAAAAGATGAATGTGCTTCTAAAAATAGAAAAACCGGTTCCAATAGGACAGTCGGCGCGAATTCGAACTTTCGATGATAAGGATTTGCAGTTAATTCAAAAAATTTTCAGTACGCAATTCTTCTGTAATGTCTGCATATTAATATATTATATTAATACTATATAACAAAATTTTTAAATACACTGTAAGTGAATTTGATACATTTATGAGTATGCAATGAAATGACATATGATCAATCCTAATTCTACCTGTGCCTGTATTTTATACAATTTTAAACTTAAGCAAATTGTAAGCTATAATTTAACAGTAATAATTATGTACCAGTGTTTTACTTTTTAGTTTACAATATTAATTACACTATAAATTCGGATAAATAAGAAAGAGCTTGACTTTCTGGCTTTTTGAAAAAACTCTCAACATGTTATTTTCAAAAAAACATATAAAATTTTCTAAGCATAAGTACACGATTTGCTTGTAAGGTATTTATTAGAAACTAATAAGGCATCTATTGAGCACATAATCAGATTTTTAGAAAATGGTGTTTTTGAGAAATTGCACTTCAAAAGTAGCGATTTTACAAAATTTTGCATAATTTAAAATTGAACTACAAAAGTTGTATTAGGGTTAAAATAAAATTTGCTGTAAAACTCTCATTAAAGATCTTTAGATTGCCATTAATGTTTAGCTTTAAAAAAAATTTCCATTCTGAAAAAAAACTTAAATTCAGTAATAATTATATTTTTTGTACTTAAAAACTAATTTTTTTTTTATTAAGTTAAAATGTCACTATATTTTTTAAAACTGTGCTAAAGTAAAATTCAGTTTAATAACTATTTGTAAAAAATAAATTGACTGAATATGTTGAATATGTTTGGTAGTGTGTTCATTTCAAAATGAAGCGTTTTTCAGTTTTTCTGAAAAATGTCAATTTTATCACAAACTTGAAAGTGCTTGAAAGTGCTGTGGAGAAAAATAATTTTTAGGGAAAAATCCTTTTGGGAAATTTTGTGTTTCACTTAATTGTAACTATTGTATTTTTTTGAAAAAAATCTGTGATGGTGAATTAACATGCCCTGCCTGAGCTGAGATGGAATTGCTTCACCAGAGATATAGTACAGTCACCGCCAAAAAAATCTTGACACTTTCGATTTTTGATGTTTTGTTAAATATCTAGAAATATACACAAGGAATCATTCTGAAACTACTGGTGTGTAAACAAAATAGTACACGTCATACATTTTGACAAAGATTTTTCCCCGAAATTTAACAGGGGACCGTCAATAAATTGAAAAAGAACGAAGATCTTTTGGATCACCCTGTCAAAACTAATGAGGCAAAACAGTTTAAACTGCAGATAATGATTAAGTGGCTTATTGTAATAAGTTGTGTCGATTTTTATGAATATAGCTTGAAAACTCGTAGAAGAATTAAAGTTTTTATAAAAACGGTCCAAAATTTTTCCAAGTTTTTTGCTTAAAATTTTCAGAGCTCTTCATAAAACACAATAATCTTTTCAGAAAATATGACAAACAACTTTGCACATAATACCCTGCAATCAGAATTAAAAAATAATAAAAAATGTATGAAAAATGAACGGATTTACTAAATAATTTTTTACTGCGCATGCGTCAACGCTATTAAAATTTCATTTGCATATTATGTTAGTTAAATGTATAGAGCAACTTTTGTGAAAGTCTCAAAAACATAGCTTAAAAACTCTAAAAATTGTTGTCAATAGAATATGGTCAAAATCTGTTATTTCCAAAATAAAGCAAAAAGATAAGGAGTTGTATCCAAATATAGCAGTATGTGCAATACTGTGTAGGTACTAATCAATGGAATATGGATACAGCCCCTCATCTTTTTGCTTCATTTGGGAATAATGGATTTTGACAATATTCTATTAACGATAATTTTCAGAGTTTTCAAGCTATGTTTTTGAGACTTTCACAAAAGTTGCTCTATACTTTTAACTAACATAATATGCAAATGAAATTTTAATAGCGTTGACGCATGCGCAGTAAAATATTATTTAGTAAACCTACTCATTTTTCATACAATTTGTATTATTTTTTAATTCTGATTACAGGGTGTTATGTGCAATGTTGTTTGTCATATTTTCTGAAAAGATTATTGTGTTTTATGAAGAGCTCTGAAAATTATAAGCAAAAAACTTGGAAAATTTTTTGGACCGTTTTTATAAAAACTTTAATTTCTCTACGAGTTTTCAAGCTATATTCATAAAAATCGACACAACTTATCACAATAAGCCACTTATTCATTATCTGCTGTTTAAACTGTTTTGCTTCATTAGTTTTGACAGGGTGATCCAAAAGATCTTCGTTCTTTTTCAATTTATTGACGGTCCCCTGTTAGATTTCGGGGAAAAATCTTTGTCAAAATATATGACGTGTACTATTTTGTTTACACTCCAGGAGTTTCAGAATAATTCCTTGTGTATATTTCTAGATATTTAACAAAACATCAAAAATCGAAAGTGTCAAGATTTTTTTGGCGGTGACTGTAGTTTGAATTTCTAATGTGAGTGACATTTAAAAAAAAAATCAATTTGCCCGCGATAGCACTCGTACATATTAATCGATTTCGATGCGAGTGTGCATGTGCACATGAATTAAGATTTTGATCAAGCTCATTGGTTTGTTCTATACATCATGTTGTTTTAAAATGGCATACACTTCATGATGTCGTGGAATTTGGAGACCCTATAATCGCTTAAAATAAAACCAGGTTGAATAAAAGATGACTAGTTTAAAAAAATTCTCATAAATATTCAGTATCGACAAAAACTAGTATTCAGTCTTATATAATCGGGTTCCACTAATTTGAGCTTTGTATGTTTGAATAATATAATTTAATTTAAAATAAATAAATAAGGTATATCAAAGCTACCTCTTCCTACCGGTACTGCCGGAAGGACTTTTTTATTATTAGCACTTTCCAACAAAGTTCAAAAATGCTTATGCATTTGATTTTTCTGGCTGTTTGTCTGCGCTATAACTCTCGTAAGTATACTCTGATTGCCATGAAATTTTCGGACGTTATTTAGGTTTACCCTAGTACGAACCCTATTGAAAATGAAGTTTCTACCATAGTTATTTAATTTACAGAGACAGTCGAAAGTTTACCATTACATTACGTCCTACGGGGAAAAATCGTTTCAAATGAATTTTAACGTTTTTAACACTTTCCAAAAGTTTGAAAAGTGCTTACGCATTGTTTGAAAAGTACTTGTGCATTCGGTTTGTTTGTCCTTATGTCCGTCTGTCAGTCTACCCGTCTGTCCGCACTCTAACACTTGTAAATATACTCGAATCGCCCTGAAATTTCTGTATGTTATTGACGTTTTCCCTAGCACGCACCCTATTGAAAATGCAGTTTCTATCATGATCGGTTTATTTACAGAGACAGTCAAAAATTTTCCATTACATTATGGCCTATTTGGAAAAATAGCTTCAAAAGTGTTTTAAAGATGTTATACCCTGTCAAACATATTAAAATTTACATTCATTTAAGAGGTGCACTACAATATTCATTCTATAAAATATGCGGTGAAAATATAGCAATTATTTTTTTACAAGTCCACACAAAATAATTCCATTGGATAGTGGTAAAAGGGGGGGGGGGATAGTGTGCGACACTTTAAAAATATATTAAACTGTTTCATGTATAATAAAACTGATATAAAGTGGCGGTCAAAAATGTCCGGCCAGTTAGTTTCTTTGATTTATTTATCAAAAGGTTTCAGCGAAGAAGAAGTACAATTGATTCAAAAGTTAGGAATATGTGAAAGTCCTCTGAACACGTGATCGTTTTGATTGGATACTGAAGACACTTTGTGAAAACTGGTAGAATTTGAAATTCGTGTGTGCAAAAGTTTCCGGCCACTCATCATTCCGTCTGCCCCGAGGTAACTCGGGGTTAAAAGCACTGTTTCCCCATACCCATCGCCGGTGAAGTGGTTAATTATTAACTAAAAGTTTATATTAAAATTATGACTTAGAAAAAAGAGTAGAATTTAAAAATTATTTAGAAATTTTGAATGGACAGTTTAAATAGTTTTTTTTTTTTTATCATTATTATTTCTGGGGTCATACGATAAGGCAAAACTGGGCAAATGCTAAAATATTTTAAAACTTATTCCCTTTCCACTTGATCATTTTTTTTTTGTTCTTGTTGTTGTTTTAGTAAAACTAATTTTTAATAGTTTTTAGCTCACAGGCTATCATAGCCTGAGAGCTTATGTGCCCGTCCGTTCTGTATGTACGTGCGTTCGTGCGTAACGCGATAACTCATGATAAAAATATCGGATCCTCTTGAAATTTTGTATATAGGTATATCCTGATAAGGCGCTTCCCTGATTAGTTTTTGGAGTTCATTCGATATGTATAAGAGGGGGAACGGGGGGCTCATGCCCCTCTCCTTAATTGATATAAACGAGATTTTCATGCAGAATTAACAGTTTTCGTTCAAAATTTAGATATAAGATCATTCTGATGAGGCGATTCCGTGACTGTTATTAGGTGTTCATTAAATAAGTATAAACAGGGGGAACGGGGGCTCATGCCCCTCCCCTTAATTGATATAAACGGGATTTCCATACAGAATTAACAGTTTTCCTTCAAAATTTAGATATAGGATCATTCTGATGAGGCGATACCGTGGCTGTTATTAGGTGTTCATTGAATAAGTATAAGCAGGGGGAACGGGGGGCTCATGCCTCTCCCCTTAATTGATATAAACGGGATTTTCATGCAGAATTAACTGTTTTTGTTCAAAATTTAGATATATGATCATTCTGATGAGGCGATTCCGTGGCTGTTATTAGGTGTTCATTGAATAAGTATAAACAGGGGGAACGGGGGTTCTAATGCCCCTCCCCTTAACTTGTATAAATGGATTTTTCAAGCAGAATTGTCAGATTTCGTCCAAATCTCTGAATAGTTTTGGAAGTTTAATGGTTAAGTATAAAAGAGGGGAATAACTCCTCTTAAGTTATATAAATGCTAAATGGGTTTTTATGAAGAATTATCCGATTTGCTCTGAATTTTGGATATAGATTTTTTAATATGATAAAGCATGTACTTGATAGTTTAGGAGATTCAATGATTAAGTATAAAAAAGGAAAAAGGGGAGAGCTGTTTCCCTTCCTTAATATTTTTTTCGAACGGAATTAACCCTTGAAAATATAAGGCTGTAATATACAATTTGAATGCGTAGCCTGTGAGCTTAATGCCATCAGTTTAACTGGGCAATATTCTTTTTATTTAGTTACCTAACAATTTTCTAATTAAAAAATGCGTTTTTTCCATTTACGTATCACAAAAAGGAGTCGTTAATTTTCCGTAATCGAAGTTCCATGATTCACATTTTGCAATGAGCATAATTTTGCGTATCATAATTTGCCATTATGAAATGATGCTCGATTTTTATTACAATCATTGAATGTTTAAAAGGTTTCATCTATAACAACTATTTTTATATTTGCAAGATATCCAGATTGTAATTTTTTCACTTGCAAGTGAAAATTGAAATACATGTTGAAAATATATACCATCTGGCTAATTGATTTTAATCTAGAAAAAAAGAAAACTTTGAAAGATATATAACAAGATCTAGAAAGATTTCGAAATCAAAAGGTAAATATTCTTACATTTGAATATTCCTTATCTCGACAGTAAACTACGCCGCACAGTGTGATATTTTGCTGAAAAAGCTGGCCAAAATTATTTAAAATATTTTGTGCGCTCTATAGCAGATAAAATGCTTTAAGGAAACGTAAAATATATTATTATGACAGAAACAAATCATTTTTCGAACAATTTACGCAAATTATTGTCCTACTAACCACCATTCTTTCGAGCATAATCTTCTATGTCAGAGGTTCCCAAAGTGTGCTCCGCGGAGCCCTTGGTTCTCCGCTTGAACTTTTCAGGGGCTCCGCGGCGTTCAAGGAAAACAAAACGTGAAAGAAATTAGCATATTGCAAGTGAAAAATTTTCAAAGTATGTAGGAATTTGTGTGCGTGTGTCAAAAATAACATATCTATAAGTGAGTGGAATAAATACAATACACTTCAAAACTGCTCAAGCATTTGCATTATAAATTGATCTATTTTCTGTATAATATTGTTTTATTTTATAGTTCTGCATTTAACCCCTTTACGACGGGAGCATTTTACAAAATTTTTAATGTTTCGGCACCATTTTTTAAAAACAGAAATTTATGCTTTTTTAAATAGAGAAAATGCTCCGATCAAATAAGGAACATTTTGCAGTTAGATTTTACTGGTGTGGATAAACAACGATTCTTAAGCCTTTTTGTGGAACGTATATGTGTCGCTCGTCCCGAAGAAGTTAATGTGTTTAAAAAATTTTATTTAAAATAAGCTACAAGAAATAGTATTCTGAATAGAATGTACAACGTGAATCGAAAAATAAAAGCACCGCCAGAGCTGTTAACTCTGCTTGCCGAACAAACGGGAGATTTTTTTTTGGAGCTTCGCCTATAAATATGTTTATACTTTTTTTTTTTTTTTTCCTCAGTAACAAAGTTTCTGAAAAGAATTTCAGAAAAGTATTCAAGGTATTCTCCAAACTCTGATAGATTTATTTGAGTATTATTTTCCAGCTGCTCAAAATAAGATGCGAGACGACTTTAACACGTTCGTTGCCGCTTGCGCAAAGATGTGATGATAGTTATTGCCGCACTGTAGAAGTGAGTTTTTCCCAGAAGCCGATATACTTTTTATAACAAAGAATCAGTTAAAGATTTTCCCGCGCCAGCGCGTGACTGACTCTTGGGCATCACCCCACATCACGTGGTGGCGCGTGTGTGGCCACTTAACGTAGGCGCCATATCACGCACTTGTGCGTGAGCGGCAGCGGACGTGTTAAATAGGCATTAAATGCATTCAGTGTAAAAATAAAATCACACAGCTTAAGGTCTGATGTATAAGAAGCTCTCATTGATTTAACATCTCAAAGCGAGCTAGTAATCTATTTTCAAAGAAAGGGTATCACTGAATTTTGGTGTCATTTGACAGATGAATACAATATCTTGTCAGACGAAGCAATATTAATTTTATTCCCATTTTCAATGACATATTTGTGTCCATTTACACAAATATCAAAACAAAATATTGTAACCGATTAAATACAGAACCAGACAATCGCTTACAAATATCGAAAATACAACAGATATAAAAAAAACTGTGTAAAACAATTCAAGCACATTTTTCATACCAAACTTTTAAATAGTATTGCTCTTCAAACTTTATGCAGAAAAAAAACTATCGGCATTTAATATTTGTATATATTACATATTGTATTATTTTTATTTTTGGAGCTTTAATTTCCTTAAACTGTTTATTTTATTTTTATTAAATTTTACTTATTTAAATCTTCTTTCCTAGTTTTCAAAATGTGTTTAATTTTTAAAACTATGTCTGCCGCTTAAAACGCTTTTTTTAAAGGTCTTGTAGCATATAAAATCCCTCACTAGATTCATTTGTGTGTAATGTGTGCATATATTTCTTTTTATTTTTATATCTTTGATTTCTTTTAAATTTGTTTATGTTAATTGTATTAATTTTTAGTTATTTAAATTTTTTACACTGTTTTTCACAGTAAAATAATGTTTGTCGAAAAAAAAAAAACATATTTTTTATTGCACCTTCTATCATTTAAAGCCCCTCTTTAAATTCATATTTTGTTTGTGTAAATTGTGTATATATATTTCTTTATATATATATATATATATACAGTCGAGTCTCCCTATAACGAAACTCTATACATCGAATTTGTCTATATAACGAAATTTTAGTAGGAACGGTCCCCTTTTCGCATAATTACATTAAAAACAGTCTCTTTATAGCGAAATATCTATCTCCATATAACGAATTTTTTCATAAATTGGTCTTAATTTATTCAGTTTTAAAAAGCTTCGAAATCATATGGAATCAATTTTCCATCAATTATTTTTGATTTATCGTCAGTGCTGAATTTTTTTTCTTTTTTATTACTTTTCTCCTTGATCTTTAAATCCAACGAATTCATCCCACCTTCCACACACCTTTCTCAAAACAGCTTCAATTGGATTGATACACATGTAAGAGAGGAATCAATGAGGGGCTCATAAGAGAGGCCTTCAAATGAAGGGAAATGTTAACTACAATTTTTCATTCCTTGCTAAAATGTGAGCATGTTTTTGAGAGCGTAACAACTTTAAAATCAAAGCAACAAAAAATTACTGATTTCTTCGTCTAAAATTAATGCAAATCTTAATGCAAATTTCCCTTATTTGATTTTCATTAAGCTTTCAAATAAATGTCTGTTCTCTTTTTTGAAACGGCTTAAATAATTAAGAAATAAAATGTTAGGTATTTGTTTTTAAACATTTCAAATTCTTAATTCAAAAGATCAAAAATAATATCTGTTCAAATTTCACATATTGAATACGATTTTTAACATCATTCTCTATACATCGAATTTCTGTATATAACGCATTTTTTACTGGAACGGTGGATTTCATTATATAGAGACTCGACTGTATATAAATTTAAATTCTTTAATCTGTTTATGTTATTTGTATATTTAAATTTTCTATACTTTTTTCATTGTACAACATTGTTTGTCGATTAAAACTCCCATTTTTTTTTGTAATATCTTGTATCATTTAACAAAACCCTTATTAGATTCATCTAATAGCTATATACGTTGTGTATATAGTTTTTTTTTCTTTTTTCATAACTTTAATTACTTTAATCTTTTTTATTTTATTTTTACAATTTCTGAATTTATTAAAATTTTCTATGTTGTTTCACATAACTGCACTTAATTTTATAAGCAATTTATATTGCTGAAAACGCATGCTTTAGCATCTTGTATCACTTTATATAGCACCTCTTTAAAATTTTCTTTTAATTGGTCCCTGCCAGATTTTCCAATCAGAAATAAGTCTGTAGCAATTTAACCCTTCGGCCTCTGATGCCTCTTACACAAATTTTATTCGATTAGCACCACTTCTTTAACAGAAATTTCCTTGAAGTAGACAATTTCAAAAATTCTCTGATTAAATAAGGGACATTTTATTTTCCTTTATTATTGGTGCCAAAAACAAATTTTGGGAGGAAAGATTATGTCTCTGCAGCGGAGACAACGAGTGCCAAGCGTTAAAAAAATATTTTCTTTACATTTGTCATGACACTAAGAATTTAAACTTTGCTCAGCTCCACCCCTTGCTTAGACTTTTTGTCAATGGGTATCCGCCGTGATATGAATTTAATCCCACACATATATCCCATTGGATTAGTAAAGTTATTCTACTAATTGGAATTCACTTAACATGTGCAATTTTTAATTGCATATCTGTTTTGAGGCAAAAACAATGGCGAAAGAAATTTTCTTTCACGGCTATAATTAATAGCCAAATATTTTAAATAAAATATAAAAAAAAATTTAACAATGCTGCATTTAACAATACAGCTTATAGATTTTGTCCCGCCCACTTAAACACTAAAACGATGACCTGCTTCTCCTTCCTTTTTTTAATGACTTAAAAAAGAAGTTGAGAGGCGATTCATTTTCGTTGCATGTTTAGATGTACGAGAAACTTAAAGAAGAACGAAAAAATATTCCATAATCGCATGATTCTATTATGGGTAGGCGAGACTAGCGAAAACGTTTTACAAAATTACGCATGAGTGACTGGAACTATGCATTTTCTACTTTTTTGCGAGTAGCCAGTTGGAATTATACAGAAGTATCAAGTATCTCTCAGCAAACGAAAACTGTACAACTTACCTTTTTTTCTGTGTCTGTGGTTTTACTCATAAATAATAATACTTTTACGGAAGCCCAAATGCAATGCATAATCCAAACATGGTTACAATTTTTATCTTTAATTCCGAGTTCTTACTGGAAATCCCGAAAGAATATTTCTTATTTTAAAAATGGATATCATTAACCCCTTTACAGTATTGTTTGAACATCGCTCGGGTAAAAAAGAGTTTGTTTTCCTCGTTACTGAAAGCTTTCAGAAATCAAAAATTTTTAATAATAATTTTTTATGTATTTGGAGGAAATTTCTCGATTATACAAGTTAGATATTTGAATTAAAAAAAGAGTGCGCTTTAATCTTTATTTTTATTTTATTGTATCCAATAATAGTAATATTAAATAAAACTGTTAAAGGGTTATATAATAGAAAGTCTGATTTTTAAAATTTCTATTATGAATTCAGAATTTCTGTATCAGGAAAGCGCCAAATTGATAAGTTTGATCCAATGTTGAGACTACTGGCTCGGATTTGATTTTTCCCTATTCCGTAGGCATGAAAAAACATTTAATTTGTAAACCACAGAGTATCACTGGGTTCAGGGGCTCCGCGGTAAAAATTCTTCCCAAAAAGGAATCCGCGAATTCAAAAGTTTGGGAACCGCTGTTCTATGTCATTCTCTTCAGAATCGCTCGAAAACTAGATTCTTGCAATAACAACATTTAAATAAAGATCGAAACAAAAAAGTAAGCAATTAACTACATTTTTATTGCAGTCTGTGAGCAAGTCTTTTCTTGAAAAGTTTTGACTGTATGAACGAAAATGCATGTTGCAAGCTTCAGTCGCCATCTCTGTTTGCTGCCGAATTGAGAGATATGCATGTTCTTTAATAGTAGCTCCGTAATTCAAAATTTGTGTAATGTGTGTGACACTGGGTCCCAACCATAAAGATTTACACAAAGCTTAGAAGCATGTTATTCGCAATTTCTTGAAATTTTTTAGTATCTATTTTATAATCACTAGATAGCACTCTAGAATAGATTTTAAATAGTGCATTAATTTTATCTCAATACCTGTAATTTAAGCTGAAGTTCCTCGATCTGAGAAAACTTTTTTTTTTGAGGAATTTCCGAAACCAACTTTTGCAGTGTGTACCAGTATCACATCTCAGCTTAAAACTTACCTTGCATTAGTTTTTATCTTTTATTGTCAGTCTTTCTCATTTTTACTTCTTGCTAACCATTTTTTTATTGGAAGCATTTTAATTACAAGCCAGATGTAAAATTGACTCGAAAAAATCTGATTCTAACATGAAATATTAAAAGATTGAATTTCAAAGAATCAGGATCAATGTCTTTAATTAATTTTAGCTTATAAAAATCTTTTTTATGATTGTTTGCAAATATAGCATCGCATCGATGAACTGATTGCTAGTAATCGCATTGCAAACTTTAGCATCGACACTAGTCAGCACTAATTTGAATTGAACTTGTAATAAACCATAAGCTGTCAGGATCTGTGTATTTATTAAATTTTATGATGCTTGCTGTTCAATGTATTTACCTCCTCTTGGATCATGTCATTATTTTCATGAATAATTAAATGAGAAAGTAAAAGCGTGGATATGAAGATATAGGGTTCTGCCTCCATACTTTTGAAATTCATTTATCTGCTTATTAATCTCAAAGAAGCTAAAGAGTTTTTGAAATTGTTTGAGTCATTGAAATGTTTAAATCATGTTTGAGTTAAAGGGATTTTTAGACTTTTGTTTATATATTTGTTGTGGAGATCTGTCACAACCCCTTTTGTAGAGAAGTTCTAAACTTATCAATTCTGCTTCACTTGTTGTGAAAACATTTTCTATGTATTAACACAGCCCTTCAGTAAAGTGATCTACAAGATTTTAAAGTTTTACTTCCGCCATGTTTTCAGTAATGAAGTTATCTTTTTGATAAAATTTTTCTTTAGCTGTCTGAAGAAGTATATAGCGAGGACATACATATTCATTAAATGTTCGGGTGATATTAAAACGATTGTATGTAAAATCTACTGCAACAAACATGGTCAAAGCCTCAGTTGGTAATAACTTCAGTGTACTTAGGTCTGAGGTCTACGACAAAGAATTAAACTTTCTTCGATATTTTGCTGCCCTTGTTGGCCTGAATCCAATATGTTTAATAATTTGTGTAACATCTGCGTGCCCTGCAGCTTTTTTGCTCAGTTGAACTGCAATTGTTCTTGGCTAATTTCAGATTTTAATTATTCCATTTTGTGTCTCTTATTTCTACCAATACAAATTTTAAACTATTTTGCTGGGTGACCGAATTTCTCTACTATCCTTATAGAAAAATAGTGTTCCTTTCATTCATTCCTCATTGTTTTCACAAAAATATTGTTCAGTGAATCCCAAAATTTGTCTATAACTATGTTTGAAAGATTTTATTTTCTGATGTAATCAAAAGCATTTAATTTTATAAACATTCCGCAATTTCGATAAGTTTCTCTTTTAGAAACTTTATTTCGTTAATTTTCATGTGTCACAATACTTTTATTACATCACTCACACATTTTTTTTAAACGATTTTTTTATTCAATAGAATAAAAGAATAATATATGTATATCTAGTAAATTTCTTCTTATTAATATAAAACTTTCTTACCTCTTTAGTGAGTAAAGAACGCAATTCCTTATGGTTGATTTAAAATATATTATTCAAAAACATAACAGATAATTCACATATTACAAACTCTTGGTACAAAACCAAAATGTTACATTGTATGAAAAAAATCATTTAGTCCGCGTTATGAATATACAATCAAAAAACATTTTACTTAAAGAAAAAAAAAGAAACATCCAACTACTTAAAAAAAGGATTTTTTCCCTTCAATTTGCAGATTTATCCTCTGTACACCAAAGGGTATTCAGTAGGAAAAAACTACAGTATATATTAAATTTTAAAAGTTTAATAAAGTTTAAAAAAACTGCTTTTCAGAAACTTTTTTTTTTGAAATTTTGTTTTATTTATTAAACAAATGGGGTAGCAAACCGGGGCAAATTTTATTTCATATCTTTTAATTAGAAGGTTTATACATTATGAAAACACAAGAGTTCTTGTATAAAAACATTTCATATTTATTTACTTAGAAGGTGTCACAAATAAAAATTAAATTAAAAAGTTGACATGTTTCGGTTCATTCATAAGAACCGTATTCATAACATATAATATCAGTAGAAAATTAAATGACACTGGATATAAATATAATTTAAAAATCAAAACAAAACATTGCGCCCGCTATGAATATAGCCATTGCCAACGCGGCATATAAATATAATAAATTTTGACCAAATATTAAATTTAAAATGTATAAAATTAAAATTAAAAAAGTAGAAAAACTAAATGACTCTGGATATATAGGTAATTTAAAACCCCCAAAACATAAAATATTGCGCCCCCTATGATCGTGAATAGCCAATGCCACCGCGGTTCCTCCTATTAGACTCACCCTTTAAATATTTATTAAGTAATTCTAACCACAAACTCGGAATGTCATAAGAATAAGAATCATTACAAACTCTATCCCTCCTAGAATATATCTCTATGGATTCACGGATAATTACTTTTCTGAATAAACTTGAAATGAACACTAATCTACTATCTTTAAAACAAATTTTAACTCCCCTCTTTAAAAACAATCTTGATAACGCAGTCTTATCCCTACCAAATTTTATGTCACATTCATGCTCTTTCTTTCTTTCTTTCTTTTTATTTTAGTTTTTGAAAAAACGAAAGCTAACAACAGTTTTAACAAAAGAGTTCTTGCTGAACTCAGTTTAACTCCCTATTAAAATTATAATTTTATCTAAAATATTTAACCCAAAAAAATCTATGATTTCAAACTTCAAAATAATAATGAACATGTACTGTAATTACAAAAATATTTATGTACAAGAGAGTATATACCTTCGTCTTTAAAAACTGTAAAATATTTCTGAAGTTCGACTTAAAATAGTTTTTTAGACGTTCGATAAAATGATGCATAGATCAGAAGCATAAAATGAGAAATGCAAAAACCATGATTTCCAAGTAAAATACCAGACAATCCGAGAGTCTACAGAAAGAAATGAACCCATTATCATATGCACAGGATAATCCTTTTATACAAACCAGTAAACGATCAACTAAATGCGAAATTTAAAATTTTAACTTTTGGCCAGCTTTTTGAGTGAAATTCCTCACTGTGCGCCGTCCATCTCAAAATTAAAAAACTCGAATCGGAGGCAGTTCAGCAGACTTAATTATCCGTCATTTTCGGTGAAGTTGCGGCTCATATTCTGTAGAGTAGGCAGTAAGTCATGCTTTCAAATTGTACATCGTAAAAATAAATAAATAAAAAAATAAAATAAAAAATCCGTTAAATTTACGGCATGGCAATGTTGCCAGAAGTTTTTCTCGTAAAAATTGCAGTAAAATTAGATGTAATGAAAAAAAAATTACTGCTATTTTTACGGCTGCCAGCAGTCTTTGGCGTAAATTAAAAAGATTTTTTTTTTTTTTTTTTTTTTTTTTTTTTTACAGTGTACACACTACTGCACAAATCTATTAAGGAGCGATACGCATAGTTTAACTACGTACAGATATAGCGTATAGTGTGTAAGAATCACAAAATATTTCCGATATAACTAAAGACTCTTCGCTGCGCTGTTAAAAAAAATCCGATAAATTTACAACTGCTAGCAACCAATGTTGCCAGCAGTTTTACAGTAAAAATTGCATTAAAATTAGATGTAATTTTTTTTATCACATGAAATTTTACTGCAATTTTTACGACAAAAACTGTTGGCAACATTGCTGTCAGCAGTTTTTGCCGTAAATTTAAGGATTTTTTTTTTTTTTTTTTTTTTTTTTTTTTTTTTTTTTTTTTTTTACAGTGTGTATGAGATCAAAAGTAAAGGTGGAGAAAAATGTAATCACTAATTTTTATAGGCATGTTTTTTTCTTCATGTAAAACGACAAACTATAACAAAGGCATAAAATAGAAAAACGTACTTTTTTCGCATTTTTGCTCATTTTGCTCTATTTTATTATTCTCACTTCCGACATTCCTTGCATTCAAAAGTTATTTGTGGCTAGACTTGTTTATTGTTTCTAGAAGCTTTTAATTTTACTTGTAATTTTACTACTCCTGCTAGTTGTTTTACATTCACGACAGTGCCTTTTACTGCATAATTTCCGTGCGTTTGCATTGTGCCACAGACAAGTACATTCTCTCTGCTATGTACAGTGCTGCCTGAACGTAGAACTAAGGAGCCGTCCATAAAAGATGTCACACATTTCTCCAGTATTTTCAAACCCCTCTCCCTCCCTTTGTCGCAAAGTGTCACACTCCATCATACCCCCCTGCTCCCCCCCCCCTCTCATCACATGTCATGCTATATTACGTTAAAACGACAAAGCACTAACGTACTAAGCATTAACGTACTAACTAACGCACTAAGCATTAACGACAAAGCACTGCGTTATAGATCATATTTCAAATTTTATTTTTAAACTTTAGCTACATGCTTTAATTACATTTGTGAGCATTACAATAAAAATAATTCGTGTACTTATTTTGTATGATGTCAAAAAACACAGTTAACATGCAATAATACTAAAATATTAATGTAAAAAATAAATGAAAACAGTGGTGTTTTGGAAATTGAAAAGGAATTTAATATATATATTTTTAATATCTCATCTTTATTTTATGAATACAAATTTCATAATTTAATCTGCTGACTTTGAATGCTTTTTATATTAATCAAAATGTGTGATGTCACACTTCTTCTTACCCCCTACCACCCCTTGTTACGAACCCCCCCCCCTCCAAGTCTGATATCATTTACGGACGGCCCCCCAACTGCATCTTAGTCACTTGTTATGGTGATACATACGAATTATTATTGGTTAATCATATAATTTCACTTGATTTACGCAGTTAAAGATTTGAATATGCTAATTATTTTCATAAGTATTGTTTGTTAATCAGTCCAATTCTCTTGTTTTCATTTCCTAATTTTTTATATTTTGCAATCAATCCAAAATGTTAGAAGAAATCTTACAAAATGATTTTCTTTTTTTATAGTTCCATGTGTCTGCATTAACACCCCGTGACAATTTCTGAAATTCCAGCTCTATATTCTGATGATTTGTGAAGTTTATGTCATTTAAATATAATAGTATAGGTAAGTAAAGGCTCTATAAATGGGAATTTTTTTAACATCAAACATTAATCGTGTATACAAAATGCCCTTAAATTCATGGTACATACGTTAGAGGGGGGGGGGGGAGGGAGTAATAGAACACAGCTAGACAAGCACAAATCTCCATACAACCCATGGTCGGAACGCAAATCATGAAACACTAGAGGGTCATTCCATGTCAATTCAACCAATTTTTCCCCCATTTGTAACCCGACCCCCAGGGATTTGGATGAAACTTTGTGTGCACGTTAATTCTATCATGAAATGATTCCATCAGAAATTTTTTCTTCCCAGACCTCATAGTTTGAGAGATATGGGGGGTCCAATTCTTAGATTTTTCTCAAATTGCACATTTCTGAGTGTGTATTCTGAGATTGCAGTTCCATCTTCAAAAAATTGTTTCTCTGGATCTAAAACATGAATCATCCTAAAAATATCACTATAAAAAGGTAAAAAGATACAAATTTTAATAAAAAATATTTAAAAAATTTACTTTTAATATTTAGGATAAAAAAAGTCAGCCAAAGTTGAGAATTATGGTTATTTTTCCAAATTTTTGTGACTTCACGAAAAAGGCTGTACACAAAAAGGCAAATTAAATTTCAAATTTCTTTTTGTTTTAAATAAAAGTTTACACTTTGGGCTTTCTATCTATGAAATAAAAATTATGTGTTTCGCATGGCTTATGCAAAAATTTTGGGTACTTTCCAATTAGCCGGATGAGTGCTTTATTTTTATATATTACATATGCACACAAAAAAGCAAATGAAATTTCCCATTTCTTTTTGTTTTAAATAAAAGTTTACACTTTGGGCTTTCTATCTATGAAATAAAAATGATGTATTTCGCATGGCTTATGCAAAAATTTTGGGTACTTTCCAATTAGTCGGATAAGTGCTTTATTTTTACATATTACATATGCACACAAAAAAGCAAAAGAAATTTCCAATTTCTTTTTGTTTTAAATAAAAGTTTACACTTTGGGCTTTCTATCTGTGAAATAAAAATTATGTCTTTCACATGGCTTATACAAAAATTTTGGGTACTTTCCAATTAGCCGGATGCGTGTTTATTTTTACATATGCACATATGTATACATCTATATAAATACAGATGTATTATACATGTACATATGTATGTATATATACAGTATATTGATATATATAACACTGGTGCCCGTCTAACCGAAAAGTACCAAATTTTGCCTCGTTTTGAAAATCTGCACCAATTAAGGGGGAAAAAAATCTGAATAAGTTTAGCCGTGGTACTTAAATAATTACTGAAGTTTCTAAGAGTTATTGAATTTAATGTTATTTGATGCAAAAACAAATTGGAAATTTCATTTTACTTTTCGTGTAGAGACTTTTTCATAAAGTCACAAAATTTCGGAAAAATAATCATGACTTTCAACTTTGGTTTACTTTTTCGGCCGTATATAAATCTCTATTAACTGCCCTAATTGCTTTTTTCACTTGCTTTTTATGCCGCTTAAATGGATTTCCACATTTATATAATTCATATTTCATTAAGAGCGAAATTCTGTGATGCTCACATATATTAATCAAACGGTTTTCACTTAATTTTTGTTTTATAAATGCAATAGTCCTAACTAATAAAAGTTCTTTTTCTGAATCACAGAGATTATCAATGTAGTCTATTTCTCTGTTATTTGTATAGCTAGTTTTGTGACATTCTAAACCAGTTAATATTACAATACTGCAAGCCTGAAGACTAGTAGAAGGTTTAATATCAGGCTCCATATTAAAACAATAAAGCAAAAAAAAAATATTTATACATATCATAAACTATAAAATATGTAACAATCAGAATGTATTTTTTGTAGCACAGTAAAAGTTAAATCATTCTTCTGTGATAAGAAACAACAGAATGACAATAATTTGATTAGCTTGATTTCAAAACATCTGCTTTAATACTAACGAACATTACCCTGCCTTTATCAGAAAGTGTTTATACAAGGCAGGTGCAATTAAATCTTTCAGACTATAGAAACAGTTCTGTTAAACATTTGTGTATTTAAACTTGCCAATATAAATATTTAAACTGATTAAAATTAACCAAGGAAACGAAATACAAGGTTATGAACATTTTTTAAACACAAATAATTAATATATAAGCATTCGAAAGAAAGAATAAAAATGTGAGGAGAAAAAAATTTCTATTTTATACTGTACAAAAAAATCTGTTTTGAGTTTAATTATTGAAAATAAAAGTAAGAGATTCTTTACATTGTCAAAAAATGCCCACTATTAAATAACTAAATGAAATATATGGACAATTCACTAAATTTAATGGGGAAACATATTACAGTCAGATTTTTTTTAATCAGAAAAAAACAAAGCCTAAACTTTATTTTGAGAATAAAAAAAAACATGCATCAAATAACATTAAATTCAATAACTCATAGAAATTCCAGTAATTATTTAAGTACCACAGCTAAACTTAGTCAGTTTTTTTCCTCTTAATTGGTGCAGATTCTCAAAACAAGGCAAAATTTGGTACTTTTCGATTAGACGGGCACCAGTTTTATACATATATATATCAATATACTGTATATATACATGTATATGTACATGTATAATACATCTGCATTTATATAGATCTATACATGTGTACATGTGTAAAAATAAAACACGCATCCGGCTAATTGGAAAGTACCCAAAATTTTTGTATAAGCCATGCGAAAGACATCATTTTTATTTCATAGATAGAAAGCCCAATGTGTAAACTTTTATTTAAAACAAAAAGAAATGGGAAATTTCATTTGCTTTTTTGTGTGTATATGTAATATATAAAAATAAAGCACTCATCTGGCTAATTGGAAAGTACCCAAATTTTTTGTATAAGCCATGCGAAACACATAATTTTTATTTCATAGATAGAAAGCCCAAAGTGTAAACTTTTATTTAAAACAAAAAGAAATGGGAAATTTCATTTGCTTTTTTGTGTGCATATGTAATATATAAAAATAAAGCACTCATCCGGCTAATTGGAAAGTACCCAAAATTTTTGCATAAGCCATGCGAAACACATCATTTTTATTTCATAGATAGAAAGCCCAAAGTGTAAACTTTTATTTAAAACAAAAAGAAATTGGAAATTTAATTTGCCTTTTTGTGTACAACCTTTTTTGTCAAGTCACAAAAATTTGGAAAAATAACCATAACTCTCAACTTTGGCTAATTTTTTTTATCCTAAATATTACAAGAAAATTTTTTAAATATTTTTTTATTAAAATCTGCATCAATTTATATTTTTACAGTGAAATTTTTAAGATGATTAATATTTTAGATCCAGAGAAACAATTTTTTGAAAATGGAACTGCAATCTCAAAATACAGACTCAGAAATGTGCGATTTGAGAAAACCCCAAGAATTGGACCCCCCATATCTCACAAACTATGAGGTATAGGAAGGAAAAATTTCTGATGGAATCATTTCATGACAGAATTAGTGCGTACACAAAGTTTCATCAAAATCCCTGGGGGTCGGGTTACAAGGTCTGGTTGAATTGACATGGAGGGAGGAGAATTGACCCTAGAGGGAGTAACATAATGTGGCACAAAATGAGGAGAAAGGAGGTAGAAAACTATGAAATAAAAGAAGACCGATAATATGAAGGAAGACTTTTTATTCAACAAAAAGTCAGTAAACAACATGTACGTTCCCCCATCACAGCTGAAAATTACGGTACTTAACAATTACGCAGGCTTCATACCTTCGATGGAAAGACCACCGGGCGGAACCAAATATAGTAGTACGTCCCATATTCTGTATTCTGTATTCTGTATTGACACTAATCAATGGATAAATGGATACAGCCCCTCATCTTTTTTGCTTCATTTTGGGAATAACGGATTTTTAGTTTATTCTATCGACTATCACTTTCAAACTTGCTGTTGTTCAAACTTGCTTAAATGTTGCTCTATACATTTAGCTAGCATATGCAAATGAAATTTCGATAGCATTCACGCATGCGCAGTGAAAAAGTATTTAGTAAACCTGCTCATTTTTTCTACAATTTTTATTATTTTTAAATTTTGATTACAGGATATTGTGTATGATGCTGTTTGTCATATTTTAGGAAATAAAAACATTATTTTGTATTAAAAACGTAAATTATAAGCAAAAAAAATTGGAAAAAATTGGGACTTTTTTAATATACACCTTAATGTCTCTACGAATATACATGCTATCTGCATAAAAATTAACACTCTTTGTTATTGTAAGTTGCTTAATCATAATCTACAGTTTGAACTCTTCTGCTACATTAATTTTGAGTTATCCAAAAGATGTTCCTTTTTAGGTGCGTTCGTAATTATGTAAATACGTAGCACCTATACTTGTCCGTCCGTCTGTCTGTCTGTCCGCATATAACAACGCAAAAACTACCCAACAGAATCTTTTGAAATTTAAAATTTATAATTATTACATAATTTTGTCATGTCATTTCAAATTTTATGAGAATCGGATGGATAGATCAATTACAGGGACGATCAAAAGTATTCCGTTACATTGCGGTCAATGGGGAAAAATGTTGCAAAAGCATTTTAATCGTTTGAAATTTAAATTACATACTTATTACATAATTTTGTCAAGTCATTTCAATTTTTTTGAAAATAGGAAGCATAGATCAAATACAGGGACAATCAAAAGTTCTCAGTTACATTACAGTCAATGGAAAAGAAGTTTCAAATGCATTTTAATAATATTACACTCATTCGAACATAGTAATATTGAAATGCATCATAAAGTACATATTATAATATAGATTTTGCATAATCTGTTGTGCAAAGAACTTTTGTTATATATTTACAAGGCCACACAAAAGTATTCCATTACATAATGAGTATAGAGAGAACATTGTTGCGCATTTTAATTGTAATTAATTATTTACAATTTTATGAGATTGATATATGAGAGTGATATTTTTAAAACTTCATTATCGTACGAATGCACCTCATTTGCTACGCTTCACGGGCAATTTCCAACTTGTTTTATTCAATCTCTTGACGATCTCCTATGGAGCTTCCGGAAAATATGTATGACCCGTACTATTCTGGTTACACACTTAGAGTTTTTCTTATTATTTGAGGGGGGGGGGGACAAAAAAAACAGAAAATGTAACGTAACAACCGTTTGTTTGTAGTCAGTTTCCAAGTAATACGCAATGACTGACGTCACGCTGAAAGCGAACGAGTAAATAGTGAAATAATTAAGTTTTTTTTTTTTTTTTTGTCGAGAATAGAGCTAGTGATGTCAAAATTTTATTTTTTTTTTCCTTTTACGAAATTCTTTACGTTTGGTGGAATTCTTATTTGAATAGGAATTCGAACTGTCGTTGTTTGTAACCAGACATTTGAAAATATTAATTGTTTTCGCTTAAGTAAATAAAAATAATTTAAATTTGGATAGATCAATTACAGGGACGATCAAAAGTATTCCGTTACATTGCGGTCAATGGGGAAAAATGTTGCAAAAGCATTTTAATCGTTTGAAATTTAAATAACATACTTATTACATAATTTTGTCAAGTCATTTCAATTTTTTTGAAAATAGGAAGCATAGATCAAATACAGGGACAATCAAAAGTTCTCAGTTACATTACAGTCAATGGAAAAGAAGTTTCAAATGCATTTTAATAATATTACACTCATTCGAACATAGTAATATTGAAATGCATCATAAAGTACATATTATAATATAGATTTTGCATAATCTGTTGTGCAAAGAACTTTTGTTATATATTTACAAGGCCACACAAAAGTATTCCATTACATAATGAGTATAGAGAGAACATTGTTGCGCATTTTAATTGTAATTAATTATTTACAATTTTATGAGATTGATATATGAGAGTGATATTTTTAAAACTTCATTATCGTAAGAATGCACCTCATTTGCTACGCTTCACGGGCAATTTCCAACTTGTTTTATTCAATCTCTTGACGATCTCCTATGGAGCTTCCGGAAAATATGTATGACCCGTACTATTCTGGTTACACACTTAGAGTTTTTCTTATTATTTGAGGGGGGGGGGGACAAAAAAAACAGAAAATGTAACGTAACAACCGTTTGTTTGTAGTCAGTTTCCAAGTAATACGCAATGACTGACGTCACGCTGAAAGCGAACGAGTAAATAGTGAAATAATTAAGTTTTTTTTTTTTTTTTTGTCGAGAATAGAGCTAGTGATGTCAAAATTTTAATTTTTTTTTCCTTTTACGAAATTCTTTACGTTTGGTGGAATTCTTATTTGAATAGGAATTCGAACTGTCGTTGTTTGTAACCAGACATTTGAAAATATTAATTGTTTTCGCTTAAGTAAATAAAAATAATTTAAATTTTGATTCAGCATTTTTAAAACTATTAATTTAAATAAAAATTTAAAATATTTAAAATCAAAATATATAAAAAAAAACTATGTAGTTTTAAAAAAAGTCAAATTTTCAGAAGTAAATATACTTTTTTAATTTCTTGAATTTAAATTATTGTAAAGCAATTGCAAAAGACATGTTCTGAGTTTAAATCATTTATCTTTAATGGTTCTTAACTTGTAAAAATTTAAATTCGAAAAAAATTGAAAAAACCTATCATAAAGAAAAACTCATTTTCACAAGAAGTCGTTATCATGATAACCGGTGATTGAAAGCTTGGTTTAGAAAGCAAACCAATATGGAAAAAAAATAGGAAGCATAGTTTTAGTTGAGTTAAAAGAAATGATTTAAATGTCATTTTAAGCAAAGAAGTACAAAGAAATTTTTAATGCAATAAAACTTTTTTGAAAATTGAGAATTTTTTTGTGTCCTGGATCTGCTTAAAGAAAAAAACGAGGTCTGATTATTGATCCCACCGTTTACGAAATGTGCGACGACAAAATCGATTAATTGTAAAATAATTTTTTTCTTAATACGCTATTTATTTATAAGTCTTAAATTTTAGACCTTGAAAAAAAAACTTTTTTCCATATGGTTGTTATAATTTGTTAAATTACATTTTTGTTGTTTTTGTTATACATGAGTCAAAAGTTTCATATAAATTCTAACAAAAATTTTGTTAAATCTTATTATAGCTGTTGTCTAAAAATATTTTTTAAGATACTAAAGGGCTCTGTGATTTGGTACCAAAGTTCGCCAATCCGTTCAGAAACCGTACATTGAAAACAGTCTAATTTCTTTTGCTTTAAATTGATAATGAAAGACCAATTCAACCCCTTCCTGAAATCGGGTTTCCATTCATTTCCTTTTGGCTGAGAGATCTTAAGGCCGAATCAACTAATAAAGAGATATCTAATCGCTGTTTTTGTAATTGATCAGATAAGATCACTTAAAATTTGAAAATAATTTAATATATAATGAACTAACAAGGAAGGTCTCCATACTGGACATACTCAGAATTTTTTGAAAAAAAAAATACAAATTAAACTATTTATTTGTGTAATAAAGGGTCAGTCAAAATTACCGGCGGAATTACAATAGAGTATATGTAAAAAAATAAAATACTTTCGAATATTTAACGTGAGTAGAAGAAAACGTCACGCGATTTGGCGAGCAGCACTTTTCCTTGCCAAAAACAAACGATTTTAATGCAACTAAAAAGTGTTGGATTTTTAGAATGCGCATATATTAAATTTAATGAATTTAAACATAAACAATAAAAGATTTTAATGTATTATATACATAGATATATATTTTGTATTACATATGTATATTGTTTGTCGTTGTAGTTTAATTTAGCAATGGAAGAAATATTTTCATATATATAAAAATATCATATTTAGAAAAATTATTTTTACACATTTAAGCGTATTCTGAAATAAAATCTAGCTATTTCCATAATCAAACAAAACATAACAGAATGAAATCTACGATGCTCAATTAGACTTTGAGCTTGAAACAATTTTAATTAATTTAAAATATGAATTTCATTTAAATCGCAACTTTTGATGATTAAATTTGATATAAATACACATAAATATCGATATAAAATGATTATACTTAAAACAAATTAAAACTAACAAAACTAAATTTATTTAAATTAAGTTTATCTAAACAAGTTCAACATGCCACTTTTTTCTCCAAAAGGTATATTGGACACATAAAAGTATTTTTTTAATTGTATTTCATCGCCAACTGATGAAAAATAGCCAAATAACGAAATTTTTAATACTTTTTTACGAATTCTGTATGGAGGTTCCGTCGAAAATTTTTTTATAAACGTATATATCTTTATGAGAAGAACATTCTGTAATTTTCAGGTTTTTTGGAGTTCGCCCGTATGGAGACCTTCCTTGTAAGTAAAAAAAGCGTTAATTTCCCCGAATTTTTTTTTCTTTTTTAAGCTACAATAAAATTATTTTAAACAAGACTTTTTAAACATATTGTTCTAAAACAATCGTATTTTTCACCAAAGTTTTCTTCCTCTTTGTAATGTTCTTGGGCCGATGCATTTTTAGTTGAAAGAATATACGAGGGCTGGCTGAAAAGTCCAGGGACTGACATAGAGATTGCGCCAGTAGGACAATTATACGCAAGCATTAAAAATACTATCCCTGACTGGCTTATACCCACTATTTTAGGTCAGTTGCTTGTTTAGATTACTAGATTGAGAGCATTTAAGTGAAGGCAATTTTAGAGTTTTTACAAAAATGGAAGATTTGGAAAAACGAGGGGTAATTAAAAAAAACACTTGTGGCACTCGGGGACTGCCGCAGTAAAGCTATTGCATAGCATTTTTTATCAACTTATACAATTATAATTATTATTTATTTATTTTTTATTTATGCAGTTTTTTGCCTTTGATATTAATTCAAGTTTTTTCTTTTTCTTTGATATTAATTCAAGTTACACTTTTTGAGTGGGATGACCGATAAAAAAACAAATTTTTTTTCTTTATTGAATAAATGAGAAGTCTGTCGAACTGAAACGGTGTTAGCCGGAGTGTTGGTTCTTTTTTTCTCGTTACGGAATTTCTAGATTCGGTCGCCGCACTCTAAGCCCGCGATAAAAGCTATGCAATAGCTTAACTTCCATTTGAAGAGATCTAAAAAAAATTAAAGGGAAAAGGGACAGCACAACTGAATGACTCTGCGCCATCCTATTCAGTGGTTAAAAGGTAGGTTTCAGAGTTTAAAATGGGACGTAGAGCACGAGTGATGAGCCCCGCTCTGGACGCCCTGTTGCAGTGATAACCCCTGAAATTGTTAAAAGTCTTGTTTCTTGGTAACAATGCGCTAACATATCGCTCAGTCATCGCAATTGGAAAATCTACGAATTAACGTTCGAATTGCTTGCACATCTACCTTATTCGCCATATTTAGCACCCAGTGATTAACACCCATTCCCTACCCATAATTTTTTTTTTTGGTGGACGAAGATTTCAGAGCAAAGACTGGGTTATTGATGCTGCAAATAGCTATTTTGAGGATCTCTAAAAAACGAGGAACTCTTAGAAATATTACTATTTGGTCATTATAAATGTGACGTGATTTTCAACCCTTTTTTTTTTTTTTTGCTTTTGATAGATGATAATTTTATTCTTAATTTAGCGTTACCTTTTTTTTCAGGGTTTAGTTAATCTGACGAAACCCTATTCGTCTCCTTGCTCTGTCTGTCCGTCACAAAGGTCGTACGCTAAAACTGTATAGGACAGAGAATTAAAAAAAAAAAAATCGCCATAATGTTTCGTGTCGCACGACAAATCATAAATTGCTTTAAAAGTCTATTATTTTAAGAAAATTATTTTTTTTAATGTTATGTAATTAGTCTTGCTGTTTAAATTTATAAGAGAACCTTCATTTCAACGTTATGTGCGTAGACCTCATAGCTTGGGGTTAAGGATGTATTTCGATGCAAACTGCTTATTTTTCAATTTATTTTTGAATTCATTTTTGCTCTCAAATACACCAAACTTTCAAAATCTCTTACTTGGAAAGTACACAAGATGCCGTGATTGCCGATTCTTTGATAAAGGCAGAAAGTATTCCAAAAAAGCAATCAAAAACGGCATTTCGAACTGATTTTTCCCAAGCGGGAGTTTTGGGAACGAAAAAAAGGGTCGTACTGATAAGGTAATTGTTTATAAATCAAATTCTAATGAATTGAGCGTAAAAAGACATCACACGGCACCTCATACGTCCCTTCAAGTATCACCTCAGCCAGTTTCGTGTTTCTACTTTTAAAAATGCGTCTGAAATTGTATCAGAAAATTTCGAGCTGTTGAGGATGAAAAAACATTTTTTCGAATACACCCTTAAGGCCTCTCCCTTGTAAACAGAAGGTTCCTAAGTTGATCTCCGTGCTGGAAAATAAAGTTTTCATATTACGACGAATTTAATTTAAAAAAAAAATCTTTTTTTCTCTTTTTTTGCCAGTTTAAGAGTATGGTACAATAGATAATCATTGGCATTCATATTTTTTGGAATTTAATTTTCTTTCTATTTTAAAAAATATTGCTATTTATTAATGATTCGGCGTTTTAAATTTCGTTTAAACAATTTTTTTTCATTTTTACAAATTTAAATTTTTATTTGTATCTCCGTTATTTTTTTATTTTGGATTTTTCAAAAAAAAATTGAATTTTGGGTTTTATTTAAATACTAGCTGACCCGCCCGGCGTTGCCCGGGTCCGTAATAATAATCTTAAATGAACTTGAAATTTTTATGATTTTATCTTTAACTCGAAATATGTGTAAATACACTATTAAAAACTTGACCATTTTGCTGCATCGTCACTCCACCGCTTTTATAGAAAATGTTTACTTAATGTAGGACTTAATGTAGGCTGTAACCCTACATTAAGTCCAATTAAGTACCAACAAAAGTGCTTTGACACGCCTATCAATTGAAACAGATTTAAACCCGTATTTTTTGCTATTGTTTCTTAAAAAGAACTAATCTATCGCTTCACCGGTAAAAATTTATTAATTATTTTATCATATGTGTTTTAAATATCAATATAGAAAATTATTTTAACGTTTTGCTTGAAAATATAACATTCTTTTGTTAGTACATTAAAATCGTCTGCAGTCAGAAATCTATATTTTAGATTAATATTTATTACTTAAGTTTTCATACATGATTTTAAAAGAATTAATTTTATATTTAATTATTGCTAATTTTCCATTTTCCTTCATTTTAAAAGCGAACATTTATTTTAATAAATAATAATAGAACAAAGACCATTTTAAAAATTTGCTATTTCCTCTTAAAATATGCTTCAATTGTAAATCATTTCTTTCAATTCGTCTTATAATACAAAATCTCTTCCACGTCCTTTTGTTTGGCACATTAAAATTTGAGCGATAAATGGTTTCATATTGCAAAACTTTTTTGGGGCTTACTTCACCTCCACTTATCTCATTCCTCTATGGATTTCTTTAATTCTGTCTCAGCTTTCTTATTACTTCTGCGAAAATTTTTACACAACCAACCAACCGTAAACAAACTAAAGAGAAAAAAATTGGAAAAAGATGATTTTTTATGAGAGTGACCTCTCGATTTTAATTAATTACTTAGTTAATAACTGGAATTTCAAAATTCTGAAGCTCAGGTGCATCAGGAGAGATTTAGGGCTACTCTCAAAAAAATTTTGAGCTTCGTACATGCTGTAGATTTTGCTAGCCATCGCAGACACACACACAGACACACAGACAGAGCGTTTTGTTCTTTTATTAATATAGATTTTGCTAATTTAATTTTACTAAATTAAAAAGCATCTTTTTATAATTATTTTTAAAATTAATTTTATTGATGCTACCATCTAAGTAAGAATTAAATCATTATAAATTAACAAGTTCGATTTATAAATTAAAGGATAAATTAATTTGAAAGAAATGTTAAACGAAATCCTCTATGCAATCTGCGTTCCCACTTACCCACTTCTGTAACATTAACGTGTAAATAAAATTTTCATTCTCTAATTTTAATTATTTCGTAATGATTTAGTTATTATTTTAAAAGATTCATTCTGATTTCAATTCTCACAAGTAATTTCATTTTAACTTAAAGGGATTGTTATCATTTGCTTCGTTTTAACAATTTGGTAATAATATAAAATAATGGTATTTTCTAAAAATGAAAAAAAAAAACCCTCTTGAAATTAGAAAAAAAATGAAAAAAAAAACCGAAAAAAAAATGAATCAAATAAAGAAATAAGTACAGCGTGGAAGCTTGTGAAAAAAGTCCCATCAAAATATGATAAAATTTATATGGATTGAATTTGGATGATTATGGATGGATTGAATTATGGATGATTGAATTTATATGGAATTTTTTTTGTCTGTATACTATTTTGACTTTTTTAACGAAACCATCTTGACCGATTTCAACATCATATAGCTCTTAAGATAATTCTTATATTTAAAAACTCAAACATTTCTCTACAGTGTTACCAATTTTAGTATTACTTACCCACCATACGTAGTATAGGGTAAGTCCTTCAATCGTTTTAAAAAATTTAAAAAAAAATGACGGATTTACACGTTTGAGACACTGGATTTTCCAAAAAACTATTTTTAGATTTAAAAAAAAAATTGCCGTCCTTCTGTCTGTGTGTCTATCTGTAAACGGTTCTAGATCCCTAACAAATTGAAATAGAAACTTGAAATTTGGTGTGTGCTTAGTATATAATAATGGAAAGAATCTTATTTAATATCAGTAACCTCGATCATTTGGAACTATTTTTTTTCGATTCTCGAAAAACTCTTTCTGGTGAAAGGTACATAAAAATTTTCGAGTTTTTTTATTTTAAGGAGTGGATCTAAAAATCAATGAAACAATACAAAATTTGCATAAAAAACGAAGACAATCTGATAATGAGTTGCGGAGATATTTGTAATCCTTTTTTCCACACTCTTCGATTGTTCTTGACCCTGTATTTCATTCAAATTTCAAGTCAAAGATATGTTTTAATTGGGCATTCGATGCTTAATCCGACCCAGTAAATTGTTAATTATTGCGATTATTATTTTTGGAGTTATAAAGATTTTCTTTTACGCAACTCGGTACCACTTAACTTTCCTACCCTGAATGGGTACTTACCCTGAAATCGATCCAGTCCTATAATGCGGTTCATTCAATTCAAACCAGAAAATTTTTTCATAAAGCAAATTAAATAAATAACACAAAGATTTAAGTTAAATAAGCATGTTAAATGGATTTAAGTAAAAATCCTGGTGTGAAATATTTTAATCAAGTTTGAGTAAAATTTCAACAAGGTAGGAAGATTAAATAGCTTGCCATTTTATATAATTTGTCGAAATGGGTTTATCAGAAAAACTATAATAGAGAATTGCTATGTGTTAAAACTATTTAACACTAGAACCGCCTGGTTTTTTTACCCAAGTTTCATAAAAAAGGGTTTATCACCAGAATTTTAATTTTAAACTATTTAACTTACTTAATTAGTCTGTTTTTCTGCTGCACAGATTTAACATATCTTATGAAGAAAATTCTGGTTCAAATAGATTATTATCAATCTGGCAGGGGTCATTTTGACCCATAATGGCGGTTCTAGTGTTAAATACACGTTTAAATTGCAATGCATTTTGCAAATAGTTTACACATGTTTTATTTTCATATTTTATATCATACACATCCATGATGGATACGTATTACGATGGCCCCCAACGACTTCTTTTTGTGTAAAATAGGTTTCTGTCTTACACATTGGTTTCAGCAGAATCTAATAACTCTTAATTTTTTAATTACAGAAACAAGATTACGAGACAAGTGGTTTGAACACAAAACTGACGTTCTGCTGCCAATTGGAAAAAAAGAACATTCTTCAGAGCGTTTATACAAAAACTCGAATAACCGGTGCATTTTTTAAAAAAGAAGAACAGAAAGGAGAGAAGCAGAATACAGAAAGGTGACATATTCCTGAAGAAGTTAAATATTCGAAGGCGTATCTTTTAATATAAGGAACAAACGTAACGCTGACGGTGGCACTTCAAGAACACTGAATTTAACTTTTACTGAAATTTAATCTCCTCAGTCCTGAAATAAATTTTAGGACGGGACATTAAAAGTAGTTTACTATAAAACAACTGAAAAAATGTATTATGTACGTGTATATACATGCTTATGATCTGCACTACTATATTAAAAAAGGTCTGGATTTAATTTTAACAATTTTAGATGTAGTTAAATTCATTTAAAGCATTATTTTTACTGTCTCTTATAGGTGACATCAGGACTGAGGAGGTTATATAAATTTCTAAACAACGTACATTTTAATGTTTACATGTTCGAATACGAAAAAGAATGATTTTTTCCAATTGAATTCATTTGAAAACTATATCCCAATTTGTTAGTGTTTATTGTCTTAAAATACTTTTTTAAATATGTTAAGTCATTTTTAGTCATTTTAATTTTTTCTTTTAATTTCTTTGTATCACAATCACAAAAATAAAATCCATTTGCACCGAAATTAAAATAAATTAGCTCAAATTTTATTTCCATCTGATATTTCACAATGAAATTAAAACATTCTTTATTCACGAACTAAAACAATAAAACATAACTAAGACATAAGTTTAAGACATGTAATCAAACTATAGACTGAACTACTGAAATGATCAATATCAAAATTATTGAATGAAAATAGTGATCTCCTGCAAGTTTTTTTTTGTTATTGAGCGATGCCAGTACGAAAGTATTGCATTTAACCCCCTGACCACTGAGCAAAAGGGCAAAACTGTAATGTTGTTTTATCTGTATTTGTTTTAAAATGCTAAAAAAGATGTTTTTTTGTAACTTGATATAATTTTTTTTATTACGTATAGTAATGTAAGCCTCCAGAAAGCCTCCAAACCATAACTTAATTCCTTAAAACTGGATTATGTCTGTAGAATTACATTAATTTAGATAATGCAACTACTTCAGCTTAGTGAACGGATATGCCAGTTCGTTGCGGTGAGAAGATAAATAAAATTTTATTTGAAAGCATAATTGCTATTTTTCATATAAATAGTAATTTTGCCATTGTTAGTGGGCATTCTAAAAAATATTAAGAATAAAAAAATCTGTGAATCATCAATTAAAAAAATAGATTTCACTTATACGCTATAATGCGGAAAGTTATCCTCTTGTATATACATAGCCAATCGCGGAACAAGAAGGAAACATAAATCTTTTCTGCATACAGTTGTTGGAAGATTTAAAAAAAAAAAAAGATTGTGTTAAAACTAAAAGAAGAAGAAAGATGTGAATGGAGAAGATATAAAAAATGCAATTTAAAGTGACATTATGAAAAATTCTTCAACAATAAATTGATATTTTTGAAAGAAAACCTGTCTGAATTTAGTAAATTAAAATAACGAAATTATATTAAAAAAAAACAACGGAATAACAGCAAGAGAGCATGTCTTCCTCACCGTCTCCTGTCAAAAAATATTCTCCAGCAGATGTGAAGAGCCATAAAGGTTTCAAAGAAGGGAAATTATATGAAAAACTGATATTAATGCTGCTCGCAAAGCGAGGATATGATCTGTCTTTTCAGCGTAACACTGCATACGCCCGTTTCGCTATCGGCAAGGAAGTGAGTGTCGGAAAGGACTCGAAATTCGACGACATAATTTTCACGTACGAAGAGACGGATGGGGCGAAGAATTTGATCTTCGTCCAGATAAAACACAAGCAAGATGTCCACGAGATAGATTCCGGGGTTTTGTCAGCAGAAGCATCGACTGCCAAGGGTGGTCTGGATGGCGGCCTGAGGAGAGACTTTAATTTGCAGAAGTACTTCATCTCCTATATGAATGAGAGAGAGCAGCTGAAAAACACGTCATGTGAAGAATTGAGAAACGGTAAAGTGAAATATGTTGTCCTGTTTACGAATGTGGGCCTCGATACAGATGACTTGGATCGCAACGGATTTAGTTTGGGAGAGGCCCCGGATGACGTAAAAAATCTCTTTTCTCTAAAGGTACCATCCTTGGGAACGCAGGACTCTGCACGCTCTGTTCAGCTGAATAGCGTCAGCGAACACCTTCGTAAGATGCTCCAGAAGAGCTGTGACTTGCACAGGTTAGCGAGGGTGTTAGCCTGTTACGTGGTTTTGAAAAACTACCGAGAAAAGACCATTCTGGGAACTGACGAAACACCTGTAAAACATTATCACATTATGTTAGAAAAACATGTTATCGAAAAATCCGATCAGATTCAAAATATTTCAACTGGAAAGAAGAAGAAAATACTATACTGTGACGCCAGGTTTAAAGATGATTTCGTTTACAATAAAGAAGAGGGACCTAAACTGGAACTTTTAAAGGCAATATTGGAAGCAGTGAGACACCTGGATCCTTCCAAAAACAGCATGAGTGATGCGGAACTAAAGAATCTTTTAAAGGGTGTTGAATTTAAAGTAGTGTCGCACTTTGGCAAATCCAAAAGCGGGAAGAAGGATTTATTAGATAAGTGGATGCCGGTTGATGAGGATGACATAAATGATTTTTTAAAATGCTTGGTTTTTTTCGTAAATCAGCCAGATGTAACCGATTTGCTGCCTCATATTTATTCCGAAAATGAAACGTTTTTAGCAGGTACTCGTTTTGGAAAAGTGCTAGATAATATGAATCCAAAATTTAGAGACAGACTAGAAAAGGACCTTGGAATTTACGCGAAGGACTCGTATGAAAAAGTCTGGTTATCTGGAGAAACCGTTTCCCAGTTCGTCCAGGAGCAGCAGGAAGCGCTTAATGTTTCCATAGTGACTTTAGTGTATGAAGATGAAGTGATGCAGTACGGTCGATTTACTACGTTGGGGAGATTAACAACTACCCTAGACAGTTTTTTAAATGATGAAAAGCGACAAGATCAACATCACTCGTTTCGAAATGTATTGTGCCTTCGCACGTCCATGCCTCTGTTCAGCGCTATAAAAATATTACAATTCTTGAATGCTACAAATTACAGAGAAGAAAACGGTCAGATTTCAACAAAGGCGATGGATTTAGATTGTAAAGAGTTTAGAGAGCGAATAGAAAAAGCCTTCCGATCAGAAAGTCACAATTTATTGACTATTGAATGCAGACAGACGGTTGGTGAACAATTTGTGAACCATTTTATGGCAATCTTTTAGGCACAATTAAAAGAAATCCTAAAAAGAAAATAATTCTTATAGTTAAACAAAACGAACGCAACATTTTAGCCGAAAAATTCAAATCTGGTTTACAAACTCTCTACAAAAGACAGTCGGATGCCTATGTCGAAGAAAGAGATGACATAAATTTGCAAGATTTCGAACCAGATGAAAATCCACTAAAAAAGGAAAAAGTCGTTTTCCAAAGCCAGGAGCAGAAATTAAGTTTAGCTACATTAACTGGCATTCCTAATTGGAGCTATTTTATAGATTACTTGTATCATGAAAATATTCGGAATAAGCAGGATGTATTTGATATTATGGCACAAATTCTTACTGCAAATGAGTTAGAAATCGGAAGTAAGCCACCAGGCATCACAAGTCTAGAGGGTGCCTACGCTAAAATGTCGGAAGAGGTTAATGTTGAAACTATAACAAACAAATTGCTATCTCTAGGATCAGACAATGATACTGACAGCGCAACAGATGTAGTTTCTGACTACAACGATGATATGTATATTGTAAGTGGGATTGATGGAAACAATCAAGAAGAAAGAGTAGGAAAACTGATTGATTGTCTAGGGCAAAGCAAACAGAAACCGAAGATAGTCGGAGATGAAAAACAATTTGAAAATCACTTGAAATACATTGTTAGTGTCAATAAATTAAAAATAATTGATGGTCCGTTTGAAGACGAAGATTTCCGTCAACTTTGTCAGTATTACTCAGAGAAAAACGTTTTTTGGATTTGTGTGAAATATGAAAAGAATGTTGGAAAACTGTACTTGGAACAATTTTACAATCCCAATTTTTATTTGAAGAGGACATTCCGAATGATCGAAAAAGTTGTCATTCAGAAAGAGGTAAAAAAACTGCTAATGGAAGAGAGTCTTTCCGAAAGATTTGTTTTTCATTGTGATGCAAAAGAATTGAGGAACTGTTTCGATGGATGTGATTTAGAACGGCTGCAGGCCAGTGGAAAAATTCTGATTTTTACAGAAGAAGCTAAAGCAAAAGCTACATTTGAAAACATATCGATGAAGAGGGATGGGGAAACTGTCCACTGGCTAAAAGTTGAAGAGGGGCAGATTATTTGGTGTAATTCTCATGATTCACTTAACAGATTGCAGATGTATATTGACGAAAAGAACAATAAAATATCTGTTATTGAGGAAGATAAGTTAATCGAATCAATTAAAGACAGAAAAATATTAATTATTGCTGACGATCCAGGTATGGGCAAGACAAGCACGCTGACGAATTTGTACGAATCAAATAATAAAACAAACTCAATCTTAGAAACACACTGGGTCATTAAAATAAATCTGAAAGACAAACTGAAGTCTATCAAAGATATAAAATCAATTGATGGTATTATTGATATAGACAATGTTGTCAAGTTTTTGTCAAAGTTTGATTCAAAATTAAGTCATTCCTTAACTAAAGTTCTTTTGAGAATATCTTTGGATAAAAATAAAATTTTTACAAAGCCTTTACTTTTAGCATTTGATGGCTTTGACGAAGTTTTGGATGTCGAAGTTAGGAGCAAGTTAATCTTACTGTTTAAATTTTTAAAAGATGAAACAGCTGCTAAATTATGGATAACAACTCGGCTGCACTATAAGCATATTCTGGAAAACAAGCTATTAAGTTTCGCAATTGAATTCAATCCTTTAGACAATTCACAAAAATCGGAATACGTAACAAATTATTTGAAAAAACGTTTGTGTTTAAGATTAAATGAGGAGAAATATGCTAAGTTTTTTTGTCACAACGATAAAAAGCAAGCTATTAAAACTATTCAGATGTATATTGCAGCATTTTTATGTAAAATGGAATCAATTTTCACAGGTGATGTAACGAGATTTATTGGAACACCGCTTCAACTGTCTCTAATGCTTGAGGGTTCCGAAAGACATTTAAAAAAATGGTTAGAAAATGATGATGGTGAAATTCCTGTGTTAAATTATATAGGAAGTGACATATGCGAAATATATGATCACTATATCTCCGGAAAATATTATGTTTATTTCCAGAAAAGAGGCAATCGTGAACGTGTCCAAGAAAGACTTGAAAAAGCGACCATTGATCGGTATCATAAAAATTTTGCTGCATCTAATATTCTTGGAGTCACTCCAGACGATGATTTTAAACAGTGTAAGGATAATATTCCTGCTAGTAGGAATCATCAAATCTCAGGGCAACAATATGGAATTTATACATAAAACTTTTGAAGAATTCTTTGCCTCTAAAGCATGTATCGATTGGATAAAAAAACCCCACAAAAACAGATAAGCAAGAATATCTGTTAACAGTTATTTTACTCAAGCTGGATTATCAATTGCTCAGGACTTTTATCAATCTTCAGCTTCAAAAACTGACAGAACAATCCACAGAGGGTGACGGACAGGATGAACTAGACAAAAGTCTCAAATATTACGGGGAAACTGTTGCAGAATTAATCCGCAAAGAAAACAGTCCTTTGATTGACGTAAATGGAACACCTTTACACATTGCCGTCAAAGAAAATAATAAGAATATAGTGTGGTTTCTGCTGAAGAGCCTTGAGGGACATCCGGTTGCTCTAAAGAAATTTCTTTTCACTGCTGGCAGAATGATATATATATAACAGGCAAATATAAAGGAACTGCGTTGCATCTAGCATGTTGTAGAGACGATGTCGAAATAGTTAAGGTATTGTTAGATAAAGAAAGAATTCCGGAAGACCCATTGCAGGAATTTCTTAAGTGTTTAGACGATATGGGATACAATGCATTATTAATAGCAGCAATACAGAGTAACAACGTTGAAATATTTAAAGAATTATGGGAAAGGGCAAATAATAAATTAGATCTCATACTTATTGAGTATCAAAGTGCTCTATGTGATGCATGTTGGCGTGGAAAGGAAGAATTGGTCGATCTTTTTCTTCAAGAATTTCAGCATGAAAAACATTCTCTCAAAAAATTATTATTGTATAATGATTTACTTGGCAATGCTCTGTGCCGTGCAGAGAGTATTAATATTGTCGAAAAGCTGATAGTCGCTGCAAAACCGATCGTAGACAATAATGAAACTCTTAAGAAGATGCTTCTACCTGAGAAAGGTACACCGCATCTTAATGATGCAGTTTCACAAGATAAAAAAGATAAATTTGAAAAGTTATTGAATGTTGCTAAGGAGATTGATGATGATAATCAGACACTGATACGGATGCTGTTGAACGAAAGATATAAAACAACTCCTCTGCATAAAGCAGCAAGAGAGGGCCGTGGGGATTTTATAAAACTACTGTTAGAAACCGCATCTGATTTAAGGATAGAAATCTTGGAAAAGTTAATAATTGCTCGTGATTATGATGGCAAGAGCGCAATCCATATACTGTTAGAGAGTGGACACGAAGCAATGATTGATGATTCCTTTAAAATGCTCGAGGAAGATAAGTACGGAAATATCCGGAAGAAAGTGATGAAAATGTATGATAGTGTACCACTGGAAATCAGGCTTCGACCAGCGTTCAGAAAGTTGAGTTATGAAGTTTATTCTGGTAATATTGAGGAAATAACAGAAATTTTATGCAACGCTGAAAATTCCAGCATTTATCATCATGAATGTCTTAGAAATTTACTATCAGACGATGTATTGATGCACTTCCTATTAATAAAGGCACGTGAATCAGTAAAATCAATAATTATCGAAGGACAACATTCCAGTGCAATGGATGTAAATGACGGAAGTGCAGCTTTAAAAGGACTATCAGACATGTACCGTGTAGCTTGCACGCTCGGATGTGAACGTCAAGTTAGAGAAATTGTAGAAAGCTTTATTTTCGAGGCTGAAATCAGTAACAGAATGCATGCAATTAACATTTTGAAAGAAATCGAAGAACAATTTACCAGAGGACAACTTCCTGAAAGAAGATTAAATTTTTTTCAGAGAACATTTACACGAATGATGTCATATTTTAAAAAATCAAGCTGATGAGTCTGCAAGAATTTTTTTACTATGTTTTACAGGAGGCTCGCACTAACAAATAGCAAAAGCCATGCTTTCTTTGGATTCTCAAAACATAATTTCATAAGATAAATATTTGAAAGCAACAATATTTATTTTTACATTACTTTTGCATCTTTATTAAGCAAAAACGCTATTTTATGTTTTGGTGTATTTTAATTTTAGAAAAGTAAATTCAGCCAAATAACTAAGAAATTCCTCGGAATTTTTTTTATCAATGATAACAGTTCATTTTATCAATCAATTTTATTTGTTTACAATTCTTTTGATGCCACTTTACATATAATAATAATAATAATAATAATAATAATAATAATAATAATGTATTTTAATGTGTAAGTAATCGTAATAATGAAAATATATTATTTAATTAATTAATTAATCATTATTAATTATTTAATTAATCATTATACTATCTATAATTGATTTTTTAAAATCTGAAAACATGTGTATTTCATATTTTATTTGTAAAAATGCGTCCACAATGGAAAACATGTAAAATGAATTTATTAAAATGATATTTTATTTAGATTTTTCAATTAAAAAAATATAAAAATCTACAGGTCATAATTTATTTTTATTCTTAATTTCAAGTCAAAATATTGAAGATTTTTTTTTTTTTAAGTGTATGACAAAATGTAATTTTTGTAGCCTATTACAGGATTTGCTTCGCTCATCCTAACAATAATTCATAGTAATAAAAACACTAAAATTACTAATGATCTGTAATGATAAAGTTTCAAGTATTGCAGGGATTAAAACACTTCATGTGATGTGGCCATTTGATGCATTTAAAAACAAGATACCGGGAATTCTGTACTAATAAGAAAGTAATGTACCGCTAGAATTTTTCTGTATGCCGAAGAAATTTTGTCTACTCCCCATCTAACTGGTATGACTGACGTTTTATCTACGGAGTGGGATGTACATTCAAGTGATTTCAGGAGCCTTACTTTTTACCTGGAAATGCAACTTACCAACCTGCGGCAATTATTTTTTTTGCAGTACTTATAAAACATAAATCCATAATATTTTTAATATAGAGAACTTAATATATATTCTATTTAAAATAATTTTTTAAATATTTTTATTGAAATTTTATTTTATATTTTTAGTGTTCAATTTTTATTAAAAAAATTTAAAATTGCTTTTTTAATTTGCATTCACTGTTCACAAGCTAGTTGAAAACTAATGGTCCTATTAAATTTCATTTATTTAACACTAGAACCGTGGCGACGAGTCATTTTAACCCGTATCATGCTCAGAGATGTCAATTCGAACCAGAAAACTCTTTATTAAATAACTAAATATAAGCTGAGCAGAAATAAATTCAATAAATTAATTAAACAGTTTTAAATGAAAATTCCGGTGAGAAGTATTTTTTAAAAAACTTGGATGAATTTTCCCACGGTTCTAGTGTTAAGAAGAGCTTGCAGCTAATAGAACACATCTGTAATAGAAATAAATGTAAAGAAATAGAATTGAAATTTCATTTTATACATGACATTATCCACAAGTTAATTTGACAATATCGGGAATTAAATTCGCCTATTTATCTAAAGCGTATAGGCAAGCACTTCTAAACAATGCCGTAGTTTTTGTAAATGAGAATTATGTTATTTTGGAAGATATTCTCAATCTGAGTATATGTTGCTACTGTGATTTAGACAGGTGTTCTACCAGAGAGAAACGAAATCTATGAGAAATAACTAGGTCTGGAAGGGGTGTGAAGCAGCATGAAGTTATATATTTAGTGGTTGAAAAAAATGAAAGCAAGAGGCTTAAACTAACTTACTGATGTTTTCTAACGCAAAATGTTCTGAGCGAAGAAGGTAACTATGTATTTTTTTTTATTTTATATGTTTCTATTTGCACGTAAAGATGATTTTTTTTAATTTTCTGAAATTAAATAAACGATAATTTTACATGACTTTTTGGGGGAGGAGATCCATATTCTGTTCTGTTGGGGCTATTGGCGAAAAAAAAATCGAAATTGGCCACAAAAAGGCATTTTAACAACCTATCAGATTTCGTAAGATGGTTTAAAAATATGATTTTTACATGCATATACATTTTAGACATATTAATAAATATGTGTTATTATTTTTAGCGATATACATATATAAATACATAATATATTCACCTATTAATAAATACTATATGCTTATATAATTTTTTTATAATTTCTATATATTTCATAAATTTATTATGTATGTCAAATTAAAAGAAAATGATTAAATTTTTAAGAAATAGTGTGCTAAATGCAAATATGTATATAAACAAATGGCTGAACTACATTCCAGTAGTAAGGGGGGGAAATCTCAAAGACAACCACATCGATTCATTTAAAGCCCCCCCCCCCCCCCAAAAAAAAAATCGCCAAAAAAAAACAGAACAGGATATGGAACTCTTCTCTTTTTTATTAAAATACTGAGTTATAAATTGCTCTATAACCTTTCATATTAACCTTTTAGGTTCATTTATAAAAATCGGTTCCAATTAATTTTATAAGTTTTTAAGATTTATAGATTTTTTTTTAAAGTGTTCAGAAGATGTTTACGAACTTGAAATGCTGTAGACAGAGCAATAATTTATGTATTTATCAGTTTTGTTTTATGTGTACATGTTTGAATGTCATTTTTTTCTGAATTAAAGAACAGAATTTCTTACATGTTTCTTTTTGACAATATTGTATTGTAAATTATGTTATAATGCAAAAATTTTATCACATTAAGTTGAAATGAATTCTATAGTTTTGTGCAGGAAAATTTTTTAAATGTCATCGTCATTTCATGATAAATGGTAAAACAGGCTTAAACATCACATAAGATATTTCATTTATCAGGAAGAAAATGTCGATTTTGTACCAAGACAGTAAGCACAAATAGACCGAATATTCCTGTTTAGTTAAATACTTTAAGGCTGTTTTCAAATCCTATCTGGCTCATTTTAACACATTTCTAAATACAGTCGTCTTTCGTTCATTTGAAATCAGATAAATCGTATCTTTCTTTAAATCGAAATGAACATGAAGTCCCGAAATTTTCAATGGCAGAATAACGCTAAAAAATTTTCATTTATTCGAACTCATTTTCTCTTGCCTTCTTTTAATTCGAACTAACGCGAACTCAGATTACAAGGTATTTTCCTCACTTTCTCACGAACTTCAGACCTATGGAATAACTTTTTTTTTCATTTTTTTTTAGAATTGTTAAAACTGGTACGCATATAATTCCATGCATCTGATATTTGATTTCTTAGTGCCCCCATCTTTCCATTAGTGGTACCCCCCCCCCCTTCTTCCATTGTGCTATTTCCTAATCCCATAGTTACTTTATGTATACCTATCTTGTAATTTAATATTAAGTTACGTTCTAAAGATAACAGCTGAAAATTTTTTTATAAATACCGTAACATTAATTTATTTATAATCGTACTTTTTAAAAATAGTTTTTTCTCTCATACTTTCCATATTTCGAACTCCGGATAATTCGAACACTTCTTGTGGTCCCGACGAGTTCGAATGAATGAAAGTCGACTGTACATTTTTATTGTTCGAACGCACGAGATTGGCACATGCTCTTATGATCAAATTTCGTAAAGACAGAATATCTTCGAATAAATGGTATTAAAGTGAACATTCGGTAGCAAGTTAACTGATGCGACAGAGAGAGAAAAGAATTATAAAAATGTTCACACCAGACTACGATAGCTTACAACTCCATTACATAGTTATTCATTTATCGAGGAATGGAAATAACTGCTCGATTCCAAATCCCTTGAATAATGCCTGCAAATATCACGCTTAAATGTGTAAGAAAATTTCATATTTTTAAACGATATTTTGTATGGGAGCGTCCTTAAACTTTTATGTACTTTAATTTTAAGAATTTATTTTACCTCACAAATTGGTGGTAAGAAACGCTCATGTAAAAGCTACTGAATGGGAAAATAGTTACGAAATTAGAGGAAGAATGTTAAGCACATTTATCTAAAAATATTCCATCCTTGAAATATGTAAATTCCAGTGAAAATGAGCAAATGCATAATTGTCTATTTCATTGAGCAAATTTAATTATAAAAATCTTCGGCTCTGTAATTTATAGCGGCTCCCACAATTGCAGTTCTGCTAGAATATTGTTAAAATTTCACCAATCTCAGAAATACAAACTATATGAGTCATAATTTCATAATACAAACTGTGTGTATAAGTCATATGTATATTCGATACGTTATATGTAAAACACATATACATAGATGTCTAGTGTAACCCATTTTACATATCTTGTCTGCCATATAGATGTCATTATGTGTCACATAAACGGCAAATGTATTTTTTGTTTCACCTTACTCATATAAATACTTTTCAGTTTGATTAGTTTAACATCAGCATTATTCCGTTCGTCTGAATACTTTTAAGTAACATATTTGTATTATATCTTATTAATTGAATTTTATATCCTGATTTTTAGATGCTCAATTTCTGAAATCCATGCTTATTTTTTAAAATTTCTTTGATTTCCAGCTGTTTATGTCATGTATGTTTATTATCTAGTCCTATAAATTATACCTTGTCAGAATATGATACATTCTATGTTACGTTATTTTCCTAAAGACTCAGTGTCCATCTCATAACTAGTGTTCATTCTAGGCCATTTTTGAATGGTGCAGCACCCAGCCCCTTTTCAAATTTACAAAATGCACCCTGCCCTTTTTAAAAGTAGTAAAATGCACCACTGGTTTTATCCAAAGATTTTTAATAAATATTTTTTTTATTCCGTAGTGTTTCTAAATTTGTGTGCCCAAAAATGATAGATTTTTTCCATTTCTTTAAGAAAAAGAACATAAAACTATTGAATCATGTTTTAATTGCATTTTTAATTTTTATATCATAAAATCATTCAAAATTAATGTTACTTGATTTATCATATTTAAAAATTATGTGTTTCATTGCTTTCTTTTTTCCTCTTCTAAAGGCAATTAAAAAAAATTTCTGGCAAAAGTGCCCTTTTCTGCTGCAGTAGTGCCTTTTGTAGTGAATAGCACCATGCCCTTTTTATTTCTAGAGTGAACACTACTCATAACTATTCTGTAATTAGCGTTCATTGTCTTGCTCCATTTAAAACCACCACCACATTGTGTCCAACATAGTTATTTATTGATGCCAAGCTTGGCGATAAACACACTTACGGAGCGTTAACGATCTGAGAGCTTTGTTAATTTGAAGTTTTATTAGAAGTGACCCTTGTAAATATGCATGCATGGTATAAAAAATCAGTTCTGTAGAATTAGAAGATTGGAGGACAGATGTGCTTGTGATATAAAGAAAAATCGCAAAATGTATTTAAGGATTAATTAAAATAAACTAAGACAGATAGACTTGACTACATTTTAAAACTAGTCATTGGGGGCCACCGTAATACTTACCCATCATTGATATGTATATGAAAATAAAACATCTGAAAACTATTTATACAATGCATTGCAATTCATAAACAAAATTTAAATATTGTTAATATACATAGTAATGCTTTATTAAAGAACTGCTGATGTACCAATTTCGACAAATTATATAAAACGCCAAACTACTCAAGTAGTACCGAACTGCGTAAAAGAAACATCGTTATAACTCCAAAAATACTAAATCTATTAACTAACAATTAACTGTGTCGAATTAAGTGTCTCATTTTCAATTAAAATATACCTCTGAATTGAAATTTGGAAGAAATACAGGGTCATGAAAAATCGAAGAATGTGGAAAACAAGATTACAAATATCTCGGCAACTAATAATCCGATGGACTTCGTTCTGTATGCAAAATGTGTGTTATTTTATTGCCTTTTACGTCAATTCCTTAGAACAAAAAAATTCGAAAAATTTTATATACCTTTCATCAGAACGAATTTTTCGAGAGTCCGAAAAAAATAGTTCCGGATAATCGAGGTTACTGATATTCAATAGGGTTCGTCCCATTCTTACATACTAACTACATACAAAATTTCAAGTCTCTGTTTCAATTTGTTCGGGAGATAGAGCGTTTACAGACAGACAGATAGACGGACGGCAAAAAAAAATTTCTAAAAATGTGTTTTTCGAAATCTCCAGTGTCTAAAACGTGTAAATCCGTCAAAAAAAATTTTCGATTTTCAAAACGATTGCAAGACTTACCCTATACTACGTATGATGGGTAAGTAAAATTGAGATTTATAAATCAAAAAATAAAAAATACTGAAAAACATTTCATGATACACAAAATAAAGCTACTCGCAAAGCAACATCAATATAAATAAATATCTATTGCATAACAAACAGGGGAATAAATCAAGAACAGTTACATTTGTACTGATGATTCGCTTGCGGCAAAACGTTTACTTTTTATATTTTTAAATATTCTTTGGTATTTTTATTTTTTGTATATAAATCTCAATTTTTAAAATGTCTCTGTCTTAATTTATTTTATTCAATCTTTTATATAGTTTTTTTTTTTAATTAAGACGTTAAATGTATGTACAATGAAAGTAAAATGTAACCTGCGAAAAAAAAGCAAAATTTTGCAAATGAACAAATATTTGTGGTAAACTATATTTTTTATTTGGAAGACTATAAGTTTTTTTAATCTCCGTTTGTGCTTTTTTTTCGCTTTCTGTACATAAATATTATTTAATTGATTCGTGAAAGTCAGAATTATTTCATTTTCTCGTGATTTACATTAAAAATATGTCTGAATAGCATTGAGTAATATTTCTGTAGTATGTTTAAGTAACCGATTATTTTTTGTTCTGATTTTCTATAATTAGATGTAAAACTTATAAAATTGATGCTTACACTATTAGATATTAATATTTCTTTAACTTCGATTTTGCATGGCAATGTGCATTAACAAAATAAATCATAATTACCAAACTGCGACAAAATTTCGTCATTGTAATTCATCGTAATTAAAAAACTACAAGGACAATTTCCTTTTAAATACGTTGTACGCTTTCAAAATATTAAAACATACCTTTTTTTTTAAAAAAGACCGATAAAATCACTTCATTTTTTAATGTAGACGGTTAATTTCGGAGTTTTAGAACTGCGATCATTTCATCGAAAATTTACCAAGTTAGTACTGAGGACCGCAAACACATCTGTTATCCAAATTTGAGCATATGTAAAAAAATCATGGAAATCTTTGTATTTTTTATCATATTTGTATAAAGAGAAAGTCACCTAAGCAAATTGTTGCATTGTTAATTAATTTCCAAACTCATCCCTGAGTAGATGTTGCATTGTACATATGTTGCAAACCTATAAAGATATCGGAAACATGTCATATTGATTTCAGTGCCTGAATTGTGTGTGAATGGGAGAGATTTATTGTATATATTTGTATATATTTATGTTCATAAATAAATGTTGTTTACTATTTTTAATCTTGTTTTCGTATTAAATATTTACGAATACTTACGACAGTGCAATTCTTTTTGTTATTGTTTTAATTTTTATTTCAGAGCAGAACATGAGTAAGTTTTGTGCATTTTGGGAAAAGAAAAGTAACTGCATTGTATAAAAGAAAAAAAATCTGTAAGCCTCAGTAGTAAATTTACCGAAATCTGCACTGTAAAAATAAATCCGTTAAATATATGGCAAAAATTGCTGGCAGTAATGTTGCAAGCAGTATTTGCCGTAAAGATTGCTGTAAAATTAGATGTATATTTTTTTTATTATATTCAATTTTACTGGAAAAACTTCTGGCCAACATTGATGTCAGTAGTTTTTGCCGTGTATTTAAAGGATTTTTTTTAACATTGTGTATACTCACTAAGATTTTATTTGCACGTTGTGCGAGAAAACATGCAAATCTACCAAATTACAGAAATGTGACTTTATAAACGAAGCTACTAAGATGTCAGTTATGTTACTAAAATTTTACCTGTAACTTGGGTTGCCCTTGCATACGGCTAATTTTAGGCATCTCAATTTCCAATAAATTTCTTAAAAAACTTACACATTTATTTTTTATTTTTCAGTGCAAATCTGTATCTGTTACATAAATTTTGTCTGTTGTCCTTACATAAATGGTTCTAGGCATCCCAGTTACCAAGAAAACTTTCGGTATCTTTGCAGATTTTTTTAATTAAGGAAATAAAAATATATAAATGATAATTTGATACAAATAATTATTAATAAGTATATAATAAAAAATAATTTAAACAATTAAAATATACGTATAATAATAAATAAATATGAATTTAATAAAAAAAGTGAAACAATAAATAAACAAGTATAAGTAATAAACTTAATAATTAACAAAACAGTAAATATAATTATCGGAATAAATCGTAAATATTAATACTTACATCATATTGAGTGCATGTATTTGTATCATTTAATCAGCACATTTCACTGAAATCTGTAATTTTTTCCATTTTATTTCCCTAACAATTGTTATGAACTTTTATAAATAAATAAAATAAATAAATAATAATAAAACGATCTTCTGCTGGTCACAGATGTGCAATACCAAATTGGCGGGGAAAAAACACTTGCAAATGTGGTGTATATATGACATCTGTGCCGAACTTCAAACCTCTAGGGGAAAAGATGCTTCTCTATAAAACATATCTAAATTTGAAGACGTGAAATGCACGCATTTTTTTACATAAAATTACATCATTTGCATCTGTAAAAAATTCCAGATTTATATTCCAGTCATCAACTACATCAATATAGAAAAATATTAATAAGACGTCACTATTTTAGAATAATAACATAAATCCTGCTAAAATTGATATCGTAAACTCGACATCACAAATCGGATGATCCGTATGTGATGTAACACATATTCTATTTTATATATTTCTAATAATATTTCAAATGTTAGTCCCCCCACCCTTTTAAATATCTATATTATAAAAGCCAAACGTATCTGTGCGTAACGCATACGTCATTTTGCGAATAGCAATAATTTCCCCGCCAATTTTGGTTTTGCAATTTTCCCTACTGCAAATTTTATACTTCTAAACATCGCATATTTTAAATTTTTATACCGTCGTATATAGAAAAAAAAATGTACTTTTAAATGCAATTTGTTTGAAAGTTATATCCCAATTTATTTTTGAAGTATTAATTTTTTAATAGTTTTTAGTACCAATTTTGTAGTTGTGGCAACAGTATCATTCCATTTTCTTCTAAAATCGAAAAAAAAAAAAAAAATAGAAATTAAAATGCGCAACACTTTTCCATACAATGTCAGTTTTTCAATTTTCGGTACTGCAAATGTTACACTTCTGGACATCGTACATTTAAAATTTTTATTAATATTTTTTATTTTAGTTTTAATTAGTAAATGGCTAGTAAATCTGCTATTTTTCTATTATTCTCCCTTTACTTTCTACAGTTGCCACCGTTACAGAAATTGCATTAAAAAAACTACAAAAAAGTGAGTATCTCAAAATGAAATTGAGATTCTGTTTTAAAAAATCGCAGTCAAAATTACTTAATTTTCTCCATATAAATGTGCAAAAATTTTAAATAAGAAATACTGTGAAGTTTTTAAAAATGCAGTAAAGAATAAATTATTGGTGTCTAACCATTCAGTGGTACATCTGCTTCGTATTATGGTTTGTTTATGTATCATAATGTTACTTTTTAATGACGACACTCTAACTGTTGCTTGCATGAAAGAAATGGCATACCGGGGCGAAACAGCTGTTCATTTTAAATCGTGGAGAAGGGAAATTCCTCTAAACTTCGCAAACTATAATGATAAGAACACGCAGTAAATTCACATAACGATGCTTTAGACGGTGTTAAGGCCCAAACAGGTCTGACCACTTCTTGCGGTTCGGTGTCGGCTCTTTTATTCTGGTGAGGCGGTGTGTTTGCTCTTTAATGAGTTTTGCAGGAAAGGGACGGTTGTCCGTCAAGAGAAAAATCTTTCCCTCAAGTAGGGTGGTTTGCTTATCTCCCAATTCTTTTGTTAATTCCCCCTCGCTCCTATTATGAAGAAACCGCAAATGGATCGTATACAAAAGACTTCCCCTACTTTTTCCAAGAATTCAGTCGAAGGGAAGAGTGTCGCAATCTGAACCGGAGCCTTCATTTTGCTAAGTAAAACTTATTACCAGATATAACAAGTAATTTTTCTACATGCATTTAAACAATATCCATCATTAGAAACCTTTTTAATAAAAAAGGATCTAAATTATGTTCCATTCAATTTATCTCCTTAAAATGTAAGCATTTCGATCACCTAATTTTTGGAAACAAATAAATTAGAGTTTGTTTTCTAATTCTAATTCTAATTAATATGTATGAAAAACACATGAATGATTAACAAATATACATATTATTTCCGGGCTAATTAAGTACAATGAATCCAAAAATATATCAAAAGCGAATATTCCATTAAAAAAATTTGAAGGTAGTACATTTTATTGTACTTAAATGACACACAAAACATAATTAGTACACCCGCTGGGTATACTAAAGTAATTTTATTTTTATGTTTTGCAACAATGTAACACGGGGTCATTATAATGCTTTCAAAGCATATGTGATACAATGCAAGTCCGCGAGAGATTATTGTAATTAACAATAATTACTAATTTCCTATGTATCTTCATAAATGATTTAAAAAATAATGCAATTAAATATTATTTGAATATCGAGTAAGTGAATGTCAATTTTCATTTTAAAAATGGATGAACCAATCCTCGAATCTAATGTAATAGTTTAGAATTCTGCAGAGACAGTTTACGAGACTATCCATCGTCTATTGTGAAAATTATATCCTATCGATAATGTTATTTACATTGTATATTGAAATATTTTATTTTAATAAAAATTTTAATTTTACTTAAGAAAGGTGTTATAATGTATAATATATATATAATATATTATAACACCTTTCTTAAGTAAAATTAAAATTTTTATTAAAATGTTTATATAAAAGGTGAATGTTTTAAAATTTGATGATTTAAAAACAAACAATTGGATTTAATTAACTTTTTATCATGAAATATTTTAATCAGACACGCGGGTAATGGAAGTTGTAGAAACAAAAGGTAGCGTTTTTCTAAAGATGATGAAAGCCTCTTTCATTTAAATTCGAAATCGATAATCAAATCACCTTTCAATTTCCCTTTTGGAAATTGCATCTATTGCATTTTGCATATTTATTTTTGATCTTGTTTAGTGTGTTTATCAGCAATATGCAAGTACTTCATAGATTATGCTGTTTAACAAGTTCTAAAGAAACATTTTGTGTCTCCATAAAGATTGAGATAGTAGAACGACAAAAATGAAAATGTCAAAATTCCTCTATCACTGCGCAATTCTAAGAGCTTTTACTTTCAGTTTTAGAGAATATGAGCATTTGTATATCAGTTCTGATACATTATCATTTCAATGCACTTAAGATGCAACTGCAATTTTTGAAATCGTTATCTCAAAAGAATAGGCATTAAAAAAGCAGAAATAAATTTCACATTGGTAATTTTGTTAATAAGATCTCGAATTTTCTTACTAAATTTTCCTTTCTGCTTATATTTTTTTTTCTAAAAAATGAGTTAACACTATAATTGCTCAATATTTCAATCTAACTTTACATTTAATTATTTATTTCACTATAATCTCACAGGAGAACGTTCCCATATGAAAATGAATAAAGATCTTTTGGATAACCCTGTCAAAACTAATGGAGCACAAACAGTCAAACTGCATATTATGAATAAGTGGCTTATTGTAATAACTTGTGTTCATTTTTATAAGGCTAAAATGTATACTCGTAAAGTAATTAAATTTTTTGTAAAAAAAAATCCCAAATTTCGCCAAATTTTCTGCATAAAATTCACAGAGTTCTTAATAAAAAAGTTCTATTTAGAAAATATGACAGACAACATTATACATAATATCCTGTGATCAGACTTTAAAATGAGAAAAATTGTATGAAAAATGAGTATGTGTGCAAAATTATGTTTCACTGCGCATTCGTAAGCGCAATCAAAATATAATTTGCATAATGTGTTAGCTAAATGTATAGAGCAACTTTTGTGAAGACCTCAGAAACATAGCTTGAAAAATTTGAAAATTATCGTTGATAGAATAAGATCAAAATTCGTTGTTCCCAAAAGAAAGCAAAAAAGAGGCGGAGCAGTATTCAAATATACAATACTGTGTGTACGTGCAATACTGTGTATGCTATATTGACACTAACTAATTGATATGTGGATGCATCCCTTCATCTTTTTGCTTCATTTTGGAAGTAACGGGTTTTGAACTACTAATTCTATCGGCGATAATTTCAAGAATTTTCAAGCCATGTTTTTGAGATTTTCACAAACTTTGCGCTTTACATTTAGCACATTATCTAAATTACATTTTGATTGCGTTCACACATGTACAGTGAAGATTATTTAGTATATTTGCTCATTTTCATTTCGATTTTTATTATATTTTTAGTTTTGATTGCAGAGCATTATATACAATGTTGTTTCTCATATTTTCTGAAAAAAAAAAAAACATTTTTTAATAAGAACTTTGAGAATTAAAAGTAAAAAACTTGAAAAAATTTGAGATTAATTTTATAAAAAAAAAAATAATTAATTTATCTACGAGTATACATTCTACAGAGGCTGTTCGCACATTTTTTAGATGAATTTGGTTAGCGGTAATAAAAAGTCGTTTATTGCAAAAAAATAACTGAAATTGTACTATCTATATTATAAAGGCCAAACGTATCTGTGCGTAACGCATACCTCATTTTGCGAATGGCAACACTTTTCCATGCAATTTCGGTTTTGCAATTTTTGGTACTGCAAATTTTATACTTCTAAACATTGCACATTTTCAATTTTTACACTATCGTAGAGAGAAAAATATGGACTTTTAAATGCAATTTGTTTGAAAGCTGTATCTCAATTTATTCTCGACATATTAATTTTTTTTTATAGTTTTTAGTACGAATTTTGTAATTGTGGCAACAGAAATATGCCATTTTCTTTAAAAATTGATAAAAATTGAAATGTGTGCATGTAAATTTAGAAAAGATGAAAATTCTGACGGGTTTAGATTTCACGTAAAATTCTAAGATCGAGTCAATTTGAATTTTTTTTTTATAAGAATTTATATCAAAAATAAAAGCCTCGATTGATAACTTCATCTTAATAACTGATCTTTATTATATTTTGCTTTATTATTATACTTTTACCTATGTGATTAAAGTTTAATTTTAATAGTTTGAACAACTGAGTTTTATAGAAATAATATACAGGGTGTATCTAAACTACTGGGCAAAAATTTAAGGGGTGGTAGTACAGATCAAGACAAATAATATTAAATGGGAAACTAAGGGTCCCAAACGTCTTCCGAAGGAGATAGGCGCCATCAAAGTTTAGGGTCCAAAATTTGAAATGATTATAAAAAACGGAAAAATTGGTCGATTCGCTTGCGGTTTTCACGAAAACTATTCTTTATGTCAGTATTGCCTCGAAAATAAATTACAAAGATAAATTTTAAAAAATGCCGATAGAGGGCGCTTTAGACTTTGGAATAAGGAACAACTATTTTTTACCGCTCTTTTTTGCATCTCATTAAAATTTTTTAGAAGTTTAGACATAAACTTAAATTTCGAGCTCAGAATCTGTGGTTAAATAGCGCAAACTGAACTGTGTTCAGTGGGAGTGGGTAGGTACAAATTTCAAGTAAATGTTTTGAAATCTTAAACTTAAATTTTGAGCTCAAAATCTGAATCGTTGTGAGTAATTAAGTAGCGAAAAATTGAACTGTGTTCGTAGGGTGGGCAGGGTAACATTTCAACTCCTGAACTCAGTTCAGTTTGCTCTTTTTAACACCTTCCAACGATTCAGAATTTGAGTTGAAAATTTAAGTCTAAGCTTTTGCAAGCATTTAATTAGATACGCAAATTAACAGTTAAAAATTATTGTTGGTTACTCTAAAGTTTAAGGCGTCCTCTAACGGAACTTTTTGAAATTTAGCTTTAAAATTTATTTTTAAGGAAATACTGACATAAAGAATGGTTTTAGAGAAAACCGCAAATGAATCGACCAATTTTTTTGTTTTGTTTAATCATTTGAAATGTGAACTTTTCCACCCCCATTGAACACAGTTCAGTTAGTGCTTCTTAACCACTTTCAATGATTCAGATTTTCATCACAGAATTTAAGTTTACTGGGATGCAAAAAAAAAAAAAAAAAAAACAGTAAAAAATAGTTGCACGTTACTCCAAAATCTAAAGCGCCCTCTATCGACATTTTTGGAAATTTATGTTTATAATTTATTTTCAAGACAATACTGACATAAAGAATAGTTTTAGTGAAAACCGCAAATCAATTGATCAATTATTCTGTTTTTTATAATCATTTGAAATTTGAACCTACCCACTCCCATTGAACAAAGCTCAGTTTGCGCTACTTAACCACAGATTTTGAGCTCAAAATTTAAGTTTGTGTTTAAACTTCTAAAAAAATTAATGAGATGCAAAAAATAACCGTAAAAAATAGTTATTCGTTACTCCAAAGTCTAAAGCGCCCTCTAGCGACATTTTTTGAAATTTATCTTTATAATTTATTTTCAAGACAATACTGATATAAAGAATGTTTTTCGTGAAAACCGCAAATCAATCGACCAATTTTTCCGCTTTTTATAATCATTTTAAATTTTGGACCCTAAACTTTGATGGCGTCAATCTCCTTCGGAAGACGTTTGGGACCTTAGTTTCCCATTTAATATTATTTGTCTTGATGTGTATTATCACCCCTTAAAGTTTTACCCAGTAGTTTAGATACACCCTGTATTTTTCTTCTTAATTTTGGCTTTAAGTAATATTTGCTTAAGAGTTAGACTGACCATTTTTACAGTAGCTAATTTCGTAGGTTTATGTGAATGAAACAGTTTCTTTTTAAGCATTTAGTTTCGTCGAAATCCGACGGGTTCCACCTTGTGTTTTTTAAAGGTGAAAATTATTGTCTGCGGCTTGAAATGTTTGTTTTTATTCAAAATGAAAGAAGCATTGGTTCGAAGACTATGTTTACGCTCTTTCCGAAGAGCGTTATACTCATATTCCGTTATCCCATGGATTTAAGATATCTAAAACATCGATAGGTAATATCGTCAATAAGAAAGGAAAAAAAACTTTAAATTGGAGCTTCAAGTGGGCCAAAAATTCCAGGGAAGTATCCAAGGAAAGTCGGACATCTCCGACTATTGCAAAGGTAGGTACGTTATTTAACCCTTACACGACCATAAGATGTCCAAGACTAAATATGCCAATACAACACAATATATACAAGCTATTGGGGGAGTAAAGTAAGAGAATATCAGAAGAACAATATAGCAGGGTGTATAAGTTTCCTATAATTGCATGGGAAATATTTTTCCCTATGGACCATAAAAGTAAATAAACGAAGAGTTGGGTTTATTTTATCGGTATTTTATTTATTGCTTTCTAATACAAAAAACATAATAAAAATTATCAGAAAAGTAATATACAGTGACAAAATACAGTTATTTTATTTTCTCAAGTCCAAAACACTTTCGAGATATAATTAGTTCAGCCCGCGAATGTTTTGGTTTTGACGCAATAAAGTTTAACAGTTCTTTTTTTTATTATTCGTTCAGAAACACCGCCTTGGACATACGTTTTATTTTGACATCCAGTAAAAAAAATATCGATTCAATAGTAACTGAACAATCGATAACGATTTTTGTAGAAGGGAAATTTTTTTCCCTTCAGCGTAAAAGGTTTAATGTTAGAAGAAAATCCCCCTAGTAATAGGACAGTTGCAAAATCTTTAAAATGCTCGGTGCCCACTGTAAACAAAATCATAGATGTTTATTTAAATATTAAGAAATCGAAAAAAACATCCAAAGCATTTTGCTGAACTCAAGACACGCTGCAGAATTCTATATGAGAAACAAGGAAAATGGAAAACAATTGTCATAATAGATGAATTATGGGTGTATTTAAAGGATTGTAGCAAAGAAAGAGCCACTTATTATTATAATAGGGGGAAAATGCAAGTACATGGTTCAAAGAATCGAAAGAAAGTTTTTCTAAAGGATTCATGATTGTTGCTACATTTTCATTTAATGGCAAATTAAAAATAAAGAGAGAGGTAAGAAATGTCAAGATTAACTCAAAATACTATCAGAAACCGCCAATTTTTTTAAATTAAACACCAGCGCTTTATCGACGGCTCCATCAATCCAAGAAACTCCATCAGCAGTCACACATCAAAATCCACTGTGAATGTCCTAACCTTCCCACTGCCGGATATATCCGTTCATTAGGCAGCAGGTTTCACTACAGTTGAAGCTTTATTTAAATTAGTATAATTCAACAAATATAATCCAGCTTTAAAAAATTTAGCTATGATTGACACTTTCAAGGCTTATAAGCACATATACGTAAAAAACTATATACCATGATAGAAAATCCATCTCTTAGTAACATTTAAAATAAATTGCAGAGAAAAAAACATCAAAATTTTGCCTTTTTACTCGGCAAAAAAATGGAACAAAATACCGGCATCAAGGCCATTGCTTTCACTTGACATCCCTACTAAATCTTGCGGTGGATTTTTGTGCTTTCTGGTTTTTAAAATATGCATTATAAATATGCCACAACTCTTAGAGGAATCTCTTCAGGAGGAATCAGACACTTCAAAAGGCATTATTATCCTATAAATTGCGGTGTCGAAAGATACGTCAAAATAAGCGCCGTCAAATAGAACATTTAAATTACAAGAATTTTATGTAATTCAGTTTAGTCAATATAATATACATCGTCTAACAAATGTGTGAACAGCTTCTGTATACCCTTAAAAATGACCATTGTTCATTGCAATAAGATACTTAATCATAATCTGCAGTTTGAATGCTTTTCTACACTAGCTTTGACAGGGTTTTACAGGGTTTTCTTTCCTCTTTAATTTGATGACGGTCTTCTATGCAATATCGAGGAATGAAATATACTGTTTTGTTTACGCATCTGGAATTTCAGAATAATTCCTGCAGTATTTTTCTAGATATTTAGCAAAACGTCGAAATTCGGAAGTGATCACTGTAGACTATAGATACTGTAGACACAGATCATATAGTGTATAGGTATGTATGTATAATACTGGAGCTCGTCTAATCCAAAACAACCAAAAAATTCCATAAAAAAAACTTACAAAATTGAGATTTTGCGCTATTGAAAGCCGTGGATGTCCTGCAACAAAAATCGTTTAAAAAGATTTTCATTTAAAGATATAAATAAGTTCATAATTTTAGTTATATATACATTTTATGTATATTTAAAATTATTTTAAAAGGGTCGAATAATGCCGCATGGGTGAGAAATTTTTTTTTATAAAATAAGGAGATGCTTACGAAAAGCAGTGTTAGCTGATTTATCTGAAACATTATTTAAATTATCTTCCTTGGATTTCTCAATGTATAATCGCCAAATAATTATTATTAAAACGTAATAAATTAATAGAAACGCATTATTTTAATCTTCAACTTGTCATCTTTTATTTATAATTAATTGCCTACTTTTCAGACGTTAAAATATTTAATTGTTGCACTTTCCTAGAGTTTAGGTAAGCATTTATGGACGCATTATTTAATACATTTTTTTCCAATAGCTTCTATTTGTAGGTGTTTCACAGGATATAATATTAGGATCACCTGTTATAAGATTAATGCATTAATTTGTAATTAAGGTTAAAAAGTATTAGCACATTTCTATATAATTTGCATAATTCTGTACAGTACCAGTAAATGGATTAAAATTCGAATGCAAAATTCCAGTTTTATATACAAACAAGTGAGAAAAATCATGCGTTAAGCATAGATTATGAAGCATTTTCCAACACTTAATGAAACCTTTAGCAAAACTTTGTTATTTAAGGAAATAATAGTGAATAGCCAAATATACCCAAATATGTATTCCAGTACTTTTGAACAGTCCTGTATTTCACATGCCAGTTGATGTAATGGGAAAATTTAGTTTAGCAAGAAAATACCCAGGAGCTTGAAATTTCTTTTTCAGCAAATCATACTATCAGATGGAAATATACTTGAATACTTTTGTTCAGCCCTGTAGTTTACATTGTACCTTTATTACACGTCAACATTAGACTAAAATTTATTGTAAACTAAAACACTTTTAAAATAACTGATATCACATTCTCATAAATTATTATTCATAGGCGTCCATGTACCGAATTCTTTGCGTGGCCCTGTATATCCTTTTATCTATATTCTGCAAACATTTCTCAGTAAATTGAATGAAGCTCAGCGTAAAAATACATAGCTTATTTAAGAACTACGTTTAAATAATTTACGCTCATATTCAGTAACGTTGGTAAGCTCTTTTGGGTTGCCCTGTATATCAACTATATCATTTATACACACCATATAATGTGCATATATGTAGCGAAATATAAACGCGAATATCATAATTAAAATGCATTTCATCCCTCCATCAGCCATCATCGGACACATATACGGTACTTCGGAAAGAATATACTATTTGAAATCTTTTGTATAGCCCTGTAAATGCTATGTACTTGATATTATGCAAGACAGTAGAGTATAATTTATATTAAGCTTCAATGCCATATATTAATTTTATCATATATTAAACAGCTTAATATATTTAAAATATGTCACACACAATTCCCCTTTTACCACTATCTAATGGAATTCTTTTGTGTGGCCCTGTAAATGAATAATAGCTACATTTTCACCTTATATTTTATAGAATGCAGATTTTAATATGTTTGACAGGGTATAACATCTTTAAAATTCCTTTGAAACGATTTTTCCCCATAGGCCGTAATGTAATGAGAAACTTTTGATTCGCCCAGTAAATAAACTAATCATGGTAGAAACTTCATTTTCGATTGGACTTGTGCTAGAGTATACGTCAATAACGTCTTAAAATTTCATGGCAATCCGAGTATATTAACGATTTTTTCCAATGGGCAATAATGTAATGAAAAACTTTTGATTCGCCCTGTAAATAAACTAATCATGATAGAAACTTCATTTTCAATAGGATTCGTGCTAGGATAAACGTCAATAACGTCTTAAAATTTCATGGCAATCCGAGTATATTAACGATTTTTCCCCTTAGGTCGTAATGTAATGGGTACTTTGGTTTCTCTCTCTAGATAAACTAATCATGGTAGAAACTTCATTTTCAATAGGGTTCGTGCTAGGGTAAACGTCAATAACGTCTTAAAATTTCATGGCAATCCGAGTATATTAACGATTTTTCCCCTTAGGTCGTAATGTAATTGGAAACTTTTGATTCTCTCTGTAAATAAACTAATCATGGTAGAAACTTCATTTTCAATAGGGTTCGTGCTAGGGTAAACGTCAATAACGTCCTAAAATTTCATGGCAATCCGATTATATTAACGATTTTCCCGTAAATTTAATACCCGTAAAATTTAGGCCGTAATGTAATGGGAAACTTTTGATTCGCCCTGTGGATAAACTAATCATGGTTAAAACTTCATTTTCGATAGGATTTGTGCTAGGGTAAACGTCAATAACATCCTAAAATTCCATGGCAATCCGAGTATATTAACGATTTTTCCCCGTAGCCGTAATGTAATGGGAAACTTTTGATTCTCTCTGCAGATAAACTAATCATGGTAGATACTTCATTTTCAATAGGGTTCGTGCTTGGATAAACGTCAATAACGTCCAAAAATTTCATGACGATCCGAGTATATTTACGAGAGTTAGAGCGCGGCCAGACGGCCAGACAGCCATACGGACAGACGGCCAGACAAACCGAATGCATAAGCACTTTTCAACTTTATTGTACAGTGCTAAAAAATTGACTGAATAAATTAACAAGTAAGAAAAATCATGTCTTAAGCATAGATTATGAAGCACTTTCCAACACTTAATGGAATCTTTAACAAAACTTTGTTATTTAGGGAAATAATAGTGTATAGCCAAATATACCCAAATATGTAATCCAGTACACTAGAACAGCCCTGTATTTCATATGTCAGTTCATATAATGGGGAAATTTAGCTTAGCAAGAAAATACCCAGTAGCTAGAAATTTCTTTTTCAGCAATTCATACTATTAGATGGAAACATACTTGAATATTTTTGTTCAGCCCTGTAGTTTACATTGTACCTTTATTACACGTCAGCATTAGGCTAAAATTTATTGTAAACTAAAACACTTTTAAAACTACTGAAATCACATTCTCATAAATCATCATTCATAGGTGTCCACGTACCGAATTCTTTGCGTGGCCCTGTATATCCCTTTATCTATATTCTGCAAACATTTCTCAGTAAATTGAATGGAGCTCAGCGTAAAAATGCATAGCTTATTTAAGAACCACGTTTAAATAATTTACGCTCATATTCAGTAACGTTGACGAGCTCTTTTGGGTAGCCCTGTATATCAACTATAACATTTATACACACCATATAATGTGCATATATGTAGCGAAATATAAACGCGAATATCATAATTAAAATGCATTTCATCCCTCCATCAGCCATCATCGGACACATATACGGTACATCGGAAAGAATATACTATTTCAAATCATTTGTATGGCTCTGTGAATGCTATGTACTTCATATTATGCAAAACAGTAGCGTATAATTTATATAAAACTTCAGTGACATATATCAATTTTATTAGACATGAAAAAGCTTAATATATTTAAAATATTTCACACATAATTCCCCCTTTTACCATGATCTAATGGAATTCTTTAGTGCGGCCCTGTAAATGAATAATAGCTACATTTTCACCTTATATTTTATAGAATGCATATTTTAATATGTTTGACATGGTATAACATCTTTAAAATTCCTTTGAAACGATTTTTCTCCATAGGCCGTAATGTAATAGGAAAGTTTTGATTCGCCCTGTAGATAAACTAATGATGGTAGAAACTTCATTTTTGACAAGACTTGTGCTAGGGTAAACGTCAATAACGTCCTAAAATTTTATGGCAATCCGAGTATATTAACGATTTTTCCCCTTGGGCCGTAATGTAATGGAAAACTTTTGATTCGCCCTGTACATAAACTAATCATGGTAGAAATTTCATTTTCGATAGGACTTGTGCTAGGGTAAACGTCAATAACGTCCTAAAATTTCATGGCAATCCGAGTATATTAACGATTTTTCCCCTTAGGCCGTAATGTAATGGGAAACTTTTGATTCTCTCTGTAGATAAACTAGTCATGGTAGATACTTCATTTTCAATAGGGTTCGTGCTTGGATAAACGTTAATAACGTCCAAAAATTTCATGACGATACGAGTATATTTACGAGAGTTAGAGCGTGGACAGGCGGACAGACAAACGGAATACATAAGCACTTTTCAACTTCGTGGGAAAGTGCTAAAAATAGAAAGTAAATTTAGATGTTAAAAGTAATTCAAATACATCATAGCTCTCTCGACAAGCAACATAGATTTTAAAGACAACTCAAAATCGGATGCATCTCATTTTATGTTGGTCGAGGCGTAGGAGCAAATGCAGGGGTAATTTAACTATGAGTGGGGAGGCAAGAGTGTTGAAATCTAAATTATAAAGGTATATATTTGAAAAGAAACGACCGAGCCGAAATTACGAAATCCAGTTATGGAATGGACTATATTCCAAATATGAGTTCGAAGCTTAAAAAAGTCACGTGCTACCGGTAATTTACTGAAGGATTTTCTAAGTAATAAGGGAAGTCGGGGCCTCCGTGGCCGAGTGGTCAAGACACCATGCCGCCGATCGCTTATGAGTGTAGGAGGTTGTGGGTTCGAATCCCGCTGGCTCCATTACACCTACTGTTTGTGTGGAGCTGTTTTTATTTTTGTGTGCTTGTGTTGAAAAATTTTCTAGTGCTGTCTGGTCCCTGTATATTGACATTGGCTTATAAGAAGGTTTTCGTTTCGAGCCCACGAATCAATATCAATAAGTATGTGCTAAATAATAAGAAGGCAAACCAGTACTGCCTTCCTTCATGAACGGTTTAATTGGTTAGCGGCGATTTACATTACGTCTACGGATTCTTCCGTGTTAAATGTTTTTGCCTTGACCACGTGATGCAGATGGAATATTCTCCACAAAAATGATGAAAGGTAATAAAAAAAATAAAAGGTATATCAACGATAAATACTTTTAATAGAATGAATTTGACTATAAGATTTGGAAAATAAAAAAATAATTTACGCAAACTAAAGTAAAAAAAAAAAAAAAAAAAAAAAAAAAAAATAGATTTTGAAATAAACAGAATATTGTTAAACATAGGAATAAATTAGTAAACTTTTTGAATAAAACGCGAAGTTGGAAAATGCCCTAAAATAAACAGAAAATACAATTACATAGAAAGCACTTACAATTTATAAGCAGATCAGGAAAATATAAATAATAATACAAACACTAATAAACAATATTATAAATAACATCTTCATTCCCAAATATAGTTATTTCAGTGGTATAGCAAAAGAAAATATATGGCCCTGAACCTAGCATCTTGACGTTGAAGAAAAGAGTGTCAATATGCCATTATCGTTGAGATATTTTTCAATTATACAGTCCTAGTTACATTAATTTATGTGCTACAGGAACATCTGTTAATAGTTTATCCATTTTTGCTTCTTAATACTTACTTAGTTGCTGATAGTCAACAAAAATATCTTAGTAATAACCAAATAATCATAAATTTTAACTTATTTAAACACTCTTATGATTTCAACAATAGTAATAAAATAATTCGTAAATAATGATAACAGTAAACAGATAAAAAATAATAATAATGGTGTTAATAAAGTATTCAATAATTAGCAACAGGTAATTGTCTCCAATGGTATCGGTTAGGTTTAAACTTTACATGGGAATAATTTGATTACACATAATTAATTTTAGAAAAAAAAAGAAGAAACCGTATGAAGTACGGGCCAATCAGGGAAGATGCAATTGTCCGTCATCGCAAGAACCCAACTTGTAGAAGCGATGAAAAAAAGAAAAAGCATTTGGTCTTTGGTGCTTTTTAGCTCACGGGCTATGAAAGCCTGGGATTTCATGTGCCCGTCCGTTCTGTATAATTTTGTCGAGTTATTTCAAATTTTTTGATAATCGGGTGCAAAGATCAATTGCAGGGGCAATCAAAAGTATTCAATTACATTATGGTCAATGGGGGAAAAGTTTCAAATGTATTTTATACGTTTGAAATTTAAAATACATAATTGTTACATAATTTTGTCGAGTTGTTTCAAATTTTATGAAAATCGGATGCATAGATCAATTACAGGGACAATCAAAAGTATTCCGTTACATTACGGTCAATTGGGAAAAATGTTTCAAATGCATTTTAATGGTGTTACCTCATTTAAACTTAATAAAATTTATAAGCAACTATAAAGTACATATTATAATATACATTTTGCATAATCTGTGGTGCAAAGAATATTTTTTATTGATTTACAAGGCCACACAAAAGTATTTTATTGCATAATAGTATAGGCAGAATATTGTTTGGTGCGCATTTTAATTGTAATTCTTTACAATTTTATGAGATTGATGTATGAGCGTGATATTTTTAAAACTTCGTTATCGTACGAACGCACTTCATTTGCCACGCTTCACATGCGATTTCCAACTTGTTTATTTAGTTAACTTAATTTGGGTTTTGCAAGTAAAGATACTATTTTACAAACGATTTTTACTTACCCATCGTACGTAGTAGAGAATAAGTCTTGCAGTCTTTTTGAAAATCGGAAAAAAAAATTGTGAAGGATTTACACATTTCAGGCACTGGAGATTCCGAAAAAAAATATATATATAATTACCGTCGGTCTGTCTGTCTGTCTGTCCGCAATGATACGCGACAATGTCTTTTGTATCATATCATATCGTCTTTGTATCGTATTGACCGTGAGACTTTTTGTATTTTTATTATGAATATATGATTATGGTCCTTATCAGATTGGAACCGAAACATTGTGTAGCACAACCGAAATGTTGTTTGTTTTTATTTTATTTTTTTATTTTTTATTTATTTATTTATTTATTTATTTATTTTGTACACAAGTAATGAAAATTGTTTATTAAAATGTTTTATAAAAAGTGAATTTCTTAAAATCTTGAGATTTAAAAATCTAATGGATTTAATAAACTTTTAAACTAATTTGTTGATTTTACAGCACTATACTAACAGTTGGATTGCCTGCATAACACTGTAAAATGTACAATTATACCGTTAAATAACTATAATATACAACAATATAAACTGTAATACATCGCCAAGTAATATTATATGGTATTTTTGTGCATTTTCATTTTTAAAATGTTATTGTTTAAGTTTTGTTAAGGTAAGTGTACCAGTAGTGGGCCACGTACCTATAGTGGGCCACCAGTTTTCAAAGTTGAAAAACAAGTTTTCTAGTCACCCCTGTCAGATAACAAACTAACTGCTGTTTGGATGGAACCCTTATCTGTTATCAGACAAAGGGACAACTTCAGTATTCCGATAGTCTTTGAGTTGGAAGGTTGTTTTTCTACCAGTCTCAAAATAAAAGGATTTTGTGGCTCATTCTTACTGCTTTTCTTAAGAGGTAAATATTCATTCAATATTTTTTTCTTTAAAAGTATATGGTATTTTATATTAAAATGTCACATTTCTAATACACTGAATAAATGAATACTTTATTCCTTATGCTTAAAAGGTATAAAACTAATATATTATTAAGTTTGGGGGGTGGTCCACTTCTGGTTCATTAAATTTCAATTTGTTCCAGTAGTGGGCTACCTGGCCCACTACTGGTACACACTTCTGGATCATTAAATTTTAGTTTCTTCCAGTAGTGGGCCAGATGACCCACTACTGGTGCACACGTGACCCACTACTGGAACAACCAAGAACAACTGGAACAACCATGATTTTGTTAATATGTTTGTAGTGTTTTATGTATATTTTATTATATATGTTTATTATATTGCAGGATAATAAAGAAAAGAAAGGAGCAAAATTATACAGAAGAACAACTAAAAAGTGCAATTGCGGATGTGGAGAACTGAAAGAGAGTCCGTTCTGTAGCCAAGCAGTATAATATTGCAAGAACAACTTTGCAAAGGAAATTGAAAGGAGGAGTAAAATTAGCTACACAGAAAGGCCCAAGTACATTGTTTACCAACGACCAGGAAGACAACATTGTTTTGTGGAATAAAAGCTTGGCCAGTAAAGGATTTCCTATTACAAAAGAAATACTCATGATTAACGTAATAAAATGGGCAAAAGAGCATAAAAGCACTTTCAATGGAGAAAATAGTCTTCCTGGACGAAAATGGTATGAGAGTTTTTTAAAATGCCATCCTGACATTAAAATGCGTACCAGCCAAAATTTAACAACGAGCAAGAAAGAAGTGTCACAGAAGAGTATAAATGATTGGTTTCTAGAGGTTGAGACTTATTTAAAAAACAAAAAAAACTGGACAATGTCTTGTGTAACCCCCAGAGGGTTTTCAATTGTGATGAGACGGATTTTTTTTTTTTTTAAATGCAAAGCCAGAAAAAGTTTTTGTTGAAAGAGGATCAAAAAAGGTGTATACCACTGCTGGAGCTGATGAAAAACTTAATTTCACTGTTCTTTTAACGCCCAATGCAGCTGGTGAACTTGCACGACCAATGATCGTTTATAGGTAAACATGTCTAAAATCATAAATCTAGTAAATTAAACCTTGAAATTGTTAAATATGTTTTATATCCTAATTTTTTGTCTTTCCAATTTTCAGGTATGATAGGATCCCTCAACAAATTACAAAGGCCATGCCTCCTGATTGAGCTATTGGAAAGTCGGAAAGTGGACAAAAATGACTCAAGAAACATTTTATGAGTATGTGAGAAACATTTTTGAGCCATATTTAAATTAGCATAACATAGAGAAACCTGTACTTTTATTTATGGATGGACACACTTCTCACATATCTATAAACCTAAGCACTTTCTGTATAGCTCATTGAATTGAAATGGTAGCTTTGCTCCCAAATGCCACACACCTGATGCAACCTATGGACGTTGCTGTTCATATGTTGGCCATATTCTTAAAAGCGCTTGGCGGCAGGATGTAGTGAACTTCAGAATAACCCATGAAGGCAAACAACTACAGGAACATGAATTTCCACCAGTTCTAAAGTCATCTTTAGATCGCTTAACTCCTGCAGTAATTGTCAGTGGACTCTGTACATGTGGACTGGTTCCATGGGACCAAAGAAAGTAACTGTTCAATCCAAAGTAACATCAAAGAAAGTGGTAATATCACCAATAAAAGAAAGAAAAATGACTTCTTTTTTGGATATTTTCGAAGAAAAAATTGGAGAAGAAAAAATGAAATCTTTCTTAGAAAATAAAGGTGAATGGAAAGGCCTTGTAGAGCAAACAGATCTTTATTACTTATGACTGGAGACGAAGGAGACATAGAACAAGTAATCAGTTTTCCAGGTAAACTATCACAAAATAATTTTGGTATTAAGCACTTAAAATTGGTATATTTTTTTTACTATTATTTATAAAAATGTTCTATTTATTTATTAAACATTTTACTTCTTATAGAGTACACCAGTCATATCTATTGAGGCGGCATGCAATGCAGAATCAATTGATACTGTTGAATATGCTGATGCTGAAGTGGATATTCCAGAAGGATCAACCGGGCCAGTTGCTGGACCATCTAAAATGTACCATCTTCCTTTAAAAGAGTTCTTTTCTGGCCAGAATTAGAAGATCAAACAAAGAAAAGGAGAAAGCGAGAGAAACTTCCTGCAATTGTGACTTCTATTCAAATGCTCCAATGTTCTAAGAAGAGAGAGGATATTAAAAATGCTAAAGCTGCAGAAAAAAAGAAAAGGAAAAAGAAAAAAGAAAAATTCAAAAGGAAGAGTTGAAGAAAACATATAATGAAAAAAAGAGAGCCAATAACATGGCTGTAAAGGAAAAATAAATGCAGTTAAATTTAAATCCCTCTCACATTGTTTTTTTTCTTTTTTCTTTTTTCTTTTTTTTTTATAAATATAATATAAATATAATGTAGTTTTACAATAATTTCAGCATTTAATTATCCTTTTTATTATGAATATCTTTTTATTTATCACTACTGCAAATTAACAAATAGGGCAGATATAGTCTTTTAAGTTATAAAATATTACAGACTGTTCGAAAAAAACTAAACAGAAGCTGAAATTATTTTACGTAATCATCAAAACTTCTAAGTATGATTTCATTATTGCGTATATTTAAGTATAGATATGTAAAAAATGTTATAACCTCAGTACAGTACATATTAAACTCAAGAATGGAGTGGCCCACTTCTGGGGCATCAGAAATTTAGTATGCCCACTACTGGAGCATAGAGGAAGGTAAAATTTTTTATTTTTCAGTTTTTCTAAAGAATATATTTTAAAAAATTGAATGGTTATTCTGATACAGGAAGGTAAGGACTAGGATAAAAAAATATATGTTTTTTGGAATTCACAAACATATCAATAATAATTAGACAAATGTCCTTAAGTGGCCCACTACTGGTGCATTTACCTTACTGTAAAATATACAATTTTTTTTGTGCTCACTTTAATTAAAATCCGTACATCAAATGCATCTAAAATAGACGTTTTTCACGCATTTAATATCAATTTAACAAATATTTTATCGAGAAATAATATCACAAGTAAATATATATATATATATATATATATATATATATATATATACTTAAGTATGAAAACATATTTTTATCACTTGCACACGGAAAAATAACTGCTGCTATGAATGGAATTTTTGCCCGTCTAAAAAAAATTCGAATTTAATCAACTATCCATCTTTAAATATAATCTAATGAGCTAATGAAGCGTCGTAAAACTGTTACAATGAATTATTTTAATTGCTAAAACTTAGCAAATAAAGCACGAATAAAAAAAAAATAATAAAAAACGTAATAAAGAATTAACTAGTCGCTGGTGGCCACCGTTATAGTTAGCCATCATGGATATGTATAACATAATATGTGAAATAAAACATGTATATAAACTATTTATCAAATGCATTGCAATTCCAAAACAAAATTTAAACGTATATTTAAATATTTTAAATATACATAGTAATGATTTAATAAAGAGTTGTGATGAACCAATTTCAATGAATTCTATAAAACGCCAAACTACTCAAGTAGTCAAATTAAAGTCATGTATTATAAATGAAATGGATTATGTTATTATATTTTAAGTAATTAATGAAATACTAAAAAATGCCACAGGTACAATATCTCGCGATTTATTATCTGCACCAGGGCTAGCATAAAAATACTGAGTTCTGAATTTATCAGCACAGATGTCATATATGCACAACATTGGCGCGTTATTTAGGTCGCATTCGTGATTATGTAAATACATACCACCTAAAACTGTCGTTCAGTCCGTCCACATGTCCCCGCATAACAATGCAAAAACTACCCGACCGAATTATTTCAAATTTAAAATGTAAAATTATTGCATGATTTTGTCGAGTCATTTCAAATTTTATGAAAATAGGATGTACAGTTCATTTATAGGGATCATCAAAAGTTTTCGGTCAATGTGAAAAAATAGTTTCAAGTGCGTTTTAGTGTTGTTGCACTCCTTCAAACATAATACAGTTCATATGCATATCTATGACATATGTACTAAAACGTACATTCTGTACAATCTGTGGTGCAAAGAATATTTGTTATTAATAACCAGCGCCACACAAAAGTATTCTATTGCACAGAAGAATAGTGGGGAAAATTGTTTGGAATGCGTTTTAATTATATTAAACTAATTCGCACTTTGTGAAATTGAAATACATCGTTGAGGTTTAATAAAAATAAAAATAATTTTTTTAATTAAAGTTAATTTGTGTATAATATAAAGCATTCAGTATTTAGAGAGACACACAAAAGATTTCGGAATTCAAAACTTTATTATAGTACGAAGGGTGAAGGGTATCAGGTGAAAATGACATCACTGAAAAAAATGGAATACTCAAAAATTGGTAAATCGATGCAATCAAACGATAGTTTTGTAACCTGTACTGGGTTATGTCATTCAAAGTAGAAAAAAAGATGCTTAAATGTTAAGTTATGTACAGTATTTTCAATTAATCTAAAAGCTCTTGCAAATAATGCTTTTGACAACCAATATTCAATTTGGGTATTTTGCTAATAATTTGCCTATTTTCTTTTTAAAATAAACTATCAATTTAACTTTTCCCGTCAATAACTGTAAGCAAAAAATAAATGCCAGTATATTTTTACTTTAATTGGTAAGTTCAGGGGACAGTTCATAGCGATTTATGTTTGAAAACAATCATGGAATCAAAAATGAGTACATGTGTTTCTCAGCTTTCAGTACATTTGGTATCTTGAGTATGCGAAATGTGCTTAAAACTGAGTACTTTTTACTCCATTTTGAGAAGCCATCTTTTTTCAGTGATTGTTCTGCAAACAATCTGCATGCCATTAAATTAATTTTTAGAAACTTTTTTTTTTTTTACTTTCTAATGAATATTTCCGTTTTAGGGAGGTTAAAAAAATCTTATCGTAAAAATTAATCATGAAGTAAAAATGAGTAAGACATCAAAATACGGAAATAAAATTTGTTGAAAGCTTTTTCAAACTAAATTTACTAGTACTAAAATGCTATTAATTTCATTAATTCCTCGTATTTAATTCTTAAACATATTAATTCCTCGTATTTAGTTCTTAAACAGTTACCCCCAACATGGGACGTGCCCTGCAGGGGAGAATTTCAACTTTAAGTGAAGGGGGGGGGGGAGGCATCAGATATTTGTTATTAACCTTTTTTATTTAAGTTTATTTTGGTCCTTTTTTATGGAAAAATAATGTTGTACACACACACACACACAAAAAAAAAAAAAAAAAAAAAAAAAAAAAAAAGAAGTACACCAAGATAAAAATGATAATAAAATAATAAGTAGTACAGTTTTAAAATAAAATACAAAAAATCTTTTTATTCATATTTTAAAAGGTTTTCGTACAAATTTTTTTTAATACTACAATAACTCGTATAAAAAGAAAATTCATGATATTTAGATAGCTTTTTGATTTTATGGACATTTTAATTTTCTAGCTCTAGTTATATTTAAAAAAATGTTACAACTTTTTTGGATTATCATTTATGAAATGAATTCTAACGATCTAAACGCCGCCGCTGCAATTGTCCGAAGTATGAAATGACCCGGCACAACCTGCCTTCAGCTCGATTCATTAAACTTGTGGAATTTAACTACTTAGATTTCGCGGGCAACATTTGAAGTGTTCGGGTCGGTCAATAATATCCGTTCATGATGACCACTATCATCATATGACCATTATTTTGACCATAAAAACAAGTCTTATGCAGTTACGTATAAAAGTTTTAAAGGCAAAGATAGGTATGTAAACAATGAAAAGATGAGACCGAGGGAGGATAGTAAAGTTAGTGGCAATTGGAGGCAAAACGGGAGTAATGAGACTAATTTTTTTTCGGATAGGAAAATAGATTTTAAGAAGCTTAGTGATGCTTCAGTGTCTAAATGCTTTAAATGTGGTTTGAGAGGCCATTACCAACGTTTTTGTAATAAAGTGGGTAATGAGGGAAATAATAATGGTAATAAAGGGCGAAATCCGAAAGTGGGTGTACAGTACATAAGATTGTTGTAAAAGGAAATAAAAAGTTACCTAATGGAGCTATTGTGGCGAGGATATCGGCAAAGGCCAAACAGAGAACTAATATTATTGGTGAGAAATTAAATAAACTTGAGAAAATTGAAGTTAGTGTAAATGGGCAAAAAGCAAAAGGATTGGTTGACTCTGGATGTGAAATTAGCGTTATTCATAAAGAATTGGTACCGGAATTGAAATTAAAAGGAGAGGGTGGTATTTATTTACAAGGATTATTTGGTGAAGCAGTTAAATCACCGTTGGTTAAATTACCATTAGCTATTCCGCAATTCGGACAAACTAATATAATTCATCAGGAAGTACTTTGCGCAGTGACAGATAATATTAATGAGCAGGTAATTTTACATCCCGAGGTGATTAATGAGTTGTCAGGAGTCAATCGCGAGGAGCCATTGCTAGAGTCCCAAGAACTAGAAAGTTCGGAAATTATTATTGATAACTCGAGTGAAATGGAAGGTATGAGTAGCGATAATTTTAATGTTTACGCAATAGATGCGAGATCGGAAAATGTACAAAGCCTGAATACAGAAAAAATGGAAGTGGAAAAAAATTATAAAGCTATTGTTAGCAATTCCAATATGTTTAAGAAATTCCAATTGGAATGTAAAGAGTTAGAGAGAGCTCGGGAATTAGCTAAAATGGATAAAGGGGATTATTATATTATAAATGGTTTATTGTATCATAAAGAGAAAGGCAAAACTATAGCGCAATTAGTAGTACCCAAGGTAAGAAGGGAAGAATTCCTAAAATTAGCGCATAATTCGGTATTTGGAGGGCATCATGCAGCCAAGAAAACGTTACAGAGAATCAGGTATTCGTTTTATTGGGAGGGGATGGCGAAAGAAACTAAACAATTTTGTGAGTGATGTTTAGAGTGCAAATTGACTAGAGGGGTTAAAGTGAATGATAGAGTTCCTATTTCCCCGGTATCGCGTCCAGAACTTCCATTTCAGGTATTTAATATTGATTTAATTGGGACTATTGATCCTAAAAGTTCACAAGGGAATCAGTATATACTAACCTTAATTGATCAACATACCAGATGGTCGGATGCAATCCCTATAAAAAGTTTAACTGCTAAAACCGCGTGTGATGCATTGCTTCAAATATTTATGAGGACAGGAATTCCAAATACAATCGCCTGTGATAATGGAGCCAATTTCACTGCTGACTTAACGAAAGAATTTGAGAAAAGGTTAGGCGCTAGTCCACGATTTTCGACCTCACAGTACCCACAGTCTAACGGTCTTGTGGATCGTTTTAATCAGACTCTTAAGCGTATGTTACATCACACTATTAGGGAAGAAGGGAAAAAATAGCATGAACAAATACCATTTATATTATGGGCGTATAGGGAAGTCCCAAATTCTACGACAGGAATCGCACCTTTCCAGTAATTATATGGTAGAGCGCCGGAGGGTCCTTTATCAATTCTCAATTCATCTTGGGCAGGAGAAAATAAGGGGCACAGTTAGATACTATGCCGATTCATGAGTTATTTGAATAAACTTAGGGGACGCTTAGAAAGAGCCGCAAATGAGGCAAAATTACCGTCCGAGGTGCAACAAAATAGAATGGACTATCATTATAACTTAAGGTCAAAAGAAAAAACGTTCGAAGTAGGCGATAAAGTAATATTATTAATTCCCGATTCAACTAATAAATTATATTCTAGGTAGCAAGGGCCGGCAACTATTGGCGAAAAACGAAACCAGCATTCGTTTATAGTTGAGTTAGCCGACGGGAGTAGGAAGCACGTGCACCAAAATAAAATAAGAGAATTTATTGCTAAGTGTATTATAGTTAATATTGTATTTGAAGGTGATGAGGAATTTGGAAAAGTTGGGGAAAATTCCTATTTTGAACCGGAAATAAGAGGTAGAACGAGACATAGAGAGGTTCGAAATAAAAGGGTTATCTAATAGTCAAGTCAAAGATATAAAATCCATTTTAAGGGAGAATAAAGAGGTATTTATGGGTCTTGTACGATCAGCGGAAGTAGGGGAACACCGTATTGATCTGAAACCGGATGTGGCAAGAAAAAAGCCAAAGTTCTATAGTGTACCTCTAGTTTATAAAAAGGAAGTAGATAGGCATATACAGGAATTATTAGAATTAAATCTAATCGAAGTGTCAAATGCTGATATTAGTCATCCAATTGTTTGCGTGGGGAAAAAAGACGCAACTGTTAGACTTTGTATAGATTATAGAGCTTTAAATTCAGTAACGCAGGTTCCAACATTTCCGATGAAAGATTCCCAGCTATACTGCGGGGACAGCTAAATATTTATCTTCGACTGATTTATTGAGAGGTTATTGACAGATTAAAATGGCTGGGGAGTGCAAACATTTCACAGCTTTTACAACGCATAACGGAACTTATCAGTGGCGTACTATGCCTTTTGGTTTATCAGGCGAGGCTGCTACGTTCCAGAAAGATATGAATGAGGTTCTTCAAGGTCATCGGAGGTATGTTTAAGCATATATTTATGATGTCATCATTTTCTCCGACACCTGATAAGAGCATTGTGAACATGTTAGGTCTATCATAGAAGAACTTAAAAATAGAAATTTTACGATTAGGCTGGATAAATGTAAATTTGGAGAGAAATTTACTAAGTTTTTAGGTCATGTAATTGGGGATGAAACGCATGCACCTCATGAGGAGAAAATAGAAGCAATAAAGGATTTAAAGGGACCAAAAACTAAAAAGGAAGTTAGATCTGTTTTGGGATTAATGGGATTTTACCGTTCTTATATTACAAATTATGCAGAAATTGCTATCCCTTTAACCGAATTAACTAAAGGGAAGGTTAAAAATACTGTACCATGGGATGAAAGGGCAGAAGAAGCATTTAATACCCTTAAAGATGAGATATGTAAAGTGACGAGTTTGGCTACACCTACCGTAGGCTGGGAATATCAGCTTCACGCCGATGCTTCCAATCTGGCAGTAGGATGTTGTTTTACTCAAAAAGATGAAAAAGGTCAGTTTAAAATGATAGCTTTTGCCAGTCAGAAATTGTCAGGGCCTCAGCATGCTTCGCCGAGTATAGAGAAAGAGGCTTGGAGTGTTCTCTTCGGGTTGCGAAAGTTTGAAAAGTAGACCTATGGATCTCAAATTGAGAACATAACGGATCATAATCCATTAAAATTTCTCACTGAAACAACCCCAAGGTCCCCCAAACTCACTAGATGGGCTCTTGCCTTGCAACGCTGGAACCTGAGTATTTCTCATCGTCCAGGAGCGCAACATTTGAATGCTGATGCAATTTCTATGCTACATAGGAAGAGCTGGGAAGTACAACCAGTTACTAGCCCATCAGCATCAATGACCAAATAGTGGACAACCTTAAAGGGATGTCATCACGTATTTAATTTTTTTCTGTGTATGTGTAATTATATTTGAATTTTGTGTTTATAATAGTGTATTAGCATGTATAGTTTTTATGTAATAATAATATTAGTGCAGGGTTCATTAGAGATGTCAGTAGATAATGTTCAGACATCTGGAAATACCTATATAATAAGCATAATGAAGAAACCTGCAAAGAGACTATTGAAGTCTTCTGTGATATTACTATATGTTTGGGGAAAATTAGCCTCTAAAAGGCATATTTTCCGCTAAGGTGGGGGGTGTCAGGTTCTGAAAAACATCTTCTATTAGAACTGGAATTTATGTTATTTTTATCTTATATTTTATGTATTGTATGGGCTGTGTACCGAACTTTCAAGGTGACATTCTTTCTTTGTCTAAAGTGGGAGTGAACATGTATAGGTGTAGTAAAGTGAAAAAAGAAGATTGCAGAGGGGCATGTTCGTCCTTCAGTGATGTTCGTGAAAGATGAGCAAATAAAGGACATTCCACGAATCAAGGAGACGACGTGGATTGCGAGCAACGGTGGAACTCCGTAGGGGGGTTTACACTGGGAAAAATCAAGAATTGAGAAGGGCATTTTTTTGGTTGAGAGATAATCAGTTCGGGACGGAGAGAGCAGTGTGAACGGGTGTCCTTAGGTGTAGTGCTCTGGTCGGACAGCGTAGGCTGAGAACCCATGTGTTGGGAGATTCGAAATTGATCTCCAGTAAAGTTAATCTAACGTGTAAAGAGTGAGAGGGATAATATGTAATTTGAATAGTACGCAGCCAGCGTTTATTGTATTAGTTTAATGTTGAACCGGATCACCTATTTCCGAGTTATAAATGTAAATAGTGTTTTATATTGTGTACATAGGGTTCACACAATCCTCTCAGTGGGTGACCGATATCACCTAATATATAATATCGGTGGTGGCAACAATAACTACTACGGACTTTCTTCAAAGTTCTGCGGGCTAAGAGAAAACTCCGACAGGGCACAATGATACAAATGACTTTTTTTATTATTTTTTTTTAAATTACATGCAAAAATAAAATATAAAAGAACGATTGTAAATTTTTATAACACACTACACAAGTTTTACAGACACCACATGGAAAAATAACTTGAAATTTCTGCTTTTTGGACAATTACCACAATTAAAATTTTGGACAAGATATTAGCAACAATATTTTGGTTTAATGTAAATATGGATATCATGCAATGTTGTTCATACGAAAAGGAAGAATTTCATAGAATAAGTCCTATTAGTTAACTAACATTTGTCAGTTGGTAGTAAACCCGATTATGAAAAATTACATAACAGGTTGTAAAATCTCCTCATTAGTGAATGTATTGCGAATGATAAGCAAACGTACATGAAGCATACATGTCTAAGTCAGATAAGCAGTTTTGGTCAAGAAAGTTGAAATTCATAACAACAAAAATATACACATTCATGATTGCATAGACATCTACATAAGGATATATTGATTTGGTGAAGGTAAGTAAAATTATGAATAAAAGTAACATGCTGCAATGCTTATCATCGATTTAAAGGACACCAAACTGGTCGCAAGAGACGGCTAGTAAACAAAAGAGCAAGAATGTTGTCCACTTGTGTTGTTAATAAGAATTTTTATCTGCCCCCCCCCCCCCTTCCTTACACTCCTACTCCGTTCGAGGCATGTGCAACAAGACTTTATTACTATTGAATGCATTACGTAACAAAAAGCTATTATAAAATACTTTTAAATAGCAAGCTTTCTTTTAAGTGTTATTTGAATAAAGTCATATTTTATTGGCTTATCTTCTTTTGAATCAATAAAGTATGCGAAAAATAAATTTAACCGGTTTTGTATACTAATCCAAAGAAAAGAACTAAAGTCTAAGATAAATAAATAAATAAAAATCCCCTTTGATAAAGATATTATTAGTGGGGGGAAGGGGTTTCAAGGGATGATATTGAAAGGTGGGGGGCAGGGGGTCCAGAATTGCAAAAAAGTTGTTATACAGAACCTAACCATTCTTTTCAAAGATGTACTTTGCAAATTTTATTTATTCAATTGCAAAACAAAAGCATCCTAACTTTTGTGAATAGGATCATTTTTACTATTGTAAAAACGAACAATTTGAACAAATGTCTTGTAATGATTACGTTTTGTTATTAGTCGTATTTAGAAAGTAAGTCATGGATTTACAAAGGCTATAGAAAATTGTTGTAACGAGATCCTTTTAAAGATCTTCTGTACATTCTTTAAAAATCAAACTACAAAAAAAGGCATCCCAATTTTTGTGAATGAAATTATTTTTACTATTATAAAAACGACCAGTTAGAGTTCTTACGCTGATATGTTGTTTTTTCTCTTCTGATTGCTGACTCACATACTATCAGATGTTGAAAAATCTTTGATAAAATAGATTAATGTTTTCTAGACATCTCCAAACATTTTTTTCAAACTGGTTATTATGTTCATTATTTCTTTTTTTCTGCTATTAAGGAGCGAGACCCTCAACTACCGAAGTTCCTCGCTTAATGTTAAGTCTAGGGTCATTTGATTTCTGCATGTTAAATATCTGTCCATGGAATTGACATTTTTAACTCCTTTTTTCAGGGTTCTCTTCTTAAAGGACGTCACTTCTTTTTTTTTTTAGTTTTCAAAATATTTTTCTGATCTCTACGTTTATTTATTTATTTTTTTTTTGTTTGTTTGTTTTATGCTTAAAGTACTTGGAGTAAATTTTAAACTCTTCATATAAAATTAAGCATAGATTTTAGAAATATTTTGAAAACTAAGGTAACAAAATAAGAAAAAAAATCTTTTTAGAAGCGTACACAGTTAAATAAATAGTTTGGAAATGAAATAAAAGTTAGGAACTTTTCACGGTCATTTTAATCATAACACACGGTCATTCCAGTTCGAAGTTTATCTTGCGCGGAAGTCCGGATATTGCGGGCGGAAATCGTAACATATCCCAAACGAGGTACTTCTTCCAATTAAGTAGTGAAAGAGGAAAGGATCTTTCATCATGAAACTGACGTCGTCATTGTGTATTTACATTGCTGCAGGCTGAAGGAGAAAATCATTGTCTATTCGAAAAATTATTGAGATGGAGCAATTTTGGCATTTTGTCTTTAGTGAATGTTTTCTTCGGAAGAATTCGAAAAACATTTACTTAAAAACAGAATTTAAAAAAAAGTGTGGTATTTTTTGAATTTTTATCAGTGATCCAGTAAGAGTTCCGCATAAACCTCTGAGAAAAGCTTTCAACAAAGGTAAGGATTGATTATTTTTTATGACATTTACATGTTTAGATGAATTAATATTCAAAAATAGCTATAATTCTGTATGTTCATAAACCTTGAATAGTTAGTTTTATTTATTCAAAATGCAATTTAACTTAAATGTTAAAATTTATTGTTTAAAAAATTAAACAACAATTTTGTTTTATGTGTTCATTGAAAAATATTTCAATTTGAAATGAAAAAAATGGAGGTTAAATGTACACATTTTATAATTACGATGATTACAGAAAAATTACTATCAAAAATGACATATTAATGTATTTAATCATATGTCATTATGATCATAATGTTTTTATGATGTTTATTATGTGATTACAAAAGTTAAAAATTTACAAATGAAATAGAAATATCATGCCAATTTAATTAGAAATAAATAAACTTATATATATATATATATAAATATCTTCCCATTACCAATACAATATTGTAACAACAGTCATAGTGTTATTTATTACGATTATAATGTCACGGTGCAGATCCAGGAATTTCAAGAACAGGAAATTCTTCACTATCAGTAACTTATAGAAAATTTATCTTTAAGGAAGTCCGGGGTACATTTCAAACTAATATTTATTTAAATATAATTAGATTTTCAATTAATTATCAGCTGTTAAATTACTATTGAAATTATTGAATGTTTAAGAAGCGATTATCAAATTGCTATAACTAAGCGTAGAATCGATAGAGTGAAAAATGTCCAAGCCGGAAATCGAACCCTTGGAATAACTCTCAGAGTGCTCGGCCATTCCCATACCTATCGCCGGTTAAGTGGTTAAGCTACGAGGGCAATGTCCAAACGATTTCGATCTGTTGGTTCTAATCTTAGCTAGCAATTTGGTAATCGCTTATTAAATATTCAATAATTTCAAGAGTAATTTAACTGCAGTTAAATATGTATTCACCGATGCTGGGTTTGTTTGTGTCTCACGTTACGCTACAGGTTTGTGTGCTCATGCAGACGATTCCATTTTGTGTTGAAGTTGCAGACGGTATTTGCATATTAACGCCACCGCAGCAGAAGTTGCGCTAATGTGACAATAAAGAGCAATCTTGTTGTTCGCACGCACAAAAAAATTTTGTTAAAAATGAGCAAAAAAAAGTACTAAAAAATCACTAAAACACTAAAAAAGTACTAAAAAATGGCATAAAAAATTATCAAACAACAAGGAATCCAAAAGATAACTGCGTGTGCTGCGGTGGCGTTAATACGTAAGTACCTTGCAACCTTTGCAATTGTGAGCGAGAAATTACAAACTGAACATCGTCCTCGTAACTTAAATGTTAGAGCATTATTCTAAGGGTTCTGGTTCGATCCCCGGGTTGGACATTTTTTACTCTCTTAGTTCTACGCTTAGCTAGCAATGAGATAACCACTTCTTAAATGCACATTTTAAAATAATTTTTATTTATTGAGTTAAAATTCCGAAATTTTTTTGTGATGATTAACTATACGATTTATAAACAAAAATACATGATAAAACTTTGCAGATTTTTTTTTAAAAATAGATAAAATTTAAAATTTTTGAAAACAGGAATGTACATTAAAATCGTTATAACTCGAAATATTTGTAGATGTTCAATTTTTTTTTTCATGTTAATAAACAGGAATGTATATTTTTTTAAATTTTGATTCAGCATTTAAAATATTTTCCATAAAAATTAAAAATATTAGAGTCAAAATTAAAAAAAACGATGTAACTTGTTTTAAAAGAATTTATATTTTCAAATTTTCCGAATTCAAAATTAAATTAAAACAATCAAAAAAGAAGCGTTCCAAGTATCAACCATTTATCTTTTACGGTTTTAGACTTTAAATACAAGAAAGATGAAAAAATCCATCATGAAGATAAAAAAAATTCACAAAAAGTCGTTTTTATGCCAACTGTTATTTGGAAACTAGATTTTCAAAACAAATAAAATGAAAAAAAAAAAAAAATAACAAAATTGTAATTTAACAAATTGCAACGACTATTTGGAAAATGATATTTTCAAAGGCTCAAATTTTAAAGACTTATAAATAATACACTATATTTAAAACAACAATAGTAATAAACATCATTTTTAGGATGATTATAATGAGTCATATGTTACGTAAGCCGTGCATTAAGCATTAATATTCCAAGACTAATGATAAAAAACAGTAGATCTTATCAGTTTTTAGGCGCGTTCGTAATTATGTAAATACGTAGCACCTATTGTTGTCGCTCAGTCCGTCCTTCTGTCCGTCTGTCTGTCCGTCCGCATATAACAACGCAAAAACTATCCAACCGAATCGTTTGAAATTTAAAATATAGAATTATTACATAATTTTGTCGAGTCATTTCAAATTTTATGAAAATTGGATGGATAGATCAATTACAGGACAATCAAAAGGATTCCGTTACATTACGTCAATGGGGAAAAAAAGTTTCAAATGCATTTTAATCGTTTGAAATTTAAAACGTATATTTATTACATAATTTTGTCGAATCATTTCAAATGTTATGAAAATCGGATGCATAGATCAGTTACAGGGACAATCAAAAATATTCCGTTACATTACGATCAATGGGAAAATATGTTTCAAATGCATTTTAATGATGTTACACTCATTTGAACATAATATAATTGACATAAATCTATAATGTATGTACTAAAATCTAGATTCTGTACAATCTGGGATGCAGAGAATATTTATTATTAAATTACAGGGCCACACAGATGTATTCCACTAAATCATGTTATACGGGGAAACATTGTTTGGAGCGTGTTTTAATTATATTAACCTATTTCACATTTTATGAATAAGATATACGTTAATGAAGTATAATAAAAATTACCCCCTGCATATTTACAGGGACACAAAGATTTCGACCACTGCACTGTATCCAAAGTACGCTCTACTATATCAGCAAGATCTGAATATTTTAAAACTTATAGTACGAACGCACCTCATTTGCTAAGCTTCACGTGCAATTTCCAACTTGTTTTGTTATAAAGTTGATAGACAACTTTAATTGTTTAAAATGTGTATTTTTATTTGATGGAATTAATCAGGCAAATTGTTCTGAACGCCTCATATTATGTACGACATGGATTAAGCATTAATATTCCTAGACCAAAATTCTAAATGAAAATTCAGTTTTACAATTTTCGGAACTACAAATTTTCAAACTTCCAAATATCATCCATTTAAAATTTTTACACCATTGCGTAGAGAAAAAAAATGCACGTTTCAGTGAAATTTATTTGAAATCTCTACCACAATTTGTTTTTAAATTGTTCATTTTTTTAAAGCTTTTATTACTATTTTGGCCAGTGCGGCAGCAGAAGTATTCCATTTTTGGACATTAAAACTTGTACCAATCAGAAAAAGAATAAAATTAAATAAGTTGCGGAAATCAACCAATAAAAAGATTCATATATACTTTAGATTTTCCAATTCTCTGCCGAGAACAACAAATATTTTTTTCCAAATAGTTAAACAATATCATTTTCTGTTCCATTTAATTTAGATACATGATTTAAACGTCATTTTAAGGGAATCCGGGACACGAAAATCTTCAAATTTTCTAAAAATATTTTATGGCATTGAAAGATTCTCTGTTTTTTTTTCTATATTGACATTTAAATTATCTTAATTAGTAGAGAAAGTATTATATTTTTTTTTCATTTCGGTTTGTTATAAAAATCTAGCTTTCGAGCAATGGGTGTCATAGAAATGACTTCTTGTACTAATTCTTTTTTTTTAGATGCATTTTTTCATAATTTTTCAGATTTAAATTGTTATAACTCAAAAACTGTCTAAGATAAAGGCTTCAAACTTGGGACATATCTTTTTTTAAAACTATAATTTTGATTTAGAAAAATGAAAAAAAAAAAGTTATACTTTCTACTTTCATTTTACTTTTAAAATTATGATTTTTTTAAAGAAAAGTTAGATCATTTTTTTTTCTAATTTTTACTTTAACTACTCTATTTTTTTTATTAATAATTTTAAAGATGCTGATTCAAAATTAAAATTTTTGTATTTTTGTTTATTTAAATATAAAAAAAAATTAAATTATGTAAATAATACTTTGTTGAATTATAGTGATTTTAAACTACTCTACTTTTTTAATAAATTTTAAAATTATGAAAAATTTTATCATTTGATTTTGTTTACAAATAATATGATTAATCATTACAAAAAAATTCAAAATTGTAACTCAATAAATAAAAATTATTTTAAAATTATTTTAAAGGGTTTCACCTTAGGCAGAAAACACAAGAAATGATTATGCTATAATTTTTTTTAGAAAATTTCATGCTTTTTATGTTCTTGACCCTCTTAAATGAAGCGAAATTTTGTGTGTTTGCGCTAGATTAATTTCTTTATTAAAAAAAAAAAAAAAAAAAAAAAAAAAAAAAAAAAAAAAAAATCTGGAAAACAACTGGTACCCGCACAATTGTTTTTACAAATGTTAAAAAATTTACAAATTAAATACAAATACCTTGCAAAATGTATTAGAAATAAATAAATTTTAATATATATATATATATATGTGTGTGTGTGTGTGTGTGCGTGACATTTTAGGTAAAAACTCGAAAAAACTTCGCTGGTTCCCCTTTTTTAAAACACACAGCCGTGGCAAGCAAGGGAAAAACCAAATAAATAGATGTAGAAGATTCATTAAATTACACATTGGCTGCTGCAAGTTAGTCTATTAAACTGTAGTCATAAGAGAGGAAAATGCTCCCTTTGCAATGCCCTTTGAAAGCTTGGAATATCCAAAAGAATATTCCATCATTATTCAGCAAGCCGTTCTTAACGTACACACCGCAGAAAAGCAAAAAATATCTCTCTTCACCTCCAGGCTTCCTTCTTAAATCTATAAAGAAAGTTCTAGAAAATTCTCTACTTTCGAACCATCATTTTATCATCTAAACATAATTCATGTCCAGAGTCGAGATTTTTATTTATTCAGATGGTAAATTAATTTTTTAAAACTATTATTTAACTAATTTATAATCGACTCAAAGTTTCGAATATATTAGACAGACGATATTTTTGCAGACGATTAACTTTAATTGAAAAAGAAAAGAAATGAATTTATTGATATGCACAAAAATAAAATGTTGAAGGAGGTAAAAAATAAATAGATAAATAAAAATAAATATATATTTTTTAAAGTATGATTTTGGAATAAATCTGATAAGACTTTCTTAAAAAGAGTTGATAAAAACACAGAAAAATGAGTTTTATTTAGAATATTAAGAAATAAAGTTTAATTAAGACTATTTTTAATTTACGCATATTGGAATAAATGCTTTTTAAGGCAAATTAAGAATTTATATCATTTCCATAAAGATTAATAGATTAGATCTAGAAACAAGATTTTAGTTTAATAAGTTGAACTAAGTACGGAATATTGTTATAAGGAAATTAATATAGTATAAAGTTTAATCTTGGCGAAAAAAAATTAAAATTTTGTAATATATATATACGTATATTAATTGCAGTTTGTGTAAAAAATTCATGAAAAAGATGAATTGATATTAAAACCCTCTTACTAACAAGCCCGTGTTAACACGTTCACTAAGCTCCAGGTTTCACTACAATACAAGCAATATTTAAAATAATGTAATTCTATTCATTTAATAGATTTTTAATACATTGAACAGTAATTAGAGCTTTTAAGTATAACATTCATATTAGATTTTAAGTTTTTTATATAATTTTAAAATAATCGTCTTTTTTTTTTTTTTTTTTTTTTTTTTTTTGTCATTTAAAACAAAATAAAGTGAAAACAACATTACAACTGTCAGAGGGCACTGTAATAATAATAACTTTCTCAAAAAGGTTTTTTTTTCTTTTAATCGTAATACTGGATTGTACATGTGGATTTCTCCAGAGTATCCAAATGATATAATTTTATACAAAATAAAAGTGTGTCTAATAAATCTTAAAACTGAAATAATTATTAATACCTAAGATATATATAATACGACATATAATACGACAGAAATAAAAACTTGAACAATTACGAAAAATTTTGACCCAGTAAGGTTCCATAACATGACCCAGAATGACGGGGATATTTTTTTATGCTAGATTTGTAATGTATGAAGCATAAGCTTTCAATAGTTTGGTTTATTTGGTGTCGCTGATTATCTACTTGAAGGATATATGCCCAGGGGGATGGCCTTCGTGCGGGGGAGGTGGTTCTTTCTAAGGGAACCTAACTTGTATTTACGCAAGGTTCGAAGAAAACCATGGAAACTTCGAACGGTTAGGCCGATGGCCGCGAATTGATTCGAATCCAGCACCTGCCGTCTACCAGTTGAGAGGTCAGAACCGCTCGGCCACTGGTGGGGCTTAGCTTTCAATAGGCATATTTCATCATAAATTGAGAAACACCCTCCCCTCCTGTTCCCCCCAAAACAGTCCTATATAAAAAACCGGAAAAAGCATGGTAAAGTGGTGTAAGTCACGAATTTCGTAGAATTTTGGATTTTAATATCCCGGTCAGATTTTTAGTTATGGAGATGAAATTCTTTTTGTTTAGAATGGATAAGGAGTATTTCCCTATTTTGAAAATTTGCCCTACGAGGGCCGTATAAAAATGTAATTTTCGTATTTTTTCAAATAGACCCCCCCCCCCCCTCATGGAATTTCAACTTATCTTATCAAAAATTTCACTTTTTTAATGAATTTTTGCAATTGGAAGTATGGAACTAGGGGCAATATTTAAAGAGATAGCCTATTGTTTCGGTATTTATGACTCACCCTGTATATATCTATCCATATTTATTATTTTTTTTATCGGGGGTGTCACCAAATTCTGGAAAAACAGAATTCCTGTTTTTTAGACTTTATCATGTGACTGTCGGAGGAAATTTTTACTTTATAAAAACAATAGTGTGAAAAAAGTTCAAAATGCATGTTAAGGGTTTTTTTTTTTTGTTGTTGTTGTTCTTTGCAAGTCAGGCCTAATAATTTTGGGGTGTTGTAAATCGTGAGTAAATCGGGTTACTTTTCGTACCACTGACATGGTATTTTATTTTAACTTTATTTATTTATTTATTTATTTATTTATTTTTGGCAAAACATATTTCATGTTGAATATAAAGATGTTTAAGAGAAAAGAAAATATAAATTTAAACATTTCATTTAAATGCGCTACTATGTTTTGAAATGCAATTTTTTTCTTTAAAAACTATACAGAATAAGTAATATTCTTCAGAATCAGTTAACTAAATATATTTTTTTTAATTAGAAATACATTTATTTTACTTTAAAAAAAGATAATAATAATAATAATAATAATAATAATAATAATAATAATAATTGTCACCTACGAGCAACTGTATTCTTTTATTAAATTGCAAATCTTATCCATTATTTAGTATAACTAATTAAGTAAAAAACAAAACAAACAACAACAACAAAAAACAAACTGATTTTTTGTGCTTTATATTGTAGAAAAAGTGCAAATCTTATGGCGCCCCCCCCCCTTTCTATGAGTATGAGGAAGACCTATTTTTAAAAGGTTTTTAAATAGAGTGGGGGATGGGGAAAGGCTCGTTTTAAAATTATGGGGCTAGAATTATGACAGTGGATGAGGCGTAGCTATATCACTATGATCTTGAGTTCTGAACGACAATAACCACGTCTTACCCCTTAAGTATAACCCTATAAATTTCAAACTCATCTCCCCCACCCCTCAAAAATATGTTAACATAGCTACTATAGTTATTAGTAGTTAAGTTATTCAATAAAATTACAAGAAACTCCAGTGATGTAGTCCTAAAAATAACAGAGGGTATACAGTTTAAGCATAAAGTATACGTTCAAGGAAGAGAGTATACCCTAGAATATATGTACCATAGCTTTCTTAGGAAACAAAAGGTATACGGCGTTTCTTAAAAAAATCCAGATGGTATACGGCGTCCGTATACCTTACATTACATCCCTGACAAACTCTGTAATTAACATAGTTAAAAATAAGTAAGACATTGTAAATGAATTTTTATTGATAATGATTTTATTTTATTTTCTAAATTAGCGAATCATTTAATATTTAAATTTAATCACTTAATCTTTAAATAAATTGAATTTTTCGACTAAATTTGGACTGGCTTATCAATTAATACTTACAGAATTTGTTTTCAGCCTTCCTATGATTAGAATCCGTCACCTCTTGAGAGTAGAAGAAACAGCTTGGAACACTTGATTCTTTGACTGAGCTACAGGAGCTGCTGTAATTCACTGCAAGGTATGTTTTTTTTTTAATGATTCAATGCATATGTGTAAGGGGGGATCTATTGTACTTGTGATTTTCAAATAAAAAATTTTCTTCGAAAATGATTAAATATATCGATAGTTGTAATTTTTTTGTAAAATATTTACAAAAATAATAAGATAAATTAACCAAAAATACTCTTCTGGAAATATCATATTTCTTATAAAAGGGGATGTATTACAAACCCTCTCTGTAAATGGGAAGTTCAAATGCCCGCTTTTTGAAAATATTCAGCTTCAACTGTTTCTTTACTCTATTTAAGTTTGGTTTGGTTTATTTTGTGTCGACCGATTATCTACTCGAGGGATATAGGCCCTGGGGGTGTCTTTCTAAGGGATCCTAACCCGTATTTACGCAAGGTTCGAAGAAAATCATGAAAACTCCGAACGGTTAGGCTGACGGCCGCGATTGGGTTCGAACCCAGCACCTGCTGTCTACCAATTGAGAGGTCAGAGCCTCTTAGACAATTATATGGCTACTCTATTTAAATTTGATCGATCAGAGTATATTGTGTTGAAAGCTTTAAATAACTTGAATTTTTCGACTAATTTTGAACTGGCGTATCATTTAATACTTACACAATTTGTTTCCAGCCTTCCGGGGATTTGAACCCGCGACCTCTTGAGAGTGGAAGAGAGGTTTGAACACTTGACTGAACTACAAGAGTTGCTGTGATTGTTGGTGGGAGTTAGGAGTTGCTGGTATGTTCTTTTATGATTCAGTGTATGTGTGAGGGGGGATCTAGCACTTGTGATTTTCAAATAGTTTGCTTCAAGTGTATTCGTTAGAAAATTTGTAAACGGTTTATTTCAATTTATTTTAGATCAATACATATTATCTAATTTATTTTCAGTTAATTTTATTTTTTAACTGGTTTAAGTAATAATTAAAAAAAAACAATGGATTTTTTCTAATTAAAAAAATTGTAATATCAGTTAATATTTTTTTTTACAACAATATTATTTGAGAGAATTATTTGAAATATTCGCACACAATTTATTTTTTAAAAGATTTTTGCAAGAAGAAACAGGAAAAAATATAATTTATTAGTTAAAATTGATTCTGTACGTTTTCACTATTTTATGCAATATCTTTTCAGAAGATTAATACATTTATTACTATTATATATATACCAAAATAACAACAGCAACAACAACATCAACAACTATAATAATAATAATAATAATAATAATACTTTGGTATTTTTTTTCTCCTGATAACTTTTAACAAGCAGAATGGCGTTTTAACCTTCTATCTTCAATATTTTTTGTCAAGAAATTGCTTCACCCCAATCAATGTCTTCTTAAATAAAATAAAAGCAATATGAAATTTACACATACCTTTTCATTAAAAAATGATTAAAAATATCGGTATTTGTAATTTTTTTGTAAAATATTTACAAAAATAATCAGATTAATTAACCAAAAATACTGGTATGGAAATATCACATTTCTTATAAAAGGAATGTATTCACATGTTTTACAAACCCTCTCTGTAAATGGTAAGTTGTAAGGACCACTTTTTGAAAATATTTATCTTCAACTGTATCTTTACTCTATTTAAATTTGATCGATCAGAGTACGTTGTGTTGAAAGAAAAAAAAACTTTTATTAATAGGCAAAGTAAATAAATTTTATACTGGATATTCTTTAATGGTACTACTTAAAAGTATCGTCAGTTTTTGGAAGAGTTAACGTTTGCGAAATAATAGTTTTCAAACACACTAATGTCTCAGTGTTTCATTTCCGATTATGTACTCTAAGTGCTAGTTTTGAAGTGTACCTCAACCTCTTAAAGTTTGTACTTCCCATCTTTAATTAATGTTTTTCCACTTTTCTTTTATCTCCCTGTATACTTTTCTAGTGTAGAGGATATTAAAAAAAAAGATATATTACTTCTCAGATTCATCTTGTAAGGTATACAGACAATTTAATCTCTTCAGACCTGAGCATAAAATAACTCTGCAAATACATATTTATTACTTTGGCACAATCGAAATGACATCATAGATGACAGAAAGAGTCATTTTTATGAAATCAGTACTTTAGGAAACTGGTAACTTAGGTTTACAAATACGGATATAAAAGTACTAATCCCCTTAAAACATCAGTTTAACTAACAGTAATATAAATTTACGCAATAACAAAATTAAGGTCTTTAATCAAGTAAATGATCAGCAAATCCTCAATTTTTTTCATTGTAAAGCATTTAAATTAAATAATGATGAATATTTCTTACTTTCTTGGCCACAAAAGAAGGTTCTCTTGAAGGTACTTTCGAAGCTCGGATGAAAATAATATTTATTTTATGAAGTAATATTCATCAGTGCTGACATTTATTGGTTTCGTTTTAAAGCAAAAAATATTTAGCTGTATAGAAATAAAGTAAAAATGCAAAAAATTCGAACAGTTTAGTTTTTATGAAGAAAAGGATGGAGGTACACGTTTTTTGTACCTCAGGTCTGAAGAGGTTAAGGATATACCAACTATTTTTAAGTAAATGTGAGCTATAATAATAAATAGAAATCTGTAAATAGGAATTTCATAGATACGTAGAACATTTTTTCATGTATGTAAATAAAAATTAAATACATAAATAGAAATAATTTATATATTATGCATATTTATGCATATTTATGTGAGCCTTTTTTTTTCAGGCAAACTGAACTTTCTTCGGCGAATGGTGCATAAATTTTGCATTTGCTCACCTTTTATATCGACTCTCCTAGACTATCCAGTAAATTCGAACCCTGTAGTATTATCCCCTTCAAAAGTGTCGAACAAGATATTTGCAACTGATTTGTCTAATCCTTGCACCTTAAACGACGAAAGCAGTCTCGAAAGTTTTGCCAGTCAAAATATTGATTTGGGAATGACTATGTCATTGATGATAAACAAACTATCAAGAGCAAAGGAAACTACAGAGGCCATTCTGAAAGAAGTTAGTGTACATATGCATATATATATTTAGCCATTATCTCCTTTTATATGTAAATATAGAGACGAAGAAATTATAACATCACTTATATCGACTATACTAGTAAATTCGAACCCTATATTATCTAGTACCAAAGTATCAAACGAGGTATTTGCAATTGATTAAAAGAGCAAATAAAGCCATTATGAAAAAATGTGTAACGATAGAAAATCAACGATTACAAATGCACAAATATGCATGCATGATTTTCATACATTATAATGTGCATTTATAATTGTTTGTTTTCTTTCTTTAAACATTTGCAATTGATTTGTCTAATCCTTGCACCTTATTTGACGAAAGCAGTCTCGGAAGTTTTGCTAGCCAAAACTTTGATTTGAAAATGTCACAGATAATAGGCTAACTATCAAGAGCAAACGAAACTACAGAGGCCATTCTGAAAGCAGTTACTATATATATATATGTGGGATATTGAGTGATTAACTTATGATTTAAGAAAAACTAATATTCTTGATAAGATAAAAAAAAAAGGTTTAATAGACATAAAATATATACGTAGCATTCAAAAATAACAGTAGAACTGAATAATATTCAGTTTAAATAAGCTTTTCTGAGCTTTGGATTAAAAATCCATCCAACTGGCCATCGCTGAAATCTATAGAACACCTCGTTCTTTCCACGCATCATCACACGAGTCTCATTTTGGATATCACGTTCGTTAAATCATTGAGTTTACTATCTTTTATTGCTGAATACTTTATTCTTTAATCCCATATATATATATATATATATATATATATATATATATGTGACGATTTCAGGAGAACTCGAATTATTTCCACTGGTTAAAAAGAAACACACAGTCATGGCAAGCGAGGGAAAAAACAAAAATAATAAATAAATGTAGAAGATCCAATAATTAGTCATGGGCTGCTGTAAATTCATTTATTAAATTCGTGATAATGAGGAAGGGAAAGCTCCTTTTTGCAAAAATTCCATCATTATTTCAGCGAGCTGTCCTCATCGAAGAAGCAACCCAAGAAATCTTCTGAATCTTCTTTTCATCTCGAGACTTCCCCCTTTTAAACTAAAAAGAAAGTTCTGGAACATTCTGTAATCTCTAACCATCATTATTTTTTGTAAACAGAATTCTTGTCCAGCTACGAGATTATTTTAAACAGACGATAAATTTATTTAAAAAAATATATTATTTAACCAATTTATAATTGACTCAGAATTTTAAATATCTTAGGCAGACGATTTTTATACATGATTAATTTTAAGAGAAAAAGAAAAGAAATGAATTTTTTAATATGCAAATTATCGTTGACGGCGGAAAAATAAATAAATAGATAAAATAAAATAATGATATTTTTTAAAGGTATGGGTTTGGAATAAATTTAATAAGACTTTCTTAAAAAGGGTTGATAAAAACATAGAAGAAATCAGTTTTATTTGGAATATTAAGAAATAAAGTTTTAATTAAGAATATTTTTAATTTAGAGCCATCTTTTTAAATTTACGCATACTGGATTAATGTTTTTTAAGGCAAATTAAGAATTTATATCGTCTGCATAAGAATTAACAGATTAGATTTAGAAACAAGATTTTAATTTAATAATTTGAAGTAAGTACGAAATATTATTATAAGAAAATTAAGATAGTATAAAGGTTAGTTTTGGCGAAAAAATTTTAAATTTGTAATATTATCCCCCCTCCCCAAGACTTTGTATGAAATTGATAGTTAAATAAAACTACAAGTTCAGACAACAGAAATATAATAATTTAGAAAAGTTAAATTTTGGAATAAAACTGTCAAACTCAGGAAGCCAAGAGATGGAAGAAAAGAAAATTAACGCAATATAAAAAATATTAGCGATTAAAATAAAATAGTTAACAGAAAATAATTCTGAATTAAATTTAGGTAGGAGCATTTCCCTGAAAGAAATACAATAATGTTACAACATCACTTACCATTTGTAAGTGCATAGGAGATAATACATATAATAACAGTAAATAAGTTATGAATATTAATAAGCAAGAGATAAAAATATAATAAAAACAATAAAAATTCGTTCTCATGGAAGTTTAAATAATTACAATGACTTAATGCATAGTTTATTTTAAATAAGTCCTTTAAATGAAAAAAGTCTTTCAAGAATATATAAAAGAGTCTTTTTCAATGTCCAGTGAATACAGTCTCTTTAATTAAAAATCTTCAAACCTAGTTTAATCTTTGGTTTTAATGTTATGTTGGATCCAACATTTTTCAGTAATATATCAATTTTTCAATAATAAATAGCATCACTCTCAATATCAATAATAAATAATATAGAAAAATTTAAATAATAAGAATAACAACAATAATAAGTAATAGTATAATAAGACTCCATATCCTAATATTTTTCAATAAGAGTATAATTAATACTAAACTTCATTATAGAAATCATAATAATAATAATAATAGTAAAACAAGAGTATAATCAAAAGAAAATATCACTGTTTGTTTATTATTGATAGGGAAAATATTGGTTGAGGATAAAAATAATTACATAGCAACTAAATAATTTTCTTATCTTCTAATAGCATAAGAAAGTATTTTTTTGCTAGCCGAAAGCATAAATAAAAAAAATCATAATAATTCCAAAATCCAAATAAAATTAAATCTAACTATTTAGAAAATGGACTCTCAACCAGTATTTCCTTACAATAATTCCTCTCTGATACTCTTTTACAAAATTGTCAAATTTGGTTATAAGTTTTCAATGCCAAATGTAGAATAATGTTTTATCCACACATGGTTTATAAACTTTAATAATAAAATACAATAGGAATGAAAGTTGTCATTCTTAATTGAGAAATGGAAATAAAAATACTTTGCTTTTTGAAAAACTTTTAATCTGTAGTTTTCACAATCACTGAAAATCACATATTATGTTATAGGTTTGAGTAGAATCATTAGATTTTATAACTGTTATAACATAAATATCTGCTGAATAAATAGAATAATATTAATGTCAAATACATGAGTAAATATAATTAGACTTAAACACCCTTAAAATTAATTTATCAACATCAATTTGAAAGCTTTTACAATCAAAGTGTTCACCTTATGCCTGCATAAGGTGTCCAATTTAACCCCAAAAACTCCCAAAAACAAGTAATATTCTTGTAGGCCTCCAAGAACATACCTGCTGATGTTGAAAATTATGGTGATAAAATATTTAAATACTAAGAATTAAAATTTAATCTATTGTCTTGACTTTAGTTTGATCTAGTGATTGTATCTGAGGTTTTGTTTGTTTTTTGGGTTGCTCATGAAACAGTTTAAAATCTTCGGGTGAAAAATAGGGTCTTAATTTAGAAACATGCACAATAACGGAATTCTGTCCTGTCTCATAATTAAATTTATCTATTTCATAAGTTACATCAGAAAGTTTATTTATAATTTTATATGGTCCAGAGAAAGTAGGTTCTAATTTTCGAGTGTTAGGGTATTTAAATTCTTCATAAATTACAGAGTCTTGTATTTTTAATGGGCATTCGACAAAATGTCGATCATAGAGTCTTTTACTTTTAAGGTGAAATTCCTGAGTTCGCGCTTTCGCAATTTTGAGGGCTTTGTCTACTGGTGGTGTATACATTTTAATTGCCTCACACAAAACCATTACCCACCATTTTAAAAAAAATTTAATCAAAATTATCGTGAAATTGTGACTATATTTAGCTGTTAACATTAACCAGAAATTTTATCTAATAAAATAGAAATTGTAAACATCATAGTTATACCTTAAATTGTGATCAACTTTTTAATTCTATTATTTTATAAATCATAAACAGATTCAAAAATTTTAATTTTAGGTAATTCTTTACTTAAAATCACAAAATTTACAAAAAAATTAATCATATTTATCAGTCAAAATTCTAGCAACAGCCTTGCACAGTTCCATATTCTTACTGAATTTAAATAAATTATAAGAATCCGGGAACCAAAGCTCACTGTAACCAGAAATTCTAACAAATAAAATGAAAAACATAAATGTTAACTTAATTTTCAGCTCAAATGTCTAGTTGTAGGAACATTATCATGAAAATACTGCATTCTGAGAATAGTTCTTGATAACAAACAAATATCAATAAAATAGAAAATGTACTTTTTAAAAGTAAACTTGAGCTACTAAGTTTTTTATATAATTCCTTATTATTACAAAATTGCCTTTAATCGTGCATAAAAATGTCATAATAGTCTTAATAAGTAACAGTAAATATCTTAAGAACATCATACTCCTGAATTAAATCCTTAAGAATAAAAATATTTCAATCTCCAACAAATAATAATGATAATAATAATGCTCATAAATTGGTAAGTAAGTAAGATTCACAGATAAATAATCAAATAAATAAATAAATTAGTAAATTAATAAATTAACTTCAAATTACTCTCATCAATAAAATAATAAATAAATAAATAAATAAATAATAAATACTTTCCATCAATCATAAATAGAATAGAAATAATAATCAAAACATTTAATAAAATAAACTTACAGTTCACGAAAAATCTTCAATAAAATCCATTCTTCATTAAATTCCTCATCAAATACCTTTCGCATACTCACCACTTTGAAGTTATTAATTTTCAAAAATTTGTCATTATGACCATGATTATCTTGAGTCATCAGTTACACATAAACAGCAAAAAGGTGGAATATCAGGCCTCAGGAATTCACGAGATATTTAGAAGAAATCTCTCAAACCACTCGGACAGAAAGCTGTTTAACATTAAAATCTCCTCTGTTACATTCACTCAAGGAATCAAAAGATAATGGCAATTCTTGCTTAATAACACTTTCAACCATGGCGGGAAAAATTTTCGGCGATTCATATTTTTGTCATCACTTCGTTTCAGTAGATTCATTAGATTCATTTACATAGCATTTTACTTCTTCAGTAGATTCATTTCAAAATCCGAAACAGGCACTAGCACAGGCATTACCTATCCTGTCGACTTTTCGATTAGTTGAGACGATTTCAGGAGAACTCGAATTATTTCCACTGGTTAAAAAGAAACACACAGTCATGGCAAGCGAGGGAAAAAACAAAAATAATAAATAAATGTAGAAGATCCAATAATTAGTCATGGGCTGCTGTAAATTCATTTATTAAATTCGTGATAATGAGGAAGGAAAAGCTCCTTTTTGCAAAAATTCCATCATTATTTCAGCGAGCTGTCCTCATCGAAGAAGCAACCCAAGAAATCTTCAGAAGAATCTTCTTTTCATCTCGAGACTTCCCCCTTTTAAACTAAAAAGAAAGTTCTGGAACATTCTGTAATCTCTAACCATCATTATTTTTTGTAAACAGAATTCTTGTCCAGCTACGAGATTATTTTAAACAGACGATAAATTTATTTAAAAAAAAATATTATTTAACCAATTTATAATTGACTCAGAATTTTAAATATCTTAGGCAGACGATTTTTATACATGATTAATTTTAAGAGAAAAAGAAAAGAAATGAATTTATTAATATGCAAATTATCGTTGACGGCGGAAAAATAAATAAATAGATAAAATAAAATAATGATATTTTTTAAAGGTATGGGTTTGGAATAAATTTAATAAGACTTTCTTAAAAAGGGTTGATAAAAACATAGAAGAAATCAGTTTTATTTGGAATATTAAGAAATAAAGTTTTAATTAAGAATATTTTTAATTTAGAGCCATCTTTTTAAATTTACGCATACTGGATTAATGTTTTTTAAGGCAAATTAAGAATTTATATCGTCTGCATAAGGATTAACAGATTAGAGTTAGAAACAAGATTTTAATTTAATAATTTGAAGTAAGTACGAAATATTATTATAAGAAAATTAAGATAGTATAAAGGTTAGTTTTGGCGAAAAAATTTTAAATTTGTAATATATATATATATATATATATATATATATATAGCCATTATCTCCCTTTATATGTAAATATAGAGACGAAGAAATTATAAACAAGGTAAAAAATACGCATTTTATGAGATATTAATGTATCTACTAAGCTTTAGTGTATATTAACGGAAGTTACTTACGATTCCAAGAAGCCTCCTTTAGCTTTAGCTATTTCGGTACTACTAGGTTATCCCGTCGACCAAAAAATTATCGCCAAACGATAAGATTAAATGCCAATAATGGAGGACCGTGAATGTCACATTCAATGACATTAAATATGATTCACGTGTTTAAAATCTCATTAAGTAATTTTTATTTCGATTTTTTATTAATATTTTTATTAATATTCTACTAATTATTTGCTTTTTCGTTAATTAAAATGAAAATTATGACAATATGTATAATTTGGCTATTAGTTTGGCGAAATGGGTCGACGGTATAACTCAGTAATACCGAAATTTCAACTTCGAACATATTTTCGAGATTTAAGGGAACCCTTAATATGTGGTGTCACAATACTTAATATTAAAAATTATTTTATTATTATTTTTAAAAAATCTTGTAAAACAGCCTATTTTATTAAAATGTATTTTTTTTTTTTTTTATTTAACATTTTTTAAAATTTCGTATCACTTTTATAAACAAGAATATTTTGTTCCACGTTTATTAAAATATACTCCATAAAACTATGTAGGGAGTTTTAGATGTATGGGATTTTGGATTATATATCATTTTTTTACTCTCTCACGTAGGTTACGAATGAAGAAAGTTAAATATTTTTTTTTAACAAATAACTGTAATTTTGCATTTTTAATCCATACACAAACATATTAAATACAACATGGAAAAATAGTAATAGAAATTCGAACCTCAATCTTCTTATTCGAACCTTAATTTAAATTAATAAAAAAGCTTTAATATTGATCGAACAAGCAGCTTATAAAAATATGAACAGGATGAAAACGAGTTTAAGTTTTTTATTTGTTTGGGTCATTGCTCTAGATCTATTAATAAAACTTACAGTATCTCGTGATATGATTGTAGGTAAAAATGACGTGTCAAAATATTCACAATAAAATAAATTTTTAGTTAATATTTAAAAAAAAGAAGAAGAAAATCGATATTTTAACCAATTTCACGCACTGTGTCCCCCTAGAGATAATTTATAAAAACAAAGTTTCTTTCGCTGTCATTGATTTTTGGAAACTTTTCGAATAGTTTTTTTTTTAGTGTATTATCAGTTTTTTCGATCAAGAATGTACATTTATCAGATGATATCAACTATCAAGGAAATATTTTTATGTTCAACAAACATGTTTCACAGATAAATTAAGAACATTAACATTACAAATCTTATTATTTTATGTTTTTTCATATTAAATTTCGTTACTCAGCTAAAAAAGTCCAATTGAGAATGGATTTCATCCTAAACTTATGTATTCTGTTTTGAAAAAGCTAAATGATACACTAATAAATACGAGTCGAAAAAGTTTTGAAAATTCAATAGCAGCAAAAGAATCACTGTTTTTATACAGCATTTTTTGAATCACGGAAGTATATTTTTTTTCTTGAGATTTTTAATGTTAAAGATCACTTTTTTGAATCATGACTACACTGTGAAAAAAAATCTACAAATTTACTATAATTTTCCTAGGAAATCGCTACAGCTTTGTGTAGCTTTACAAAAACTTCTTTTGTAGCTTTACATATGTTTTTTGTATCGATAAAATTTTACAAAAAATACAGATAAAATTATTGTAAGAATACAAATTTCTGCAACATTAGATAGGTAGAAACAAAGAATTTTTCTTAAGTGTTACTCGTGACATGTTAGTGTTTATTTTTGTTTTTGGTCATACCATACTATTCTTATTTCTTACATAATATGGAAATACAGAATGAACGCTTCAGAAAATCAAAATGTGGGCAACAAGAAACAAAATAAAAAAAATATTAATTTTCATAATTAATCGAATAAAAGTTTTAAAAAATATTTCACTAGATCTTTAATTTACAAGAAAGACGAATAAAAATTTGTTACGTAATTTATTGAATATTTATTATTTTTTAATTAAATTATAAAACAATTGGATTTTTTTTCCTTTTTTATTTAATCAGTAAACAATAAGATGAGTTAGTTAAAAAATGTGATGTTTAAATACATTATTATAGAATAAGTTTTTAAATTATTCCTAATCTCAACATTTGCCTTAATGAAAAAATACTTAAATTAAAGAGGGTTAAAAACTTAAAATGTTTACTTAACGTAGAACTTTCTGTTTGTTATGTATGGGTCGATAGAAGAACTCGCAAGCAAAAGGAAAATATTTATAATGTTCTAACCACTATTCAAAAATATATTTTCAGGACCTGATTGTGTTACATATGTTAAGGAAATTTATCCTTATGATAATTTATTACTTATACTGATTGGAACAATAAAAAATTCCTTACGTGCTACAATTTCTGATCTAATTTGTAAAACCTATGCAGCATTACACTTGTAAGGTGGTCTGGTGTAATAACGCCAGGCGGGGTAATAACGCCAAGTGCTAATATTATGCATAATTATGAAATAATCTGTTAAATGAGACCCATATGCTCTGCGCAGAAGGGTTTTGAGTCATATAAATCGCAAAAAAACAGCTTAAAGTTAATTTGTTTCATTTTTAGGTCTAATTGTTTTTACAAGCAACTAAAATTAACGCTTGATCTAAAATTTGCGAGATACGTTTTGTGATGTGAAGACTATTTTTTTTATCCGGAAATATTTTGTTAATTACATAAATGTGTAGTACATTTCATGGACTTTCAAAATGTTGTTGAAGATTTCGGATATCTTCTCGATATAATTTGTAATTTAAAATGTACAGCGCAATAAATTTTACGGGGTAATAACGCCAATCCTTGGCAATTAATACCCCGGTTGATTCCCTACAGTGGCCGAACTATATCCTAAATACTGATTCAATTAAACACAGTTAAAACTGTGCAATATTTCTAATAATTCCATTTAAGCGGTCCCTTTTAAGCAAAAAGAAGCTCACGGTCTGATATTCTTTTGCCTCATCCTCCCCCCACCCCACAACACCTTTATTTTTCTTACACTTTCACAAAAAATTGAAAATTTTCAATAGCTTAGAATACAATTTGTCAAATTCTAAGTTTGTAGAGTTTGTATTTTTAGAATTGGACAATCTACATGCAATTATTCCATCTTATTTCATAGTTTTGTTTGCATGGCGTTATAACCCATATAGGTGGGTAATAACGCCAAATAGCATTGGTCAAGAAATCACGCCATTACATTTTATGAATACATATCTGTTAAATTATATTTTTATATATAGATAGTCAATGAGTTGCTGTATCAAATCATATATTTGTTTGAAAAATACAATCTAAAATTGAGCCGTGAAAATTGGTAGAACTTTAACGTGGCTTTATTACCCAGGGCACCTTACATAACGTTTAAATATGATTTTAAACTGTGAACATAATTATTTTACTTTTTATAACGCCACTTTTGTAAAGAGAGGCCACGTAGGTAATTTTAATGAGCACATTAAGTTTTTGTGACGCAATTTTGTTTTAGGTATACCAACTTATTACAAGTATTTTAAAATAAAAGAAAATCTAGTCAGATGTGGCAATCCCAAAACTCTCTTCTTTCTTATGCATGCTAATACTTCCTGAAAAATGTATCATACCGGCGCTATTGCTGAAGTGGTTCAAGCCAAAATCTAGTCAGCTACAACTTATGACAACTTATAACTGAATCTGAAGTTTTATGAAAATCCGCAAGAGCTTTTTGCGCAAGAGCTATTTTAAAATCTGTAAAAAAATCTGCATAACAGTGGCGTATATTGAGTAATGAATATCAAAAACTAATCAGGATCAATTTTCTATCAGGTACTAATTGAATCTGAAGTTTGATAAATATTCATGCTTTAGTACTTGAGACACATTTATTGCGAAGTCGTGAAAAAAATGCAGCATAGCAGTGCCACCTGTAGGACAATTTACTCCAAAAACTAAATAACACTAATTTATATCAGGGATTTATTGAATCTAAAGTTTTATAAAATTTTGTTTTTAGTTGTTAACATAGAGCTATTGCGATAATTACGAATAATGTACCATAGCAGGGCCATCTGTTAAGAGATTTGCACCCAAACGTAATCAGCGTCATGTTATATCAAGTATTAACTAAATATAAATTTTTATAAAAATCCCATGCACTAGTTCTTAATATATAGCTATTGTGGGAAATCTGAATAATGCAGCATAGCAGCGCCATCTGTTGAGCAGCATACACCAAAAACTAATCAGACCTAGTTTATATCAAGTTCTAACAGAATCTAAAATTTTGTGGAATCCCGAGCAGTAGTTCTTGAGATAGAGCATCCACAAAATTTTCGTCACACACAGACATTTTGTAAAAACATGTTTTTCGGGTTCTCTGAACCCTAAAACGTGTAAATCCGTCAAATAAATCAATTGGATCCAATACTTTCTTCTTCTTAAGATAGAAGAGAGAAAAATGCGCAGACACAACATATTGCGGATGATTTGTAAAAACAAAAGGCATTTACTTGGAGTTTTTCGAGTTGATGCTTTATGTATATTTCGAAGGCTGGGTCTCGTTAAAGCAATACTTAAGTGATAATATTAAATAATTCTAATCTAATTTAATAAAAAATATATTAATATTTTTAAAATGTTTGTATTTTTAACGATTTCTGGACTGAAAATAGGTTTTAAATTTAGGATATGAGGTGTTTGTTATTAATGCATCTATAATTAATTCTATTTTTTTTTTATCATTTGCAAACTAAACACCTGCACATTTTAAAAGAAATCTCATTTCTTTTTAAACATTTGGAAAGTAGTTGTTTTTGTCAGTCGAGAATAGAGAAGTCAGAATCATATCTGAAGTGATGTCCAGATTTTATTCGTTTTTTGATTGATCTATGTTTAATGTCCAGAAATGAAATACCTTTGTTGCCACAATGAAAAAAAAGTATAAAAAACTACAAAATAATTAATAACTCAAAAACTAATTGAGATACAGCTTTTAAGTGATGTGTAATTGAAAATACAGTCCCCCCTCCCCTGTACGACGGTGTAAAATTTAAATTGTGCGATGTTTAGAAGCTTCGAAATTAATAGTATCGAAGACTGTAAAATTAAAATTTCATTTAAAATTTATTTATGGTGGGTCTAGAAATATGAATGTTTAATCCATGGCGTACGTAATATAGGTATCTGTTATTAAATAAGCAACGTTTTGATCATCATAAAAATGATGTTTATTATTATTTTATTTTTATTATTATAAATTTTTAGGAAATTCTTTTCATTTAGAAGCATTTTTAATTCAATACAGAAAAAATGTCGTTGTTAATAAACAAGAATATAATACAGTTCCAAAATGAGTAGACCCAAATTATTTGATATGGAAAAAAAACGAATCCAAAGAATAGCTTTGTATTAAAGATCTTGTTTTAAAGAAAAAAAAATGAGGTTTGAATATCGAGCCTACCGATTGTGAAGGAGGCGACGATCACGTAAAATACAACAACCTAATGTTGAACTTATTGATTGTAAAAGACGACGTTGTATTTTTTTAAATATAGAATTTATTTATAAGTCTTAAGTTTTAATTCTTGAAAAAATCATTTTCCAAAAGGTTCTTGGAATTTGTTAAATTACATTTTTTCCCCTTTTCAGGAAGATCTCCCGTGTACAGCATCACGGTTTCCAGCTGATAAGAAGATACCGTTAGCGCAGAACTATGCGGTAAGCCTTATTAAATATAACACAAAACAGCATTTTAGGCAACATCGTTTTCTGCGAATACATTTTTCCACATGTTTATATGAAATTTATTATTAATTATTTTCACTTAATTTCGTTTCATATGAGCTTTATTTATTTTGTTTCATAATTCTGATCCAGTTATCTAATTTTTGAAAAGTAGGATTTAAAATTGTCTATTTTTATGTTACAACTATGCAATGATGAAAACACAACACTTATAACTTCAATATTAGAAAATATGGGGTGAGTCTCAATTTATTATTCAATGCCCCCTGTATTTAGAATGATATCCGGAATACCATAAATCAAAATTAAGGAAATCTTATATATTCGTATGATACGCATACATATTTTAACGTCAGAATTAAAATATATAAATTAATTGTGAATCACTGAACAGAAGTGGGTGTATGTTAAAAGAGAAATTAAGTTAAAAAAATAATATATGCTTTTTTTAATAAAATACTAACCGACTTCAAAAAAAGTATCAAGTTTGGCGACAACTTGGCACTAACGCATATGGATGCATAGTTTTAATATGGGTATGATTTGAAAACGTTGCAACAATGAAAGATGATTTACGACAAATCATTATTATTATTATTATTTTAAATCAAATCCACATTTTTTTATTTAAAAAACATTCAAATCATCAGAATTTCATGAAATTAACAGATCTATTATCGGTTTAAGAGCTATAGCCTGAAATTTTATTTATTTATTGTACACACACATCTGACATGTGTGCTCGACATGAAAGCCTGCGGTTACCTGAAAAATGAACGCTTTTAATTGGATGACTGCTTCAAAAAGAGTTGGAATTTTAATGTTTTTATTTTTAAAAAGTTCTAATCGCAAGAATTTGATAAAATTGAAATGGGACCATCTGGGCATCTTACACTTTCAAACAAAAAAAGAATTATTAAAATGGGTTCATATTTAGGGAAGTTATGAGCGAACAACAAATACATACAGGTCGAAATCATAACCTCCTCCTTGAAGTCGGTTAATAAATACTTCCGACTTATGGATCATTCCACTTAAAATAAACAAAATTTTTAAATAAGTCGTGGCCACATAGCAACCGCTTTTAATAAAATGTCATGCATTTAAAAATCGTGATATAGAATGACACGTGCGCCCCAAGTTGCAAGTTGGAAGTTCTGTATCTTGGAAATTATTTAACATGAATGAATCTTGCTTATAATTTTATTACCTCTGGTGTCTTATTTTCTTATTTATTTCGTAAAAATAATCCAGCAACATCATGATTTATTTTAAATTGGTTGTAAATATTGAAAGTTTCTGAATTTCTAGAAAATTAGAAACGTTATAAAAATTAAAGGAGCTAAAAAACACATGAAATTGATTGAATTAAATTGAATGAACTTATAATTTATTTTTTCTATCGTTATTTAAAATAAATTTTTGTCAACTTGTGTAATTTTGTGAGTAGTTTGGCTGCTTATATAATTTGTCGAAATTGGTCGACGGGATAATTAAGTAATACCCGCTATCCCATAATAGAGCATTACTAAGTATTAAAAATATTTAAATGTACGTTTAATTTTATTTTGGAACTTCATTGCATTTTATAAACTGTTTACAAATGTCATATTTTTATATTTTATAGTATTCATATCCATGATGGGTAACTATTACGGTGGCCCACAAAGACTAGTTTTATAATGTAGTCAAGTCTAGTAGTGATTAATAAGCTGGTATTGATTTATAATTATTGATTTTTACATATTATTTTAATATTTCTAAATGCATTTAAATGCGTTACAGTAGTTCAAGTCATTGTTTTCTCCACTACAGTGAAATGTGAAATTATTAACATGTATATTTACAAATTTATTGACAAAAGTTATCGCGTAGTGAACATACGCGTTTATCTTACTTATACTCCCCTTTTTTATTTTTCAATTTATGATAGAACTTTATAATTAAATGTTAGAACAGGTATTTAGAATGAAGACATTTTAATATTAAATACTTGATTTTTGAATAAAATTTAAAATCAATAAAATAATTTAATTTTATGACTAAACATTATAGATTCATTAAAATATAACTTTTAAAATATTAGTTACAAAACATTTACGTGTAATTTGCCGATTTTCATCTTCAGAAATACTGGGTAAATCAAAAGTCTTGCCCTGATTATAAATATTTATTGTTCTCAAAATATTATATTTATTTATTTGGTTACACTCCCGGAAAAAACTATAAATTTACTGCAATTTGAGCGGCAGAAAAACTGTAATTTCAGAGTTTGTACTTCAATTTTCACCGTCAATAACTTTATATGACGAAACACAGTTGGATCCACCAAATAAGCGGTTTTATCCCTTAGATACTTAGAAAATTTAAGGCAATCCACATATTTTTATAATTTTAGCCCATCTGTTAAAAAAATTACGGTAATGCACCATACATTTTCCTCCGCAAGGGTGTAACCCTTTGTTTTAGTCGTGTTTCAAAAAATAATGTCACTAACAGATTTTTAAACCTCCAAAAAAGCGATTATTTGATCATTACTTATCCTGCTGCATGCTATGGAGAAGTAATTAATTTGTTATTGTGATTTAAAGTGATTATATCCTGTTTTACAGGCTTCACAAATAAATGAGCATGGATTTTTATTTATTTTTTTAACGGGATATCACTGGAATCTCTGCTGCCGGCGTTTGCCCGTAATTTTACATGAATATTTTTAACGATGTACATTGTAAATACTGTTACCATTTTTTAAAAAACCACATGCTTTAGTAAACATCAACGTGTGGCCCCTTGGTAGCTCGGAGAATGGGTAACCGGTATTAGAATACCGGTTCCAGTTCCTGCCAAGTGTTTTTTTTTAACATGTATTCTGCTACAGTACATATAGAAAACTTTAGCAGTAGATGTTTGAAGCTCCACGAGTTGATTAAGTAGGATCCACTGAAACAGTTTCCAAACGCGTTCAGTAGTTACTTTGCTGACACTATGCTTACCACTGTTGGTCAGATCAGCAACGATGCCTGTTCTTTTACCCTTTCCGGTCTGGTGTACTATTAGTAGTACACCACTATCTTTTAATTGAATTTTGTTTTGTTTTAAGTAATACTTTTGCTATTATTTAGATGTAATTATGTTAGCATAGGTTTATACACATACTGTTTGACTTCATTTATGTTTAGTAATAATAATAATTACTATCATTTGTTCAATTCGCGCAATTTGCATTTCTTTTATTTTAAACATATATTTTACTCTTTAAATTTGAAATAAAATTTACTTTCCTGAAAGAATCATGTGTCATAAACCGAAAAAAGTATTAAAAACTTGTAATATAATTTTAATCATATTGTAGTACAATATTTTCTAAACATCTTCGAAAATTCTTCCTTAGCTTATTTTCATATGAAAATTAATTTACAACAACAAATTTGTTATGTTTTAGACTATTAGATATTCATTAAGGGTGTATTTCGGTTCAAGCTGCTTATTTTCCGATTTATTTTTGAATTCATTTTTGCTCTCAAATACACCAAACTTTCAAAATCTCTTATTTGGAAAGTACACAAGGTGTCGTGAACGTCGATTCTTTGATAAATGCAGAAAATATAAAAAAAAAAAAAAAAAAAAAAAAAAAAAAAAAAAAAAAAAACGCAATCAAAAACGGCATTTTGAACTGATTTTTCTGAAGCGGGAGACCTGGAAACGGAAAAAAGGGTCATACTGATAAGATAATTGTTTATAAATCAAATTCTAATGAATTGAGCGTAAAAAGATATCACACGGCACCTTGTACGTCCTTTCAAGAATCCCCTCAACCAGTTTAATGTTTCTACTTTTAAAAATGTTTCTGAAATTGTATCGGAAAATTTCGAACTGTTGAAGGTGGAAAAGCGTTTTTTCGAATACACCCTTAAACACTAACTAATTTAGTTGGATAATTTGATATTGCTATTAACGTAGAAGTGATTTTTTCTCAAAATTGAAAAAAAAAACCTGAGCCGAAAAGATTAAACCTACTATAATAGTGTACTGTTCATCAAGCGAATTGCGTTCATAATCATTTTAAAATATTCGCTGAACATTGATGGGTGATTTTGTCTTACGAAAGCTCTCATTAAGCTTTCTCTTCAGACTTTTTCGGCCGAAAATGCTTTCTTTACAATATCCTCCTTCCTGAATTACTCACGTAGGAGTAATCTGTTGCACAAAAAGTAGTAAAAATCAACCAATCCAATGGCACAACCATGGAGGAATGAGATAGGTGGAGGGGAAGTATTATCTCTGGGGGTAATGATAAAAATGTAACCCTACATTAAGTCACATTAAGTCCAAACAAAACCACAAGCTTTGACACACCTATCAATTGAAACAGGTTTAAACCCGTATTTTTTTGCTATTATTTTTTTTAAAAAGAACTAATATATCGCTTCACCGGTAAGAATTTACTAATTATTTTATCATATGTGTTTTAAATATCAATATAGAAAATTATTTTAACGTTTTGCTTGAAAATATAACATTCTTTTGTTAAAATCTTAAAATCATCTGCAGTCAGAAATCTAGATTTTAGATTAATATTTATTACTTAAATTTTCATACATGATTTTAAAAGAATATTTTCATCATTATATTTTAAATATTTATTTGCATGCAATGATTAAGTCATAAAAATTTTTCATCTACGTTATAAAATATTTAAAATTACATTTAATTAGGAAACTTTTAGTAATACAATTTTTAGTTCGCATCAAAGGTTTTCAATATCTTATTTAATTTCAATTTGGCATTTAATTATTGCTAATTTTCCAATTTCTTTTATTTTAAAAGCGAATATTTATTTTAATAAGTAATAATAGAACAAAGACCACTTTAAAAATTTGCTATTTCTTCTTAAAATATGCTTCAGTTGTAATTCATTTCTTTCAATTCGTATTATAATACAAAATTTTTTCCACGTCCTTTTGTTTGGAACATTAAAATTTAAGAGATAAATGGATTCATATTGCAAACCTTTTTTGAGCCTTACTTCACCTCCACCTATCTCAATCCTCCATGGGCACAACAAGTTACGGTACTACTCTATTATCACGTCTTCCAATTTCGCCAAATTATACAAATCGCCAAACTAATAGCCAAATTATACATATTGACATAATTTTTATTTTAAATAACGAAAAAAAAAACAAATAATTATTAGAATATGAATAAAAATACAAATAAAAAGTCGAAATAAAATCACGCAATGACGCTTTAAACACCTTTATCGTATTTAATGTCATTGAACGTGACATTCATGGTCATCCATTATTGGCATTTAATCTTAGAATTTGGCGATAATTTTTTGGTCGACGGGATAACAAAGTAGTACCCAAGTTACATTACTATACAAGAGCTTCATTTGTAATGAAGTATTATAATCAGGACAAGACTTTTCTTTCTGCCTATACATTCATTCCTATAATTTAATATACTTTCTTTTAACTACATGTTAAAGAGAGGTTCTTGTATTTTTATACATTGCTATAGTTTGTATAGTTAAAAAAAAATCTTTATTTTGCTTATTATTGTTGCATAAATTATGAATTTCCTTTTAAAATAGGTGTTTTTACTAAATGATGAACCAAATTTATACTGTTTATTTATTTATTTATATTTTTACATAAATCGATCATTTAGCTTTTGCTGCCAAATACAAAGTTTTTTTTAATGAAAATCTAAAAGTTTTATTTTTCTCTATTTTTAGAATAACTTTACAGAAGAAGTCATTCACCTGTTTTATACGTCTTTCTTGAATAACACTGCTGATGTGTTTTACCTTTCTGAACAGATAGAAAAAGAGTGGACAGACATATGTCAATTGGACATTGTTTTTAATGGAGTAACAAACCTAACCTCACAAATGAAAGCGGCTATGTGTTCCTTTCGACAATTGGCTATTACTTTAACAGGTAGCGATAATGATTCAATGAAAGATGCTCATAAGCAGATCTTTAACAAAGAACTTGTAGACCTCTCTCAGTGTTCCAAATTTGTGTTTATAACCTGCAGTACTTTACAGAGTGTTCTAAAATTTTTAATTGAACTGAAAAGTTACCTGAATACTCTCGGACCATTACAGTGATTCTTTAAATATTGCTGTCAAGGTGATGCAAATATTTGATCTACAATGATAAAGAGTTGGAGCAAAATGTTCTTGATTTAATATATTGATTTGATAATACATAATGATGTAAATTATGTAATTATGTTTTTTTTTTAAATTTGTATTATAATGTGTTACTTATTTTGTTTGAGTTAGCATTATGTGATTCAAATTTACAACTATTTAAGAAAATATACATTTTTTAAGTCTCAAGTAGAAAACTTAATTTTTTAGAGTAGAAACACATTGAAAATTTTTTCAATGTGTCTTCTCTAGTTAAAATTTATTGTATTTGGACCAGTAGTTAATCATGGTTTTCCTAGATAGACCTATGACAAGATTTATGTACCTCATATTGTCTTATTTGACTTATTGTAGCAATTTATTCATGGCTCGTTCCAATGCATATTTAATACAAAATAATGACAATGATAATAAAGGACACAAAACACCCATTTCTATTTTTTTCTAAATTATGAGCTATATTTGCCGAAACGTCAGTGAAGGCTTATTTTGGAGACACGAAAATTTTTTGTGTCTGTCTGTCCGTCTGTCAGTCTGTCTGTTCCGCGATAACTTCCGTAAAAAGCATCCGATTGGCTTGAAATTAAGTGGATATGTTAGTGAGGCACTGGGATTAAGCTGTATAGTTTTTGTAAGATTTGGTTCATTCGTTCGAAAAATATAGAATATTTTATTTTGCGCAATAATGGTTTTCTATGGCAAATCCAATGATTTCCATTTTTTTTTCCTTGAGAGAAAATGTCACATTATGATAAATGGATGCTGAAATTCACCGGTTAAATTATTTGTATTGTTTTGAAATTTTATCTATTCGTTTGTCAGATGTTTAAAATTATTACTGTAAATTTTGGCAATTTTTTATAAATGTATTCCAATAATATAAACTTATTTGTTTTAGAGACTTACTTTTTACTTTCTTTATTTCATTTTCTTTATTTTCTCTTAATGGTTGCTAAGCAACCATTCATCCTAATCCTTATTTTTATAATGTTATAAATTTGAATGCGTGTAATTATTGAACGCGAAAATTTAAATGAAGTCAACGTCAAAACTGATGAATTAATGTCTTTGTATCTTTGTGTATAACTATAACATAGCCCAGAAAAGAACATAGGCTATGTTTTATTGATTTCATTTACATATTTTCCTTAATAATTCAAAATTTCCTTCGTTTTCATGCAGAATTAATAGCGATCTTTTAGTTAGCAATTTCCTTTATCGTTGCCAAAAAAAAAAAAAAAAAATCAAAATCTGGAATAATTTGTCAACGGCAACAAGTTTCAATTGAGCAAGTTCCATTCGAAAAATTAAACTAAGAAAAAATAAATATGACGTCAGAATTAAAATAAAAATAAATATAGTACTTTGTTAAATATTAAACACGGAAATTTGTTTCGTTAATAAGAATTTTTCTGACAAAAATGGGGACATAATTAGAAGTAAAAGAAATAAAAAATAATTATATTTTAAACAAATATTTCACCTGATAAAATTTGACGTCATAATTGAAATAAAACAGGTATTTTATAGTAGTCGTTCAAAATATAAGAAACATGGATAGCAATAACTCATGAATAATGACGTCATTGCCGAAACTTCAGAGAAGGCTTATTTTGGCGACACAAAATTTATTGTTTTCCGCCTGTCAGTCTGTTCTGTCTGTCTGTCTGGCTGCGATATCTTCCACAAAATGCAATCAAAACTTCTTTTTTTCGGAAACAAAATTGTAAAACCCTAGAATACTGAGTTTACACTTTCAAAAGTTCCTGATACATCAGATTTAGGTGTGGACAGGTATGTAGAAGTATGAGAATAATGAAAAATGCTTATTAAAACTGTTAATTATCCTTATAAATCAAAATGTATAAAGAAATACAAGATATACGATAACCATTAGCAAATTGATAGAAAGTTGCAAATTTAAGTTTAATGAGACTACGGGGGGTTCAGGGGAAGAAATCCCCTGAAGAAATCTACTATGTTATAATAAAAAAAAACAAAAATAATAGATCATGAAAAATTCAGAATATCCTAACATAACTAAATCTTTAATTTAACGCTTTTGTCGGCTGAAAATATCTTATTCTTATTTTATTCCTATAAATAATTATGTAATTTGAAAATTTTAAATTACAGTTTCCAGGAAGTTGAATATTACCCAAGTGTGTTTTAAAAAAGAAATGATCTGCAAAGCTGACGTTGAGGCTCTTGATCTGCAGATTTACTAATTATTTGGATATAGACTGCAAGTGTTATTAGATTTTTTATTTAGAATAAATTTAAAAAGGAATGTTATGATATGAATTTGAAAAGATTACATATTCACAGGCATGTCATGTGTGTATAATATAAAGATAATTGTAATTGGAACATTAAGTATTATTAATGAGAATTGAATCCACTAAAGCATTTGTTTATAGTATGAAAATAATAAACTTTCATAATTTTTTTCCGATGATTATCGAACATAAAAATGTTCTAGTTTATAAAAAAATTTATACATTTTACTTCTTCATTTATTTATTTATCAACTGATATAGTAAGTGCATTGCATTAGAGTTGAATCAGGCTTGTGTAACAAACTACGTGTAGGAAAAGTTAATTTAGTTCAGCATCTTAGAGTAAACAAATGTTAAGATTATTGTTACAATGGAACGTTAGATTGCAAATCCAAAGAGATTTTTTATTTTATTAAATTTATTGTTTCAACGTGTAGCATATATTATTTTTTTTCAAAAAATAATTATGTGTAATCAAATTATTCTCATGTAAAGTTTAAATCGATGCCATTGAAAATAATTACCTGTTGTTAATTATTGAATACTTTATTAACACAATTGTTATCATTGATTATCTATTCACTATTATTATTATTTATGAATTATTTTATTACTATTGTTGAAATTATAACAGTGTTAAATAAGTTAAAATTTATGATTATTTGATTTTACAAAAACATTTTTGTTGAACATCAGCAACTAAAAAATATTAAGAAGCAAAAATGGGTGAACTTATGAACTTATGTGTACTTATTAATACATGTTTCTGTAACACATTATATAAATTAATGTAATTAGGACTGTATAATCGAAAAGTGTATCAACGATGATGGCATATTGGTACTCTTTTCTTCAACAGTAAAATGTTAGATTAGGTCCGTATATTTTCTATTGAATCTAACAAAAAAGATTGAATTTTAATAACATACTATGTTCTCTGAAATACTATTTGTAAATGAAGATGTTATCTATAGTGTGTATCTATAGTGTGTATCATTAGTGTTTATATTATAATTTATATTTTCGTGATATACTTATAAATTGTAAATACATTGTATGTAATTGTATTTTGTACTTTTTTTAGAGCTTTTTTCAACTTAATAAACTTTTTAAAATTTATTAAAAAGTTCACTAATTTTTTCCTATATTTAACAATATTGTATTTATTTCAGTATCTAAATTTTTTTTATTTAATTTGCATAAATTCTTATTTTTGTTCCCAAATCTTAAAGTCAAATTCATTCTATTAAAAGAATTTATCGTGTTATACCATTTCTTTTTTTTTTATTACCTTTCATCATTTTTATAGAGAATATTCTATCTACATCACCTGGTCAAGGCTAAAACATCTAGTACGGAAGGATCCGTAGAAGTAATTCAAACCGCCGCTAGACAATTAAACCTATTACGAAGAAAAACAGTATCGGATTCCCTTCTTATTTATTTGTATATTTATATTTATAACGTACATCTGACTCGTGTGCTCGACAAAAAAATCTGCCTGTAAATCACCATCGATTTACAGGACGAGTTTGCACAAGGAAATTTTTACAGCATAAGAGAAGTACAACCAGGAGCTCCACACAAAGAGTGCGTGCAATGGAGACAGTAGGATTCGAACCCACGATCTCCTTACTTTCGCAAGCGATTAGCAGCGTGATGTCTCAACCACTTGGCCACGGACACCCATTATTTATTGAACACATACATCTGACTGGTGGGCTCGAAACGAAAGCCTGATTATAAGTCAATATACATACAGAGGAGATAGCACAAGAATTTTTTTAACGCAAAGGAAATACAACCGGGAGTTTCACACAAACAGTGGGTGCAATGGAGCCAGCGGGATTCGAACCCACAACCTCCTACACTCGCAGGTGTGATGTCTTGACCACTCGGCTACGGAGTCCCTGACCTTATTTAGAAATTCTTCCAGTAAATTACAGATACGACGTGACTTTTTTCAGCTTCGAACCAATATTTGGAATATAGTCCATTCCATAACTCGATTTCGTAATTTCGGCTCGGTCGTTTCTTTTCAAATATATAGTTTTACAATTTAGAGTCCAACAGTTTAGAGTCTTCCACTCATATTTAAATTACCTCTGCGTTTGCTAAAAGATTCCTAAGCCTCGACCAATATAAAATGAGATGCATCCGCGCGGGGCTTAGATTTTGAATGATTTTGAATTGTCTCTAAAAACTATGCTACTTATCAAGATAGTTATGGTTTATTTGAATTATTAATTCAACATCTAAATTTACTTCCTATTTTTGAAAGATGGCGCCGAAGTTGTGAAAATGTTCTTCCGAGATATTTATGATGCACTACGCAATAAAGTTTTATTCAACTTCTAAAGCGTTTTCTCTTCAAACAAATACTATATTCACCAGCCAAACTGACTAAACAGGGAGTACGATTGCATCCTGCAATTATTTGACTGGGTCAAGTAATCTTTACATAAAAGTGGCTAGTGTAATATTGGGAAAGCTGGATTTACAGAAAAGGCGAGTGTCGTCAGATGTATATTATAAATGCACTGTTAATAATTTGACCCAATTACTGCAGCGTCACTCGCCAGCTTTTACGGAATATCTCTTTTATGACCAACGCTCCATAATACAGTAAAGTAACCGTTTTCTATAAAAGCGGTGGAGTAACGCTGCAGCAATTGGGCCAAATTTTTGACAGTGTGTATATCACTTTTCTACAGATACGATAACTTCCATTAGTCTGCACAAATCTTTTCTAATCTGATACAGAAAATCCATGTCAAGTTCGTTTATGGGCAAAATTATATGGAATTGCGGACGATTTTTGTGAAAACAGATAAAACCCCGTAATTTATTATTATGTTACATTTCAAATCAGTTTAAAGTTATTATTATTTCTGGGAATAGGGCCAAAAATTTAGTATGACAGACTTTTGATATAATTAAAAATTATCTCAATGGACGCGAAAAGGGGTATAAAAAAGAAACAAATTAATAACTTAGTCAATCCTCAAGCTATCAAATGCACATAAATATATTATAAATCTTCTTAATAAGATGTAAAACTTTCATACTGACAAGTTTTTTACAGAATATTAATAAGGTGTGAGGGGTGTAATAAGAACAAGTGGGTAAGTGTGGTCGCAGAACACAAGGAAAGTTTCGTTTAATACCCCTTTTGAAACCTTCACGTACTTAATTTTTTATAATGATTAAATCGTTACTTAAATGGCAGCACCATTACTTTTCCTTTTAATATGATTAGAAAAATATTTAAAAATTATGTTAAACACATTCAGAAAAAAACTTTAAATAGCATTTAAACAACCCGAATATGTTTAAAATCATTAATTAAAAAAGTTAGCACAAGTATAAATAGGATATAAAAAATTTTAATGAAAAAAATTGTTTAAAACATATTTAAAATTCTCAAATAGTTTAGCAAAATCAATATTGTTACTTTCGATACATTATTGTTACTTTTACTTTCGATGTGTTCACGAGAGCTCCTCACCCCCTCTAAAAAAGATGATACTTCTTATTAATATTCAAAACAGAGAAAGAAAAAAGCTTCAAATTAACGAAAAATGCTTTGTTCTATGGTTTATATTGACAACTTTAAAAATTTGTTCATGAATTTCTATTAATTCAAAAAACTGCCACTTGTTAGTAGCAAAAACATTTTTTTTTTCAGATGACAATATCTTATACAAAATAAAAAACGAATCATTTTTATATTAAATATAGATTTGTTTTTAGCATATGAAATTTTAAATATTAATTGCCAGTAAATGCACATTTTTTGAAAATTTAAATGATTAATTCTCCGGATTTTTTTAAAATTGAAATTCCAGATATTCCAGATTTTCTCTGTCTGAGAAAAGATATAAAAATCACCTCTGCGCAAAAGAAATAATAATAAAATAAATAAATAAATAAATTAAATTAAAAAATAAATAAATAAAATAAATGTTTCAAATGCGCTCCCCGCCCCCAGCAAAGAAAAACGGATTTTTTTTAAAACTAAATCCGTCTGAAAATGAAGTGTAATAATAATAAAAATCAAGTTCCGCCTCACAGATCCAAATCTACATCTTTCCACGTTGAAGACAACAGTGCCACGAACATTCTCAGAAACAGGCTGACCTTCAGTCTATGTCCTCAAATCAAGAAAGGACGAATTCATTTAATCAAAATAACGTAACGTTTTATGATTGAGTGTATGACAGTAAGGGAGTATTCAGCCTATGTGAAAAGAAATCGCAATAGTTTTCCAATGCAAGTGCTGTGATGGACAGACAATGAAGCGAGAAGACCGAAACTCTTAGAAAAATCACACTTATATTATCATTATAAACACCGAATCTTATAGAAAAATTGAATTAAAAACTCGTCCAGAGCGGCAAGATAAGATTGTTAAACTGGGTTTATCTCTGATCTTGATTTCGTTTTTGCTGGGGAAATTAATACTTAACGTCGAAATGTTGTTTTCCTATAGACGGTAAGGATTTTTATGTTTTAAATTTAATTTTTGAAGTTTTGCTTTGTGAAATTTCTTTAAAATGATGGCAAATTCATTACTTCCACTGTTGCAGAGAAAGTTTATTTATATATATTCATTATATCTTTATCGATACCACATTCAATTGATCAGAAAAACACTCGGATTACGTAATATAAAATTTGCAGTAAACATTTACAGGTGAGAATAATAAATCATTGATTTGAAATCATTTGCCCGTAGACGAGAGAATCGTGTAAGCAAAAATACGTTGACCGTATGAAGTACGGGCCAATCAGGGAAGGTGCAATTGTCCGTCATCGCAAGAACCCTACTCGTAGGGGCGATGAAAAAAGAAAAATCATTTGGTATTTGGTGCTTTTTAGCTCATAAGCTATGAAAGCCTGGGAGCTTATGCGCCCGTCCGTTCAGTATGTGCGTAGCGCGATAAATCATGATAAAAATATCCGATTCACTTGAAATTTTGGATATATGTATATTCTGATAAGGCGCTTCCCTGATAAGTTTTTTGGAGTTCATTCGATATGCATAAGTGGGTGAATGGATGCTAATGCTCCTCCCCTTAATTTATATAAATGGGTTTTTCATGCACAATTATAAGTTTTCGATCAAATCTTAGATATAGGAACTTTTCGATAAGGCGCCTCCGTGATAAATATTAAGTGTTCATTGGATAAGTATAAAGAGGGGGGACGGGGGCTAATGCCCTCCCCTTAATTGATGCAGATGGGTTTTTCATGCATATTTATCAGTTTTTTTTATATGATAAAGCATATCCGTGATTAGTTTAAGGGGTTCAATGATCAAATATAAAACGGGGAAATGAAGGGAGCTACCCCCCCCCCTTAATTTGCTTTTCGAACGGAATTAACGTTTGAAAATATAAGGCTGTCATGTACAATTAGTATGTGTAGCCTGTGAGCTCAATGTCATCAGTTTAACTGGGCAATATTCTTTTTATTATTTATAAAAGAGAGCGCGTGATCATCGTATCTTAAACAGGAAATCATCGTTTGCATGTAATGGCTAACATGCTATCGCACGATGAAATTACTCATTTGATTTCAACAAGGAAGTTCTCCGGCGTCGAATACAGTCCCGCGTTTTTTTCAGTCAGCTGTGATATTTGATTTCAGTAAATCCTTATTGCACTATACTGCAGAAGCCAAAGGAAATGTCCGTTACGTAAATAACAACACAGTAAGTGAGTAAAAAATTTTTAAAAAATATCTTGAAATAAAAAGCGCTATTTATTTGTTAAACAACTTAAAAAGCATGCCCAAAAAATCATCAAAGAGATGGTCCTCTGAAAATTTTATTTAATGAAAATTATGCATAAATAAGAGAACAAAATCATGCGTCAAGCTTAGATTGTGAAGCACTTTCTAACTAATTAAGAATAACGTAACAGACTGAATCGTTTTAAAAATTAAAATATTACGTCTTATTTCACAATATGGAAATGCAAAACGCATTCAAACTTAATCTTAGCTGTTCCTATCTACCCATCGGAAAATTATCTAAATGTTTTAGCAGTATGTATCATAAAGTTTTAACAGTAGTTTTTAACAACAGTATATGATATAGAAGTTTGTATATGTTAACAAAATGCATTCCGAGATTTAATTAATTTAAGCAATACATATATATCAGTTAAAAATTCCACTTCAGCAATTTTCACTAATAAAGAGAACGGTATGCTAATATTTTTGGGCAGCAATGTATAGAATTTATATAAAAAGAGCAATATTCAAAAAACTAATTAATTTTGAAAGCACATGCCGAATTTTAAAAATTACTCCGCAGCAATTATGACGCAAAGGCAGTACTGTAATATTTTTTTTTGTGTGTGTGTGCCTCTGTGAAGTAATATGTTATGAATGCTCTGTTTTAACGTGATTGTTGTCAAATTCAATGATTTATGTCAGTTTGAATGCATTTGAAATAGGATAATGCCATTAAAATACTCTCCAAATGATTTTTCTCCACATACCATAATGTAATCGAATTCTTTTGAGTGTCCCTGTAAATGAACCATTAAAGGTAAATACTTCATATGCGATAGCAAGCATGCTTTAGTGACCCTCAATATGCCTTATCAATTGCATGAAAATCTGAGCATATTTACGGGAGTTAGAGAGTGGACAGACGGTCGGACAAAACCGAATGCATAAGAGTTATCAACTTTGTTGGAAAATGCTAAAAGAGAGTGAATTTACCTGTTAAAAATAAACAAATATTCCTGTCAGCTATTTGATAAGCAGAGACATATCAATTTAAAGATTCGTTAAAATATTAACAATAAAAGCGTAATTATTTTTGAGAAACAGAAAGTGTCTAGAACCCTTCGCTGCACGAATTTTTCTTTCTTTATGAAATTTTCTTAAATGTCCACATAGAGATCTAAGAATGGGAAAAGTAGTAAAAAAAAAGTTTCCATTTTTCAGTTACAATATGAGGTTTTCGGGTGAGTGTCATAGGTGCACATTTAGGGTTTTAAAACAGTGTATTTACTCTATTTTACAACTCAAAGAGATTAAGTTGATTCATTTTATCTATTTGACGCAGTGCAACTATTTTTTTTATATTGATATTTTTAGGTATTGAGTAAAAATACCAACAGAAAATTTTGTTTTTATAGATTGATTTTTTTTATGTCTAATCGAGCCATTTGAAATAGACAAAATAAGTGTTATTCTATTCTTTGGCTTGTTGTTTAGCAGTTACAGTAATAATTGCCGAAACGTCAGTGAAGGCTTACTTTGGAGACACGAAATTTTTTTGTGTCTGTCTGTCTGTCTGTCCGTCTGTCTGTCTGTCTGTCAGTCTGTCTGTTCCGCGATAACTTCCGTAAAAAGCATCCGATTGGCTTGAAATTAAGTGGGTATGTTAGTGAGGCACTGGGATTAAGCTGTATAGTTTTTTGTAAGATTTGGTTTATTCGTTCGAAAAATATAGAACATTTTATTTTGCGCAATAATGCTTTTCTATGGCAAATCCAATGATTTCCATTTTTTTTCTTGAGAGAAAATGTCACATTATGATAAATGGATGCTGAAATTTACAGGTTAAATTATTCGTATTGTTTTGAAATTTTGTCTATTCATTTGTCAGATTTTTAAAATTATTACTGTAAATTTTGGAGATTTTTTATAAACATATTCCAATAATATAAACAAATTTGTTTTAGAGACTTACTTATTTCAAATGTATTTATTTCATTTTCTTTATTTTCTCTTAATGGTTGCTAAGCAACCATTCATCCTAATCCTTATTTTTATAATGTTATAAATTTGAATGCGTGTAATTATTGAACGCGAAAATTTAAATGAAGTCAGCGTCAAAACTGATGAATTAATGTATCTTTGTGTATAACTATAACATAGCCCTAAAAAGAACATAGGCTATGTTTTATTGATTTTATTCACATATTTTCCTTAATAATTCAAAATTTCCTTCTTTTTTATGTAGAATCAAAAGCGATCTTTTAGATAAAATTTAACCAATCTCCTTTATCGTTGCCAAAAAAAAAAAAAAATCAAAATTAGGAATAATTTGTCAACGGCAATAAGTTTCAATTGAGCAAGTTCCATTCGAAAAATTAAACTGAGAAAAAATAAATATGACGTCAGAATTAAAATAAAAATAAATATAGTACTTTGTTAAATATTAAACACGGAAATTTGTTTCGTTAATAAGAATTTTTCTGACAAAAATGGGGGCATAATTAGAAGTAAAAAATAAAAAATAATTATATTTTTAACAAATATTTCACCTGATAAAATTTGACGTCATAATTGAAATAAAACAGGTATTTTATAGTAGTCGTTCAAAATATAAGAAACATGGATAGCAATAACTCATGAATAATGACGTCATTGCCGAAACTTCAGTGAAGGCTTATTTTGGCGACACAAATTTTATTGTTTTCCGCCTGTCAGTCTGTTCTGTCTGTCTGTCTGTCTGGCCGCGATATCTGCCACAAAATGCAATCAGAACTTCTTTTTTTGGAAACAAAATTGTAAAACCCTAGATTACTGAGTTTACACTTTCAAAAGTTCCTGATACATCAGATTTAGCTGTGGACAGGTATGTAGAAGTATGAGGATAATGAAAAATGCTTATTAAAATTGTTACTTATCCTTATAAATCAAAATGTATAAAGAAATACAAGATATACGATAACCATTAGCAAATTGATAGAAAGTTACAAATTTAAGTTTAATGAGACTACGGGGGGGGGGGGTTCAGGGGGCTCCGCCCCCCTGAAGAAATCTACTATGTTATAATAAAAAAAAAACAAAAATAATAGATCATGAAAAATTCAGAATATCCTAACTTAACTAAATCTTTAATTTAACGCTTTTGTTGGCTGAAAACTTCTTATTCTTATTTTATTGTTATACATAATTACGTAATTTGAAAATTTTAAATTACAGTTTCCAGGAAGTTGAATGTTACCCAAAGTGTGTTTTAAAAAAGAAATGATGTGCAAAGCTGACGTTGAGGCTCTTGATCTGCAGATTTACTAGTATTAGCCAAATTCGTGGCATTTAACATTTTAATGTTTATACGTATGTGCAGTGAAGTGTTATGCAATTGTTATTGCTGTTAGAATTTAGAACGAAAAAGTCGCTAATGATGTTTCAAACGTACTCCGTTCATAGCTATTCTGTTAAAGTAATTGACAATTCAAATATTGCAGCAATCAGTGTATTAGGCTGTTGTACAAATTAATCTTATTTTTTATACAAATTTCTCCTTTTATTCCTTTAAATATTTTTAAGTTCGTTCGTAACTATACACGGTATCCACTCTTAACGGTGGCCAATGGCTAATTCCTAAACCATACAGTTCCAGTTACAAAAATATTTTAAATGAGGTGAAGAAATATTTTAAAAGCAATTTGGGTCAATGAAAGCATTTCTTTAAAAATTACGAAATTTAAATTTTTATGCGGTCTTCTGGTCCTATAAGTTATGTTGTATTAATTTCTCCTGTTCCTGTAAGACCAAAAAATAAAAAGTCTACGATCCAAATTAAACTGGTGATAGTTTCTTAAAGTTGATGTATATTTTTGTTGCTGATTAGCTTCATTTACAAATTTAGCAGAAAGATAATTTCATCAGATATGTAAAAAAAAAGATTCGGAGAAAAAACTAACACTGCAATGAAAATTTTTAATTTTTCTGATTTTGCATTCTGACACATGAATGCAAAATATACAATTTATAATCAACATATAAGAGAAAAAAAAAATAGAATTTAATTTTCGTAATTTGCTACTAAAATTTTTTTTGACCTAAATCGCTTAAAAAACAATTCTTTACCTTTCTTAAAGCATTTTTGCAGCTGGAACCATATATCTATAACTAACGGTTTAGAAATTAGCCATTGGCCGCCGTTGAGAATGGACACCCTGTATAACAGCACAAAACAGATTTGTTTAAAATATGAAACATAAAACTGTTGCAGAATTCTGCGCTCATTTCAAAAGTTCAGAAGCTCATTTCAAATTTTATGGAAATTGGGTACATCATTCGTTTACAGGAACAGTCAAAAGTACATTATGGTATTAAGCTAAAATACACTAAAGTACGAGTAAAATGTACATTACGTTGCGGTAATTGCAAGCATAAAAGATTGTTTTAAATGCATATTAATGATTTTACACTTTTTTGAACATAATGAAATTGATAAGAATTCATGAAATACACAACAAAATACATTATGTTGAATATAATGTGCAAAGGATATTCAATATTCATTTACGGGGCCATATAAAAGCATTCTGTTACACAATGATATAGGGGGAACGTTGTTTGAAGTGTATTTTAATTATGCTAAAACTATTTCACACATAATAAAACTGATATAGGTTGCTGCTATACTACAATTTTCTTTGTGTGTATTAACAGGTGCATAATATTTACAGGGACGTACAAAAAGTTTCGGATACTGAAATATTGGAAATACTGAATATTAGCGTTGATTGTTGGAAGAGCATTTTTAGTTGCTATGTGATTTTTTAAATTCAACTAACTCTTTGTATACTACGTTATGTGTATAAATTGTGTATGAACGAAAATATTTTAAAGATGGTTTGAAAATGAGTTATGCATTTTACGCTAAATTATATTTAATATCATAGCAAACGCGGCAGCGTTTGGTATAATATGTTTAAGAAATAGAAAGTCCAAACAACTTTCTAAAATTTCTGGCGAACCAGTTGAGATACGGCAGTGAAATTTTTTTAAAAGATAGAACTCGACGAGACGAATAAAATGATAGCATTCAAAAAATTACTGCAGCTTAGAATAGTTTTTTATGAAAAAATGAAAGCAAAAAATTCAACAAAGTCTTGCTAACGTTTCCGTGGATGGATTAACTTCGTTTTTGGTTTATTTTAATCCTCATGGTAAAACTCAGAACAGTTTTTTTTTTCATCTTTGTATGTTTGTCGGTCGCTGAGAAAATCGAATTTTTGTCTGAAATTTCCAGCTGATCTTAGTCTTTTTCTTATATATTTCTTATATATTTACTTCTTCTTGTAATTGTTGCACGTAAGTTTAAATGAACATAAAAATAAATAAATAGATTAGATAAATCACGTGAAAAAATACTTATTTGTTGTTATTTTCATGTATCATATTCACTATCTATTTTGACGAGCGAAGTGAAATATTTTTTTTTATTTATTAATTTCTCATTTATTTAAGTTAAAAGCCGCCTCTGGCAAAAAGTTTAGTCTCTCTTAAATTTATGCTAGCCACTGTAATATGATACTTTTATTCGTAATTTTATTTACTTGCTTATCTGAAGGTCCATAAGATGAAATGAACAAATTTAGGCAATCAGGACAAGATTTTGCGGAAAAGTTCATTATTATTAAAGTTATTCTGGTGGTGTGTTTGGCGAATAAATCAAAAATGGCGCCGAAAGACCGAATAGCAAATGTTTTTAACCGCAAAAGCGACGTAACCGTGTTTTTCCATCACGTAATATTTTATTTCAAAGACTGATTTAACACAAGATTGACATTAATATTATTATTTTTTTTTAATTGTACAAGACAAAAAGATATGTAAAGTTATTAAGTACAAACGTTCATACCAATACTTTTCACAGTTATTATTTTATGAATAATTAGACATGAATGGAAAAATCTACGGGACAATTAAAAGATAAGCGTAAAAATATGGTTTTACATTTATTTGAGCCTTTGAGATGTAAGGTAAGGGCGTACCGGTAAAAAATCCGGTTTGGCGCAACACAAGAGCGGTTAGTCGGGCGCTCCATGATGATTCGGACGTGAGAATGTGTCAGCTTTTTTTTTGAGGGTACGTTAAATTATTCTAGGTCAATTAAATTATTACTTATTTTATGAATGTCTGATTAATATAAATATGTTTGCCAAAGGTTGGTGTTATTTTGGCTTCAAAAAGGGAGGGTATGATGCCAAAATATATAAATAGCTCTGAAAACAAACCTGATGAACTTTAATTTTTGTTTTCGCACGAATTTTTTCTGTTTCTATATTAAAATGCGGCACAAATGTCATATACGAATCACATTGGCGTTAGTTTTTTTCTAAAGCCAATTTGGCGAAAATCTCGTTTTGGGATACCAGTTACATACCCGGTGTCCCAAAAATGACTGATGGATTATAAAATTCAATGACTTGCAAACGGTGACAGCTATTTAAAAAAATTTTGCAGGAGGGTTATGTATAATGTCAGGAGTTTTTTACCGTAACTTTTTATTTTAGTTCGAATTTCAAAAAATAGATGGCGCTGATAGCGATTGAAGGCCAGGTGATCAGTGTTGAGTGAGGTCAGTTTCGGCGTCGACCTGGGCTTCAATTGCTGTCAGCGCCATCTATTGGTTGAAATTCGAACTAAAATCAAAAGTTACGGTAAAAAATACTCCTGACATTGTACATAACCCTCCTGCAAAAAAATTTTTAAATAGCTGCCACCGTTTGCAAGTTATTGAATTTTAAAATCCATCAGTCATTTTTGGGACACCCGGTATATATTTTTTTAAAGGTAATAACAATAAATAAAACAAGGTTTGTTTAATAGAACAAAACAATTTATATATTTAAAAAAAAGAAAAAAATATTTATTAAAAAGTAAATAACAACATCCGGGTTGACATATCAAGCAAAATAACGACACTCTGGATTCAGTTAAATACTCCGATGCGCATATGACATTGGCGTCAGAAAAAAAAATTTGCCAACATGGTGCGTACATCTGTGCCAAAAATGCATACCTATTTTATTTATATTACGTAAGGTGCTACTTGATTATCAGGTCGACCAATTTCACCCATTTATAGAAATCGCCAAATTATTCGCCAAATTACTCAAAAGGAAAAATGTTGCCATTAAAAAGTTTTAAGTTTAGAATATTAATGAATTTAGGTTAAAAAAATAAAAGTCATTAACGAAAAAGATTACTTTAATGATGACGTTTAGTTATGACGTCGAGACGTACCAAATATAAAATTTGATTTATTCAGGTGATTTCGAACAAAAGAATACTAATAAAAGTTTTCATATTTTAATGCAGAATTTATCAAATCAAACCATAAAAAGATATTTGTAAGATATCGCATATGTGAATAACATTGAAGTATTTTAAATGTAATATTAGAATTTATTAAAGAGCATAAAAATATGGTATTTGCGTATTAACGCCACCGCAGCAGAAGTTGCGCTAATGTGCCAATAAAGAGCAATCTTGTTCGCACGCGCACAAAAAAAAAAAAAAAAAAATGGTATCAAAAATAGGCTAAAAAAGTACTAAAATACTAAAAATTACGTCAAAATAAGCACACACACACACAAAAAAAAAAAAAAAAAAAAAAAAAAAAAAACACTAAAAAGGCACGAACAACAAGATCACTCTTTATTGGCGCATTAGCACAACTTCTACGGCGGTGGCATTAATACGAAGGTACCAAAAATATCAATGTTAGCGGAAATTTGTAAGGAGTTAAATGCTTTTTATTTAACCAAATAATGTCGGCGGATACAACCATAAAGTAACTTTAATAAATTATATATTATATTTTTCTCAATTAATATCAAGAGCTATTCGCTTATTGGCATAAAATTTATATTAAATAACAAAAGAACAAATAAATTAGTCAAACATTAATAAAAATATAAATAAATCATCGAATTAAAATCATTTGATTACTTAACAAACAAGTGTAGCGGGTTTAATGTCAAGGAAGTGTAACATTTATGTTCATCCATTATTGGCATATAATCTTACAGTTTGTCTATCGTTTTTTGGTCGATGGGATAAATTAAGTAGTTATATATTTACTTATAGTATTTTTAATAAAATGAAAGAAAAACGTGCAAGTTAAATGTATCTGATATATGTATTTTTAATTTATGTGTTTTTTAATGAAAGTCAGGTATTTTAAATAAAGCTAGTGACAGCTTTATATTTAAAATGAAATTATGGCGAAGGAAACCTATTTGGCGATTGTTTCGAGTAGCTAAAATAAAAGTAGGAAAATAGCCGTCGGGCATATAAAAAATAAAACAATCAGATCGGAGCTGTTGATGACAGTCACAAGACTTATGCTGGTATTTATATAGGTATTATAGCAAAATTTGCAACATCTCTGGTATTAAACTAGGACTCTCGTGGTAAGACATTTGGCTGCTCAGCAGCGGGTATAGAGTTCAAATCCCGTCGGATGTAAGTTCGTTTTATTTAGAAATGCTTTTGTGTTAAATTATTATTCCTTCGCGAATATTCTTATGTTAATTGTTATTCAATTTCTAGAATTTTTCTAGTTGTGAATGTTTTATTTGAGAAATTACCTTGAATATATTTAATTGGTATGGCTTTTAATTCTTTTAATAAAGTTCTGTACTTTTTTCGTTCAAATCCATGGTTTATTTTTCTTATCATGCATTTTATATAGCAATGCAATGACTTTTATAATTATTCTGATACATCAAAATTTTATGCTGTTGTTATCATTTTATAAATTTTGACAGCAGCAGTTATTTTTCTTTTTAAGATATTAGAAAATCTTCAGTTTTTATCAAAAAATTAAATGACTAGTATTAAAAAATGCTCTGAGGAGCACCAAAAAAGGTTAATATGTTTTTAAGTATGAAAAAGGGTTTGACAAGTGCTTCTGTTAATTATTGAGCATGAGGAAGGACAAGGGATCCCTTCTTGGCTACAACTCACTTCAATGCCAACTTTTAAAAAATCATATTTGCGCTTTTTCCGTGAAAACAAATCAGTCGCAGTTACTATAAAAATGTATATAGTGTAAAGACATAACCAGTAAAGGTGCAGCTTAATTAGACATAAATGTAAGGGAAGATGACACAGTGCCAAAAACCTAGTTCCTGCATCACATTCATGCACTGGCACCAAGCATGCCCTAAGTGTATAATTGCACAGAAAATTTATTTGCAGTATAGTGCAGAGTGAACAGTGCAGTTAACATCAGGGATGTAAGTGCATGTTATATGCCGTTTGCCTTCTGGACTTTTTAATAGAACACCATATACATTATTTCTCAAGAAAGCTTATAGTATACACATTCTAGGGTATCCCTCTGCTTAGAGCATATATCCTATCTTATTTTTACGACTACACCCCTGGTTAATATCTAAAGCACGGTGGAAAGTTCTACTAAAGAACCGCAAATTTCTTTCATATGGAAAAAGCGCAAATATGATTTTTTCAAAGTTGGCATTGAAGTGAGTTGTAGCCAAGAAGGAATTCCTTGTCCTTCCTCATGCTCAGTAATTAACAGAAGCACTTGTCAAACCCTTTTTCATACTTAAAAACATATTAACCTTTTTTGGTGCTCCTCAGAGCATTTTTTAATACTAGTACTAAGATATGTTTGTAGAAGATACACAAAATGACATATGGAGCCACGCAAAATATTGGATGCGTGTGCGCCTGTATATGATTATCGGTGGCAGTTTGATTTCAGTAGCTTTAAGCAGCTTAATTATGTTTACATAATTAAATTATAGCCGATTTACATAAAGATTGCAGGTACAATACATGCCTGTACAAAAATATTCAAGTATGCTTCCGTCTATTTGCATAAGTTGTTGAAAGTGTAACTTCAAACTATGAAGCTTTTTTCAACATTTTTCGAAAAGTGTTTACGTGTTTGCTTAGTGTGTTCGAACTCTTATTTGCGTTAATATCGTTATATCACTCTGTAATTGAAATGCGTTAGGGAGATTTACTGTGCCACGTTTGCTATTGAAAAAGAAATATGTAGCATTCGTAGTTTATTTAAAAAAATTATTTAAAGCATTAAATTAAATTTTGGTTCATGGGGAAACCTTGGATTTATAAACAAACAACGTAGCATCTGCAGTCGTCAGTCTGTCCGTCTGTATGTGTGTACTACAGAAACCGAAAAACAAAACTACAGAAACGAATGATATAAAATTTAATACATATAATCGCTCCAAAATTTTCCCGAGTGATTTCACATTTTATGGAAATCAGATCAGTAGTTCAATTGACAGACAAAAGTATCCTAATGATATCACACCCTTTCAAACATAAAGAGATTGATACGCATTTACGAAACACGTTAAGATATACATTCTATAGAATATGCGATGCAAAGAACATTTATTTTTCACTTAAAGGCCCGCACAAAAGAATTTTATTACATAATGCTATAGGGGAACACATTGTTTGCTGCTTTTATAGTGTTTCGCACTAAAAAGGTAAAAACGGAACCATTATAAGATCAACACTGTGTCTCTCTACCACAGGTATTTTTCTCGTAAACTATGGTGCGTGGTAAGTTCAAATAGGGGTAAATAATAAAGAAATCTGACCCACACATTTACACCTTATTAAACACTCACAAATACATTTAGGGAAAACGTGAAATATTTGCGTATCAAATAATTATGCATTTTTTTTATGTTGTAAAGAAGCATGGTACTGGCGTGGACTGTGCCTAGATATAAGCAGAGTCGAACTCAGTCAACTAGCCAACGATGTTTTTTAAACCTATATTCGTTAATTCTGGAAACTACCCCCTACCAATGAACAAAAGTTTCTTCTTTATGCTATTATTATCGATTGAAATTTTCAAACAAATACATGTGTTCTGCGGATATTTTATTGGTGCGTTTAATCTCTCTGAACTTGCCACATTTGTTTATTGTTTGTAAAAAGAGGAAGCGTTAAACAGTTGAGGAAAAATATTACAGGTAGACAACCTTTTTTTTTTTCCAATGCAGCTACCACTTCGATTTAAAAATAAGTCTGTACCACTTGCAAATGATACAGTTGAATCTCATCTCGTTGCCAAAGTTCAAGCCTGCGAATGAAATATATATATTTCCTTTTCCTTAACCTTGGAGTCTTGCTTATCGAGTCAGTAACATTATTTCCTGGCGTTGCTCGTTTTTACTTGTGATAATGCGGAGAGAAAAAAAAATATTTATTTATTTATTTATTTCCGTATAGTTTAATCTGATATTTCAAATTTACAGTAGAGCTCTTTCTATGTGCGCAAAATGGGAGATGCAGTAGGGTAAAGAAAGGAAAAAGGAAACGCTTTTTCTTTCATTTTAACACTTGCTTTATAAACCAGGGGTTGAAACGTAGCCTTAGCGGATTACCAGCGTAGTATTAGAATGTCTCATTAAATATCTTTTGTATATTTACCATACTCTTCAGATTTTCTATGAAAAATGTCAAAATTCGTTTTTAGATAACAACAAAAATTACACATTCCAATAAAGTTTAAATGTTTTTTAAAAACAGGTCATCCGGGATTAGCTAAATATCTGTGGTTAATCTTTCTGTAATAATAAAGGGGACAGTTTGTGAGGGCGTTTGCCCTGTTCTAAAGAGACCGCTGCACGTAGAATTACAAAATTACGTGGGAAAGGTTCGTCTATATACGGCGTTTTGCACATCGAAGTTCGATTTTCGATTTTTTGATTATATTTTTTTATTTACCTTTTTTTGGTGATTTTTAGCGTTCTTTTTATATTTCGAAACAAATCTTTTCCCATTAGTGAAAGGAAGACGGTTTCATTCTTTAAATAATAATATAATCAATTTTGATCTCTTTTCAAAGGCGTTTATTTGTAATTCGTACTGCGATTATTGAAATTTAAACGGGTTTTTAATGCGGTTTTTAGTGTGTTTTTTTTCGCATTTTGCGTCTATTTTTGGACATTAATAAAAAAAAAGTTGTTTAAAACGTTTAGCCTAATTTACTAAATTTTATCTGCTACGTTTTTGAATTTTATCAAACTTTAACCATTATAATTACATTTTATTCCAGTGTAATTTTTATCGCGATTTTCGATGTGATTATTAATGATTTTTCGAGTTTTTGTGTATTTAGCATCGATTTTTTGTCTTTCATGAAATATTTCCGATTATAATGTTACGCCCTCATTTGAGTAAATTTTGACCCATGCAATATTTTAATATTTAGAATTTTTAATGGATTTTTCAATTTGATTTTTGGTTTTTTTCGAGTTTTACTGCAATTTTTTGGCATTCAGATGCTAAAATTTTTGTTTCAAACATTTAAAATAACTAAAGGGCGCCGCCCCCCCTGCTCGCTATGCTCGCTAACCCCCCGCGTAATCGCTTCGCGATTCCAAATTACTGGCTACCCCTGCTTGCTGCCCTCGCCGATACCCCATGGTATGAATAAGCAGTTGCAGACCTTTCAACTGATGTGTCACACGACTGGTGTTGTAAAGAAATTAAAAATGTGCCCCCTGGGGGGCACATTTTTAAAGACACAAAAGACATCCATAATATGAATAAGCAGCTGCAGACCTCTCAAATGATATGTCACACGACTGGTGTTGTAAAAAATTGAAAATGTGCCCCCCTGGGGGGCAGAGTGGGGGTGACACACAAGACATCCATAAAATGAATAAACAGTTGCAGACCTTTCAAATGATGTGTCACACAACTGGTGTTGTAAAGAAATTAAAAATGTGACCCCCCTGGGGAGAGCAGAGTGTGGGGGTGACACACAAGACATCCATAATATGAATAAGCAGTTGCACACCTTTCAAATCTTGTGTAACACGACTGGTGTTGTAAAGAAATTAAAAATGTGTCCCCCCTGGGGAGCAGAGTGGGGGATAACACACAAGACATCCATTATATGAATAAGCAGTTGCAAACCTCTCAAATGATGTATCAAACGACTGGTGTTGTAAAGAAATTAAAAATTTGGCGAAATATTACAGTTATCGCCAAGTTGACGTCACTTTTGACAACTAATTTTGGTCGCCAAATTTGGTGATATATCGCCAAGTTGGCGACAAACTTGGCGATTGTTGGCGATGGTAACCTTTCCTCTCTTTATGGTAACCCATACGGCGATGCATAGACGGAGCCCTTTCCTGATTGGTCTATTCGGCTCATGGAAGGAGTGGACAACCCGGATTCGTTAGTTCCGGAAATCATCCACATCAGCATCATTCCAGGAGTCATTCCTTTTAAGGCTAGTTTTTTTTTTACTATAGAAGGATATAGTAGATTTTGTCATTTGCAATTTTAAATTTTTGCGATTTTTAATGCTATTTTCAATGCAAATTTTACTGATTTTTTAAGACGTTTTTATGTCAATTTGTTTGTTATTCTCGAAAAAAATACAATGATTTATTCATTCGAGAATCTCAAATTTTTTAATATTTATCAATTTTAAATACATTTTTAACGCGATTTTTGCGATTTTTAACATTTTTTCCATCTCCACGGGAATTTTTTGACATTCAAAAAACAATTTGCCTAATATGGTAATGATGAGTTTCTGAGATTGTTTTCCAGATCAGTATTTTTTACGTTTTACTTCGACTGTTTGTCATTCTTGAAAATTTTTCAAATAGAATGATTTATTCATTAGAGATTCTTCTATTTTTTAATCTTTAGTAATTTTTAATACATTTTTCAATGCGATTTTTAAAAAATTTTTCGATCCCTACAATGATTTTTTAACATTCGAAAAAAGGATATTTCTTTGAAACATTCAGCCTAAATATTGACATCTACGCTTTTTGAATTTTTTGAGATTTTTAATACTGATTTCAACGATATTTTACGATTCACATTGATTTATTTATTTTTTTTTTAATGAAAACATATGATTGTAATTTTTTACCAGATGAGAGTAAATTTCATCACCTGTAATACTTTCATATTTCAATATTTTTGACGAATTTTTAAGGCAGTTTTTAGCAGTTTTCGAGTTTAACGGCGTTTTTTTTTTCTTCTTCTTCATAAGGAAAAGGAGTTTGACTTCAAACTTTTAACCTGGCATAGTAAATTTTGCCATTTACGAATTTTAAATTTTAGTGATTTTTAATACAAGTTCTAGCAAGATTTTCAATGCGATTTTATTGCCATTTTTCGAAAGGTTTTACTTTTCTGCATCGATTTTTTTAAATTCATGAAATCTTTCCGATTACAGTGTTTTACATTATTAGAGTTATTTTTAACTCCTGTGTTGTTTTAATATTTAGCGATTTTCACAAATGTTTAATATTGTGTGCATTTTTTATCGCGACTTTTAGCGGTTTATGGAATTTCGCGGCGATTTTCTGACATTCAGAAAAGAAATATTGTTTCAAACTTTTAACCTATTATAATCTTTAAATCTAGCTTTTTAAAATGCAATTTTCTATGCGTTTTTTCGCGACTTTTCGAAACTTTCTACAGTCCGTGTCGATTTTTTTATCATTCATAAGCTTTCGGATTACAGTTTTTTAGCCCCATTACAGTAAATTTCGACACCTGCGATTTTTGAATATTAATGCAATTTTCAATGAAAGTAAAGAAATTCGGTTTCATAATTTTACTTTTTATGTTAGCAGATTTTGTGTTTTACTAATTTTTTTATTTCAGGGATTTTTAATACTAGCAAAAGCCATGCTTTGTTTGGATTCGCGAAGCATTATTTTATAAAACAGATATTTGAAAGTAACAATATTTTTTTAATATTATTTTTCCATCTTTATATAAAAAAACGTTATTTTAAGTTTTGGCGCATTTTAATTTTTTATTTATGATGTAAGACTGACATATTAAAATATTTTCGAAGCAAACTTTTACAAAATATTTTTAAATTTCAAACTAAAAGCTCTTTTAAAGATGTTATTAAAATTTCCAGTAGCCACCGATGTTTTTTAAAGTTGTTTGAAATATGCATGTTTCCAATCTTTGTTATTAACATCAAATAATCTTTAATAGCTATTTTAGAATAATATATTTGAAAAGAGCTTGAAGAAAGTTACTTCTTCAAAATCCTATTTTCTGGAAAAACATTTGAAATCTGCTTTCGTTGATACTATGAATTTTTAACTGTAAAACTTTTTATTCTAATTTCTTCGTTTTTATACATGTTAGCGTTGAGAATTTTTGATATTATGAAATTTTTCGTAAGGAAAATTCCTATTGAATGCCTAATTTTAAAGGACTTTCACTCTCGACAACATTACGTACGTTTTTAAGCCAACTGGTGTCTATATAGCTTCAATATTTACAACTTCTTCATCTAATGTTAAACCTTGGGATTTATGAATTGTAACATCAAAAGAAATTCTTTCCTTGAGAAATTTATGCTTCCATTTCTCCAGAATTTAGTTATTGGGGGAATTGGTACGCACCAATTCTTATAAGTTAAATTACTGTAGTATTACAATTTATCCATGATTATTCGCGATATCTGGTCTGGTGGCTTGTGATTTTCTTTAGTACGTGCAACAAAGTCTAAAGTCCCGTTCACTAAACCTTTTTCGGTCCACAAATAAGAACGTAACATTACTTTAGATCCAAATGATAATGTAAGAAATGGTTAAAGTCCATTTGTCGTTTCTGAATCGGCCAACTTTGCTTTAGTACATTTATAAACACCTTGAATCGAGGCAACAACTTCACACAGTTCTTTTAATTTTTCATTTATATAACAAATTTAACAATTAATTTTATTTGTTTACAATTCGTTTGTTGCCACTTTACAAAAAAAAAAAAAAAATCCATAATACAGTTCTTTTAAAATGTTTAAGTGCCATCTGCGCAAACGATTTTGCGGAATAATGAAAACATATTTTATTTATTAAATTAATCATGATTCTATCTATAATTATTTACTCCATGATTTACATTTTTTTTCTGAAAATGTACGCGTTTCATTTTTTATTTATTTGCTAAAATGCATCAGTATTGAAAATGCATGTAAATAAATTAATTAAAATAATAATTTTTTTTAACGCTTTACTGTAAAAAAAATATATTGTGCAAATCTTCAGATCATAATTTGTTTTTGTGTTTAATTTGAAGTTAAAATATTGAATAGTTTTTTTGTAAAGCGTACGACAAAATGTAATTTGAGTGGACTAGTAGAGGATTCGCTTCGCTCATCCTAATAATTTAGATTTTTTTTTTTAACTATTTGGAAAATACTTGTCCTCAGTAGAGAACTGAGAAATCTGAAGTATATCTGAATCATTTTATTGGTTGAATTTCTCAACTTATTTTTTTTATTCGTTTTCTGATTGGTCACTGTTCAGTGACCAAAAATGGAATACTTCTTTTGCCAGGATGATAAAAAAAGTAATTAAAACTTTTAAAAATAGTAATAATTTGAAAACAAATTGTGATAAAGATTTAAAACAAGTTTCATTTTTAAATGCATTTTTTTCTCTACGCAATGGTGAAAAAATTTTAAATGAGCGATATTTAGAAGTTTAAAAATTTGCAGTTCGGAAATTGTAAAGCTGAAATTTTATTTACAATTTGTTTATGATGTATCCAGGAATATTAATAATTAATCCATATCGTGCGTTATATGAGGCTTTCAGAAGTCAGTCTGATTAACTCCATCTAATAAAAATGCATTTTTTAAACAGTTACAGTTGTATATCTATAAACTACTGTTTATTTTTTTTTTATCATTGGTCTAGGAATAGTAGTCCATGGTGTACGTAATATTACGTTCTCTGTTATTACGAAGTCCCGTTTTGATCATCATAAAAATGATGTTTATTAATATTTGTTTTAAGTATAGAATTTATTTATAAGTCTACAATTTTATAGTCTTTGAAAATTCCATTTTCCCAAATGGTCATTGTAATTTATTAAAACTTTTTTAAGCATTTGGTTTTTTTCGGTCTATAGATAGATGAATTTATGTCGGAAGCCTTGTGATATCCTGTTTTTATTCATTTCCTGATTGGTCCATGTTAAATGTCCTCAAATGAAACACTTCTGTTGCTACGATGACAAAAAAAAGTATTAAAACTACAAAAATATTCATAATAACGCAAAAACAAATTGAGATGAAACTTTCAAAGAAATTGTATTTATTAGTACATTTTTTTCTCTATACGACGGTGTGAAAGTTGAAAATGTGCAATGTATAGAAGTTTAAAAATTTTCAGAACCGAAAATTGTAAAACTAAAATTTCTTTTTTTTTCTTGCTGCTTTGCACCGATATTTTTTTTAATTGCATTTTTCCCCTTGTTTTTTTTTATTTTAAGTAATTTTAAATGCATTTTTCATAGGGAGTTTTATCGTTTTTTCTAGTACCACTACGATTTTTTCACATCTGGAAAAGAAATTTCTTTTTAAACATTTAGCCTAATATAGTCAATTTTGTCATCGGCAATTTTTTTTTATTTTTAGCCAATTTTCAAGCAATTTTTAGAATTTTTTGTGATTTTTTGCATTTTACGTCAGTTTTTGTCGTACTTGAAAGATTTCCGATTACAGAATTTTCAGACGAATTTTTGTTACTAATGAAAGAATTCTGATTACAGTATTTTACCCCATTTTATTAAATTTTGCCCTTTTTTTAGTAAATTTGCTATTTTTCAATATTGCGCAATTTTTAACGAATTTTTAATTGCAATTTTGAGTTTCAAGGTACGTTTGAGATTCGGAAAAGGAATTCATTATCATATTTATATCTACTACAGTTAATTTTGGTTTTCGCGATTTTTTAGTTTTAGTGATTTTTAGCTTTTTTCCGAGTTACTTATCTTGCCATCTAGCTGTTTTTAATGAAATTTTCTAAGCGTCATTTAGAGATTTTTGCGAGAATTTTTACATTTCGTGTTCCTTTTTCACCATTCATAAAATATTTCGAATTTTAGTACTTTACTTCATTACAGTAAATTTTGACGTCTGCAATTTTTGAATGTCCAGTAATTTTAATGAAATTTCCAATGAAATAAAACGAATTCGATTTCATAACTTTACTTTTATGTAGTACATTTTGCCTTTAACTAGATTTTTATGTTAGGGATTTTCAATATGATTTAGAGATATGCAGATTTTTTTGGTTTGCACCGAATTTTTTGTTTGTTCATTAATGTAAATTTTTCCCTTGGTATTTTTTTAGTTTTAAGTAAGTTTTTATACATTTTTCAATGAAATTTATATTTATATTTTTTACTACCACGACATATTTTCCAACAAAGTTGAAAAGTGCTTATATATTCGGTTTGTCTGTCCATCTGGTCCCGTCAGTTCGCGCTCTAACTCTTGTAAATACACTCGGATTGCCCTGAAATTTTTAGACGTTATTGATGCTTACTCTAGCACGAACCTTATTTAAAAAGAAGTTTTAACATTAAAATTAAATAAGTTACATATTAAAATTTATATGAATTAACAAGGTGTACTAAAATATGCATTCTGTAAAATATGCGGAGAAAAAATAGCTATTAATCATTTACAGTGACACACAAAAGAATTCCATTACATAATGTTAAAGGTGGGAATCGTGTGCGATATATCATGGTTATATTAAACTACTTAATCATATATATTATAAAGCAGAAGTTCTGAAACTTCCAAACGGGTGTTTTCAGAAACTACCCGATGGATTTTTTTGCCGATTGTATCATTCGATAGGAAATATTTTTCCGAAGGTTTATGATTCAAATTTACAGGGATAACTCTGATTTTTCGTAATAAATTTCGTTTTTTCGGTTATTTTTGACGAAAGGGTTGCCAGTAATTATTTTTGGCGAAAATTATAACTGCTAAAAGAATTGAAATGGCTATATCTATCAACAAATATCTTGCAAATAAAAGCAGAAAATAACTACTGATAATAATAATAATAATAATAATAATAATAATAATAATAATAATAATAAAGAAAAACCGCTTAAATGAGGCGTAATATTATAAAAATATATTTATCTTGAAAATGAAAAAAATATTTGTAATGCTTAAAAAATAAATTAACGCGAAATATAACAATTGGTTCGACTTTTGGCGACTTATCCCTTACGTTAGAATAAAGACATGAATATTTGAAAATTTGATTAAATGAATTTTGAAAGATAGTTATTTCCCTTTTTATTATTTTCTTTCCCTTTCTTTATCGAATTTCCGTATAATATAACTTGCAGCAGAAAACAGCAGATCTGGTTGTAAAAGACACTGTAATTTTGAAGAATGTGATCAACGAATATAATTCTTTTTGCAAATGTTTTTTATTGTTAATTTAATATTTCTTTCTCCATTTCGTCAATTTCACTTGCAGGAAAAATTACAGTTTTAAAATTTAGAAACTGAAGAAAGAAAGGTTATCCCGTCGATTAAAAATCTACCGCCAAATTCCAAGATTAAATGTTAATAATGGATGATCGTAAATGTCACATTCACTTAACATTGAGCATAATATAAATATTAAATATGTCATCAAGTGATTTTTAATTCGGCATTTTATTTCTACATTTATATATGCTCTGCTAATTTGTTTTTCGTTATTTAAATGAAAAGTTATGCTAATCTATATAGTTTGGCGATTTGTATAATTTGGCGAAATTGGTCGACGGTATAACCAAGTAGTACTAAAGGAAAACTTTTGCAATTCAAAGGAAATTATGCAATTATGCGTTATTACTATCGATAAATTCAACATTTTGAAATAAAAAAATTCCTGCTGAATAAAATTTACAAGTCTTTTTTAATTAACCATTTCCTCTTCTATATTTCTTCAATCAATATTTCGCTATTTATCTCTTTAAAAAATCGCTTTTTCTCTCTCTAAAAAAAATGAATGTATTTTAAATATTTTATTAGATAAAACGTAAATAACATTTTTCTATTTAAAAAAAAAATATTTTTAAAAACTAATTCTACCATTATGTGTCTTACAGGAGGAATTAGCAGAATTATTTTCAAAGATGGTTTTATCTGTTAATTATATGTTATTTGTTTATTTGGGTGTTTGAATTTATTTTTGTCACCAAACAATGCGATTTTATGCCAAGAAGGCATAAGCAGGAGCGATGCTCGCAATAACTAAATTCTCACTCTCTTTTAAATGTGTGAGAGCATTTTTATGATCATTTTGGTACTTCTAGGTTATCCCGTCGACCGAAGAATTATCGCCAAACTATAAGATTAAATGCCAGAAATGGATGATCGTGAATGTCATATTCAATGACATTAAATGCGATTCACGTGTTTAAAATGTCATTAAGTGATTTTTATTTCGACTTTTTATTTGTATTTTTATCAATATTCTACTAAATATTTATTTTTTCGTTATTTAAAATAAAAATTATGTCAACATGCATAATTTGGCTATTAGTTTGGCAGTTTGTATAATTTGGCGAAGTTGGTCGACGGGATAACCTAGAAGTCGTACCATATTTTAATGTTTAAATATATAAATAGCAGTTATAGCCCCCCCCCCCAAAAAAATGCGTATAATGTTTAAATTTTAGTATAAATGTCTTCTTCATCCAAACTGTAAAATAGTTTAATTGCAACTTTTTAAAGTTTTGAAGCAAATATCATATACGCACCACATTCGCACGATTGCAACAACAAGGCGATTTTATGCCTCACATGGTAAACCGGCTATAGTTGTTTATTTATATTAATAAACTATTTATTATTTTCATTTTTTTTAATAATATAAATCATTTTGTTCTATAGCTATTAATTAAACTTTTTTATTTATTAATTTTTTTTAAATAATAGAAAATAATTTAAAAATATTTTGAAATTGGTAATTGAAAGCGAGGTTTTCTCCAAATTGGCGTCAGAAAAAAATTGCACCAATGTGGGGCGTACATGACATTTGTGGCAAAGTTTTTTCACTATACATAAGTAGGGAAAATGCAGTATAAATACCGATTAAAGTTTCTTCCAAATATGAAAATTTTGTCACAGATTTGGTCATATACTGATCGAGGTATCTCACTGGTGCGAAAATGGCATTATTTGCCTTATATGGTAAAGCAGCTATAGTTGTTTATCTATAGATAAGTTGTTTATTTACTTTCATTTTCTTTTTTGAAATGATATTTTTTGTTTAGATCTACAGTTACTTTTTTATTTATTGTTAATTCCTGTTTAAAATGATAGAAAATTTTAAAAATTATATAAATTTCTTTGGTTTTCTAAAACGAGGATTTTGCCACATTGGAGTTGCAAGAAAATCGTGCTAAATCTATTGCGAATATGATATCTGTGCGAATATGATATCTGTGGAATCTTTTGTGAAATATGAAAAGTGTAAATTAGCGACTACTTGATTATCACGTCAACCGATTTCGCCAAATTGTTCGCCAAATTATATAAATTTACATAATTTTATCTTAAATAACTAAAGAGAAAATACTTAAATACGAAAAAGCAAATAATTTTTTTCATTTTTCTGGAGGAAATTTTGCAATAATAAAGTAATTGTTGTAGTGAGAATTTAATTTTTTTTTTTATTTAATCGTTGGCAATTGCTGTAACGAAATATGTTTATTTTTTATCCTGCAATTGTTTTTGTAAGAGCTGGTTCTGTCAAAGTCATGTTAAGGTGGTATTCAAATTTTTGAACCCTTCGCAATTACCACCCCCTTGGGCCGATTTTGCTCATTTGCAATCCCCACTGAGATATTAACCATCTCAATGTATTTGACAAGTTTGGAGATGATTCTTGCATAATTGTGCCTTTTATCGCACGGACAAAATGTAGTATATATATATAAAGCTTTTAGGTGGAAGTAGCTTTGGGTTCCTGGCTTCACATAATAAAAAGTTGTGAAGAAATTTTTCAGAAGTCGTACCATGGTAACGACTGTAATAATTAATATTTCTTCAGATAAGGGAAAATTTTAAATCCTGTTGGTATAATGGTCTCATTTTGCTTCCAAATGTGCACTGTGAGTAATAAACTAAAATAGTTACTACTTAATAGCTGGATTTTGTCCAACGTTTAAGATAATTTAATATCACAATGCTGTCTATATCGTTTTCAGCAATGATCAAGGTGCTGCTGGAGGTCTAAATTGTTTAAAATACAAATTTAAATTCACCAGTTCATTTCATTTGCGGTTGATTTTGAAATATTGACCAGCGCAGCGGGCATAGCCTGCTAGTATATAATAAAATTGTAATATGTCGCTCATGCTTAATATAAATTATACGATACAGTCATGTATAATATGAAGTACACACCATTTACAGGGACACATAAAAGATTTCAAACAGTATATTCTTTCCGAAATACTGAATATATATCTGATGATGGCGGATGGATGGATGAAATGCATTTTAATTATGATATGCTTTTTTAAGTTTCATTAAATCTGTGCATATTATATGGTGTGCATAAATGCTGTAGTTGATGTACAGGATTACCCAAAAGAGCTCGTAAATGTTACTGAATATGAACGTAAATTATTTAAGGTGGTTCTTAAATAAGCTATGTATTCTAACTCTGAATCGCACTCAATCTACTAAGAAATGTTTATAGAATGTAAATAAAATTATATACAGGGCCACGCAAAGTATTGGATGCATGGACGCCTATGAATGATAATTTCCGAGAATGTGATTTCAGTAGTTTTAAAAGTGTCCTACCTTAAAATAAATTTTAGATTAATACTGACGTATAGTAAAGGTACAGGGTAAACTACAGGGCTGGACAAAAGTAGTCAAGTATGTTTAGTATAATTAGTATTGCTATTAGTATAATTTGCTGAAATAGAAATCTGAACCTGCTAGTCATGTTCTTGAAAAACTAAATTTTTCCATTATATCAAGCAGGACGGTCGTTCTGCCAAGCCAAGCTAGAAAAAAAAAAAAATAATATGCCCGCCAAACGAACAAGCGCCAAAAACATAACGACCGTTTAACTGCTTAATATACTCGAGACAACTTCCCCAAACATGGCATTTTAAAATTTCAGATATTTAAGAAATCAAGTATCACAGAGAAATAAAACAAAAACTAGAAGAATCTAATGCAGAAAAGCTTCAATTTGATATAAAACTCATCTTTATAAAATAATTATAAACTGAGATACAGGATTTTTTTAAAACCGTCGAGATACTGAAAATAATCACTTTTTTCTTCGTCAAACATTTTTTTTTCAATCAAAGTACAGACTTAAAAAGGGACAGAAAGAAGTATAGAATGCATTTTCGGAGAGGTGCTATTCGGAGAGGTCGATTCAAGCTATGTGCTTTTGTAAAATTCAGTTTGACAAAAATGAAATTTCTATACTTAAAAAGCAAAAAACTGTTACTTAATTAACTAATTAAGCCAAACGCGATAAACTCGCCAACGATCGTGCATTATCTACATTACAATAGCGCAAATCAGTTTAGGTTAATATATAGGGTTACTTCAAGTTTAATATTCCTCGAGATTATTTTTTTAAATAAACAGTGTAAAATTTAATTTTTAGAAAAATCTTTAAAATAAAATTAATTTTTAAGAGAAGAGATATCTTGTAAAATGTACTCATTTAAAAAGTTACAGACATTTAAAATTTCGGTATTTCTAGGTTATCCCGTCGACCAAAAAATTATCGCCAAACTATAAGATTAAATGCCAATAATGGATGATCGTGAATGTCACATTCAATGACATTCACGTGTTTAAAATGAGTAGCGTCTAGACCCCGCCCCAAACAACGGCTTTTATCACAAATGCACCCAAGAAATTCCCCATGCTGCCGAAAATGAGGATTAATAGTTTGATAAATAATCTTAATAGTTTGATACCTGCGTTAATAACAATAATTTTGCTCATTTTAGAAATTTCTTCCATTCGACTTTCGTGCATCCAGGAATTAATTTTTCCGTTTTAGTGTCTGTAGTTAACGCGGGTTTGGCGAGCTTTGTACATTTTAGTGATTCCTGCGCAGCAAGTTTCGTGAATCCAGTGTTTTTTTAAACATTTATTTATTTATTTATTTAAATGGGAGCGTAGCGCTCATACACGCGTTAGTGATTCCGGTGTTGATGAGTTTCATACATTTTAGTGATTCCCGCACAGCGAGTTTCGTGAATTCACTAATTTTTTTTTTTTTTTTTTTTTTTTTTTTTTTTTTTTAATGGGCGCACAGCGCTTATACACGCGTTAGTGATTGCGGCGTTGACGAGTGCGTTGACGAGTTTCGTACATTTTAGTGATTCCTGCACAGCGATTTTCGTGGATCCAATGAATTATTTTTTGTTTTAATGGGCTCGCAGCGCTCATACACGCGTTAGTAATTGCGGCGTTGACCAGTTTCGTACATTTTAGTGATTCCTGCACAGCGAGTTTCGTGGATCCAGTGATTTTTATTGTTTTAATGGGCGCGCAGCGCTCATACACTCGTTAGTGATTGCGGCATTGACGAGTTTCGTACATTCCTGCACAGCGAGTTTCGTGGATGGATTTTTTCCTTCGTTTTAATGAGCGCGTAGCGCTCATATACGAGTGATTACAGCGTTGGTGATTGCAGCGTTGGCGAGTTTCGAGGAATTTTAGTGTTTCCTGCACAACGAGCTTCGGGGATCCAGTGATGTTTGTCTGTCTGTCTTTCTGTTTGTTTGTTTGTTTGTCTGTCTGTTTGTTTGTTTGTCTATCTGTTTGTTTATTTGTTTGTTTATGTGTCTGTCTGTTTGTTGGTTTGTTTGTTTGTCTGTTTGTCAGTTTGTTTGTTCGTCTGTCTGTTAGTTTGTTTTTTTGTGTGTCTGTTTTTTGTTGATTTGTTTGTTAGTTCGTTCGTTTGTCCGTTTGTTTGTTTATCGGTTTATTTGTTTTTCTGTTTGTCAGTTTGTTTGTTTTTACGTCTGTTTGTTTGTTTTTACGTGTGTTTGTTTGTCAGTTTATTTGTTTGTCTGTTTGTCGGTTTGTTTTTACGTATGTATGTTTGTTTATCTGTTTGTCTTTTAGTTTGTTAGTCAGTTTGTTTTTTTATTGATCTGTTTGTTTGTCGGTTTGTTTATCTTTTTGTCGGTTTGTTTGTCTTTTTGTCGGTTTGTTTGTTTTTCTGTCTGATTGTTTGTCTCTCTGTCTGTCTGTTTGTTTGTTTATTTAATTGTAGTATCGCCAATAAACGACAAGAAACCAAATTTTTCGTTTAAAAAAGGGAAAATATCGGCAGCATTGGGAATTTCTTGGGTGCATTTGTGATAAGACACCAGGGGTCTAGACACCAGTTTTGAAATGTCATTAAGTGATTTTAATTTCGTTTTTTTTAATTTGAATTTTTATTAATATTCCACTAATTATTTGTTTTTTCGTTATTTAAAATAAAAATTATGTCAATATGTATAATTTGGCTATTAGTTTTGGCGATTTGTAAAATTTGGGAAATTGGTCGACGGGATAATAGAGAAGTATCAAAATTTCATTCCTAATGTAATCAAAATTTTTGAAAAAAAAATTGAGTTGAGTGTGTTTTTTATATAAAAAGAGGACCATGGTAAGTGATATTATCTTTGTACATGAGCAGAGAATCAACACAGATAACAACTTTGACGTCAATGTATGATGAAATACGGTTTTACCATAAAATGTTTATTTTATATAGGGTTATCTCTGGAATTGCAGAACCAATTTGTAAATTAAAGATGACAAAATGAATTTGAGAGACTCTGATCAATCATAGTCTTTGTTTCATGCTCGTACTATTATTTTGGAGCATATGCATGAGTAAAAAAGATCTAAAATTGCAATTAGTGTGATTAGTACCTTTAGAGAAAGAATCCTGAAAGTTTGCATGCTTGTAGTTTTAAAATTTAAATTTTCACTAAGAACGGATTCTAAAAGAATCAAAATTTAACTGTAAGAAACGATTGAAAAAGTTACAAAAACTGTCAAAATTGGGGGTTGTTTGGAAGTTTTAGAGCTATAAAGTTTAATTTTAAAAGGGTTGTTAATTTTAAAACGTAAATGTTGACACAAAAGAGTCTTAAAAAAAAAAAAAAAAAAAAAAAAAAAAAAAAAAAAAAAAAAAAAAACAGGAGTAAAAAAAGTTCTAATTTGTTATTATTGTGATTCCCAATAGGGAATAAAAACCTGTAGTTGGATATGGTGGTCACTTTAAAAATATAAATAGATCCTAAAGAACCGTCTCAATAAAATAAAATAATATAATTAAAAAAAGGAAAAAAACGCGAAACGAGCTGAGAACATTCTGAAAAAATTCTAACATACTGTTTGAATAAAATTGCTAGGGCATGAACTTGAAATTTGATATGCTTGTTACTTTTAATCAAGCAGGGGCAGTCGATCTGCCAAGCCAAGTTATAAAATATATAAGCCCGAGAAACAAACAAACAAACAAACAAAAAAAAAGCCAAAGAAAATAACAACTGCTTAACTGCTTATTATAATAGACGACAAAAATGGAGTACTATGAATAACACAAATCGGAGACGAGATGACCATTGCGTTTCTGAATCTATCGGTCATCCATTTTTCCTCCAGATTATTTTTCTTATAAAACTTCATAAAAATTATATCTTTAGAAAAATCTAAAATGAAAAAAAAATGGGGAAGAAGAGGTATCTTTTAAATTGTATTCCTTAACCCCTTGGGGAATAGAGGCCGGTATATGTGCCTCATAAGATGCACAGAATCTTTGATTATTCTCACCGGTAAATTTTTATTGTAAGTTTTGTCTCATTTAGTCCGAGCATTTTCCCGATTCAACTGGGCAAAAACCTCTACTTTGAAAAATTGGTGATAAAAGATAAAAAGTTATGTTCGTTCCGAAGGGGTTAAGCGTTATCAGCATTTAAAATTTCATTTCTAGTGTAAACAAAACTTTTGAAAAAGAATTGAGTTTAATGTGTTAAATATGTGGTATACGGCAGGTATTTCACTGGCGGGTAGGCAAACAAATCAGAAAATACCTTTGGCTTCATTTTTCTAGGAATAAATGAAATCCGGTTTTAGCACATGACTTTTTTCTACGTTTGTTTGCTTCACAGACAAAGAGACTTCTAGGGACTAATCTTCAGATTTACCGGACCGATTTTAAAAGTAATGAGGGCAAAATGATCGTGATCGACACTGCTCCAATATATATAATATTTCTCTGTGGCAGCACCACTATCTCTGCACGATCAATAAACTTTCTAAAATTGCGATTACCGTGATACATTATAGTTGGGCTTAAGGCTGTGTTTAAACGCTTGGGAACAGATGTCATATAAGCACCACATTGGCGCGACTGCAACAAAATGGAGATTTTATGCCTCACATGATAACCCGGCTTTTGTTGTTTATTTATTAATAAATTGTTTATCTGTTTATTTACATTTATTATTATTTTTTAAATGATATAATTTTTTTCTATATTTATTATTTTTTTATTTATTATTATTTCAGTTTTACAATTATAGAAAATATTTAAAAATATATAGAAATAATTCATATTTGAAAACAAAGTTTTCGCCAAATTTGCATCGGGAAAAAATCGCGCTAGAGTGGTGTGTATATGACGTCTGTGAAAATGCTTCTTTTGTCATCCTTTAATGTTATTTTTCGAGAAAATCTTTTTTTTTTTTTTTTCCTTTTCTTTTTTTCACCCTTTTGACGTTCATTCACATTAGGATGTGGGGAATCAAAAACGGGTCAAGAAATAAGAGTTTAGCTGTACTTGCCGGAAAGTTTTCTCTTTTGCTAGACATCCGTCAGTTTGCTTTAAAAACCATTAAAGATAAAAAACACCGCTTGGCCACAAACAAAAACAATAAATAAATAAAAATAAAAATAAATAAATAAATGAATAATGTCAATACTCATAACAATAGAATGACGGTCTATTCGCATTTTAAGATGCACATGTTAGTTAGTAATTGATTCTAAAAAAATCGTAATTTTTAAGGGAGAATAAATATAAAATGTGACATGGTTGTATGTGCACCATTAAAAATGTCGTGAAAATTTTGAAAGATTTTAAAACAAACCGCATAGACATCTGACAAAAAATATTTCTTTTGAAAAAAAAAATGTAAACAGTGATTTTTTCTTTAAGCCCCTCTATATCTGTGGCTTACGGTAATAACCAGGTAAGGCACATTTTTGAAAAAAAAATGAGATAATTTGGGAAAATGTAACTTTAAAAGAGTACTTTCATCTGCTATAGTACTAAAAAAAAAAAAATTGAATTCTTCCCGTCATAAGGCGACTATAAATTTTCATTTAAACATTGAAAAAAAATTTTATTGGTTCGCAATTAATAAAAACATTTTTAAAAGCATATTAGCAATAAAATAATTAGCATATTAAATTTTAGCAAAAAAGAGGTTCTTATATCCTAATTGAATGTAGTGAAATTATGAAGTTCTAATCTATTTTATGATATCTAATCTAATGATAAAAAGACATTTGAAAACTTTAAATGTTTATTACTCAAAATATTAAAAATGTGCCTTACCTGGTTATTACCGGAAGCCACAGATATTTAAACTTGATTATCTAAATTTCCCGTTTTTATACGTTCTTATAAGGTTAAAAGAAAAAAATAAACCTATGACGGCAGAGTTATAATATTTTAACGGAATGCTCTATTTAATTCTATGAACCTCAATTACACTATATGGATATTAATGACCAGACACTCTCAATTTTAGACATTTTGTCAAATATTTAAAAATATATAGTTGTCGGACTCTTCTAGAACTTCAAAATAATAAAGACTATATTAAATTTCATATTTATCAGTGTCCATTTGATAAGGAGGACAATTAGAGGACTGACAAAAAAAATCAAAGAAAAATAATAAATATTGTGTTTGCTCACTGTATACAGGGGCTATACGAAAGGTCATTTTAATTAGATTGAGTAGAACTTTTTAAATTATATATAATCTGTTTTTAAAAAAAGAAATGATATCCACCAAAAAACAACTTCAAAAGTAAAAAAAAAAAAGAGCCAAGTTGTGTTAAAGTTAAAGTTGTGTTTAAAAAATGATGTGATATCAAATTTCCAAGCTTATATTATGCTTCTTATTTAACATTTTCCATTTAATAAAATTACCATTTGTAAGTCAAGTGCCTTCGTATATGATGATAGAAGACATATGCTTATTTAGAAAGAAGCAGAATAAAACTTCCGTTTAATGAAGTCTCATCGTTCAGTAAAACACTTTGTTAGAAAGAAAATTCGTTGAATCGAAATCAAATCAAATTTATGAAATTTATGTAATAAAATACGTACTCATAAAATAAAAATACACATAAAATGGAAATATTGAGAAAATATATTTTAATTTGGGCTGTAACCCCTCTTTTTTATTTACTTTCTTCTATCTTCAATAGAAGAAAGTATTGTAATCGAAATTTTTCGACTTCAGGTTTTCGACGGATTTACACGTTTTAGGGGTCAGAGATTCCAAAAAACATGTTTTTACAAAATGTCTGTCTGTCCGTCTGTCTGTGTGTCGCCATTCTACCATCAAAAAGTGTATGAAGTTATGCATAGAATTGAACCAAATTTTTTGTGAATGTTTTTGGTTGTGGCAAGCAGGTCTTCCTTCAGTTTTGAAATATTCTGCCGGAAGGGGGCGCTGCAATCCCAATTTTTGTGCCATTTTCAATATTGTACGGACCAAAAGTATATGAATTCATGCATCGAATTGAACCAATTTTTTTGTGTATGTGTATGGCTATGGCTAGTTGGATCGCCCTGAATCTGAAAAAAATCCGCCGGAAGGAGGCGCTGCAATACCGAATTTTATGCCATGCATCGCTTAAAAGTGTATGAACTTAGTTCTAGAACTGAATTAAATTTTTTGTATATGATTATTTTTTGGTAAGGCAAGTAAGTCCTCCCTGAATTAAAAAAAAAAAAAAAAAAAAAAAAAAAAAAAAAAAAAAATCTGCCTATCATTCTATTGTCCATCGGCTCGTGCAGAGACGAAAATTCGTTTTTACTCCGATTAATTGATTGAAGCAGAAATTTAAGATGAAAATCAAAGTTGGTATGGTATTGAATTAAAATTATTAAAGCATTAAAATGAGTAACTATTTTTTTTTAAATATTAAAATGTACGTATGAGATAGAAGAAAGTTTTGGGATTGGCAAATCCAACTAGTTTAAAGGTCGTTTTGAAATCGAGAAGAGCAACTTTATGACATAAGTTTTAACACATTCGCTGCCATTCACGCGCCAGCGCGTGATGTGGCGCCAGCGTTAAGGGGCCATTCACGTGCCAGCGCGTTATGTGAGGTGATGTCCAATAGCCAGTCACGCACTGGCGCGGGAAAATCTTACACTGATTCTTTGTTATAAGAAGTACATCGGCTTCTGGGAAAAACCCACTTCTACAGTGCGGCATTAACTATCATCACGTCTTCACGTAAGCGGCAGCGAACGTGTTAATTTATTTTTGTTCAGAAATGCATGAAATTAGAAGGTGGTGTTGTTCGGAAACTATCTAATCGTTCTCGTTATTTTACAAACGCAATAGAAGTTTCGGAAAATACTGTCAAATTTGGCGTTTTGAACCGAATTTCCCGACGTCGCAGGATAAACATACAAAGAAAGAGGGAAAGCGTCATGCCACGAGATCAAAAATGCCTATAACTCAGAAAGTAATTCATTGATCAATAATTAGAAAACACAATTCAATTCCACATCGCTTCTAATAGTAGGGTCTTCCAATTTTATATTTTTCCGTTAAAAAATGATTTGTAAATGTGTCGAAACGTTTTGAGATTATTGAGCGGAGCACTTGAGACCAGTTTTAATGCAATGTGAGACATATGAAAATTTTTTTTAATAAAAATAATGTCTTAAAAAAAATAATAACGAATAGAAAAACGGAACGTAAAGAACGTAACGTAACGAAAACGTAACGTAAAGAAAAACGGAAGCGAAACGTAACGTATCTTTTTGTCTCTTATTTTCAGCACTCCAGAACCTTAACTTATTCACACAATGTTTGTTTTTATCATCGTGTAGTCAAAAATTGACAAAACTAAACTCCAATAGAATAAAACACGCGTTTTTCTTTATTAACAGATGCTATAATTATACTGTGTTTTAAAGATTAACTTTTGAACCAAAAGTCATCATTTAAAGCATACCCACAATTTTTTTTATTTATTACATTTCAATGCAATTTAATCTTGAATCGGGTGTGATTTTTAAAATATTAAGAAATAGAGTTTGAAAACTCATTTGGATGTAAAAGCCTGTACATACATAACATTATCAACTTTTTTTAAATTTTGGACCCGCCTCTTTCGACATCATATGTTATCATCTGTGGAAACGCCCCCCCCCCCTCCAGTAATGATAACGTTATCAATGTTTAACCCTTCACTGCATCGTGTGTCACATCTGGCACATACCTAAACAAGTTGGAAATTGCACGTGAAGCGTAGAAAATGAGGTGCGTTCGTCTGATAACGAAGTTTTAAAAATATCACTCTCATGTATCAATCTCATAAAATTGTAAATAGTGAATTACAATTAAAACGCTCATCAAACAATGTTCTCCCTACACCATTATGCAATGGAATACTTTTGTGTGGTGGCCTTGTAAATCAATAACAAATTTTCTTTGCATCACAAATTATGTAAAATGTATATTATAATATGTACGTTATAGATGCATATCAATTTTATTACGTTCGAATGAGTGTAACACCATTAAAATGCATTTGAAACATTTTCCCCCATTATCCGTAATGTAACGGAATACTTTTGATTGTCCCTGTAATTGAACTATGCATCCGATTCTGATAAAATTTGAAATAAGTCGAGAAAATTATGTAATAATTATGTATTTTAAATTTCAAGCGATTAAAATGCATTTGAATTTTTTTCCCCCATTGACCGTAATGTAACGGAATCCTTTTGATTGTCCCTGTAATTGATCTATGCATCCGATTTCCATAAAATTTGAATTGACTTGACAAATTTATGTAATAATTATATATTTTAAAATTCAAACGATTCCGTTGGGTAGTTTTTGCGTTGTTATATGCGGACGGACAGACAGACGGACCGACTGAACGACCACTATAGGTGCTACGTATTTACATAATTACGAACGCACCTAAAAACACTACAATTCTCATCATGTGTCATGAACAAGCTGAAGTTGGGCCCAGGGGGCCTGTTGAAAAGTTACCCCCCCACCTACCTCCTCATTCCCGGCGACATTTTCAGAAAAAAAAAAAGTAGGTTTGTTTGATAAGTTGACAAAGTTGTTTTAGGTTTTTACGATAGAGACAAAAATATAAAATGCAAACAATGAAAAAAAACTTAAATTGTGAGAAAATTTACATGCAGGAAAACGCAAATTCCAAGAACACATAATCGAGGTTTCACAGTTTATCAATTTTTCAAAATACTAAATTGGCATTAGCAGAAAAGAAAAAAAAAGTGTGCATATATACTAATCAGACTTACTTTGAAATGTATTTGATTAAGGAACAAAAATAATTTGTGGGTCCCTGAAATTGGTGGGCCCTATTCATGATCAGGCTCTGGTCATGAATAGGGCCTGACTATCCCACGGGCACCCGGAGCCCATGCCCTGGACACGAAATTTCTAAGGGCCACTAAATTTAAACTTAATTTCTTTTAAATAATCATAATTGGGGGGGGGGGACGTGATATTTGATGTACTAATGCAATAAAATGACAAAAATATGTCTCAATATATGGTTAAAAGCACATTTCAATAAATAATAGAAATTATTTATATATATATATATATATATATATATATTCTTGGAAATGTACTTTTTTTTTTTTTACTAGAATCAGTAAATTATCCAATCTAAGGGGGCACGAAAATTTTAAAATGCTCTGGGCACAAAAACTTGCAAGTCAGGCCCTGGCTCATGAATTTGGCAAATAGGGTCGCTGTAACTGAACTGTTAAGAACAGTTCAAAGAATGGAATAACACTTATTTTGTCCATGTCAGCTGTGTTTGACAAAAAATTAGAACTTTGTCTTCGGAAATAAAGAAATATTCGGCCAGGTTAATTAAGCCAAAATTTACTTTATTATTCTTTTTACTGACTACTTAAAACTATTAATATAAAGAAAGCTGCAGAATATTAAGAAGATAAAACTAATAAATTTAACTCCATGCAATTGCATAGCATGGCAATACAATATTTAAAAACCTTAATTGTGTATACAGGGTACATGTCATTAAACTATCAAATTTTAGCTTAAGAATTATTTCTCCCATTTTAAGACCTATGCATAGATTTAAAAAAAAAAAAAAAAAAAAAAAATTCATAAAATATAGAAAAAATCGTGCAGTGAAGGTTTAATTTCAGTGAAATTTCAAACAAAGTCTTTTAATGAAAATCCAGTATGCAATTTTAAATGTGGACAAAAAATGCTGTCCAATGATAGATATTTCATCCATCGTTGTACAATAAAATATTAGTCGATAAAAAGTATTTTGACAACGGAAATGACATATGGGATAAAAATAAAGAATTGCCAGGCAAACATTTTTCTTTACCAAACCGCGCCCCACCATTGGCTGAGAAGTTATGTTCTCAAAGCTCGTAGACGGATGACATTCGATTCGAAATCAATCGCGCCTATCGGTCTAACCGTTCAGAATTGTCCGTGGTTTTCTTCGAACCTTGGATAACCTTGCGTAAATACGGGTTGAAATCCCACGGAGTTCATCCCTCCTCGAGCCCAGATAATCGGCCGTCATGAATAACACCATGCACTTTACCAAGCCACAAACATTAAAATACGACAAACTGCGTGCAATAAGTATAAATATACCTTTAAAAATACTTGTTCACAGATTCTCTGCAGGATAATAACGCAATGTATTCCATAACACAAAACAAAGTTATGGGTATGTGTCAAAAAAAATCTTTTCCATCTAAACATATTTTATGGCCGTTCAATCTATGTCAAGTTGTATGCGTTTGTAAATAACGTCTTGCCTTTCCATTTCGGAGAAAACAAACTTACTTTTCTCGCTGAAATTCCAAAACAAAATATCATTTATAAAATTTTGAAACGTAACATGAACGTTATTTGTCTTCTGTTATTTCTCAAATTTTGACAGAAAAATATAACGGAAGCAGAAGATATGTAGAGCAAAAAGCATTTTCAATATGCGGTACGATTCATAAATCAAATATTAAAACGTGTTTCTTTAATTTTATCAAGTATTTTTAAAATGAAAAGCAATGATAAAATAACTACATTTAAAAATGCAAGAATAAATTGAAATGGGAATTTTTTAGAAGTACTGTAAATTTTATTTTCCCAACTACCAAGGATCGATCGAAACAGACTTTTAATACCGAAACTGAAACTGAATTCGGTTCATCTTCTTAAATTGACCGAAAAAAAAAATTTCAAAATACTTTTAAAGCAATTATTACATACATAAATACAGGGTGCTTATAGTACAAATATCTCCATTTGGAGCTGTATTGAAAGAATTGCTTGAAGAAATAACTTGGATGAAACCGAAATCATTTGATTTACTAGGACTTCCCTCAGAGGGATTAGTCTGAGCGATATTGCTGAGATTACACACTTAATAACTTGCGATGAGTAAAGAAAATGAGATGTTAACTTTAATTGGAAATACATTGTGATAAAATATCATGAAAATAAGCATATTGAATCATAGAATTACAAATTCTTATATATAAAGTTGCATATACTGTTTTTATAAAAGAAAAGAAAAACCATGCATGGATATAAAATTGGAAATATGCAAAATGTTAAAAGTAATACAGAAAATAAAACAACAAATTTTCCTATATTGGAAATATAACTCTTTGAAATGATGTCATGAGCATAAACTGAAGCTTCGCACCGATTTGAGAAACTATAAATAACATAAAATATTATGTTTGAAGAGAATGGAGTGTATTTTATATGGTGTGAAATCCGTCCGAATAGTTTATAATGTTGAATATCTGTTTTCCACGGATGCAATGAGGTTGTCGATAAGAGTTAAGGAATCCTTTTTATAAAATTTGTCCTAAACAAGCACTTACATCTTATAAGTTACTGTGATGCCAAAGTTATAGTTTCTGACCCCAACAGTATCCTAGAAATTGCAATATTCTCAATAAGTTGGGTTTAAAACTTTAGAAAAAAAAAATGTTTAATTTGTGAAATTAAATTGTTGAATGTTTTAGAAATCGTTCATAACGAGAATATTATATCTTAAAAGTTGCCACAAAAAAAAAAAAAAAAAAAAAATTAATTTTTAGTCATACCAACATCAAAGAATTCTCAATTTTAGATCTTTTTTTACTCGTGCATTGATGGTGATTATTGTTCCTACGCAAAATATAGTACATTTTGCAGCAAAGATGGTTACCAACATTTTTTGCCCACATTATTTTTTAAATCGGTTAGGTACTCCCAATGATAACGAAAAACACACAAACGTTAATGTTTTATAGCATAGAAATACAGAATCAAAAGTTATTTATCTCCTATTATATACACATAAATTATCTAATTAGTGCCAGCAGATGCATTTTTAAATATACATAGATCAATATAATGCTTCATTTTTCTTTTATTAGTATTTTTTAGTATTCATTTTTCATTTATTTGTATTATTCAGTAAAAAACTCACTTTCTTAAGCCCGAATTACGTCAATTTTTTTATAAAAGCGCCCAAGTCCACATAACAGCGAAGTATTGTGAAGAGTATTAAATACAAGGTAGTAAGACACTTAGCCAAACGCAGGTAATAAATTGCCAAATATTGTTCTTTTCGCCCTCTCTCGAAATGCATTTTTTCCGTACATTTAAAAAACACGATTTTGAGTCATTTAAAATTCTAATAAATAAATAAGAGGAAGCAATAATAGCATAAGTCAAAACATTTTATTTCAGCATCAAGGAATTGTATCGTAGTTACACATGTGGAAAAAAGCTGCTTTTGTCAAAAAAAACGTTGTCTTCACTAAATTTGAATCCTATTAAAAAAAGTACCGTGATTAATTAAAATGGTATAGGCAGAGCTGCTAAGTCTCCGGCATTTGGGATACCGGTATTTTAATACAGAAAATGTTTTATTAAATTGGAACATTCTGCGGATTTAAAAAATAGCTTTTCCTATAAGATAATTCTGCTATGCAATAAGCGGGGGCTTGGCATGTCTGTATAGGAATATTTCGTAATCTACTTTTTAACCTTGAAAAAAAAACGACCATTTTTCGGGTACAAAAAGTATTGCTAATTGTTCCATTTTGCATACAAGGTACTGATTATAATATTCATACATCTATGGTGATGAATTTCCAATAATTTTTCAAATCCCATTTATTTCATTAAAAATATAAATCTTTTATTCATTTAGTTTAAAATAAATGGTTTTTAACTAATTTCATAATACTTTTGAAATATCACATTTCATTGTCCATTTTTTTAAAGCATTTAGAAAATGGTTGTTGTTTTCAGTCAAATATAGACTTTGGTCTGTCCGCATTTTATTTTATTATTATTATTATTTATAAATAGTGGAGAAATATTCATACTTAATCCATAACGTACATAATATATGACTCTGTTATTACATAAGTCACCTTTTTATTATCATAAAAAGTATGTTTTTACTTATTTTTATTAACTCAATAGGAAAAATGTTGTGCTTTGAGCAATGTATGTCCGCATTTTATTTATTTATTTATTTTAACAAAATTCTTTGTATTTAGAAGAATTTTTATTTAAATAGGAAATCCAAATGTCGCTGTTAATAAAGAAGAAAGTTACAAAAAAAAGTTACAAAACGAGTAGACGCATACTATCAAATATGGAAAAACGACAAATCCAAAAGACGTCGTATGAAATATCATATTTTAAAGCAAAAAAAACGAGGTCTGATTATCGAGCCTACTGATTACGAAATGTACATTACATTAAAAAAAAATATTGCAAATATTGATTTTTTTTTTCTTTTGTGCAGTTTTGGCTTCGAAAGGTGTGCTATGTTGTAAAAAGATATAAGCGACTATGAAAACACACTTGGCAAACGTTCATGCTCAGTTTTACAAATAAATATGGCACATATATGCTCTATACACGCCGAGGTACTGAATTGGTGCCAAAATGGCGTTCAGTTGCCTAACATGCTGGTTATCATATAAATGTTATAATAAATTGTTTGCTTTAAAAATATTATCATTTATTGATTGTTATTTCTTTTTTTTTAATAACAGAAAATGTTTCGTTTATTCCTTTTTTTTCATTTTGAAATAAATAAATAACGTGTTATTATAGCATGCTATACGTATCTGGTAATCAAAACGATGTTTTCGCCTAATTAGCATAAAAAATCTTGCCAAACCCGGTGCTTATATCTCTACTATATTATCTCAAGTATTTTATTTATGTATGCTATAATTGTTTTTACATACCACTTACTTCTTCTTGTATATAAAAATAGGTAAGTGGCTCCTTTATGCAGTATAAATTGTATAAATCTTTAAAAAATAGCCCCCGTTGCCCCTTTTTGGATTGAATAAAAAAAAAATCAATGTCTAATTTCAGTATTGCTCCCAGGTATGCACACATATTCCAAATTTCAAAGTTGTATGCCAACAGGAAATGGATGAAAAATGGGAAAAGATGTCACATATGCACCAGGGTACATAATTGGCGTCAAAATGGCATTATTTTACCTGAGATGGTAACCCGGCTTTATTTATTTATTATTTGTTTATTTACTCATAAAATGTTTATTTACTTTTATTTCCTTTTTTTAATTATACAAAATATTTCTTTTTATAGTTATTAATTATTTTTATTATTTTATTTACTGTAAGTTCTTTTGAAAATAGAAAATAATTTAAAAATGTGTATGTAAGCGTTATTTGAAAACGGAGTTTTCGCCAAATGGGCTTTGAAAAAAATTGCGCCAAATCTGATGCGCTTATGGTATCCGTGCCGAAAAATTAGTGACCAGAATTGACTTCCACACACAAATAAAATATAAGTTAAAAGAAAACATGCAATAAAAATAAATATAAAGGGAAAATGATGTCATAAAAGAAACTTTTTATTTTAAAACGTAATTGTTTCTAATTTTCACACGCGAAATATATAAAACATTTTTTTAGCGATCAAAAAATGCTATTAAGAGATTATCACAAAATCGCAAAATCAAAGTTTTTATGACATTTTTTTTAATATAAAAAAATAACAGTTTTATTTTCCTGCATGATTAAATTTTAAAATGTTTTATTGCATTCAATATTTCTGAGTGCGTAAATGATTACTATTTACTCCATGTACTGATTCGGTTATCTACGAAAATATCCAGCCGGTGAAAATCACGCGCACCAAATTTCTGTGACGTATGCAAATAAACTGTGCTTTTTTATCAGTTTTTTTAATATAACTTTTAAACTATTTGAAATTAATTTTTAAAAGTAGGTGCATTCACCAGATTATCTTCATACCCGTAAGACATGGTGACGTCACGGTGACGTCGTTGTGAAGTCACACTGTGACTTTGTGACCGTCGATGTGACGTCACGTGACGTCGATGGGAAGTCACGGTGACTAAAATGTGAAGTCGTTATGGCCGTTTTAGAGCTTGTTTGTGACGTCACATTGTGACCACATTGTGACGTCTCATTGTGACCAATTTGTGAAAAGTGTGTCATTTGTGACGATTTTGTCATTAACATTGTGACGGAATTGTGACGAAAGTGACAATGCTTTCAAGTCACATTGTGACCAAATTGTGAAATACAGGGTGAGTCCAAAATCATGGAACAAACTTTAAGGGGGCGGTAGGACTCACTATAACAAATAATGATGGCACAGAAACATATGACCGGAAGTGACCCGTCAAGACGCTACACTAGTCACCAAAAAAGACCCGGATGGTAATGTTATGTCTATGGGGGGGGGGCGTTGTTTTCAAATATCTTGCTCAAATTTCAATATTTTACATATTTTTTCCATAGGATAGCTGAGGACGATCCACAACCGGGCTAATTTTTACTTTTTCGATTTTGGTTATATTTTTTTATATTACAATAGTTTCAGTTTTAGAACCGGTTTAAACTGGTTCTGAAAGTTAAAGTATTTTTCTTTTAATCTGTAACCAAAATCAAAAAAGTAAAAACCAGCCCAGTTGCAGGTCGTCCTCAGCTATCCTATGGAAAAAAAAATATGAGAAAATATTAAAATTTTAGCGAGATATTTGAAAATAGCGCTCCCATACACTTAACATTATAATCCGTGTCTTTTACAGTGACTAGTATGGCGTTTTAACGCGTCACTTCCAGTCATACATTTCTGTGCCATAATTATTTATTATAGTGAGCTCTACCACCTCCCTTAAAGTGTGTCCCATTATTTTAGACTCACGCTGCAGATCGTTTGTGACAAAACTTTCGTTAACACTGTGATGATTCTGTGACGATTTAACTTTTCTTAACGATTCTCTAACAATTTAAAAGAAACAGGATCTGCTGAAGCTATAACTCCACGCCATGTTCCTGTTAAAATAGGGTTTGAGTCCTAAAATCATATATTGACAATTTATGAACAAATACTGTATAATATATAAAAATAGTTACCTGCAGTAAGGAGACTTTCTTCTAAATTAAAGTTAAAAATTCGATTTACCTCACATGCCTTACAACTCTGGTGTTGTTTTTAAAATTTGAAAAATATTGCCGTTCAAAAATATTTATATATTTTCCCCACATGCTGAAAATTGCATAGCTTCAATTTTATTTATAACTGACACACATTTTGTAATATGTTGTTCAAACTGTTTAATCTTTTTAAACTTTTTTTAAAAAACTTTTACTCGCTTTAATATCCACAAATTTCAGCACATATCTAAAACTGTTCAGCTTGCCAATATTTCTGACCAATAATCCTGATGTCTATAAATATATAGGGTGGATGCTCCAGTTTTGGCCACATTAAGAGAAAAGTTGAAATGGAAATTTTATAGTTTTAGACTGAATAAAGCATATTAAATCGCAATAACAGTATTCTTTAGTAAATTTAGTTGTCTTTCTGTTAATTATAATAACTTTCTATCAAATATTTTAGATTGTGAGTAATAACTCGTTAAGTAATTTCTTTCAATTTGCACCAGTTTTGGCCACCCCTGCACCAGTTTTGGCCGCCCTAATATCTTGTAATTTTGCAAACATTTTAACTGATAATAAGTAAAAATAAAGCATTTTTGTGCAAAATCTGTTTTACCACACACATATTTGTTTGCTGTATAAAAAAGATTTGCATTTTTATAAATGAAATCATAAAAACATCGAATAAAATATACTTAAGCTGATTTTAACTGAACATTTAAATTTAAAAACAAAAAATATATTTAATTCATAAAAAAGACTTATAGGACATAAAAAGCTTATTTTAACATTTTGCATATTTTCATTTATATGTATCATATGTTATACTATACCAATATTTACAGTTATATGACTAGAATCTTGAAATTATTCCATTTTTACATGAAATAGTATTTTGACAATCTCTAAAATCCATTTTTTTCAACTGATTTTAAACTTTAATTCCTCGTACTTAGCTGCCTGTCAGCCTAATCATTTGGAGTTAGTTTTCTTCAATCCTTCGATTTCCTTGTGTAAATATTGGCTAGGATCTTAGAAAGACCTTCACAGAGGGCATCCCCCTTCTTTTCGGCCCATATCTCTCATATTAGATAATTGGCCATCATAAATAGCACAACCCTATTACTTGAGATCCAAAAATAGTAAAAACTGGTCTCCATTCTGTAAACTTGTGTTGCAAGGTAAAACGTGATACTACAAAACTTAACCATCTTGAAAAGCTGTCAATGAATTTTGAAAAGCCATAATTTTACTTCCTATCTTATAACAGTGTTTAATCTAGACCATTTTTAAGAGTACAGAATTGTCTTTTTTAAACTTGTTAAAATGAATCCTATTTAAAGTATAAAGTTTTTCACATTATTTGTTATTTCTAAATTCATGCGCTTGAAATTTTGCAAAAGTTATGCAACTTCCTCATTTTGTTTTGAAAAAATACAAGAAACCACTAAATCATGCTGTAATTTTATTGAACTTTTAAATTTATAAGTCATAAAACATTTCTAAATATATTGCTGAAATTTTCACTATAATTAGTCTTGTGGCCAAAAGTGGAGCATAATGTTGTGCCATTTTTGGCCACACCATGGCCATAACTGGTACACATAGCAAATTTAAAGCACCAGTTTTGGCCACCCCTACTTTAAGTTGTAAAAATAAATAATTTAAATATGAAATTGCAACAGAGAGAAAGCCTGCTTCATAGCAATTTGTTTCAGAACAAATAAATTTCGATAAATGCCTAATATTGAAAGATTGTGAAAACTTGTTACCGAAGCAAAAACCTTAATATATGTGAGTGCAAACTATAGTTTTACACTTTTTTTTTTTTTTCTTTGCAAGTCATTTTTTATCAAAAAATAAACAAATGGGATTGGAAATAATAAAAGTGTGTTAGATTAAGGAGTAAGAATGCATATAATTTGTTAAAATCAATTTACAGCCTAAATAGAGGGTAAATCATTCCAATGTGGCCAAAACTTGTGCAGTTGCCAAAACTGGAGCATCTACCCTATATCTTTTAATTATCTTTTGTTGTAATTTTCCAACTGATTGAAAAAGTGTCCAGGTCAGGATTCGAACTAAGCAGTCTTTCGCGCAAATTCTCAATACTTTGTCGACTGAACTATCCTGGAAGAATCTGACGCACACAATTCACACAGTGAATACGAACGCATACTTATAATTATTATATATAACCCTATGTAATAATACTTTAATTTTTTTTCAAACTACCCGTATGATAAATGCATACTATTCGTATGAGTATATAATGATATTTCTCCGGGTGAATTGTGCGTGCTAAGTTGCTCTGTTGGAAGAGCATTGGCAGCATACATCGAGGGTCTCTAGTTCGAATCCTAACCTAAACACTTTTTTACTCATTTTGGAAAATTAATATTCGTTTGGTTAATTTACCTATTAAAATCATTCTGTTAAATATAACATAGAATTATCTTTTGATAAAACTACGTGAAGTTTATGCGCAATATTCGTAATATACAGATTTTATTTGAAAATCGAGTACAAATGAAGATGAGGCAATTAGTTCTAGTATTACGCTTAGTTATTTTCTTACTATAGTGGCCTGTGCGCATGTATGATTACACCAAGGTTTAAATTCGTAGTCAAACTCATATATATACATATATTGTATATGTCATATAGTTCAGATGTGCCGGTAAAGGACATCCTTAAGGAATTTTTTTTTAAAGTTCCTTATTAATTGTTATAATTATTAGATTTCATTTTTTTGTATTAGATGAATCTATTAATAATATTTAAGTATTCTCAGCCTCACTTCCCAATATTAGACAAAATTTTATTGAAAATAATAGAAATACATCAAACACTAAAAATTTCAGCAATGTACACCCCACAAAAGTGTACATGTAATTGTTTTTATGACTATTTAGAACCAGGATTTAATGAACACATACTAATGAAACAAAATTGTTATTTTCAACGCAATTTAACAATTAAGGTATCAAAAATTTATAAAATAATGCGATAATTACTCATTTTTTAAAATCAATAATTGTTATTACCACAAAATCAATATCTTAATTATTTTAGATACATGGTTTAAAATAATAAATGTCATGGAATTACAGTTATCAAATTTTTGGGATTATGAGAAATTCAGAAAGGTAATAAAAAAGTTTTACAAGTATTTTTGCAATATTAGTGCATAAATTAGTATATTTATCACTATTTTCAAAATTTAAACAATCCCTAACTCCTTTATATATTAATTATTACGTTAACTTTTGATTATGTGTATATTTTTTAATTTATTAAAATGTGATTTTAACCATGTCATTAAAAAATGTGATTAAAGTGCATTTTAAAAATAATATTATTAACTATTTTCAAATCGTTGACATGCTGTTCCGTATTTCAACAAAATAAATGTTAAATTTATTGAATTTACTATGGTAAGTGGATTCAAAAAAGTTAAATTAATATGATACTTATTCCTTTTATAACATGTTTTTTACGAAATTCACAGAAATCATTATAAAAAAAGCAGGAAAAATAACATTTTCTTACCTCTTTCTTTTCGGCATTATCCTCTAATTCAAGTTTCATAATCCAAATAGGGAAGATAATTTCGAAGTCGGAATGTCCGAATGAAGTACAATGACATTGGCGCGCTCATATTAACGAAACGCCACTGACAATGTATTTTTTCGGACCGGCATTTTATATAAAATGTCAACTGATCGCATTTCTGCATAACTTTTTAAAAATTTTCAACTTACGTACTAAATATACACACATAACATCATAACAAAGTTACTAGAGCAGCTGCCTACTACACTAGTGTCAACTATTCTGGTTGTTGCCAAACGATATTTTTTAAGCAGGTGATTTTTTGTTATTATTGGTTGTTTGAGCTTTGAAGATTTATAAGTTGAATGCGCATGCGCATTAGTTTTATGAGGGTATCCCTAATTAAAATTTTGAGTAAAATTTTTGTTTCACGCATTTCTATTTTACTTTCAATTAGTTTCGAAATACAGTGGAATTTTCATTTAACGAAGCCCATATTTAATGAAATTATCTACTTTTTTAATTTTCTGTTGAACCTTCATTTAGAACGCAATTAACATTTAAATTAATATTCATATTAAAAAAAATTCTTAGCAAAATTTGTTGCACTTCCGTGCGTGCACAATATTCAAAAGGATAGATTGCTGTTAAGATTGATTGGTGAATATATTTCAGCGGATTGTATGAATTGAAATTATGTATTTATTTTATCTTTTAAATAAAAAGGAAAAAATGCGAAATTTTTTCGATATGCTAAGAAAGGGATTCTAGTTCCGCGAAAATATTATAGGTCCATTCTCTGAATACTTAAAAAAGATGCGAAAGTTTTTATGAGTGTATCTTTCATAAGAGATCGCACACAAAGTAATATTCCAATTTTTTTTTAATTTTTCGATTTGAAATACAAGAGAAAACGAGAAATAGAACGCTGCGATTCAGTTTTTAGTTCCCTTCCTTTATTACGTGGTTTTTTTAGATATTATACTAATGAATTTTTTCTTATGTGATTATATTGCATAACAAAAATTACTATCCAAATTAAAACACAGTTTTATAATATTTCCATTTTTATTTGTAGTTTACTATACAAATTTCATGAATTTTCGTGGATTTCTATTCAACGATATTTTTTTCATAACGAAGCATTTAAGTGTAACGAAAAATTTCCTTAAATGGAAGTTTCACTGATAGGTTCATTGCTGGGTGCTTAATTTCATATGATGGGAGGTTTAGCTCACATATGTGATATGACGTACACGTTACATGCAGTGCATGTAACGTGTGACATAACAGCGATTGCTCAATATTCTTCTGCAATGCCAGAAAACACGTTTTTTTACCAGTAAATAACATGGTTTGGAGAATTTTTGTAATTTTCTAAAGTTTTCTAAGAAAGTCACATCTGAGTCACAATGTGACGTCACTGAGAGGTGGCATTTTGGTCACAGATGTGACGTCACATTTCAGTCACAATGTGACGTCACTGAGGGGTGGCATTTTGGTCACAGATGTGACGTCACATTTCAGTCACAATGTGACGTCACTGAGGGGTGGCATTTTGGTCACAGATGTGACGTGACCACAGTGACTCACAGTGACGTCACTGTGACCATGCATGCTATGTGGGTAGGTACCTTCTGGTACAAACAGAATCGAAATCCGACAAGTACTTTTTGAGATTTGCTTGACGAAAGAATTTTTTTGACTTTTAATACCGTTACGTACTCTGAGTAAAAGACTTCGCTACGCTCAGACAATTATGAGAGAAACAGTCAAAAGAAGGGAACAGTAAAAAAATAGTTGCAACAACCGCCAACAAATGTCTCTACGGATACTGTCGGTGCAAACGCCGTTGTAATTATTGAAAAAAAAAAAATCAAATAGTAGTCATTTCTGCCGGTCTTTTTTCTCACTGCGTAAAATAGTTTGAAAATTAAAGCGCGGTCCGGTAAACTGAGGCATTTCGTCCAACGCTGCAGACAGAAATGACCCTTTCTTGATTTTGCTTATGATTGTGCATCGATTTATTCCAACAACAGAACCCATAGCGCAATCTGTTCATAGCTATTGCTGCTTTTTTCATGTACTATTTGATTATACCGTCGACCAAATCGGCCAAATTATACAAATTGTCAAACTAATAACTCAATTATACATATTGACACAATTTTTTTTTTTTAAACCTAAAAAACAAATTATTAACAGATTATTAATAAAAATACAAGCAAAAAATCGAAATAAAAATCACTTAATGACGTTTTAAACAAGTCTAAAACAACAGATTTTTTTTTACAAGATTACCGTTCGCACCTCAATTGTTATTACTATTATTGCTATTTTTATTTATTTAGTTAGTTCTACACTGGATGTCTCAGTTCAATGATGTTTGAGGTTGTACTTTTTCCATCCCCCCTCCTTTTTTTAATGAAAATACTTTCACTTCATTTTGAACCGGTTCCAAAATTTAATGCGTCATCCGATTATAAATAAATTAATAAATAACCAAAACCGAAAATGTACAACTAAAAAAGTCAGACATCCTAAGCAAAAACAATCGTTTAAAAATACTTAAATGCAAACGAGAAATTTGGATTAAATGCTCCCGTTGGTTTAACATTGGTTTGCAAGTGTTTTCATGGGAAAATATGCTATAAGCTTACATAAATAAGAATTACTGTTTTATATTTCACTTCGATGTGTCATTTATAAAAAAAATTATATTACAGTCACAGGACGAAAAATCTATTAGCTGCAAAAATAAAACCTTATTTAAACCTGATCCATGATATAGTAAAACATGATTAATAAAATTTTGATTAAATAAACAAACTGCTAAGAAAGTAAAAGCAAAGTTCAAAATTTCCAGATCTGAATTTCCACTAGAAAAACACTTAATTTTTCTCACTATGTTTAAGTTTATAATTAAAATATATTTAAGAAGTTCCATAACCTGCTAATTTTTTTAGTTCACTGTTAATGGCAATTTACTCTACAATTTTTAAATGTGGAAAAAAATATATATTTTTTAAATCTTCGATCAAATTTAAAAGACAATTTTAATTAATCTCTTTTTTTTTTTTTTTTTTTTTTTTTTTAAGAAATCTCTACAGAAGTCAGAATAACTTTATTTAATTTAAGTCAATTTGTTTCTGCTATGTATAAAGAATCTAATATAGGAAGAAAATTTGATTAAAAGGAACTGGGACACATTTTAAAATACTTTTTATTTATTGAATTAAAATTTTTATTTATTTTATTATTATTATTATGGTTAAGCGTATTATTTGTAAACAAAATCCTATGATAAACTTCTCATTTTTTTTAAAAATTAATTTAATTTTTTTGTTTAAGTTGAGGTAATAATTTGAAATCGTTATAACTTAAAATGTTACTTGTGGAATTTATTTATTTTTAAGCTATTGCATAGCTTTTATCGCGGGCTTTGAGCACGGCGACCGAATCCAAAAATTTCGTAACGAGGAAAATCCTAACACACCCGTAACGAAAAAACCTAACACTCGGCTAACTTCGTTTCAGTTCGGCAGACTTCGGCATGGTATCATTCGGTAGACTTCGGCAGACATTGACGCGGTATTTTTCAGATATTTAGATGATATCAAGTCTCAAACTTATATTTCTCATTTCAGTTACTATAAATCTATAGTTTGAATAATAAAAATTCCTGATAGAATGTGTATAGAAAAGAATCGTCTTAAGATAAAAAAAAAGGTAGGATAATGTAGCTTTTGGTGATTGGAGACCCGCCCAATGGTGAGGATCGAAAAATTTAAAATGCTTATAACTTGCGATCTAATTTTCGTAGCGCGGCCAAATTTTGTTTGGTAATTTATTATGAGACAGTGTTAATTTTTGGTGACAGGAGACCCCCACGGTGAGGGTCGAAAAAGTTAAAATGTTTATAACTCGTGGTCTAATTTTCGTATCGCGGCCAAATTTTGTTTGATAATTTATTATGAGACAGTGTTAATTTTTGGTGACAGGAGACCCCCATGGTGAGGGTCGAAAAAGTTAAAATGCTTATAACTCGCGGTCTAATTTTCGTAGCGCGGCCGAATTTTGTTTGGTAATTTATTATGAGACAGTGTTAATTTTTGGTGACAGGAGACCCCCACGGTGAGGGTCGAAAAATTTAAAATGCTTATAACTCGCAATCTAATTTTCGTAGCGCGGCCAAGTTTTGTTTTGTAATTTATTATGAGACAGTGATAATTTTTGGTGACAGGAAATCCCCCATGGTGAGGGTCGAAAAATTTAAAGTGCTTATAACTCGCGATCTAATTTTCGTAGCGCGGCCAAATTTTGTTTGGTAATTTATTATGAGACAGTGTTTTGGTGACAGGTGACCCCCCACGTTGAGGGTCGAAAAATTTAAAATGCTTATAACTCGCGGTCGAATTTTCGTTGAGCGGCCAAATTTTGTTTAATGATTTATTATGAAACAGAGTTAATTTTTGGTAACAGGAGACCCCCCCTCCCCGCCCCACGGTGAGGGTCGAAAAAGTTAAAATGCTTATAACTCGCGATCTAATTTTCGTAGCGCGGCCAAAATTTGTTTGATAATTTATTATGAGACAGTGTTAATTTTTGGTGACAGGAGACCCCCACGGTGAGGGTCGAAAAATTTAAAATGCTTATAACTCGCGATCAATTTTCGTAACACGGCCAAATTTTGTTTGGTAATTTATTATGAGACGGTGTTAATTTTTAGCGACAGGAGATCCCCCATGGGGAGGGTCGAAAAATTTAAAATGCTTATAACTCGAGATCTAATGTGACAGGAGACCCCCCCCCCCCACGGTGAGGGTCCAAAAAGTTAAAATGCTTATAACTCGCGGTCTAATTTTCGTAGTGCGTCCGAATTTTGTTTGGTAATTTATTATGAGACAGTGATAGTTTTTGGTGACAGGAAATCCCCCATGGTGAGGGTCGAAAAATTTAAAATGCTTATAACACGCGATCTAATTTTAATAGCGCGGCCAAATTTTGTTTAATGATTTATTATGAAACAGTGTTAATTTTTGGTAACAGGAGACCCCCCCCCCGCCCCACGGTAAGGGTAAAAAAAGTTAAAATGCTTATAACTCGCGATCTAATTTTCGTATCGCGGCCAAATTTTGTTTAGTAATTTATTATGAGAGAGTGATAATTTTTGGTGACAGGAGACCCCCCACCACGGTGAGGGTCGAAAAATTTAAAATGCTTATAACTCGCGATCTAACTTTCGTATCGCGGGCATATTTTGTTTGGTAATTTATCATGAGACAGTTTCAATTTTTGGTGACAGGAGACCCCCCTTCTTCACGGTGAGGGTCGAAAAATTTAAAATGCTTATAACTCGCAATCGAATTTTCGTATCGCGGCCAAATTTTGTTTGGTAATTTATTATGAGAGAGTGTTAATTTTTGGTGACAGGAGACGGTGAGGGTCGAAAAATTTAAAATGCTTATAACTCGCGATCTAATTTTCGTTGTGCGGCCAAATTTTGTTTGGTAATTTATTATGAGACAGTGTTATTTTTTGGTGATTAGAGACCCCCACGGTGAGGTTCGGAAAATTTAAAATGCTTATAACAAGCGATCTAATTTTCGTAGCGCGGCCAAATTTTGTTTGGTAATTTATTAAGGTATTGCATAGCTTTTATCGCGGGCTTTGAGCGCGGCGAAAGAATCTAGAAATTCCGTAATGAGAAAAAAAACCCCTAACACTCCGGCTAACGTCGCTTCAGTTTGGCAGACTTCGGCACGGTATCGTTCGGTAGACTTCGGCAGACACTGACGCGGTATTTTTCAGATATTTTGAGAAAATCAAGTCTCAAACTTATGTTTTTTATTTCAGCTACCATAAACGTCTAGTTTCAATGATAAAAATTCCTGATAACCTACATGTATTGTAAGATAATAAAAATATTTTAAACGATTTTTCTTTTATTGAACTAATTCTCATTAGTTCAATAAAAGAAAAAAAAGTTTTTGTTATCGGTCATCACGCTCAAAAAGTGTAACTGGAATTAATATCAAAGACAAAAAAATAAATAAATAAATAAATAAAAATAAAAAACTGCATAAATAAAAAATATATAAATAATTATAATTGCATAAGTTGATAAAAAATGCTATGCAATAGCTTTACCGCGGCAGTCCCCGAGTGCCACACGTATTTTTTTTTTTCCATTTAAATATACAGTTATTCATAAGTTTTCATCGATTCAGCCTTTTAAAAAATATTAATGAAAAAATATTTAAAGTAAAATATAATATAATATATATATATATATATATATATGCAACTTAAAAAAATCATATTTTGAAAACAAGGTTATTATTATTATTTTTTTTAATTTGCTGAATCAAAATTAAAGTAAAACAATTGAAACAGACATTCTCTAAGTTTGAATCCTTCATCTTTAATGTTTTTTTTTACTCATAACAATTCAAATAGGATAAATGATGATAAAACCGATCATGAAGAAAAACGCTTTATCACAAGAATTCGCTTCCATGAGATCCATTGTTTAAAAGCTAGATTTTGAAAACAAATCAATTTTTCTTGTTCCAGTTAAAATAAAAATATGGTTTAAATATCATTTTAAATATCATTTGATACCATCAGATGATTTAAATATAATTTTAAGCAGGATAAAATAAATAAATTAAAAAATTTTTTAATAAAATATATTTTCTGAAAATTCCTCACACACGAAGCTGATAATAGTAATAACTATAATTATAATGAAAAAGATTATATTTTTTTCGAACCAAAACTTAAAGTAGAAAAAATCTTACTTTTTTAGTGCAGTTAAATGTATAGTTAAAACTGCTCTTGGGAGATATTCTGGATCTGATATTCTTTTAATTAAATATTAATGGCAGTTTGCTAAACACTTTTCAGATTGGGGAAATAAAAATTAATAACTATAATGCAGGGGTGATTCTAAGTTTTAAAAAAAATCTGAAACTCTCAGAAAATTTTCTGAAAGTTTATAGCAGAAAGGAGAGGGGGGGATTCCGTTTCCGGCACTAACTATATGTTTTCTCCGAAATTCGAGTTTTTTCGCAATCTTTTGAAGAAATTTCCATTTTCGAAATTTTTTATAGAAATGTGTGTTTTTTTTGCGATCCTTAAAGAAATTTGCGGTTTTTAGTGATCACTTAACAAAATTTGCTGATTTTTCGACAAAATTTACGAGTGTTTTGCGGTTTTTTTAACAAAACGTAAGGGCATTTTGCGATCTTTTGACGACAATTGAGGGGATTTTTGTGTTGTTTTGACAAAATTTATGGCTTTTTTTCGCGATTTTTTGTCAGAATTTAGGGTTTTTCTCGTGACTTTTTGATGAATTTTACAGTTTTATCCTGATTTTTGAAGAAATTTGCTTTTATTCTTCGACGAAATTCGTGTTTTTTCACGATCTTTTGTCAGAATTTGAGTTTGCTGCTCGATCTCTTGGCGAAATTGCCAGATTTTTTCTTTCTTTCTTTCTTTCTTTCTTTTTTTTTGTCATCATTTGTTAAAATTCCCGATATTTATTTTATGTTCAAATTTTCAGATGGATAACTCCCCCCCCCCCCCCCCCCCGGAAACGAATGATTTAAATTTCCGGGATTTTCCAAAAATTCGGAATAGAATTACCCCTTGCTTTAATCCCTATAATTATATTTCTAATAAGATGCTTTGATTTTATTTTTATTTTACAATCAATCTTTGCATAAAACACAACGATTACTTTTAATTTACTTCCATTAGCTTTACATAAAAATTCTATCATAGGAAGAAAATTAAACTAATCGGAAATTATATTGAAAAATCTTTTTTAAATTTAATGAATAAGATAGTAAAACTATAATACTATTATAGTATCTAATATAGTATACTATTATACTATTATAGTATACTATAATACTATTATAGTACCTCCAAATTTCAAATTTTAGAAAACCTGAACTATTTTCTTATTATTTTTACCCTAATTTAACAAATAAAAAATAGGAATTAAAACTTTTCCTAATCAGAAAATGATGTAGAAAAAACTAAATTAATAATCAACATTTCTTTTGCAAAGTTTCAAAATTCTTTAGTTAACTATTAACTGCAATTTGCTCGGCACTTTTATAACTAGAAAAAGAAAAATTAATAACTTTAATTAAATTTCCAACATACTTTTAATTTAATTTTTTTTATTCCTTAAAATTCATGCATTATTTGAAAAAAACAAAAAAAAAACAAAACAGATATATACTTCTTTTAATTTATTGCATTCTGTTATGCATAAAAACTGTCATAGGAGAAAAAAAACTGATTAATTGGAAGTAATTAAATCTTATTTAAATCCAATCAATGTTATAGCAGAGCTGAATCATTAAATTTCGATTTAATTAAATCCTTGTTCTCAAGATTTTTATTGACAAACTACACAATGTTTACATCTTTAAAGAGTAATTAAAATTCAGAGTACAGAGCTCAGTTCATTAAATCCAAAAGCTAAATTCCACTAAATACGGTAACACTTAAAATTTTAATTCTAGAACGACGTTTTTTTCATTATAGCTTAATTAACAATGAAGCAGAATGTTAAATTCGTTTATTTTATGAAAAATAATAAGTAACATGGAGTGCTAAACCTGCATTTATTAAACTTCATTATTAAAATTGAAAACTGAATTAAAATGACATTGAGTATTTCACATGAAAATTCTCATTTTTGATTAGTGTAAACATAATTTTCGTTTAGTATTCGCACAATAACTTTATAATAATAACGTTTAAAATATGCGTAATAGTTCGTGATGGCATTTAAGTAACTAAAATGTGCGTTTTAAAAGACGTTCATAATTGTATAAATGCGTAGCACGTATAGTCATTGTCTGGTTCTTCCGTCTGTCTGTCCTTTTGTCCGTATATAACTGCGCTAAAACTATCAAATCGAATTATTTGAAATTTAATATGTAAAATCGATGTAAAATTTTGTCGAGTCATTTCAAATTTTACGAAAATCGAATGAAAGCATAAAAAGTTATTTATAAAAGTTTTTTCCATTTTATTAAATCTTATCATACGCAATAACGCTTATCATACGCATGATAGGTAATGATTTTAGATTGCCACGGTGATTATTCTATCAAATCTGATCTTAATTAATTCAATGGTATCCCATTATAAGCAATATTTCTACGTTACCATAGTGATTACATCTTATTTAAAGTGGAGTCTTATTTCCGTATCACTGAAATGCATGTAATCGCATTCTTACTTATACAACATACGTAAATTTTATATTATTTTCGTCATGTAAATCTTTGTTTTATTTCATGTTTAAACATTTATTCTAGTTTCTTGCCAAATTTCATGTCAATCCAAGCAGTATTTGTCGATTTTTTTTTTCCATTTTTGCTCGGCGTTTTTAATTTTTGTCATTTGAGTGTACATTAATATTTTTTTCGCAGGTTTTATTGAAAATTGCTTCCTTTTTTATGAACATCATATTTATTATCATATAAATTATGATCATCATAAAAATGATGTATATCATTATTATTAATTTAAATATCAAATTTATTTATCTCTAAAATTTTAGTCTTTGAAAATATCATTTTCCAAATAGTCACTATAAATTGTTAAATTGCAATTTCGTTATTATTATTATTATTTTAAAGATTAATTACACGTATTCCATAGCGAGCTATGATAATATTAAAAAACAAATACCACCAACTGACAAATTTTAATCTCGATCTCGGATCACTCAGATTAAATGCCATTATAAACAAAAATTTGTTTAAAATGTTCACTTGCCGAAGAGCACATAATGGCCATTTTCAACGTAGTGTCAAGTCCGTTACCAAATGTCCCGTCTGTTACCGCACGGTTTTTTAATGATTATCATTTTTTCACCATTCTACTTTTATATTTTATTCAACCTAGAAACAAATATGCAATTTCCTTAATATTTAATATTTTACATGACTATGCACTGTAGTCATTAGAAAAAGTTCTTGTATAATTTTCAATGTGGTCAAAATCTTGTTTCTAAATCTGTCTCTCGTTTCAATTTAAGTATTATGGATAAATATCATGTTTTGATAATTAGGGACATAACTCATTTTAAAGTAAGTTGATTTTAGAAAATTCAATAAATTTAAAGCTGAGTGTTTTCAGTAATTTTGTATGATAACAGACTTGAATATTTGCCTTACAAGCCAACATTAAAATATTAAATTTACATGTTAAATTATAGGGCAAAGTGCACGACAAATTACTTTTTCATGCACCTTAAACATTTACCATAACATCTGTCTCTATTTTTAAAAGAAATTATTAAGTTTGACAAATAAAAATAAAATTCTGAAATGTAAGCGAATGGGGAAAATTGCCCATAAAATACATTAGAAAGCCTTCTGTACCTGGGGACTCAGAAAAATGTTTCCCGCGTGCGTCTTGCGATAATCAAATTCTGAATTATGTATGAACACATTGTTAAAACATACAAACATGCATATATACTCCATCACACGCGCGAACACATAGTTATGAACTTCCTTCAATACATGAACAAAAACCGTCCCACCCCTTTTACATTATTTTTTTTTCATTATTTCTCTTTTACAAAACGTCCGTCATAGTGCCGATATTTCCCCAGACACATTATCTGCCACCAGTTTACGGGTGTATTCGAAAAAACGATCTTCCACCTTCAACAGCTCGAAATTTTCCGATACATTTCAGACACATTTTTAAAAGTAGAAACATGAAACTTGCTGAGGGGATTCTTGAAAGGGCGTATGAGGTGCCGTGTGATGTCTTTTTAAGCTCAATTCATTAGAATTTGAGTTATAAACAATTACTTTATCCGTATGACCCTTTTTTTCGTTCCCAGAACTTCCGTTACGGAAAAATCGGTTCGCAATGCCGTTTTTGATTGCTTTTTTTTCAATGTTTTCTGCATTTATCAAAAAATCGAAAATTTTTCCGGTTATTTGTCTTAGATAGGGCCAAAGTTAAACGGAGGCAGGCGGGTTGTTCAGAGCCAGAAGAAGGTCTCAATTTTGACTTCAAGTCACGTCTACACTACACCCGGTCATCTTCAAAGATGACTGACCACGTGATCAGAATGGACAAGTTCCTCTGATGATGGAAACTGCCCAGCCGAAAAGGGAATTTCCCAAAGGGGGGGGGAAGCAGTTTCGAAATGGACACTAAGTGAATGAATTGGAAAAGGAATAAAAATTATATTTTCTATGTGTTTACAATGTTAAAAAAAAACATGGTAATTCATTTCTCTAAGAAGCAATAAAATATTGAAGGGATCAAGAAAGAGTAAACACTTGATCACTGGAAAAAAAAAAAAAGTCTTAGAAATTTTTTATTGAAAAAAGTTGGTTTGCAGATTTATTTTAAATTTTATAAGAACACAATTAAGAAAATCAAACTACCTTCACATCTTATACAGTTTCGTAATCAAAGGGACTTGAGTCTTTTATGAAATGAATAAGAAACATGACAAAATGACATCTATATATTTTTAAAAGCAACGAATTAAGGGTGTTCTCAATTGCTCCGCTCAACAAGCGCAAAATTCGAATCGAACCCAGTTTTCCATTTTATGATAATAAAATTACCTACTGAGTTATAAGCTACTTTGATTACGTGATCACACGATTTTCGACCTTTCTTAAACTGGTTTTTCTGCTTTCGTAATTTTTTTTTTACTTATGATGCATATTATGCACAGTCTACAAATACAGTCTTACTGTCCACAAATCTTCAAAAAATTGGATATTACTTTGACGGCAAGCTCCAGATAAATCGAGGATAAAACGACAGTTTCCTTATCTTGGCGGTTGTTGAAGTGGTTAACACGGTTCACATCAAATAAATAAGGGGCTGTGCAGGTATAACGTTATTATTTTACGGGAAGAAGTGGGGACATTGTAAATTTATCATAATGAATTCAAATTTCAAATATGTTTAACAAATTTAGTCCAAAACAAATTTTTTTCAGAAAAAGATGGTAAAATAGATTATTATTATACTCATCTGAATCAGTTCTATACTCCTCATCTCACCTCCTTAATTATTCATATGTATAATTAATACCATTAATCAAATGGACAAAACCCGACGATGACTAATGAAATGCGCTATCGACAGATTATGTAAAATCGATCAAAGCATTTTGAATAAACTTCGATTACTTTTTTTTCCATAAATCTATTGCCATTTTTTATAATAAATTTCAAATAAATTTAACCCAAAACAAAATATTTTTAGAAAAAAAGATAACAGATGATTATTATACCCATCTAAATCAGTTCTACCCCTCCTAATTATCCAGCCGAATAATCTTCTAAATGAATACCATTAATCAGATGGACAAAACAAAACTCGGGAATGAGTGGTGAAACGTGCTATCGACAGATTAAGTAAAATCGATTAAAACATTTTGAATAAATTTCGATGCATTCTTCCAAGACCTCAATCGATTGTTCCTAGCGCATTGCTAAAACATATGAAAAGGAAGGGATCGACCATCTTCCTCCCCCCTTACACTCATCTTCCCCCCTCCCCCCGCTAAAAAAGACAAAAGGGATATAAATATACATATGCTATTCCATGATCTCCAGAATGATTCTGCTTTTGCTAAGTCTTTATTAGGAAAAGCATTTAGAAGTACATCTATGTATGTAGCATAAATCATAGGAGGGGGAGAGTTTTGAACAATCCATCGTACTATCCCAAGGGGTTATAGAGGGATTTTTCGTTTCCGTGCAAACTATATAACAAGGATACATTTGGACATGAAGATACATAACGTCTCTCATGAATTTCTATCTCAGAATGGCAGTTTTCATTTATTCCTTCGAATGAAACAAAACGGTAGAATGCAGCTGGGAGTTGTGAGTAATTTTATTTATTTACTATTTTTTATTTTTTCTCTCCAACTTAAATTTAGAGGGGGAGACATGATTCATGAATTAAGGGAGTTGAAATAAGCGCTACTTGCGCGAGCTAAAGAGACCTGTTGCTATTAATTATCACGGTTTCATTCTCGAACATGTTGTGAGGGTGGTTCTGTTCCCACATATGTTGTTGGAAGAAGGGAACGTAATGGATACAGCAAGTGGTCTCTGAAGACAGTTTTTTTTTTTTTAAATATTCTGTGAGAAAATGGAAAAGATTTGTATGGTTATAAATTTAGAAGGGAGGGAGGAAAGCCTACAGATTCTTATTATCTAGAGATGTTTATTAAAAAGATTTCTGAATAGCCTCAGTGAAGTAAAAAAATGGAAGGTATCATCTCCCTACAGAAGGATATAAGTAACTGATTTTTTTTTTTTTTTTTTTTTTTTTTTTTTTCACTGATTTTTTTTTTTTTTTCACCAAACAGGAATGGAATGAAGGGAGAAAAATTAATTTCGGGAATGTTTCATCTAAATAAATAAATAAACATAAATATTTTTCAAAGTATTACTCTATTCTCAAATGGGTTTTATGTTTTTTATTACTGGGTAAATGGTGATCTCGGCTGCAAAACTGTTACTCATAACACCATTCAAGGAGCTCGTGTAGCGTAAGGAACTAAAGTTACGGACGCGAGTAACGTTGTCCTCATTTTATTTGTCCGTCTGCATATAACATATTGCAAACTACCAAATAGAATCGTTTGAAATTTAAGATAGATAATCGCTGCATAGTTTTGCCGAGTCATTTCAAATTTTATGACAATTGGATTTATAGTTTAATTACAGGGAAAATCAAAATTATTCTGTTACATTACGGTTAATGGGAAAAGATAGTTTTCAGTGCATTTTAATGATGTTACCACTTTCGAGCATATTAAAATTGGTATGCAATTATATATTAAAATATACATTCTGTGCAATCTGTGGTGCGAAGCACATTTATTATTCATTTACAGGGCCTTATAAAAATATTCCATCTATATTCCAATTTCTTTCCGTACATAATGGTATTACAGGAAACATTGTCTGGGGCACGTTTTTATAATATTAAAGCATTTCACATTTTATTAAAATGTTGCGCGTTGCTGAGGTTTGCTAACAGTTGCTTTCTGTATTACAAAAGCAGATATTATTTCTTGGAAACACACAAAAGATTTCGCTTACTATACTGTATGTTAAGTATTAGTTATTAGTGATCTAAATATTTTTAAAACTTCGCTCTAGAATAAAGGCACTTCATTTGCTACGTTTGACTTGCTATTTCAAACTTGTTAATCCTCATTGAGGCATAAGCGAATTCAATCACAAAAAGGATCGTGATCAATTTTATTGATGAGGGGTGGGGGAGGGGGGGGGGTGATATTTCTTATTAAGGTCTGTTAGTACTAAAGAGTATTTCATAATCTAATGCCTGGAGCATGATTTCTCGTTTTTATTTATAAATATGTCAAAATTGACTTCTATATATTTCCACAGACAGATGACAGAAGTTATACCTAATAAATTACTAGCTGCAAGCTTATTTGACCCAATGTTTAAGCAGCTTAACCATAATGATCTCTAATACTGGTGTTACGACTAGATTAATTGAGAAAGCAGAATAAGTTACGAAACTGTATTTTGATGGTATGCATAACGAGAGCATCAGTGTTAGATTTTGTTCATGTATCATAAACAGCGAGTTATTGATGGAAGCACATGGTCTCTGCAAAGCTAAATGATAGGCTCAGAAAACAGGTTAATAATTAAACTGTGGCAAGTTAATAATAAATTCATTACTGTAAAATGGGGTGAATAAGAACAGCGGGGTGAATAGGAACGAAACTTCCCTGTTATACAAATAAATTTATTATAAATATATGTGATGATATTTTTAGTTGCCAATTTTTTTATAAGAAGGTAATAACATTAAGAGTTGGGAAATTCAGTTTTGACATGTTGGCACCATTACTGGGGTATATAAAAAAACTTCAAGAAGATCCTCAAAAACCTCATTTTTTCAACGTTTTCAAAACTTTGTATGTAACTACACTATTTTTCGTATTCTAAACCTAAGGGAGGGGATTTTTAATTAATGATAGACCTGTAAAAGACATGCTGTATTAAATTCTACTTATTTCTAAACTACATAATGAAAAAATGAAAAATGGCTTGTAACATCAGAGGTTTAAGATTTACGGGGTGAATCGGAACACGTTTTCTCTCATGGTTTATTTTTCTATACAGTAATAGTTTCATGTAATATATGAAAACATATGTATGAATATGTATTGTAACACTATTTTGTTTGTTCTAATTACTTTAGGAGTTTAAAAGTGCCAAGAAATTACTTGGTTAAACAAAAAAGCCATCGCCTAATCCAACAGACATGGAACACACAATAAAAGAATTTAAAAATAGCAAATTAGTTAGAAAAACTGCATAGAATTATTCTCTGATATCCACAACATTACACAAACATCTCAAAATGAAAAACCAATTAAACTAGTCGTTGGGGGCCACCGTGATACTTACCCATCATGGATATGTATATGAAAATAAAACATGTGAAAACTATTTATACAATGCCTTGCAATTCATAAGCAAAATTTAAATATTGTTAATATACATAGTAATGCTTTATTAAAGAACTGCTGATGTACCAATTTCGACAAATTATATAAAACGCCAAACTACTCAAAAAAGTACCGAACTGCATAAAAGAAACATCCTTATAACTCCAAAAATAATAATTCTATTAACTAACAATTAACTGTGTCGGATTAAGCGTCTCATTTCCAATTAAAATATACCTCTGAATTGAAATTTGAATGAAATACAGGGTCATGAAAAATCGAAGAATGTGGAAAACAAGATTACAAATATCTCGGCAACTAATAATCCGATCGTCTTCGTTCTATATGCAAAATATATGTTATTTTATTGCCTTTTACGTCCATTTCTTAGAACAAAAAAATTCGAAAAATTTTATATACCTTTCATCAGAACGAATTTTTCGAGAGTCCGAAAAAATAGTTCCGGATAATCGAGGTTGCTGATATTAAATAGGGTTCGTCCCATTCTTACATACTAACTACATACAAAATTTCAAGTCTCTATCTCAATTTGTTCGGGAGATAGAGCGTTTACAGACAGACAGACAGACAGACGGACGGCAAATTTTTTTTTCTAAAAATATGTTTTTCGGAATCTCCACTATCTAAAACGTGTAAATCCGTCAAAATTTTTTTTTCGATTTTCAAAACGATTGCAAGACTTACCCTAAACTACGTATGATGGGTAAGTAAAAAGAGAGGGATGCAAACAGTACTAAGGGATGGGGATGAGGGCGCTTTAGTAGATCGTATTAATAGATGCAGCGATTGGGGCTACTCAATAGATTCACTTACCCAATGACTACTAGTAAAGGATAACACAGAACAGGGCTGAATTTATATTAAATTCTACTTCTGCAATTCGAATATAATTTCTTAAAATAAATTTTAATTTTTCTTGATTTCAAATTTGTTTTCTAATTTTTAAAAAGGCATATCTTTACTTGTATATAAAATAAAGTCTTGGTTTCACAGTAGCTACGTGTTCCTATTCCTCCCTTATCATTATTACCTGTTTTATTAACCCTATTAAATTTTGAATTGGAATAAATAAAGATTATAACATTTGTTCCGATTCACCCCTATCTGCGGGGTGAATCGGAACACCATTAAAAAAGTAAATAATATATACATAAGCAGTAAAAATGTTTCGTTTTCGCTTAAAAAGTAAAGAACAAAACAAGACCGAAGTTTCTAGTAGAAAAATTAAAAAAATCAGTTTTTTTTTTTTTTTAACTTTAAAGTTGAAAAGTGTTCCGATTCACCCCACTTTACAGTATTGTAATAGATGCAATAGATGATGTTTGTACTTTTCAAAATGATATGAGAAAAAACAAAAATAGGTTTATACATTATGTGATTAAGTCCACACTAGTCACTTTTAAAAACCCGAATGATAATGATTATCCACAAAGTTTTTTGCTCCTCGTTTAAATAAATGGAATTATTACCATTTATTGAATCAATAATCGTCAAAACAGAATATTGAATTTCACTTACCTAAAAGAAAAATATATATTAGAATAAACAGCATGAGTTGTATCATAAACAAAACATAAAAGCACACTAGATTGTGGTTAAAATCAGTTCTTGCGCATTTGTCCCGATAATGCGGCTTTAAAAAGCACTTCCGTATAACATAATAATTCACATAGATAATTTGGAAAGAATTAACATTCCACTTCCATTTCACAGATTAATTTATAACTCGATTAATCAATCGGTAAATCAATTATAACTAGTATAAATTTTCCAAGTAAGTGAAAAAATGTCCGGGGTCAGGATTCGAACCAGGGAGGTATTGGCTGAAGCCGCCAATGATCTTCCAACTGAGCCATCTCGGACATGAACACTGGAGGACTATTTCATCCTCTTATTATTTGGATGAAATAGTCCTCCAGTGTTCGAGTCCGGGATGGCTCAGTTGGAAGAGCATTGGCGGCTTCAGCCAATACCTCCCTGGTTCGAATCCTGACCCGCACTTTTTTTCACTTACTTGGAAAATTTATACTAGTTATAATATTCCATGTGCTGCTTTAAGTAAGCTTTTTATATAAGGTACCCTGGGGTAATAACGCCACGTTAAGGTGCTACCAATTTTCACGGCTCAGTTTTAGTTTGTATTTTTCAAACAAATATAGGATTTGATACAACAACTCATTGACTATCTATATAAAAAAAATAATTTAACAGATATGTATTCATAAAATGTAATGGCGTGATTTCTTGACCAATGCTATTTGGCGTTATTACCCACTTGTATGAGTAATAACGCCATGCAAACAAAACTATGAAATAAGATGGAATAATTGCATGTAGATTGCCCAATTTCTAAAAATACAAACTCTACAAACTTAGAAATTGACAAATTGCCTTCTAAGCTATTGAAAATGTTCAATTTTTTGTGAAAGTGTAAGAAAAATAAAGGTGTGGTGTGGGGGGAAGGATGAGGCAAAAGAATATCAGATCGTGAGCTTATTTTTGCTTAAAAAAGACCGCTTAAATAGAATTATTAGAAACATTGCACAGTTTTAACTGTGTTTATTTGAATCAGTATTTAGGATGTAGCTCGGCCACTGTAGGGAATCAACCGGGGTATTAATGCCAAGGATTGGCGTTATTACCCCGTTATAGTTATTGCGCTGTACATTTTAAATTACAAATTATCTCGAGAAGATATCCAAAATCTTCAACAACATTTTGAAAGTCCATGAAATGTACTACACATTTATGTAACTAACAAAGTATTTCCGGATAAAAAAAAATAGTCTTCACATCACAAAACGTATCTCGCAAATTTTAGATCAAGCGTTAATTTTAGTTGCTTGTAAAAACAATAAGACCTAAAAATGAAACAAATTAACTTGACGCTGTTTTTTGCGATTTATATGACTCAAAACCCTTCTGCGCAGAGCACATGGGTGTCATTTACCAGATTATTTCATAATTATGCAAAATATTAGCACTTGGCGTTATTACCCCGCCTGGCGTTATTACACCAGACCACCTTATAAACGATTACAAAAGAAATAAAAAAGACCACTGTATTAAAAAAAATCCTTACAATATAAAACTTATATACACTCTGTACAAAAAGTAGAAGGACACTCGAATTTTTTAATTAACTTAATTGTGATTTATATTTACGGTCTGATTTTTTTAAGGGCATAATTTTATATGCATTCTTTTGTTGTGAAATGAAAAATTAATTGCTACCACAATTAATTTATAGAAAAATGAACTTATCTAAAAATTTCACTGTAAAAAAAGTAGAAGGACAGCTGTGGAAAATTGAATTTTTTGGACCCTTCTGCTATAGATAATGTAAGTAAGCATTATTATTTTATTGTTTTCATCAAAGAAAAAATATATCTCTATTTTTAGGTTGATTTTTTTGTTTGTTTGTTTTTTAGAATGCCGAAAGGAATACCTTTAAATAATTTTCAAAAAGGCCAAGCCATAGCATTTAGAAAAGAGGGTAAAAGCATCAGAGAGATTGCTAAGTTGCTTAATGTTAGTAAAACTGCAATATCCAACTATCTTAGAAATCCAGAGCATCACGGTACTAAAAAAAAGACAGGAAGACCTAAAACACTGACGCCTCGTGATGAAAGAAACATTATCCGAGAGTTGAAAAAAAAAGATTCCACAATTTCGAAGGTCCGAATACGAGCAAATCTAGCGCATGTGTCACGCCAAACTGTATATAACTATATAAAAAAGTCTAAAGTCTTTATTTTCAAGAAGAGACAACATCATCCAAAATGGACAAAAATGCATATAGCCAATCGCTTATCTTGGGCGAGAAACTACATGTCTTGGACCACGGAATGGACTTCTGTCATTTTCTCAGATGAGAAAAAGTTCAATTTGGATGGTCCTGATGGATATCAATACTATTGGCATTGTATCAAGAATGAGGAAGAATTGTATTCCACTCGACATATGGGAGGGGGGAGTTTGATGGTCTGGCTAGCAGTTGGATATGGTGGAAGAACGAGTCTAGTCATTTTGCATGGTAAACAGAACCATGAAGATTACATCCAGTTGTTGGAATCTGAACTTCTTCCTTATGGTTCAGAATTAGGTGGAGAAGATTGGATTTTTTAACAAGATGGAGCAGCGATTCACACCGCTACTGGCGTTAAAAATTGGTTCCACACAAATAATATCTGCGTTTTGCCATGGCCAGCTAAAAGCCCTGACCTTAACATTGTTGAAAATATATGGGCGACATTAGTTCGTCGCGTATACAGTGGAGGAAAACAATACGAATCTGTTGTCGAGCTTCAGAATGCACTTAACGAAGTTTGGGACAATTTTTGCCAAAGTGAAATACAAGCATTGTACGATTCAATGCCAAACAGAGTCTTTCAAGTGATAAAGGCAAATGGAAAGAAAACTTCTTATTAATATTTTAATTTTCATATAAAATACTTATGTGTCCTTTTACTTTTTTTACAGAGTTTCGTGTAAGCAACAGAAACTATATTATGAAAAACAAATTATCTTCTTAATTTATTTTGGATTATTATGAATTTATACTCATTTAGTTATAAATTGTTAGGCAAATAAAGATATTTGCGGTAACTTAATCAGTTGTGCTTTTATTAGTAAAAAGTCTAGACTTTTTTTACGCAGTGTATTTTGTAAAGCATTCACAATATTCCCGGAGTTACCTCTATTAAACTTTCCAAAATAAAAATTATTATAATAAATAAATAAGTAAAATAAAATCTCTGATAAGAAGTTTATTAAATTCATTAGATTTTTTAAATTACAAGATTTTAAGTACTTCACCTTTTATATAAACATTTAAAAAAAAGTTTTGTATTATTTGAGAGAGGTGGTGCAAAAATTAATAAGAAATAACATTGAACATGTTTCGGATCCGTCTAATAAGATCCATAATCATAATAAAAATAAAAATAAAATCGTTTTACAGTTAATACAAATGGCACACGAGTATGAGATAGATATAAACAACAAAAACCACGTACGCTATTCTAACTAGTAAATCTGCAGATCAAGAGCCTCAAAATCAGCTTTTCACATCTTTTTTTAAAAAACACACTTAGCGTAATATTCAACTTCCTGGAAACTGTCATTTAAAATTTTCGAATTACGTAATTATTTATAAGAATAAAATAAGAGTAAGAAATTTGAAGCCATCAAGAGCCGTTAAATTAAAGATTTAGTTATGTTAGGATATTCTGAAAAATTCATGATCTATTATTTTTGTTTTTTTATTATACCACAGTAGATTACTTCAGGAAGGGCGGAGCCCCACTGAACCTCCCCGTAGTCTCATTAAATTTAAATTTCTAACTTTCTATCAATCTGCTAATGGTTATCGTATATCTTGTATTTCTTTCTACATTTTGATTTATAAGGATAAGTGACAGTTTTAATAAGCATTTTTCATTATCCTCATACTTCTAGATACCTGCCCACCAAAACCACCTAAATCTGATGTATCAGGAACTTTTGAAAGTGTAAACTCAGTAATCTAGGGTTTTACAATTTTGTTTACGAATAAACAAGTTTTGATTGCATTTTGTGGCAGTTATTGGGGACTGACAGATAGACAGAAGAACAGACTGAGAGATGGAAAACAATAAATTTTGCGTCGCCAAAATAAGCCTTCACTGAAGTTTCGGCAATTATTGCTCTCCATGTTTCTTGTATTTTTAACGACAACTATAAAATACCTGTTTTATTTCAATTATGACGTCAAATTTTACCAATTGAAATATTTGTTTAAAATGTAATTATTTTTTATTTCTTTTACTTCTAATTATGCCCCCATTTTTGTCAGAAAAATTCTTATTAACAAAACAAATTTCCGTGTTTAGTACTTAACAAAGTACTATTTTTATTTTTACTTTAATTCTGACGTCATATTTATTTTTTCTTAGTTTAATTTTTCGAATGGAAATTGCTCACTTGAAACTTATTGCCGTTGAAAAATTATTCCAGTTTTTTTTTTCTTTTGGCAACGATAAAGGAAATTGGTTAAATTTTATCTAAAAAATCGCTCTTGATTCTGTATGTAAAAGAAGGAAATTTTGAATTAAGGAAAATATTTGAATAAAATTAATAAAACATAGCCTATATTCTTTTATGGGCTATGTTATATTTATCCGCAACGATACAAAGACATTAATTAATTCATCAGTTTTGACGTTGACTTCATTTAAATTTTCGTACACGCTTTCAAATTTATAGCATTAAAATATAATAAGGATTAGGATGAATGGTTGCTTAGCAACCATTAAGAGAAAATAAAGAAAATGGAATAAATACATTTGAAATAAGTAAATCTCTGAAACAAATTAATTTACATTATTGGAACACATTTATAAAAAATCTCCAAAATTTACAGTAATAACTTTAAAAATCTGACAAATGCGCAGACAAAATTTCAAAACAATACGAATAATTTAACTGGTAAATTTCAGTATCCATTTATCATTGAATTCCATTAATGAAATGTGTCATTTTCTCTCAAGGAAAAAAAAATTGAAAATCCTTGGATTTGCCATAGAAAAGCATTATTGCGCAAAATAAAATATTCTATATTTTCCGAACGAATGAATCAAATCTAACAAAAAACTATACAGCTTAATCCCAGTGCCTCACTAACATACCCACTTAATTTCAAGCCAATCGGATGTTTTTTGCGTTAGTTATCGCGGAACAGACAGACTGACTGACAGACAGACAGAAACCAAAAAATTTCGTGTCTCCAAAGTAACCCTTCACTGACATTTCGGCAAAAATTAAACTAGTAAATCTGCAGATCAGGAGCCTCAACGTCAGCTTTGTTCATATTTTTTTAAAACACACTTTGGGTAATATTCAACTCCCTGGAAACTGTAATTTAAAATTTTCAAATTGCGTCATTATTTATAAGAATAAAATAGGAATTAGAAATTTTCAGCCATCAAAAGCGGTAAATTAAAAATTTAGTTATGTTAGGATATTCTGAAATTTTCATGATCTATTATTTTTGTTTTCTTTATTATAACATAGTAGATTTCTTCAGGGGGGCTCCGCCCCCCTGAACCCCCCGAGCCTCACTTAATTTAAATTTGTCACTTTCTAATAATTGTGCTAATAATTATTGTATATTTTGCATTTCTTTATACATTTTGATTTAGAAGAATAAGTAACAGTTTGGGCAAATATTTTTCTTTATCTTCATACTTCTACATGCCTGCCAGCCACAAACACCTAAACCTGGTGTATCAGGAAGTTTTGTAATTTTTAACTCGGAAATTTAGAGTTTTACAATTTTGTTTCCGAAAAAAAAATTTTTTTTTTATTGCATTTTGCTGCAGTTATAGCGGGACAGACAGACATACAGAAGTAGAGACTGACATATGAAAAAAATAAATTTCGTGTCTCCAAAGTAAGCCTTCACTGAAGTTTCGGCAATGACGTCATTATTCATGAGTTATTGATATTCATGTTTCTTGTATTTTTAACGACTACTATAAAATACCTGTTTTTGTTCAATTATGACGTCATATTTTACTAAGTGAAATATTTATTAAAAATATAATTCTTGTTTATTTCTTTTACTTCTAATTATGTCCCCATTTTTGTCAGAAAAATTCTTATTAACAAAACAAATTTCCGTGTTTAGTACTTAACAAAGTACTATTTTTATTTTTACTTTAATTCTGACGTCATATTTATTTTTTCTTAGTTTAATTTTTCGAATGGAAATTGCTCACTTGAAACTTATTGCCGTTGAAAAATTATTCCAGTTTTTTTTTCTTTTGGCAACGATAAAGGAAATTGGTTAAATTTTATCTAAAAAATCGCTCTTGATTCTGTATGTAAAAGAAGGAAATTTTGAATTAAGGAAAATATTTGAATAAAATTAATAAAACATAGCCTATATTCTTTTATGGGCTATGTTATATTTATCCGCAACGATACAAAGACATTAATTAATTCATCAGTTTTGACGTTGACTTCATTTAAATTTTCGTACACGCTTTCAAATTTATAGCATTAAAATATAATAAGGATTAGGATGAATGGTTGCTTAGCAACCATTAAGAGAAAATAAAGAAAATGGAATAAATACATTTGAAATAAGTAAATCTCTGAAACAAATTCATTTACATTATTGGAACACATTTATAAAAAATCTCCAAAATTTACAGTAATAACTTTAAAAATCTGACAAATGCGCAGACAAAATTTCAAAACAATACGAATAATTTAACTGGTAAATTTCAGTATCCATTTATCATTGAATTCCATTAATGAAATGTGTCATTTTCTCTCAAGGAAAAAAAAATTGAAAATCCTTGGATTTGCCATAGAAAAGCATTATTGCGCAAAATAAAATATTCTATATTTTCCGAACGAATGAATCAAATCTAACAAAAAACTATACAGCTTAATCCCAGTGCCTCACTAACATACCCACTTAATTTCAAGCCAATCGGATGTTTTTTGCGTTAGTTATCGCGGAACAGACAGACTGACTGACAGACAGACAGAAACCAAAAAATTTCGTGTCTCCAAAGTAACCCTTCACTGACATTTCGGCAAAAATTAAACTAGTAAATCTGCAGATCAGGAGCCTCAACGTCAGCTTTGTTCATATTTTTTTAAAACACACTTTGGGTAATATTCAACTCCCTGGAAACTGTAATTTAAAATTTTCAAATTGCGTCATTATTTATAAGAATAAAATAGGAATTAGAAATTTTCAGCCATCAAAAGCGGTAAATTAAAAATTTAGTTATGTTAGGATATTCTGAAATTTTCATGATCTATTATTTTTGTTTTCTTTATTATAACATAGTAGATTTCTTCAGGGGGGCTCCGCCCCCCTGAACCCCCCGAGCCTCACTTAATTTAAATTTGTCACTTTCTAATAATTGTGCTAATAATTATTGTATATTTTGCATTTCTTTATACATTTTGATTTAGAAGAATAAGTAACAGTTTGGGCAAATATTTTTCTTTATCTTCATACTTCTACATGCCTGCCAGCCACAAACACCTAAACCTGGTGTATCAGGAAGTTTTGTAATTTTTAACTCGGAAATTTAGAGTTTTACAATTTTGTTTCCGAAAAAAAAATTTTTTTTTTATTGCATTTTGCTGCAGTTATAGCGGGACAGACAGACATACAGAAGTAGAGACTGACATATGAAAAAAATAAATTTCGTGTCTCCAAAGTAAGCCTTCACTGAAGTTTCGGCAATGACGTCATTATTCATGAGTTATTGATATTCATGTTTCTTGTATTTTTAACGACTACTATAAAATACCTGTTTTTGTTCAATTATGACGTCATATTTTACTAAGTGAAATATTTATTAAAAATATAATTCTTGTTTATTTCTTTTACTTCTAATTATGTCCCCATTTTTGTCAGAAAAATTCCTATTAACGAAACGAATATCCGTGTTTAATATTTAATAAAAAGTAGTATATCTATAGTTATTTTAATTCTGACGTCATATTTATTTTTTTATTTTTCATAGTTTAATTTTTCGAATGGAAATTGCTCAATTGAAACTCATTGCAGTTGAAAAATTATTATTCCAAGTTTTGATTTTTTTTGGCAACAATAAAGGAAATTGCTTAAATTTTATTTAAAAAATCCCTATTGATTCTGTATGAAAAAGAAGGAAATTTTGAATTATTAAGGAAAATATTTGAATAAAATTAATAAAACATAGCCTATGGTTTTTTTTCTGGGCTATGCTATATTTATACGCAAAGATACAAAGAAATTAATTAATTCATAAGTTTTGATGTTGACTTCATTTAAATTTTTCACACGCTTTCAAATTTATAGCATTATAAGGATAAGAATTAAGATGAATGGTTGCTTAGCAACCATTAGAAGAAAATAAAGAAAATGAAATAAATACATTTCAAATAAGTAAATCTCTAAAACAAATTAGTCTATATTATTGGAACACATTTATAAAAAATCTCCAAAATTTACAGTAATAATTTAAAAAATCTGACAAATGCGTTGACAAAATTTCAAAATAATACGAATAATTTAACTGGTAAATTTTAGTATTCATTTATCATTGAATTCCATTAATCAAATGTGTCATTTTCTCTCAGGGGAAAAAAATGAAAATCATTGGATTAGCCATAGAAAAACATTATTCCGCGAAAATAAAATATTCTATATCTTCCGAACGAATGAATGAAATCTAACAAAAAACTATACAGCTTAATCCCAGTGTCTCACTAACATACCCACTTAATTTCAAGCCAATCGAATGCTTTTTACGGAACTTATCGCGGAACAGACTGACAGACTGACAGACAGACAGACAGACAGAATCCAAAAAATTTCGTGTCTCCAAAGTAAGCCTTCAACTGACGTTTCGGCAATTAAAATAGGCCATAGAAATAAAATCAAAATAGAAATAAAATCGCTGCATACAAGTAAAAACTTTTAAAATAATTAGCCACATACGTATTTTTTAAACGAAACGCGGAAGGAAAGAAAAAACAAATATCTATTTTCCACTGTCAAAGAAAAAATATAGAGTGCAAAGTAATAACATTTCCCTACAGTTAGAAAGAAAAAATTTCGATACATCTATTTTTCCCTAATACTGAACTTTAAAACATATATACGGATAATAAAAAATGTTATACCAGTTGCATATTACGACAGATATGAAATATGTGTCATATTAATACACGCATATCTTATACGACCCGTATAAATATTGATTTGTTCAGTAGATGTAAAAATATGTCTCAATTCCTACCCATCTCTACAAGGAATTTCCAGCATTCCCTTCCTGGAGTTGCTTAGCTTTCTCTAGTATATGCTTCCCAAATATACCAAGCGAAATGAGTTTTTCCTTATTTTTTTTCGCTGTCTCAAATGTAAACCCGAGCGGATTGAGTCTTTGAAACACTCTGCAATGAAATACATTTTTTATCTCTCGGTAAAAATTGATTCAGCGCTGAAAGACAGAAAAACTATGGCAGTGATTTCGTCCGAAAAGCGAAAAGAAAATAGAAGAGAAACTTAAAACTCAGGAAATTTTCTGTGAAATCGACGGTTTATATTATTCAAAGCTGAATAAAGTTTTCTTTTTTAAAATTGTTTCGATTTAAAAAAGCGAAATGTATTTCTTTTCAATAAATGCATAAAGTTAAACGAAATTTGAATGGAAAATGCGACGTTCGAAAATTTCGTTTACGGAAATCTTCACTGAGAGCAGTTTGCAAACGCGCGTTAAAATTGAGGCAAAGATTTGTTTTAAAAAAATGAAAAAAAAAAAACATTTTTTTTTTAAATCATAAATTATCATACAAGGTAAAGACAAAAAGAAAAAAAAAGCAGCAAAACGCACTATTATTTTGCTGTTTTTCAGAATAGTTTCTACGTGACCATATCATACAGCGATTTCATTGGTAAAAATGTTTAAATAACGTGTATAAATATAAACGAGTTGGAAATTGCACGTGAAGCGTAGCAAATGAGGTGCGTTCGTACGATAACGAAGTTTTAAAATTATCACTCTCATAAAATTATAAATAGTTAATTACAATTAAAATGCGCACCAAACAATGTTCTCCCCATACCATTATGTAATGGAATACATTTGTGTGGCCTTGTAAATCAATAACAAATATTCTTTGCACCACAGATTATGCAAAATGTATATTATAATGTGTTCTTTATAGATGCATATCAATTTAGTTATGTTTGAATAAGTGTAACACCATTAAAATACATTTAAAAAATTTTTCAACATGACCGTAATGTAATTGTTGATTGTCCCTGCAACTGAACTATGCATCCGATTTTCATAGAATTTGAAATGACTCGATAAAATAATATAATAATTATATATTTTAAATTTCAAACGATTCGGTTGGGTTGCTTTTGCGTTGTTGTATGCGGACGGACGGACTGAACGATAACTATAGGTGCTACGTATGTACATAATTACGAACGCACCTAAAAACGGTCAAATTACAGAGCAATTAGCTAGATTTTTTTTTTCTTTTTTAACTGTGTATCTTAATGTTTATTTTTAAAGTAGCGGAAATAACTTTTACCTACTCGACAACGAGAAACTTTCTGACACATTTCCTGATTCATTTTTGAAAAGAAAAAAATATCAAGTTTAAATTTTGACACAGCATTTCGCGTACTGTTTCCAGGGCTTAATTTGCACCGGAGCTTATAAATATAGGGCTCCGGAGCCCAGTGGCATAGCAGTTCCAAAAAGGCGAAGCTTTACACTTTTCTTACCTCCCATCTCCAATTTTTGTCTTCCTTTTCCATTAAAACACTTGTGTGATAGTTATATATATGTAGGTAGATATATTTAAAACTTTTATTTATTTTTCTAACGTAAAAAAGGGACTTTTGAGATTTTGATAATAATGTATGTGATAAATATACGGACAGGTAGTGACCGGTGCTACGTTCCAGTACTGCAAAATGGAGGTCCGGCTCGATTCATAGAAAAAAAATCGGCCCGGCCCTATACTCCAGGAAAAAAATTAATACCCGAGTCCGGCCCTAAAAGATTAGTGACTAGGCCTGGTCCGGCCGGTCTTCAGAAGTAAGGCCCGATCGCCGTTAATGGAAATCAGCCCGAATCCGTGCAGTACATGTACTGCAGAACATTACGATTTTTTTTCTTTCTTTTGTTAGAAATTAAGCCTTAACTATTTAAGCAATGTACTGTAAAATCCTGTCAAAAAAGAATCACTACAACCGGCCCAACCACTCACACACACACACAAAAAAAAAATACTTTTTGGCAAATTTTTCTGTAAACAGATATAATTATTTAGTCATAAATATTTACCGTTCAAGACGCGATTTAGTTTGTTTTCACAACTTATTCGCATTTTTATGTAACTTATCAAACTGATGTTAATGTTTTCACAATACATGCATTTTTTTTACATTTTGAGTACCTTTTATATAAAGTAAATAAACACAGAATTTGAAATTCTATGTATAAACGATGTGAGACAAAAGATAAAAGATGAAAATACTAAACAAATACTAAAGTATAAAAAAGAAAAAAAAACTTCGATAAACACGAATAAATGATTAGGCACGAAATTTCGCGTTGAAATCAATTTGGTGGTAGGAATTTCAAATTTATTTTTTTGCGTGTCGTGAAAAACGCAATTGAAGGATGCTAAAGTTCTCACTTGTCATTGTAAAACTTTCTTTTTGCACTGTTATTTCATGCATGCAATGTTATTCTATATAATTGTTTTTTGTTCTTTTTTGCAAAAATACAAGGTGTGAGTTTTTTCCCCCTATTAGAAAAAGGATGATTTCTGAAAATTTAAATAATATTTCAGCAAGTATGCCGTATTTTATGTATATCTCTTATACAGGATGTAAAACTTTAAGGGGTGATAGTACACATAAAGACAATGTATATTAAATAGGAAACTAAGGGTCCCAAACGTTTTTCGTGATAGGCGCCATTAAAGTTTAGGGTCCAAAATTTCAAATAAACATAAAAAACTGAAAAATTGGTCGATTGATTTGCGGTTTTCGCTAAAACTATTCTTTAAATCAGTATTTTCTTGAAAATAAGTTTTAAAGATAAATTTCAAAAAATGCCGTTTAAGGGGGACTTAGACTTTAGTGTGACGTACAACTGTTTTTAACCGTTATTTTTTAAATCTTATTAAATGCTTTCAAAAGCTTAGACTTAAATTTTGAGCTTAAAATCGGAATCGTTGGGAGTAATTAACTAGCGCAAAATTGAACTATGTTCGAGGTGGGGGGGGGGGGGTAAATTTCAACTCCTGAACACTAGGGTGGAGCGAAAAAAATTATTTTTTAAAAATCAAAAACGGGTAGGGGCCAAAAGTTGCCTTTATACTAGTAATCAACTGCGTGAAATTTTACCGCTGAAAAAAAATGGCTTCAGTCTGCGCTTTTGCTCCAAAAATCGAAATTTTGGGTAAAATTTGTCATTTTTTGACATTTTTTCAAAAAAATTAAAAAATTCCTACAGAGCTGGTTATTATTTAAAAGTGTTATTTAAACCGTTATATTTATCTGCTTAACATATTTTAACTATAAAACGATATCTGTAGTCTGTATAAATGGAGCAAATCTGACAACTTTTGGTAAAAACCAGCGTTACTTCTCAATTGGAGCATACAACGAAATGTTGTTTTGAATGCATTTCTTACCTATCTGCTTTCAAAACTATTCTGTATATAACTCGTAGATGTGGCTGCGTTTCATATCCCACCCGTCTCAGCCACCCAGCAATCTAGGCCCAGTGTTTTATTTTTGTATTGAATTGTTATTTTTTTCCGAAGAAAGGCATAAGTTTTTATGTATCAAAGTAGTTTACCTCTTCTTTGTTTCCACTTACATTGGATGCTACTGGTATGACCTGCTGCAGTTATATTTTTATACCTTGTATAACAGAAGAGGAAGCTGAGTAATGTATTAGGTATGTTCTTAATTGAACCTATTCAGCAATCTATTATCTTTATTAAATTTTCATACAATTAATACATTATGATTGGGAGTTCTGTTACCACAACATTTTTTCAATCAATTACATTATATGTATAATGATATGCCTAAAAATTGATCGTTTGAATTCAATTTCTAGTATGTCATCATTTATTGTACCTATTGCATTGAATATATTTTGAGAAGCTAGCTGTTTAATATTATGACGATCGTCACAGGGGATTGCAAACAAAATTTGCGTGTAAAGCAACAATATTTCGAAAGAAGTTTTAGTATTTGTTTTATGTCGTTTCCTGTGTTGTTTCGTAGTCGAGTGATTTCTAATAAGTTTTTAGACCTATTCTTTAGATGTGTATTACATTTGGTATAAAATATCCCACAGTATAAACATTGATTATATATTTTGTGAGTGAATCTATGGACTCTGATTGCCAATCTGTGCTTATATAAAGCGGGAATTTTTATTCGCTTTATGGGCTTTTTTTTGTACGAGATGTTTTCTAAATTCCTATTCCCCATTTCGTCTGAGAAATAGCTTTCCTTATGAATTAGTTTTGCAATCTCTGACAGAAATTTCTAGTCTCTTGTGAGTATCTTTTGCTTAATTTGAGAAAAAAAAAATCAAAATTATTATCTATTTTATAAAAAATTGCAATAGGAAGTGAATAGTACGTATTTTCTTATTGATCCAGTGAATCCATGTTGATTATAACGTTTTACATCGACTTTTCTAATAATTGACGCAGAGGAAATTCACTGGAGTTGAAGTAGCATATGATCCATTATTATACACAATTCTAAGTTTACCCAATGCAAAATGGTTCACAGCGACAAATAGAATTCTCCTAAATTTAAATGATTACTTATAGTCGATTAGAGTCTGTACATTCTCTCTAAAAGTACTATGATTATAAGTTTATGCCCAGGACAGTTCACCATCAAATATTGTTTACTTATAAAATGGGGATCTAAAAGTTAATGGGAAATTACCTGGCTACGAAAACACTTAGAAAACGGCACAAAACTAATGCAAAAAAAGTTATTTACAACAACGGTTGCTCTGCACGTGCAGGACAAATTCCCATTGCAATTCTCTCTGACGATCACCAGAAATCACATTAAACAGCTCGCTTCTCAACATATAAAAAATGCAAAAGCAGAATAAATGATGGCATACTTATAGATGAAATACCTGAAATCATCTTTGAAGCAGGTCATTACGTAAAAAAATATACTTGACTGAAAAAATGTTATGGTAACAGAACTTCCAATCACTTTCATCAACTGGATGTAAGTTTGATAAAGATAATAGATGGCCGAATAGATCCCCTTAATAATATTCCCATACATTACTCTGCTTGTCAATTTTTTTTTTTTTTTTTTTTTTTTTTTTTTTTTTTTTTGTATAAGCTGTGAAAATATACATTAAGATAGTCACAGCAGCATGTCGATACAAAGAACAGATAAACTAGATGGATGTGTCGAAACATGCCAAATTTTGATAAAGAAAATCACAAATCAATATATAAATAAAACACTGTACTAAGGTGATCGAATAGTTGGGACGGATGGTATGTGAAATATAGCCACCTCCACGACGTATGTTCAAGGTAGTTTTGAAAAGAAGAGCTGTATTAAAAACAACAATTCATTGTATGTCCCAATAGAGTGGTAATGCCGTTTTCTTACCAAAAGTTGTCTGTTTTGCTCCAGCTATACGGAATAAAGATATAGTTTTATAGTTTAAATATGTTAAGCAGATAAATATAAAGGTTTAAATAACACTTTTAAATAATAACCAGATCTGTAGGAATTTTTTAATTTTTTTGAAAAAATGTCAAAAATGACAAATTTTACCCAAAATTTCGATTTTTGGAGCAAAAGCGCAGACTCAAGCCATTCTTTTTCAGCGGTAAAATTTCACACAGTTGATGTACTAGTATAAAGGCAACTTTTGGCACCTACCCGTTTCTGATTTTTAAAAAATAATTTTTTTCGCTCCACCCTACTGAACACAGTTCAATTTGCGCTTCTAAACCCCTTCCAACGACTCAGAATTTGAGCTCAAAATTTAAGTCTAAAATGTTGCAAACATTTAATTAGATAGAAAAAATAACGGTTAAAAATAGTTGTTGGTTACTCTTAAGTTTTAAGCGACCTTTAAAGAAAAATTATTTTAATTTATTTTTTAAATTTATTTTCAAGGAAATGCTAACATAAAGAATAGTTGCGAAAACGGCAAACGAATCGACTAGTTTTTCCGTTTTTTATAATCATTTGAAATATGAACCTCCCCCCCCTCCCTTGAACACAGTTCAGTTAGCACTACTTAACCACTCCCAACGATTGAGATTTTGAACACAAAATTTAAGTTTATGTCTAAGCTTCTAAAAAAATTAACGAGATGCAAAAAATAACCGAAAAAAAAAATAGCTGTTCGCTACTCCAAAGTCTAAGTCGCCCTCAATCGGCATTTTTAAAATTTATCTTTAAAATTTATTTTCAAGTAAATACTGATTTAAAGAGTAGTTTTAGCAAAAACCACAAACGAATCGACCAATTTTTCTTTTTTTTATAATCATTTGGAATTTGATCCTCTGAACACAGTTTAGTTTGCGCTACTTAACCACTCCTAACTATTCAGATTTTGAGCTTAAAATTTAAGTCTCAGAAAAATAGCTGTTCGTTACTCCAAAGTCTAAAGCGCCCCGACATTTTTTGAAATTTATCTTTATAAGTTACTTTCATGAAATTACTGACATAAAGAATAGCTTTAGTGAAAACCGTAAATCAATTGACCAATTTTTCAGTTTTTTATGTTTATTTGAAATTTTGGACGCTGAAATTAAATGGCGCATATCTCCTTCGGAAGACTTTTGGGACCCTTAGTTCCCTATTTAATATTGTTTGTCTTGATGTGTACTATCATCCCTTAAAGTTTTGCCCAAGAGTTTAGATACACCCTGTATACATTGTATGAAATATGCCAAGCTTAGATAATGGTCTTCCGCAATAAACACACAATATACTAATGCATCGACTATTTCATTTATATGGATTTCTGTCATATTTTGTTGTAAACTCTCATAATAACTTTTCGGTATTTAAAGGCTGTTCTCAACTACTCCGCTCAACTAGTGCAAAACGTCTTGACATATTTACAGATTCTTTTTTCAATGGAAAGGCATAAAATTGGAAGACCTGACTAAGGAGGCGGTTTGCAATCGAACTGTGTTTTCCATTTTTTGATTTATAAATTACCGTTTGAGTTATAAACGTTTTTGATCACGTGACGTAGTATTTTCTCCCTTCGTCAGTTGTTTATCTTGCTTTCGTTTAAAATGCCAACTCTGACAATATTTCCTGTAACATCTATTGCGTTTACCCCTTCCACCACCCCCTTCCAAAAAAAAAAAAACAATTTTTTTGAAATACTTTTTGTTCAACAAGAGTTGTTTTTCATCATGTGACATAACGTTTCTTTCCTCTCCGTTGACTGTTTTTCCTGCTTCCATCGGTTAATTCGGTTCAAAACGCCAACTTTGACAGTATTTTCTGAAACATCTATTGCGTTTCCCCACCCCCCAAAAAACTGAAAACTTAAATACTTTTTGGTTGCTCTTCATCTAATATATGATAAATTATTATGTGTACTGAATAACACATGTGATATGTTGTTTCACTAATGCGTATATGTCATGCGTATATTATACCAACGATTCAAATTAGGTGTAATGGCGTTTATCTCAATTCACAGATTATAGAAATATATTTCTAGTTACAAAAGCTGTACAGAAAAACCAATACCATTTATTTTACAACGATGTATATATTTTAAAATTAAAATATATATATATGTAATAAAATAAAAAAAAAATTTCGCCATTTTTTTCTCTCTTAGCTTCAATTCTAAATTTGTGGAACATATTTCAACCTTAGTTTCGTAATGTATTAACTTGTAACAGCTAAAATTCTTTTTCTTATTTTATTTATTAATAAATTATTGCTTGCTTCTCAAAAAGGCGGGAGGTATTTCGTAACCTTTTTACTTTCTGGAATATTCCCGGGATTTTAATTTTATTTTTTATTTAACATCGCGTGACCGGTGTTAATGCGCGTTGTTAAGAGGCTTGTTATTTGCAAGGAAAAATATGAAGAATTTCAGTACCCTAATACTAGAAAGTTATCACAAGTATTTAGTGGCCCTTATAAAATTCTTAACAAATTATCCGAAGTAAATTTTGAAATTGATAGGCAAAACCCGTTCAAAAGTTCAGAAATAGTACATGTATCTAAATTAAGGCCTTATTATTCCCCTGATAAATTTAAATTAAGTCATGAACAACAACCCCTAATCAACAACAACAAACTCAAGTAAAAACTGTAGCTTAGATTTAATCTCTAGTTTATTATCATTTTATAATTTTTTTTCTTCTCTCTCTTAAACAGTAAATTACTTCCCATATTTTAACCCAGATAATATCCTGTAATTCTTACAGAATGGCAATGATATCTCTTAACTGTAGCGAGAGTGTCACTTGTCTGGAAATTTGTTTGTTTATGACGGCGTAGACGGACAAAGTGAGGATTTCTTATTCTGTATTGAATTACTCTAGTTATAACTTAGAATAATATAATAACAAGTAAATATTAAGTCATTTTTTTATTTTTCAACTGAACCTATTGTAATATTAAATTTAATCTATCAATTAATAAATTAATTATTTGCCAAGTAACAAAATTTTTATCACTTTATTTTTATTTTTTTCTCTCTTTCTTTGCTTCTGCATTCCAGTCCTAGTACATGTCAATTAGAATTTAATTTTGTTTCTTTTTCTCTTTCCTTCTTGCATCTTGCAATGTTTTATCACACCGAGAAAATATTTATTGCGTAATTATTTGACATGAATTGACATGAATAATCTTGTCTTTTATTTTTATTATTTATTAATATTTCTTTTTAAGAATCTTATAAGTTTAAAGGTCACGTGCATTCTCAAACATGAACAAAATTTTTATTTATTTTTATTTTATATTATTTTATCATATTATATTTTAATTTTTTTTTTTTTTTTGTACATACTCCTACTTAACCCTGTACTCGAATAACAAGATTAAGTAAATGATTGCATAATTGATTATATTCTTTATTCTATTTCACTTCTCTCTATATTTCATCCCAAAAATATGAGATGAGATAAACGAGATTAAGTATACAATTTAGAAATTAAAGAATGTCTTTTGAAATATTTATTATTACTATATTATAAAATGTGTTATTATCTAAAAATATGATTATAAGAAATATTTTCACAAAAAGTTTCAAAAATAGAACTATCATGATTATTCTAGGACTTTATTACAAAAACAAACTGAACTAATAGCATGATGTTAGATGATGAAGATTGGATGGTCTATAACGATATAATTATACCTCCTTGAAAGGAGGTAATGAACTATTCAATTCCAAATGTGACTTTTTAGACGGACGTTATGAACCAAACTTTTAAATTTGATTTCATGAATTTCTATTAAATTTCTCCATTCTATCTAGGTGGAGGATCTCCATTCTATTTCTCCATTCTATTATTGTCAAGGAAGATTCAACATTATTGTTTTTCATTTTTATGTTAAAAATATACTATGAGTAATTGCTTATATTTTCAGATTACTTTATGATGTGTACTTTAAACAAGATCATATCTTGTATTTTTATTGATGACTATTTTATTGTATTTAAATTTAAAGTTATTCCACGCATCACCTTAGTGTTCCTAAATTTGAATTCTATATTTATGTAAAAAAAGAAAAAAAAATAATTTATTTTAATTTTTCTTTTATTTAGTATCTAATTATTATTACTTGTATCAACAACTTCGTGAGCTAAGACTGCATCATCTCCCTTTCTGTGAAATTGCAGATCTCAGACCTACATTTTCACCCGTCTTTCTGGGAGGGGGGATTTGTAATAAAATAAAATAAAAAATTGCGCCATTTTGTTCTCTCTTAGCTTCAATTCTAAATTTGTGGAACATATTTCAATCTTAGTTTCGTAATGTATTAACTTGTAACAGCTAAAATTCTTTTTCTTATTTTATTTATTAATAAATTATTGCTTGCTTCTCAAAAAGGCGGGAGGTGTTTCGTAACCTTTTTACTTTCTGGAATATTCCCGGGATTTTAATTATATTTTTTATTTAACATCGCGTGACCGGTGTTAATGCGCGTTGTTAAAGGGCTTGTTATTTGCGAGGAAAAATATAGATCCTGCCGAGTACACGCCTGCTAAGACCAATCAAAACTGATCATTTTTTTACGTTGAGACTCGAGTTAATCCTAATTGGATTTTTTAAATGATTGACGCGGAGTAGGAGAAAGCTAGTTTTGTCGTGAAAATGTTTTTTTTTCATTTGGTTTTTGAGGAGCGTTAGAATGCAATTGACTTTTAAACTATCAAGACGCCCGTTTCATTTCCCCGCTGAATTAGATATCTGATGATGTGGACTGGATAACGAAGGTTGTAGTGTCGATGTGTGCTAAGGTGATTGCGGGGAAAAGCTTACCTATTTTATGAGTTCATAAATAAAGAACTTGAAGACTGATGGTGTTTGTTTTTATAATGGGGAAATACCCCAATGTAATTCTTCCACTGCTCGCCAACTGTCGGAGCGACTACTCTGCTCGAGCTGCTGCGGATTCCTAGAGTTTATGCAACATAGTTATTTCGTCGAATTATATTTATTACATATATATCCTTTTTCCTATTACTTGCGGTAAAAAAATATCCCTTTTTATCAAGGGCATTAAAATAATAATTTTTAGAAGCAAAACTTTCTGAGTTCCGCATCTTTGAATTATCAATATTTTCTTGCATTTTTTTTTTTTTTTTTTTTTTTTTTTTTACTTGCTTTTAAAAATAGGTATAGTATAGAATTTTTTTTTCTCTGTTTAGTTTGACAATCTGTACCTGATTTATTTTTTCTTATTTCCTAATTCATAACGTTCAGAGAGCTCTGTAAATGATTTACACCTGGTTCATTATTTTAATAAATTTAAAATATTTTTGTAAAAAAAAGATTAATATTTTTCATTCAATATTTTCATAATTGACTAAAAAAGTTACCTATTAGTAATTCAAAGCTAAATGAAGATGTTTAAATGATGTTACGGTCTATAATTATACATCTGAAACATTACTTTAATTTTCGATGTTTTTAATGTGCATAATAATGCATGTTTTAATGCCGCTCATATTAGTTAGTTAAAAATATCGCACTCGGAATTTATTCCACACATTTTGTACACTTTTTTTTTAAATTAAGGTGCATTAAAAATTATAAGTATATCATTGTACTAAATTAATAACTTTTATTTTTAACAATGTTTTGGAAAATACATTTTTTTTTTTTTTAATGTAACTTAATTTCTAATACTTCTCACCCATTTTATGCTGAAAATCTTTCAACATTTCAAAAATCTAAACTCAAAAAGCAAATATAATTATAGCTTTTCCAGATTGTCATATTATATAGATTCATCATTGTAGCTTATGGATGTTCTTTTTTTTATTATTATTCATTTCAAATTATGGATATAATAAGGAGAAAAAAGGGAAGCAGTTATTATAACTTATCGGTATTTTAAAAAGCAATTTCCTGATAAAATGTATTTGATTAAACTATGTTTTTTTCTACGTTAATTTCATAAACGGTTAATGAAATTTTGCTCATCTGATAAATTTGAAGACAAAAAATGAAAACTGTGTTTACTTAATGCTTTAGTTTTGTTTTGCAATTAAAATCAATGCATATTTCAGAACGCTTTAATTACGTAACGAGTATATTAGAAGCATATTCCGCCATTATAATTATCGCTTGGGCTCGATGTAAAACTTAATGCACTTTTTCTCCTTCAGAGAAACGAGATAAGATGTTTTGATGTAAGAATGTGTGAAGCATAACGAAAGATAATTTAACGAATTTCGGAGGAAAAAATGTAGCATTTTAAAGATTGAATTCTGTTACTTATCAGTTAATATGGTAATAAACCAGAGAAGAAAGTTTTTTTAATCATTAATTGCATTAAGATTAAATCTAACAGCATTCATAAATAAAAATTCTCAGCTTTTTTTTTTTAATGAGTTTGTAATTAATGCTTATTATTCGCGAAATTCTCTCTTATCATTACACGTTTCGCTAGATTATATTTATACTGATGGGTGTCGAAAAAGCATAATGTGATTAGAATAATATAAATGATGTGCATTCGCTTTAACAAAATAAAGTAATATAATCATGTATGCGTGCGAACTTTGAAAGACGTATACTATATTTACTTGTATTTTTTAAAGATTATATTAATATTTTCGTATTTATTATTTGAAAAATTTGAAAATATAATTTCAAACATATCAGACAACCTATAAACTTAGTTTTTTGATCGAGTGCACTTTTTTACTTTTTACTTATTTCTGTTAAATAAAAATTTTCTTAAGGGTGTTCTTAAATCAAAAAGGGCAACTTTGTGACATATGCTTTAATTTATTTTTGTTCGGAAATGCATGAAACTAGCAGGGGTTGTTATTCAGAAACTGTCTAATTGCTCTCAATTTTCTGATTAAAAAAAAATACAATAGATCTTTTATAACAAGCCTTCAAAGTTGACGTTTTTCAGTACCTTTCTCGACGAAAGCAAAAACACCGGTCGAAAAGCAGGAGAAAAACGGGTGACCACGTGATCAAAATAGCTTAGAATTGGCTAGGTAATTTAATTATGATAAAATGGAAAAAAAGTTCGATTCAAAATCGCTTCCATAGTCAGGCATTCCAATTTTGTATCGTTGTGTTAAAAAATGAATTTGTAGATGTGCCAAAACGTGTTGCGCTTGTTGAGTGCAGCAGTTAAAAACAAACACCCTTAAAATATAATAGGGAAATAAAATAATGCTTATATAATAATATGCACTTTTTTTCTTTTTACTTATTTCTGTTAAATAGAAATTTTCTTAAAATATAAGAAAGAAATAAAATAGTGCATATATAATAATATGCACTTTTTTACTTTTTACTTATTTCTGTTAAATAAAAATTTCCTTAAAGTATAACAAGAAAATAAAATAGTATATATAATAATATGCACTTTTTTTACTTTTTACTTATTTCTGTTTAATAAAAATTTTCTTAAAATATAATAAGGAAATAAAATATTGCATATATTATAATATGTGTGAAAACACTCTTCACGAAGACTCCCTGGCGCCAGCAGCCGATCATTTGAGAACATTTATTATTTTTTTTCTTTCTTGTGCAAACTAAACGCTGATTGGTTATTTTACGATCTTTTTTATTAATGTTCTTTTTGTACTTTTCAGATTTTGATGTAGTCGTATTAAGAATAATGATTAAGAAACATGTAATATTTTGCGCGCCTGTCAACCTTTTTTGTGTGTTTACGTTTTGTCTTTTTTGCTGTGGATTTTCTGTTTTTGAAGATGACCAAGAATTGTGATTCTGCCCACCGTACATCCCAAAAGAACCCGCAAGGTAGGAAAATTTTATATTATTATTTTTAAGAATATTATTTTTTCTACCGAAATGCGTATCTGAAATCAACATGGCATCCCTGCCGCGGGATGTACGGTGGTAATATATTTTGAAATAATTAAGAATTTGAATTTCGAAATTAACTAATTAAGTAGAGAAAAAGAAAAAAAATGGCTGAAAATTTAGAAACACTTAAAAAAAGAAGAACGATTTTTCGATCTGCTGTTACGAAAATTCTAAATAAAATCGAAACTTCCATAAAATCAGACAATGTGTCTATTGAAGAACTGCAAGAACATGTTGAAACATTGACCGACAAATTTAAGTCACTTAAGACAACAGATAATTCAATTGAATTATTAGTCAATCCCGATGATTTAGAGAAAGAATTAGAAGCCGCTGAAAAGTATAGCGAAAATGTAATATTATGGAAGTCACGCGCAAATAAGAAAATTAGAGAATTAAATGCCGGATTTTTAAATTTAAAATCAAAGCAAGAAAGTAACAATGAGCAATTTTCAGACAGTGCATTTAATGAAAAAGTGGCTAATTCTGTAAAAGTTAAGTTACCGAAATTGCATATACCAATATTTGTTGGAAATATAAATGAATGGCTTTCCTTTTGGAGCAGTTTTGAATCGGCCATTCATGATAATAAGTCGTTAAATAAAGTTGATAAATTTAATTATTTAAGATCGCAATTAAGATCGACCGCTTTAAACACAATTGAAGGTTTTCCTGTTTCCGAAAAAAATTACGATACGGCTATAGAATTGCTGAAAAGTAGGTTTGCTAATAAACAATTATTAATACACAATCATATTAGTATACTTTTAGCTATCAAAGCCGTTGAGAACTTCGAATGATATATATGCTTTCCGACAATATTTTGATAAATTATCAGTGGAACTGACAAGTTTGCAAAGCTTAGGAACAGATATAAATAACATTTCAAGTGTATTATGTACAACCATTTTGAAAACAATTCCGAAAGATTTGTTAATAGAACTTAACAAGTCCGATAATGAAAAAGGATTTTATGAAATTGAAGAACTAATGAATTTTTTATCTACTTGTTTAAAAGCAAGAGAAAAGGCTAATCTAGTAATAAACCCAATTAACGAAGATAGGAAAATTTTTATTCCTCCTGAAAAGAAAAACTTTAATTCGTTTCGAAATAACAATAAACAAAAAAATTATCCCACAGCTAATGATTTAGTGTCAACGAACAAAAAAGAGGATTTAAACGTAATAAACTGCGTCTTTTGTGAATCATTTCATCATTCATCGGTTAATTGCGATAGAAATAATGAGTTATCTATTGATGAAATTAAGAATATTCTAATGAAAAAAGGAGCAGGGTCAATCCATTTCAAGTGGTCCAACACTGGTCGCTCGACTTTTTTTAAAAAATCTGAAATTTTTTGTACAACAACCCTAACATGATGGAAGTTCAAAATGACCGTTATTTTAATTCTACTATTTTTTGTTTGTGCATGGCCGCCATCTTTGTTTTATCGTGTGCAGCGATTTTCTCAGATACTAGGATGCACAAAATTGTAAATATCTCGTATTCTATTTTCCCAATTGAAATGGGGTTTGCAGCATTTTGTTCAGAATGAAATAGGCTAAATATACAGTGTAAGAAAATTTTTGAAAAATAAATTTTTACAGGTGAAATTTTAGCACAAAATTTACGATTTTTTCCAAAATCTATCCGTTTGCAAGAGGAAAATTTTCATGCAAGGGAAACTGTCAACCTTACACATTTTTTTCTACAAATAAGTCAAAAGTGCGTGTACTCATACACCAAGTCCCAGATCTGGGAGTTAATTTCTCTTTGCGAAAAAAATTCCGAAATTCGTCAAAAATTTCAAAAATCGCACTTTTTAGGCTTTGATATCTCTGGTGGGGTACGAGATAAAAATCTGAAATTTTGGCCTATGATAGTATCGTGTAGTAGCGTTATGTACAAAAAATTTCAAGAAGGAGATTTGACTACAAGCTGAGATATGACATGGACAATATGTGAAAACAATACTACCAAACTATTGTAAACCTACTATGTAATTGTTCAACAAGACTGTCAACCTTGCACAATTTTTTCTACAAATAGATCAAAAGTGTGTGTACTCATACACCAAGTCCCAGATGTGGGAAATACTTTCTCTTTGCGAAAAAAATTCTGAAATTCGTCGAAAATTTCAAAAATCGCACTTTTTAGGCTTTGATATCTCTGGTGGAGCACGAGATAAAAATCTGAAATTCTGGCCTTTGATAGTATTGTGTAGTAGTGTTATGTACAAAAAATTTCAAGAAGGAGATTTGACTACAAGCTGAGATATGACATGGACAATATGTGAAAACAATACTGCCAAACTATTGTAACATACTATGTAATTGTTCATGCCTCCAAAAATTTAAATTAATTATTTATGGTACAAAGTTAAATGCTAGTTACAAATATCTTTTTCAAATGCTTCTGTGTGATTTAAACAATTCAGAATGTATGCAAAGCCAATACACTATTTTTCCAGATGAACAAACCTACTAGAAATGCTATTGCAACAATTTTACTCTGAACACATTTCAGGAAAAGTAAATTACAGACAATGAATTACAACTGATCGAGTTGACATGGCTTCAGTTATTAAACCTAGAGAATTTCATTCAAGTTAACAAGGGATGACAAGACTTGGGGGGCTTCAAATAAAATTTTTAGAAAGAACAGCCTGATGGACTGACAACAGTAACTGGTCGAACTCATAACATCTCTCGTAAATATTGTTAAGCTCTTTGTTGAGCATATATAGTATTTTGTAAATTAAATGCTTATTATTTAACTGTTTTCAACAAACGATATTTTCTGGGTAAATATTGTAATTAAAAGAGACTAATCTCATTCCTCCTAATGTACTCGTAATAGCATTTCTTAACATTTCTTTAATCACCGTATCTCAGCTTGTAGTCAAATCTACTTCTTGAAATTTTTTGTACATAACACTACTACATAATACTATCAAAGGCCAGAATTTCAGATTTTTATCTCGTGCTCCACCGGAGATATCAAAGGCTAAAAAGTGCAATTTTTGAAATTTTCGACGAATTTCGGAATTTTTTTCGGAAAGAGAAATCATTTCCCAGATATGGGACTTGGTGTATGAGTACACACACTTCTGATCTATTTGTAGAAAAAATTGTGCAAGGTTGACAGTCTTGTTGAACAATTACGTAGTAGGTTTACAATAGTTTGACAGTATTGTTTTCGCATATTTTCCATGTCATATCTCAGCTTGTAGTCAAATCTCCTTCTTGAAATTTTTTGTACATAACGCTACTACACAATACTATCACAGGCCAAAATTTCAGATTTTTATCTCGTGCCCCACCAGAGATATCAAAGCCTAAAAAGTGCGATTTTTGAAATTTTTGACGAATTTCGGAATTTTTTTCGCAAAGAGAAATTAACTCCCAGATCTGGGACTTGGTGTATGAGTACACGTACTTTTGACCTATTTGTAGAAAAAATTGTGTAAGGTTGACAGTGGCTCTTGCATGAAAATTTTCCTCTTGCAAACGGACAGATTTTGGAAAAAATCGTACATTTTGTGCTAAAATTTCACCTCTAAAAATTTATTTTTCAAAATTTTTCTATCACTGTATATTTAGCCTATTTTATTCTGAACAAAATGCTGCAAACCCCATTTCAATTGGGAAAATAGAAGACGAGATATTTACAATTTTGTGTATCCTAGTATCTGAGAAAATCGCTGCACACGATGAAACAAAGATGGCCGCCATGCACAAACAAAAAATAGTAAAATTAAAAGAACGGTCATTTTGAACTTTCGTCATGTTAGGGTTGTTGTACAAAAAATTTCAGATTTTTTAAAAATGGTCGAGCGACCAAAAAAATATTTTCTGGACCACTTGAAATGGATTGACCCAGCATGTTCTAAGTGCCTAGAAATGAAAAAACATTTATGACGTTTTTCCAAAAAAAATATAAAATGCCGAAATTGTAACGGAAATCATAACACATTATTTTGTTATAGAAACGTAAAAAAGGAAAAATCTAAACAACAGACCGAAGTGTCGGATACTGCCCTTTTTGCGAATGAAAACTTGCCGAAAGAAGTTTATTTACAAACTTTATATGTTTATGTAAGAAATAATGGTTGTGAATATATAGTACGCGCATTGTTAGATACGGCCTCTTCTAAGTCGTATATTTCAAAGTTCGTAGCCAATAAGATGGAATTAAAAAGTTTAAGAAAGGTGAGAATTACTCACGGGTTGTTTGGAGGTGCCGAAACAACGGTAGATCATAACTGTTATTCTGTTAATTTAAGGGGTTTAAGGGGAGGTAAAAAGATTAAAATTGAGGTAATGGAACAAGAAAAAATTTGTGTTAATGTACCGAAAATTAGAGACATTCGTTGTATTGCGGAATTAAAAGGAAAAAATATATTTTTGAGCGATATCTGCCCTGAAGGTAAAAATTGTTTATATGAAAGAAATTTAAATGAAATACATGTACTTTTGAGAGCAGATGTTGTGGGAGAACTGTTTACAGGAAAAATAGAAAATTTATCTTGTGGTTTGGTTGCGATGCAAACAAAACTAGGTTGGACTACTATGGGCAAAATTGGCGGAAATGAAAGGGATAGTTCTCTTTTGGTCCTTTCATTATATGTAAACGATGCCAAAATAATAGATTTGTGGAATTTAGATTCTTTAGGCATAGTAGATCCGGCGGAAAAACAAACTAAGGAAGAAGTTCAGAAATTAGTTTTGGAGCATTTTAAAGAAACCGTAAGACGCGAAACTGATGGTAGGTACAAAGTTTGTCTTCCCTGGTTAAGTGAGCATCCTCCCATTCCAAGTAATAAAGATTTAGCGATAAAACGCATGCAAAATAATATTAAGAATCTCCAAAATTGCGGTCTGTTGAAAGATTACGAAGCAGTTTTAAATGAGTGGGAAACGGAAAGAATTATTGAAAGAGTGAAAGGAGAGGAAAAACTTAACACCAAAGTCCATTATCTCCCTCATAGAGCTGTAATAAAACCTAATTCTACTACCAAAATTAGGCCAGTATTTGATGGATCAGCACATGTTAAGGGTTCTGTTTCCATAAATGACTGTATAGAGAAGTGACCTAATTTAATTGAACTAATTCCTTCTGTTCTAAATCGATTTAGAGTGGGAAAGATAGGTATTGTAGCAGATATTCGTAAAGCTTTTTTACAGATATCACTAAATGAAAAGGATAGAGATTATTTACGTTTTTTCTGGTGGAGAGATGGGAATTCAGAAAACCTTGAAATTTATAGATATTGTCGGGTTGTCTTTGGGATTAGTTGTAGCCCCTTCCTTTTGGCCGCTACTCTAACACGTCACTTAGATGAAGCACCTGAGAACATTAAAGATGTTGCTATAAAACTTAAAGAATCTTTCTATGTAGATAACTGTGTAGCTAGTGTAGAATCGTTAGAAGAGTTAGAATATTTTCGCAATGAAGCACGGAAACTCTTAGCTTCGGCACAATTTGATCTTCGTGGTTGATGTCATAATCGGTGCGAAGAAATTGGATTAGGCTTTAATGAAAAGGGTCATTTGAGTGATGCGGATGAGGATAAAATTCCCTTACTTGGTTTAATGTGGGACACCAAGAGTGATACATTGTCGTGTGATTTTCGGAATTTTAAATTGGAAAATGAGTGCATCACTAAAAGAACAATTTTGTCCTTAACTTATAATATATTCGATCCCATCGGTTTCACTTGCCCCGTGACCTTAATTCCAAAATTACTTTTACAGAAATGGATATAATAGGAATCGATCTGTGCGGGCCTCTTTATTTGAAAAATCAATCTAAAGTCTGGATTTTGATAGTCACGTGTGCAGTTTTTAGAGCTGTGCATTTCGAGCTATTGACAGCTGTTTCAACGGAAAGTTTTATCTTAGGACTGAAACGCTTTATTTCTAGACGAGGTCGTCCTGCAATAATATATTCGGATAACGGCACAAACTTTACTGGCTGCCACAATTTATTGAAAACAATTGACTATGAAAAAGTAAAAGCGGTTACTGCGTTTTCACGTATAGATTGGAAATTTATTCCACCTTCTGCACCTTGGTGGGGTGGATTTTGGGAAAGGCTTGTTGGAATCCTGAAATGAATCTTGAGAAGGGTATTGGGCAAGTCGTCTTTAAATTTTGAAGAACTACATACCGTTATCTGCGATTGTGAAAGTATTATAAATGCCCGCCCCTTGACGTATGTTACAGATAATAATGAAGATCTTCAAGTTATAACTCCTTCAATGTTCTTACAGGAAAATACTAAAATAGGTATGCCCGAATTAGAATTTCTAGACCACAAAGAAATGAATAAACGATACCATTATAGAATGAAAATTAGAAATGATTTAAAATCAAGATTTAGAAGTGAATACCTCGGCACATTAAAATGTTCGGTCTTTAGTGGGAAAAAATCTTTGAATGTTGTGGGAAGAATCTTTGTGGGAAGAATCTTTGTGTGTAGGAGATGTTGTCCTGATATGGACGGAAAATTCTAGCCGAATAAACTGGCCTCTTGGTAGAGTTACCGAACTTATACCCAGTCAAGATGGCGTTGTGCGCGTAGTAAAGTTGAAGACTGCAACTGGAATGCTAATTCGTCCAATTAAGAAACTTTGCCCTTTGGAGGTGAATGGAGTCACCAATAATCAAAGTGATGCAGTACTGCAAGACCGCTTAACTACTCGTCGTGGTCGAATTGTACGGCCGCCCGAAAGACTCCAACTGCAGTGATTGAGTTCTGTCCCCTAATGAACTCAAGGTGGGGAGTGTGAAAACACTCTTCACGAAGACTCCCTGGCGCCAGCAGCCGATCATTTGAGAACATTTATTATTTTTTTTTCTTTCTTGTGCAAACTAAACGCTGATTGGTTATTTTACGATCTTTTTTATTAATGTTATTTTTGTACTTTTCAGATTTTGATGTAGTCGTATTAAGAATAATGATTAAGAAACATGTAATATTTTGCGCGCTTGTAAATAATCAACCTTTTTTGTGTGTTTACGTTTTGTCTTTTTTGCTGTGGATTTTCTGTTTTTGAAGATGACCAAGAATTGCGATTCTGCCCACCGTACATCCCTCAAGAACCCGCAAGGTAGGAAAATTTTATATTATTATTTTTAAGAATATTATTTTTTCTACCGAAATGCGTATTTGAAATCAACAATATGCACTTTTTTAGTTTTACTTATTTCTGTTAAATAAAAATTTCCTTAAAGTATAATAAGGAAATAAAATCGTGCATATATAATAATATGCATTTTGTTTTACTTTTTACTTGTTCATGTTAAAATAAAAATGTCCGTAAAGTATACAAGATATGAGTGTTGTTATTTGAGGTTACAGTTATTATTTGAATTACAGTTTTTTTTAACATATAATGGCAGGTAAATTTTATTATGAAAATTATTCCAAAAACTTTTATTTTCTGTAGTTTTTTCAAGCCAATTTAAAAGACTAATTGCAGTGAATTGAACATAAAGTGCATGTTGTATAAGCAAATAGTTTGTTTATTTATTATTTATTTTCTAAGTAATGACTCTACGAAATAGATTTAAAGAAAAAAAAAGGCAACATGGAGTATTTGAAAACAAGTAAGAAAAATCATGCGTTAATCATAGATTATGAAGCACTTTCCAACACTTAATGAAAACTTTAACAAAACTTTGTTATTTAGGAAAATAATAGTGTATAGCCAAATATACCCAAATTCCAGTACATTAGAACAGCCCTGTATTTCATAATGTCAGTTCATATAATGGGAAAATTTAGCTTAGCAAGAAAATACCCAGTAGCTTGAAATTTCTTTTTCAGCAATTCATACTATTAGATGGAAACATACTTGAATACTTTTGTTCAGCCCTGTAGTTTACATTGTACCTTTATTACACGTCAGCATTAGGCTAAAAGTTATTGTAAGCTAAAACACTTTTAAAACAACTGAAATCACATTCTCATAAATCATCATTCATAGGCGTCCATGTACCGAATTCTTTGCGTGGCCCTGTATATCCTTTTATCTATATTCTGCAAACATTTCTCAGTAAATTGAATGCAGCTCAGCGTAAAAATGCATAGCTTATTTAAGAACCACGGTTAAATAATTTACGCTCATATTCAGTAACGTTGGTGAGCTCTTTTGGGTAGCCCTGTATATGAACTATAACATTTATACACACCATATAATGTGCATATATTTAGCGAAATATAAACGCTAATATCATAATTAAAATGCATTTCATCCCTCCATCAGCCATCATCGGACACATATACGGTACTTCGGAAAGAATATACTATTTGAAATCTTTTGTATGGCCCTGTAAATGCTATGTACTTCATATTATGCAAGACAGTAGCGTATAATTTATATTAAGCTTCAGTGACATATATCAATTTTATTATACATGAAAAAGCTTAATATATTTAAAATATGTCACACACAATTCCCCCTTTTACCATTATCTAATAGAATTCTTTTGTGTGGCCCTGTAAATAAATAATAGCTACATTTTCACCTTATATTTTATAGAATGCATATTTTAATATGTTTGACAGGGTGTAACATCTTTAAAATTTCTTTGAAACGATTTTTCCCCATAGGCCGTAATATAATGGGAAACTTTTGATTCGCCCTGTAGATAAACTAATCATGATAGAAACTTCATTTTCGATAGGACTTGTGCTGGGGTAAACGTCAATAACGTTCTAAAATTTCATGGCAATCCGAGTATATTAACAATTTTTCACCATAGGCCGTAATGTAATGGGAAACTTTTGAATTTCTCTGTAGATAAACTAATCATGGTAGATACTTCATTTTCAGTAGGGTTTGTGCTAGGGTAAACCTCAATAACGTCCTAAAATTTCATGGCGATCCGAGTATATTAACGATTTTTCCCCATAGGCCGTAATGTAATGGGAAACTTTTGATTCTCTCTGTAGATAAACTAATCATGGTAGATACTTCATTTTCAGTAGGGTTCGTGCTAGGGTAAACCTCAATAACGTCCTAAAATTTCATGGCGATCCGAGTATATTAACGATTTTTCCCCATAGGCCGTAATGTATCGGGAAACTTTTGATTCTCTCTGTAAATAAACTAATCATGATAGATACTTCATTTTCAATAGGGTTCGTGCTAGGGTAAACCTCAATAACGTATAAAAATTTCATAGCAATCCGAGAATATTTACGGGAGTTAGAGCGCGGACAGACGGACAGACGGCCATCCGGCCAGACGGACAGACGGACAGACGGACAGACAAACCGAATGCATAAGCACTTTTCAACTTTGTTGGAAAGTGCTAAAAAGGATGGAGAACTTGTGAAAAAGCGTACTTGGAAGGCGTAATCAGAATTTTATAGACAAAGAATTGCTTATAAGGAATGTATTAAGTACTTTGTTCATTTTCTGTCTCTTAGTTTTTAAAGCTGCACTACAAATTCCCAGCACACATTGAGAACATACTTGAAACACTTTGATTCGAAAAAAGTGTGCCAGTTACCTTAATGTGTACAGAAATGTGTTCCGAAAATGATACGCATAAAGAAAGTGTTCGGAAAGCATTATTCAATTTTCCTCCTAGAACAAAATTTACTTTGTTAATGACCGCGCGTTTTAACTCTCCGACTGACATCCATAAATCCAAAATGATTGAAATGTAAATGTTTAATTTTCTGCCGTTTTAATTTGTAGTCATGGGTCATGATATGATGATATTACAATAATTATTATTGTCTTTATAAAGAAAACGGTATGATAATATGATTTTAAAAAGTGGCAACTACCTTAAAACATGGTAGTTTGAATTAAAAGTCTCATCTTTCACCAGCTGTCCATTCTTTAAAGAAGAGCAAACTGTTTGTACCATTTTATCAAAATATCTTTGAGCCCACCCAGAAGTTGGCGCTACTGAAGTGTACTGTAATGTGTATAAAGATTTGCAGTGTGTTTGGTGTAATTTTCTTAAATAGTAGCTGGGAATGTAGAAACTAGTATGTTATATACAGGGTATTCCTCAATTTCACTGACCAAACTGTAAGGAAAGGTAAAGTATAGATAAATCAGCAATAATGTTCTCGAAAGGATAGCGGCTAGAACCATATTGATGGATAGTTGAAGATTCGGCTGTTGTGTAAAATATTCGTCATCAAATGTAATCAATGTTAATCTTCCATAATAGTATCGATTGTTTTTTAAGTTTATTTATATTGTCTTATAATAGTATTTTATTGTTGTTAATCTGAAGTCTTTGATCGGCGATAAATTTGTATTCTCTTCGATACTAGGTACAACAAAAACGTGATTAGACCAATTTTAACCCTTTTAAATTCAACATAGAAAACTGTCTAAGCAAAAGAAATGTGATAAAGATTAGCCAGCTAGGGAACAACATTTAAAGGGCTACTTTAATCAATCAAAAAGACCGTTTACTAATGTTAATCATATGGAAGAAATTTTTAAAGATACCTAAGTTGCATTTTAAAATTTTAATTATTTATTATTATTATTATTATTATTTTTACATTGTATAGCTGAGATCGATTTGTATGCAGGACTTTTTTTTTACTTTTTCAATTTTGATTGCAGATTTTTTTTATGGGGATGTTTTCATTTTCGAAACCGGTTCCGAATTGAAGATATCCTCATTAAAAATATGTGCAAAGAAAATGGAAAAAGGAAATATTGGATTTTGTACAGATTGATCTCAGCTATACAATGCAAAAAATACCGTTTAAAAATAGTGAAATGAAATCAAGACATCTTTATAAATTTTTTTCTTGGGATTAACATTAGTGAACGTGTCGTTTCGCTCTTAAACTGAATCATTCACTAGCATAATTTTAGGAACTTTTTTTCCTTCTTAAAGAATATTTAACATGCTCCACTAAAGTAATAATTTATCTTTTTTTATATTATTCATAAGTTTATTTTAAACTTAAATATTCTGAAAAGGGGATTAGACAATTAGTTATTAATTATCTAACGGTAACAAACCAATATTTATAAAACATGTTCAAACTTTATAGCTGTTTAAGAAAAAAAATATCGTATATGAATTTATAATATTACGATAGCAAATATTTTCTATAAATTCAAAGCTAAATCAAGAATTAATTAAGATTCAAAAGAAAGCTTATTTAACATTCCTTCCATTTGATTTGCTAACCCGTCACTTATATCTAAGAAAGCATTTATTTCCTCCCTGGAATTTAAGAAAAAATTGCATGAAAATCTAACTAAAGCTTCTTAAGTTAGCTTTCTTTTCAAAGTAAATCTAATACCTTTGAAAAAAGAAAAAAGAAGTTAAAAAAGAAGTTAAAAAAATAGACTAAAAGAACTCTTCGTAAAAAGTACACAGCTTTCTTTCTCAAAGGTACTTACGCATGCGCAGTGATCACCTCCACCTGAACAAACAAGAATCATTAATTTTCCATCTTTTCCACTTGTTATGAATGTTATTTTTCTTTCTTTTTTATATTCTTTTCATTACATTTTCATTTCATTTATTTTCCGAGGAAAATTCGCGTGTTTTGTCAGTTTCTCGAAATGGTGCGGTACTGCTAACAACGTCATTTAATTACTTCCAACAATGAACGAAGACAGAATGTACGTAAATAGAATTTTTCGGAACTCTTTGATTTTTTTTCATTTCTTTCTTTCTCTTACCTTTCCTCTAATTATTTTTTCGCTGGGTTTTTTCCTTCATTTCCTGAAACCTGAGCAAAGATTTTTGTTCGAGGTGGGAACATCTTTTATCCTATTTCTTCTACTTTTGAAATAAAATAATTTTAAAAAGCAGGTGGCAAAGATATTTGCCGAGATGGAAAAAGTACATACGCACTTTTTATAATGCTCTTTTTAGTTAGTAGAGCTAAAGTAATAATGTACAATGTTGCATAAAAAAAATCCCTTTTATAAAATCTAATTAATAGAATTTTAATTTTGTGATTAAAACTCTCCCAAACTCACAATGTATGTTACGGCTAAAAAATAAGATATGAAACTCAAATATTTAAATCTGTTCATTTTTTATATAAATGAAAAAAAAAAAATTAAGTGCTAAATAATGAAGATTTAATTATGTCTCCATTAATACAGGGCCGCACTAAATAATTCTCTAAGGACAACTCCCTATAAGCAGGTATTTATGAAAATGAATTTTTACTGATTTATCTGTTTTCTAAACTCCTCTCATTGTGTGAAAAATCGCATTGTTTTGTTATAATATAATCTGATAATCTTGGAATGCGTTTCATAATATACGTGTGATCAGTGTTCTCCCTGACATTTGACCAACGTTAGTAATTTGGCTAATTAAAAATAAAAAACATTCGCCAAAGGGAAAAATTATTAGCAAAATAGATTAATTGCGTAACAGCGTAACACACAAAAAAAATTATCTTAAATATTTTAAAGGGGGTACACTTTTTTTCAATATGTTCTAAAATAACCTAAGTTAATATATATATGCAACAACGATTGTTAATCTAATTTTAACTATCTGCTACAAATATTTTTTAAATATGTATATACGCATATGTATGAAAAAGAAAAGAGAGAAAAAGCAAAAATTGAACACTAGCAATTTGGCAAATCTAATCATTTGTTTACTCGCCAAATGAAAAATGAATGTAATTTCGCAATTTGGCGCAATGGCGAGCGACAGCGAGAACACTGTGTGTGATGTATGGCTTCTGTTTCTTATTTAACCCTCTCAGGGGCCAAGCATCTGTGTTCGTAAAATGTTGAAAAAATTGAATGACATCGATATTTATAAGAAAATTTGTTTGTAAAGATGTAATGGCAGATTTTCGCAAACTTGATCTTAAAACTGTCAGTAAGTAAGAAAACAACAACAACATTAATAATAATAATAATAATAATAATAATAATAATAATAATAATAAAGACCCTGAAAAGCGTCCTTTTTTCTTTATACTGTGTATGATATCAGACACTCCTTTTACCAGCTTTGTCCGATAGTTATATTTTTTGATAACTGTGCTTATCAAAAATTTATGACTTATAAACTTTTTAAATTTCTCCTTTATGATATTAACTTACTTTTTCTTTATAAAATTTTAAACTTGCAATATTATCTATACTAATAAAATCCGTGTGCCTCTGTGTATCTGTCTGTCTGCTTGAATCCAATTACAGATCGCAACGCGGGCGAATTGAAAGTCGCAAGAGGTGTCTTTCGATTCGAAAAATTCCGGGAAAGTCATTTCGGGCATTTTCGAGACCGTGGGATCAAAATTAAAATAGTTATGAATTAAAAACCCCTCGGGAAACGGAACGCAAAAGTCTCATTTCCCAAAAAGAGCTCGCCTTACACTGCGCCACCTTGCGGTGAATGACTAGAACTTTTCCCCTTTGGTTAAGAGCGCAAAAAGAAAAATTAGCCGAAAACCTCTTTTTCTCCCCGCGCTAAGTGCGCTTTGTTCCGCATCAATTTTTTTGACTTGCCGTCGATTATTTACCGTAGTTTTCGCTAAAATATTGAACTTAGATATAAAACAGGCCGCCGCAGAGAAAATATACCGAAACTTTTTTTGCGCGTTTTCTTCTTAAATCATCATGCAGACAGTTTTTAAAGTAGAAAAAAACTGATTACATATTCAGAATCTGCGTAAAAGTCTGCTTCTGATGAACCAAAAAATACGAAAAAATGTCTTATGAGCGCGTAGCGCCAACCTTGCAAACCCAAATATTTTTAACAGGACGATGGGCGGGAAGCGACCATGGCTCCGATCCACAATCTTTTTTTTTTTTTTTTTCAAGTGCGCGTAGCGCCCACCGTGCGAAATCACATATTTTTAACGGGATAATGGGCGTATAACAACCATAGCTCTTTAATTTACTTTTTTTGTGCTTGAGGATTCGAACACCAAGACTTGCTTATTAAATGAATTTTTTTGCTTATTATATACTGCTTAATATCGAGGTTCGTTTGGAAAAAGTGGCCCAGCTAGCGGGCGTAGCTCGCTAGTTTACAGTTAAATTCGTTTAATAACCACCTTTTCCACAAATTAATTTTTTATAAAATACCGTTATTTTAATAAAATATTGTTACGTAGTTTTTATACTACATTTAGACTATTTATCCCAATGGATCATTAATTATAAGACATTCATCAAAATACTGGGCGTAAAGCTGATGACAACCCAAAAGCCCCCGCAAAGTGAACACTTTATGACATAAGTTTTAATTTCTTTTTGTTCGGAAATGCATGAAACTAGCAGGTGTTGTTCAGAAACTATCTTATCTCATTTATTTTTCCCCTTTTTTTTCCATACACAATAGATTTTTCAGAAAATAGTATCAAAGTAGGCGTTTGAATCGAAATCCTGCGCGAAAGAAGAATAACCAGTCAAACAGGGGTGAGAAACGTGTTTGTCACGTAATCGAATTCGCTTATAACTCAATAGGTAATTTATTGATCAAAAAATGGAAAATTCAATTTGACTCTAAATCGCTTCCATAGTCCCGTTTTCCAATTTTATAGCTTTCCGTTATAAAAATGTATTTTCAAATGTATCAAAATGTTTTGAGCCTGTTGAACAGAGTAGTTGAGAACCATAAAAGTGAAATGTTTATACAAAAATTCCGGTACCAATGAGGTAATTTGGGATTAAAATTAGGTGATGCTATAGGCGGCATCACTTAATTTTAATCCCAAATTTCCACACCGGCGCACTTCAAGGGGTTAAATGAATCCTTTCCAATGAAAAATCCCTTTAATTTCACTTATTATATCCACTAGTATTATTCTTAAAAATTGTCTTATTGAATTTCCAGTAGCACAATTATCTGTATCTGTCTGCAGCGTGCTAAAATTTATCTGCGATCCAACAATGCTAGACTAAGCCTATTAAGATAACAATACCCCATAAAATAAAAATAAAAATGAACTTATATAAAAAAAAAATTAATTAAATTCTGAAATAAATACCATATATTTAGAGATTTAAAGTAAATTTCAGCTTCTTTTTAAGCCCTTTCTTTATAAGTTTGTGAATTAATCTGTAAAGTTTAAAATAATCTGCAGCACCCACCGCCGTATTGGACAGTTTATGCGACTGCATTATTTGAAAAAAAAAAAAAAAAAAAAAAAAAAAGGGCGATTTTATGGAAATTATACTGGTAATCGGACGCCAGTACAATTTACTGTTTTTTAACGGAACGCCCCCCCCCCCCTCCTGTGTGGGGAACAATTTCTGGAATTTGCAGAAATTGTACTGGCACCTCGATTACCAGTACAATTTCCGTAACATCGTCCAGTTTTTTTGGGGGGGAGGGGGAGGGGGGCATAACAGTTTGAATTTCATTTTTTTAAAACGAAATTTATATGAAATTTTAAAGTATGACGTTTAATTTCCAGTGTCTTTCAGTTTCAAGTGGCAAAGGAAAAATCCCCACCCCACCCCCTTTTTTTCAGACTTTGCAGCTTCTAAAGAGGATGGATATGTTAATTGAAGCTAGAAACTGCTTCGGCTTTATGAACAGCATAAAAAAGATAATACGCCAGATTTGAAAGTTTTTTTCGCTAAATGGAGCAATAATTGTCTGGATGGAACTTTTTTCAAAGACTTTCTTGGGTGATTTGGAGTATGAAATCTTACTAGTGCCAAAATGTAGGAAGGAATAAATTATCTTCCTGGGCTAAGGCAACATAACAGTTGATTAATCAATTTACCTTACCCCGTGTATAGCTAATGCCCAGGGAGATTTGAAGATAGAGGAAGAGAAATCACGTTGAAAAAAAAGATATCACGCGACTTTTTCAGGATATTCACCTGATTTTCGCGAATGTAAATTAAGAAAAAATCAAGAAAAAAAAGCTTGTAAAGCAAAAGTATTTTTTTACGTGATTAAAGAAAAGGGAATTAAGTTCAGATAATGCTACTTTATCCCTAAGCTACTAAACTATGTTGACCCAATATCGTATAGGGCGGGGGGAGGGGGGGCGTTTCTTGAGATTTTTTACTATTATTATTTTTAACTTGTTCTAAATATTGTACATCTGTTACCATTGATATTTTTCAATAAGTACTAACGTATTCATTAGTTACTTTGTTGGTATGCCACGGATATACTTGGGCTTGTGATACAAAACGATCACTGATTCAACAAGTATTTAAAATATACTTATATGTATCGTTATTATTCTTGTTGTTTTTATTATATGCATGAAATGTCGTTTTCATTTTTTTTTTTTTTTTTTTTTTTTTTTTTCAGGAAGATGCTTTTACTTTCGAAACCGGTTCCAGAAATGAAAATGTCCTAATTAAAAATAACTACTAAAAAATTAATAAACGACATTTATACAGATCGGTCTCAATTAGCCTGAGCAAAAATGAATTTATTAGAAAAATTGAGTTGCAAACGAGATATCTTTAAAAACATCTTTTTTAGGATTAAGATTAGTGAGCAGTTTTTTTCAGGTGGCTGAAGTAGAAATTTGCCTTTAAAAAATAACAAATAATAATAAAAATAAAATCTTTTTTCTTTTTCTTTACATTTTTAAATTTTTTTATAGTATTTAGTTTATTATTGTAAAGCGATTTGGCCTAATTTGAAGTAGTTTTTTAGTTATTTTGCACTGAAGTGCAACGCGTCAATAACCTTAAATTGTTTTAGAGCATTATAAATGCATTTTGCGCAAAATACCCTTTTTAGCACTTTCCAACAAAGTTGAAAAGTGCTTATGCACTCGGTTTGTCTGGCCGTGCTCTAACTCACGTAAATATACTCGGATTGCCATGAAATTTTAGGACGTTCTTGACGTTTACCCTAGCACGAACCCTATTGAAAATGAAGTTTCTACCATGATTAGTTTATCTACAGGGCGAATCAAAAGTTTCCCATTACATTACGGCCTATGGGGAAAAATCGTTAATATACTCGGATTGCCATGAAATTTTAGGACGTTATTGACGTTTACCCTAGCACAAGCCTTGTCGAAAATGAAGTTTCTACCAAGATTAGTTTATCTACAGGGCGAATCAAAAGTATTCCATTACATTACGGCCTATGGGGGAAAATCGTTAATATACTCGGATTGCCATGAAATTTTAGGGCGTTATTGACGTTTACCCTAGCACAAGCCCTATTGAAAATGAAGTTTCTACCATGATTAGTTTATCTACAGGGCGAATCAAAAGTTTCCCATTACATTACGGCCTATGGGGAAAAATCGTTTCAAAGAAATTTTAAAGATGTTATACCCTGTCAAACATATTAAAATATGCATTCTATAAAATATCAGGTGAAAATGTAGCTATTTTTCATTTACAGGGCCACCCAAAGCACTCCATTAGATAATGGTAAAAGGGGGAATTGTGTGTGACATATTTTAAATATATTAAGCTGTTTCATGTATAATAAAATTGATGTATGTCAATGAGGCTTAGTATAAATTAAACGATACTGCCTTCCCTAATATAAAGTACATAGTATTTACAGGGACACACAAAAAATTCCAAATAGTACATTCTTTCCTAAGTACTGTATATGTATCCGATGATAGCTGGTGGATAGACGAAATGAATTTTAATTATTATATGCGCGTACAAGTTTCACTAAATTCATACATATTATATGGTGTGTATAAATGCTACAGTTAATATACAGGGCTATCCAAAAGAGCTCGCCAACGTTACTGAATGTGAGCATAAATTACTAAAAGATGATTCTTAAAAAAATTGTGCATTTTTACGCTGAACTGCATTAAATTTACTAAGATATGTTTGCAGACTATAGCTAAAATGATATACTGGGCCACATAAAGAATTGGGTACATGGAGCCTATGAATGATGATTTATAAGAAAGTGATTTCAGTTGTTTTAAGAGTGTTTTAGTTTAAAATAAATTTTATCTTAAGACTGATGTGTAATAAAGGTACCAGGCAAACTACAAGGTTGAACAAAGTATTCAAGTATGTTTTCATCTATTAGTATAAATTGCTGAAAGAGAAATTTCAAGCTACTGGACATCTTTTGCTAAACTAAATTTTCCCATTATATAGTATGTATATATTAGCTGACAAATCAAATACAGGACTGTTCAATAGTACTGGAATATATGTTTGGCTTTATATTCTTATTTACCTAAATAATGAAGTTTAGTTAAAGATTTCATGAAGCGTTGGAAAGTGCTTCATAATCTATGCTTAACGCATAATTTTTCTTGCTTGTTTCAAACTGGATAGGATCAAAAGGCAAAAAGTGCTAAACCAATCTTGCTATATATTTTTTTTATTAAAAATTATATAATTTAATGAAGCTTGTTCCATTTTCAAACAGTTTTATAAGCACGCCCAAGTAGAAAATGGCCGCCACATTGTTGATTTTCAATTTGTGGATTTTAAAGTGGTTAAAGCTCCAAACTATAGCGATTGCAAAGTACTTTGTCGATACAGCCGATTGGAAGTACACGGCGCGTACGCTAGGGCGTTCACCCATTAAAAAACACCCTTTTATCGGTTTAGTCAGTATTTGAAAATGCTTGAAGTAAAATACAGATGTACTTGAATAGCTAATTAAAATTACATAAAGCATAATCCAATCCAATGTCAAAATCATTTATCAGACGGGAGAGTAGTAACGCAAACAATATTACTTTCATTCAACTTTGTCCAGAATTAAGAGTTTTGCTTTAGTAATACTTCGTTCGGTGAAAACTGCGCTATTTCTTCCATAACATCATGTATAATATATGTAATTTCAACTGATTTCTCAAAGTCATTTTCTCTATTATTATCTTAACGCTGTAACTATGGTAACACCACATTTGACTGACTGACCTTTTTACCATCTTCTACAGAAATAAAGAAATAAAGTGAGAATGGCGGATGTCTTGCCCTTGAATAGCCAATTGAATTTACATAAGGTATAGTTCGATGTCAAAAACATGCATCAGATGAAGAAAGAATAACCGTAAACATTGCATATTAACCCAGCTTTGTTGGAAAGCTTTGGAAGATAAACAAAGAAGTTCCACAGAGCTATTTGTTTCTAGGGCTATCATATGCTGAATATGCAGGGTTGTCTTCGGAGTTATAATATCATTTTTCCTTCTGGCTGTATTTGTCAAGCGTTCTACTAAAGAACAACACTTCCAATAGAAAATAATCTTATTCGGCACATTCAAGATAGTTCTGCTGATCACAATGTTGTGCTGGATAACATGCTTACGCGAAGGACTCCTGTGTGCTATGGCGATTGTATTAAATAGGCCTGTAGTAAATGGTACAATACTCATTGTTGCATTATTAGTGATGAAAAATGGAAAAAATATTTATTTTTACAATTTCTGAATAAGATCACCTGCCAATTTCATATAATTAAAAACACAAATGAATTATAAAATGTATTAGATAATACTACTTTTAAATTTAAGAACATCCTTAAAGGAAAACACACATTAAAAGAGCTAATAAATTAAAAAATTATCAAAACACGAAAGAATCTAAATTGGATAATTTGTATAATGAATTTTTTATTTTTAGAGGGAAAAATATGTTACATCTAATTTTTCTGTTTCTTTTTATGATAATGGGTAATATCTAGATAAACATAATTAATATGTTCTTAAAAGAATTATTCCATTGACTATTAATAACGAAAAATTAAATCTTTCTAGATGCAAAGATAATTACTTTCGTTTATTTCCTATAAATTTTTGTTCGGTGAATTTTTATTAAGTTTATTTGCGCTTTTTTCATTAACATCAGCTAATAAAATTTCCTTTACGGACTTCTAATAAAGTATGTTAGATATGTTCTGCTGAACTTAACATAGCTCCAAAATAATTCTTCCATTCCTATAACTTAATAAATCGTATTTTCTAACAAACATATCTTCTTTTCTGAAAGAGTTCTTCCTTAACGTAAGTAGGCGTTTTTCATTTCCTCTAAAAAGACATGCAAAGTGTATCACAGGTACTTTGAAAGATTAAATGTAGCTTGTTAAGTATTTCATGTTGAAAATTTTAGATTCTTTAATTTTTAGCATGCAAATTCTAAGTAACTTCATACTTTTTTTTTCTCTTTCCTTTACCAACACCATACACACGCAGTAAATCAAAATAGAAGAAATTAAAATACTGAAACCTTTTTCTTCGGAGAACACAAAATCTCTGAGAATTTTTTTCCCTTTTTATTATACGTTTATCCTTATAATTCCCGGGCAAATATTTGCCTCCTTCAAACATTGAAAATTAAGAGGCAAATAGAAACACTGCAAAGAGGGATAGAGAGAATGAAAGGAAAAAATATATAAAGGGCGTTTACGGCCTAAAACTCATTAAAAACAGTTTCTTCGCGAGCGCAAATGAACTCGACGCTAGCAATTATCCACGGAAAAAAATACCAGAAAAAAAATAATAATCCGCTGTTTGAGGTTTAGGGTGATTTTTAACCCCTTGAGGGGCAAAGCACTTCTGCTACTAAAATATTAAAATGATTGATTGACACCAGGATTCACAAACTAATTCATCTGATAGAAAGTAAAAGCTTTTCTTCGAGTATATCATATGAAACAAAAGTTGATTCTTAAATTTTGGTGTCAATGTGGCATTTGGGAATTAAAATTAAGTGGTATATAACATATACCGGTGTCCTTCAAGGGGTTAATACCGTCTATTTGGCTAGTGCCATTGCTTGATGAGAAAGGATGAATTAACCTATCGTGAGGATGAGCTCTTAATCGTGGTTAAGGAAGAACTTTTGGAGAGGAAAAATGGCATGAGTGATTTGTGTGAAAATGGCTAATCTCAAAACGACGATATTTTTTAAATGGGCCACATAAATTTTTTATTATGTAATGGAAAAATAATGACCATAATAATTTGAGTATCAAGATGCTAATGAACGTGTGGATGATGAGAATATCTTTGAACAGTAAAGTGATATTAAAGTGATAATTTTTGCACTTTGAGGGTAAAATTTCCGGATACAGACTCAGTCACATAGAGCAAAACAATGTCAAAAAAATAAGTTGCCACGCTTAAAAAGAAAGCATCGTGCAAAAATATAGACAAATCGTTACCTGAGAATAATAAGGTTCTATCTGTGCTTTTGAAAAAAAATGACTTATCGATATAAAAATCTTCTGTTTGTGTCTATGAAGGCCTTTTTGCATCAAAATTATGTTATATACTCCTCTTCCGTTTGGGGCAACAGGACTTTATTATTGTTGAGTGCATTATATAACAAAAAGCTATTATAAAATACATTTAAATAGTGACTATTTCTTTTACGTGTTTTGTGATATAAAGTTTTTTCAGATGCAAAGTGATACGTTATTGACGTCTCTTCATTTAAATAAATAACGTATGAAAAAAATAATGGTAACCAGTTTTGTATATCATTTAAAAAAAATATGTATATTCTAGAAAAAAAATACATACACTTTGATAACGATATCATTACTGGAAGGGAGTGTGTGTGGGGGGGGGAGGGGATCAAGGGATGATAATGTTTGCTATCTGAAGTGGGGGAGGGTCTTCAAAATTCCCTAAAAGTTGATATCGTTATATTTGCACATCCCTTTTTGTGACATGACATTGGCCAATATGATCTCTGCCCCTGATCAGATACAATTCAAAGAATAGAGTAACACTTTATGTCAGTTAGCTGCATTAGACAATATATTAAAATGTATTTTTTGGAAACTAAGTAAAAAGTAAGGTTAACTTTAATTATTTTTACTGAATGCTTAAGAATAAATTTTAAAAAAAAGTCGCAGAGTGTCGCAGAGTGTCGCAGATAAAATTAATTAATTTTAGTTGATTTAGTTAATTTTGATCCAAGACCTTCTTTAACCTTTTAAACGTGCCGTTCCGGGTACACATATAAAAACATTGTAAATTTCATTTTGTGCCATGAATTGGCTAATATCATGTCTGCTCTTGATCAGGTAGAATTCAAACAAGTTGGAAATTGCACGTGAAGCGTAGCAAATGGATGCGATCGTACGATAACGAAGTTTTAAAATATTCAGATCTTGCTGATATAGTAGAGCGTACTTTGGATACAGTATAGTGGTCGAAATCTTTGTGTTCCTGTAAATATGCAGGGAGTAATTTTTATTATACTTCATTAACGTATATCTTATTCATAAAATGTGAAGTAGGTTAATATAATTAAAACACGCCCCAAACAATGTTTCCACACTGTTAAAAATATCCCTGTAAAATTACGGGCAGAGACAGGCAGCAGAGATTCCAGCCATACACCGTAAAAAAAAATTCCATGCCCATCATTTTATGCAGCCCGTAATTTTACGGGGCTAAGTAATACGGCATTAACTGTATAATTACGGTCCTTAAATGTTATTTTATGGTCTGCCTTGTTACGGTGAGGGCGTAAAAAACACTGTAAATTAACAGTGCGTGATCGTATATGTTTAATTATAATCTTACGGTCCATGAATGTAATTTTATGGTCTGTTCTATTACGGTTAGGGCGTAAAAAAGACCAATTTAACAGTGAGTGATCGTATATGTTTAATCATAATCTTACGGTCTTGGCACATAATTTGATGATATGTTAGCATGCATTTAGTGGACTGGCCATATATTTACAAAAAAGATAATATTCTTGGTAAAAGCAGCATGACTTTACAGCAGGAAATTTCACATGGAAATGAACTTACATAATAAGAGTTCAACCCAATATTTTAAAATATTGGAGGAATGTTACAATAGAAGTTCATTTACACTTTATAAAAGCCTTCGTGCATTTTTTTTAAAAAATTTTTAAACAATATATAATTGGGCAGTTTAACAGTAAAATATAAAAGTCATTCATTGTGAATTTATAGATTTAATTTTTATTCAATCTTAAATTTAAAGCAATGTAGTTTGATAAACTTGTCAGACATGGTTATTATGAAAAAGAAGCAAGGGATAACTTACATTTCTGTAACAACTTACAGTTGCATAATTTTAAAATACTGCACACTACTGTTCAAAATATACTGTGTTCTCAACACAAGTGAACATTTATTCATGGATGTTTTGTATTTCAGGCATCCAGCTAAAATGTTCGTATCAAAAGTTCATAAGAAGCACACACTTCTAATAATCCAAGAGCTGACAGTTCAAAAACATATGTTATCGAGCACAAGAAAAAAAAAATCCTTTATTTTATCAAAGAGTAGTACTGTTGAAAATATAACCCTTTTAATGCATTGTCACTCCACCACTTTTATAGAAAACTATTACTTAACCATATTATGGTGCATTCTCATGGATCAAAATATATTCTATAAAAGTGGGGGAGTGACAATGTAGCAAAAAAGGTCAAATTTTTAGAAGTATAATAGGCGAATGGAATGATCCATGTCTGCCGGAATTGAAAAGGTGCATAAGCCAAAAATTAATATTAGAGGTTTACTCAAAGGTTTAACATTGGGTTTGCCGTATGAAAACATGGAAAACTGGGAGCAGGAAAATACAATAATAAATCTATGAATGAGCCACTAGGGGCATTAATTTTTGGCTTATGCACCTCCTATTTCCAGCAGGCATGAATCATTCCATTCCCCTATTACCATTCTTCCATAAAATAAAGGTTTTTTTCTTGTGCTCAATAACATAGGTTTTACTGCTGTCGTCTCTTGGACTATAAAATACACAAGAGTTGTTGAAAACATTTTCCGGTTATTAAGCAAAGAGTCATTCAATTAACCCAATATAACAATAATGAATAGAAAATAAGCATATCAAAATCAGAAATGATTCACTTAGTGTTTTCAAAATGAGTTATTTTCCATAATCAACAGAAATGTAGTCAAATGTTACTCTGTATATTATTTTGAACATAATAAAAATCTAAAAAACAGCCCTTTCAGTACATTAGTGTTGTGGAAAAGGCTTTATTGAAAAACTTGATTAGAATATTTTCTGTATATAATATTACACACTGATTAGAATATTTTCATTAATACTGTGAATATTGATTCTGAAAAATTTATGTCTAAAGCAAGTTCTTAATTTTTTGAATCAAAACAATTTCAAATGTATTTCAAGCTATTTAGAAAACTTAAAAAGAAATTTGAAATAATAAAACAAATCTTTATAATAGTTTGCAGATCTATGTAGCATACATCTGAGATATTTCTAAAATATAAATTTATTCTTGTTTTATGGGTGTTTTAGGGATTTTGTAATTACTGTTAATTCAACAGTAAATAATACTGTTTGTTACGAGTCAATTTTAAATTTCAAAATTGACCAAGCTCACTTGAAAATAAATAATGTAGCATTCAATTTAAATTCGATTTTTTTTTTTTTTTTTTTTTTTTTTTAACCAAATGATAGCAAATTTCCTGAAATTTCATTTAAAAAAATTAAGCATCTACATGCTTCTAACATGATTAAAATAAAATGCAATGTGCTACATTTTATAATAATACAAATGATATTAAATATTTCTTTTGTTCAATTGTAACCTTAATTTGATGCTGGCTATACTATGCAAGTAAGATATTGCAAAGTATTTTAAACAATTCATTAAAAAAAGTACAATAGTTTTTTTAAGGGACAAAAAATGTTCACCATCAATAAAAGTGACAAATTATTATACTACTATAAAAATTTCAAAATCATTAGACATAAATGCTTCAATTAAAATATACTTTAATACAGTCAGTTAGCTGCAATTATAAGTTATCAATGAGTGCTTATAATATATATATATATATATTGGTGTCTATGTGTCATTTAGTAAAATTAAACAACAATTACCAATTCAAATTTGGGAGGCCAATACTGCAGTTAAAAATCCCTGTTTCTTTTCCTAAAAGAATTCCCTTACCTTGCATCACATCATTTTGTTAATTTTATACTATCATAATGCAGTTTTAGAGTAGGTTGACTGGCCATTTGACCAGTAAAAATTGGACAGTTTCATTTTCTCTGACATTTTCCTACCTTATTATAAATTCTATCTTTTAGTACCTTTCATATTAATTGCCCATTTTTTAAAATTTATGCTGAATTCTCTGACTTTAGGAACTGAAATTGGAACTTAAGATTAAATGAATAATCTGTTTACAATAACTACAAAAATTTATCAATAAACATAAATTTTATTTTTATGAATTTACAATTAACAACTGAATACATATAGAATATAAAAACAAGTCACTTAAAAATCATCACACATATAACATTTTCATGAGATCTGGCTTTTTGATCCATTTTCTGGATTGATTCCAAAGAAAGCCCTATTAAAAATAAAAACATACATATTAAAAATAATTATGCAAGTACAAAAAAGTAATTTTGTTCTAACACATTAATTAAATCAGTAAGATTTAAACATTTTCTATTAATATGACATCTTGAATTAGATTTCTTTCATGTTTAATGTTTCAATTTATTTTATTATATATTATAGAATGGCTTAAGGCCCCACATTAGACACAGAAAAAGACCCGGATGATAATGTAAAGTCTATGGGAGTGTTCTTTTTAAATATCTCGCTCAAATTTTAATATTTATACATGATTTTTTTGCACAAGGTAGCTGAGTACGATCGAAAATTACCCTAGTTTTTACTTTTTCGATTTTGTTCATATATTTTTCATATTACGATAGTTTCAATTTCAGAACCGGTTTCAAAAGTTAAAGTAATTAAAAAAAAAAAATAAATCTGAAACTAAAACTGAAAAAGTAAAAACTAGGTCAGTTGTGGATCGTCATCAGCTATCTTGTGCAAAAAAAATCATGTAAAAATATTAAAATTTGAGTGAAATATTTGAAAAAAAAAAAAAAAACCCATAGACTTTACATTATCATCCGGGTCTTTTTCTGTGCCTAATGTGGAGCCTTAATATTGTGAAATGTTTCACATGAGCATTTCTCATTATTAATCCATTCTTAATGTGTATTTGAAAAATATTTTTTCATAGTCTGACTTAATCATCCCTTTATAAATTTTTAAATAATTAAAGAAATGATGAATGGTAGTACCTTGCATTTTCATCAACATCTGTTAATTTTTTTCACTATTAATAACCACATGTTCAAAAATTAATACTTTTCTGTTTTCACAAGCTTGTTCCTTTATTGATAATAGAAACTCGTTTATATATTTTCAAGGACACAAAAAACTTTTATAAATAAAATTTTATTCTTTAACTTTTTGTGAAACTATAAATTTTTTATGGGGAAATACATATGTATAATTTAAAAAATAATATTAAAAAAATTTAGTGTTCTGGGCATTTTAAATATGCATAAATTTAAAAGATTCCACTTCGTAAATATCTTCTGATGTTTACAAATAAAAAGTACCAAAAATTAAAAAAAAAAAAAAAAAATATCTGTACCTTCTCTTTGTAAAACATCAAACAATATTTACAATTTTTTAAAAATCAGATTTGAAAAGGCCAAAACAATTAAAATACAAAAAAAAATTAAAATCCAGTGTATATACTCAAATGTAGTCTCATGCATCTTAAAAAAGCATGTTCAAAGTTTCTTCACAAGCTTCCTTTTATAAATTAAGACTATTCTTATAGAAGCTCTAGTTCACACATTTTTAAATTTATTCAATGTTAAATAAGTGTAAAATCTACTTTCTCTCTAAATGGAACAGCTAATTATTCCAAAATAAAATATATGAATAAGCTGTATATATACATATTTTCATGCCAAATTCAAATAACTTTCTATTATGCACTTGGTCGTAGTTGCAAAATAAAATTTAATTTTTTATAGTGAAGATAGACCTCAAAAAGATTAGTTTGATAAAAAATTATGGCATAAAAATATATTTAATTCTACCAAAAAAAAAAAAAAAAAAAAAAAAAAAAAAAAAAAAAAAAAAAAGGCCAGTTGAATGCATATTACAGTACAGTCTTTAAATTCGACGCTTCAAAAATTCAGTATCTTAGGAAATCTGTGTGCATTTCAAAATATAAACAATGAAATCGGCAATTAAAAAGTATTCTTCCAAAAAGTAGTTATTGAAAATAAAATCATTTTTAACACAAATTGATGGGAAAACAGAGCAAAACTTCATTATTTAGCCAAATAATTTACTGTCCATAACCAAATATAAATTCCAATATTTTTGAACAGCCCTGTATTTGATCTCTCTGTTGATATACATACTATATAATGAGGAAATTTAATTTAGCAAGAAATTGTCTAACAGGTTAAAATTTCTCTTTCAGCAATTTATACTAATAGATGGAAAAGATACTTTAATACTTTTGTTCAACCGTGTAGTTTACTTAGTACCTTTATTACACACCATATTTAGCTAAAATTTAATCCAAACTAAACACTTCTAAAAGTACTGAAATAACCCTTTTCAGAAATTATTATCCATAGGCAACCATGTATCAAATTATTTGCATGACCTTGTACATATTTACCTATTTTCTAGAAAAAATTTCTTGGTAAACTGATTATTTTTAATGTAAAAATGCATAACTTATTTTAAAAACACCTTTAAATAATTCACGCTCACATTCAGTAAGCTTTATGAGCTATTTTGTATAGCCCTGTATATATATCAAATATAGCATTTATACACACCATATAATATGGATAAATTTAGTTTAACTTAAAAGCGCATATCATAAAAGATAAATGCATTTCATCCATCCATCAGCCATTTAAATAACATACAGAATACTTCAGACAGAATATTCTATTTTAAAATGTTGTGTATGTCTTTCTAAATGCCATGCACTTTGTATTATGCATGAAATAACTTATACTAAGCCTCAATAAGATATATAAATTTTATTATACATGAAATAGTTCAATATAATAAAAATATGTCACATATAATTCTTCTCCCCTTTACCCATTATGTAATGGAATTGTTTTGGGCGGCCCTGTAAATGAATAACTATTTTCACTGCACATTTAACATAATGCATATTTTAGTGCACTTTGTAAATGCATATAAATTTTAATGTTTGACAGGGTGTAACATATTTAAAATTTATTTGAAACATTTTTTTCCCTATAAGACATAATATAGAGGAAAACTTTTGACTGTGGCTGTAAATAAACAAATCATGCTAGAAACTTCATTTAAAAATAGTAGGGGTGCACAACCTTTTCAAGAGACGGGCCACTTACAAATATGAAAGGTTGTCGAGGGCCACAGCAATAACACGGAGATATTTCAATGAGGTTATCTGTGGCCTATAATCTGATAAATACAGTTTTCAAAGAAGAGTGGGGAAGATATTCCTTTAAGTTCATTAACCCAATCAAAAAATCCAATTCAATCTGTAAGGATGTATCAGCAGTTTTTATGTTTGTATATAATAGATATAGCAAGGATTATTTTCTAGATGTAATGATATTTCTCGGTTTTATTCAAGAGTAAATTTTGTTTTATTAAAATTCCTAAAAAAAAACATAAGTGGTTGGTGGCGAAAAAAATGTGAACTTTATTAATGAAGGAGAAGGAAGTAGCTGATCAACGAAGTTCTGATTTTTCTGCACCTGATCAATGAAATTTGCAATTTATTGACGCTTGATCGACCAAATTTGCACTTTTTACGAAATCTATCAATCTAATTAACTTTTACGAAACTCATCGACGATATTCGGAAATTTTAGAGCCGATCGATGAAAATCGTGATTTTTACAAAACCTGATCGATGAAATTGTTTGCAAATTTTCCTCACATGCTCGATAAAATTTGCAATCTTCCCACACTTGATCGACGTAATTCGAGATATTTTTTCTTGCCTGATCAACAAAATTCACGATTTTTACAAAGCCAATCGATGAAATTCACGAAGTTTAGAAATCGGATTGACAAAATTCGTGATTTATAATTGCATGATCAACGAAATTCGCGATTTTTTCGAGCTTGATCAACAAAATTGATGATTTTCTGAGTCTGATCGAAAAAACTCGCTATTTTTCTGATTCTGATGGACGAAACTTGTGATTTTTCCGACATTGATGGACGTAATTCACCATTTTCGAATCCGATCGAAAAAATTTGAGATTTTTAAGAAGCTAATCGAGAAAAATCATGATTTTTATGAAAAACATTGAGAAAATTTACGATTTTTCTGCTCCTGATCAACAAATTTTGCGATTTTAACGAAGCCGATCGCTGAAATCTGCGATTTTTCTATAACTGATCGATGAAATTCACGATTCTTCCGTGCAAGACCGATAAAATACACATTCCTTCAGGACCAGATTGATGAAATGCATGATTCTTCTGTACCTTATCAACAAAATTCGCTATTTTTATGAGCCTTATCGACTAAATTTATGATTATTATAAATCCGATTGACAAAATTCGAGAATTTTACGAAAGTCATCAATGAAATTATCGGTTTCTACAAAGTCAATTGGGGAAATTCGTGATTTTATTTGAGCCTGATTGATAAAATTCTCGATATTCCTCTGTCTGACCAACGAAATTTGCAATTTTTCGTGACCCTGTAGACTAAAAATAGTGATTTTTCCATGTCTGATCGTCGACATTTACGTTTTTTCGGCTGTAATTGACGAAATAAGTATTTTTCCACGCCCAAACAACTAAATTCACAACCTTGAACTAATTTTGACGAATTCTGCCGTTTTTTACGCAACAAGATAGAAGTCATGAATTTCTCTTGATAAATCGAAACTCATGATTGTTTCGCAGCCGATGTAGAAATTTTTAATTTTTCTTTACATCATCGCAAAATTCGCACTTTTCCCTCAAGTGATAATCCGAGAAAAGAAAACATGAGATTTTTCCGCAGCCGATAAATTTAATGCAGATTATTACCTATGCTGACGATTTTTTCTTACTCAATCAATGGAATGTGCGACTTTTTGCGTCCGATCTGCGATCAGCAAAATTTGCGATTTTTCAGTGCATGATCGACAAAACTTGCAATTTTTTCCGTGCCTGACGACGAAATATGCTATTTTTTCCGAGCCTTATGGACAAAATCAGCAATTTTTCCGAGCCTCACGAACGAAATTCATTATTTTTCCGCAATTGATCAATGAAATTGATGATTTTTCCGTGCTCAATCAACGAAACTTGAGATTCTTGAGTAACTGACGAAATTTTATATTTTACCGTAGCAATTTAACGAAATTTAGGATTTTTTTCTGCGACCTATGCACAAAAATTGCAATTTTTTCCAGTTGTAAATTGATGAAGTTCGCAGCCACACGTTAACCCATTGAAGGCCAATTTTGGCCCGCGGGCCATATGTTGTGCATCCCTAAAAATAGGGTTAGTCTTGGTGCTAGGGTAAACATTAATAAATTTTTAAAAATTTCAGGATAATATGAACATATTTATGAGAGTTAGAGCGAGGAAAATTGGTCAGACAAACCAAAATCACAAACAATTTTCAATTTTGTTTGAAAGTTAAAAAGAAGTTGGAAAAAAAAAATCAAAACTCTAAAACTTGCAAAATTGTAAAATCTGCACAACCTTTGGCTCCAAGCTATGCACATTTTTGATACTCCATTTAATTTTGTTCTTTAGAGAATGGAAATTAACAAAAAATGCTAATAGGATATTTTAAGTGTGTAGCCTATAAATAAAAATGTATATTACATATTAGGAATGCATAATCTGTGGCTCTTGAACTTTGTTAATTTATAATGGAAAAATTGCAAATTGCGGTGATCAGGCGTGAAAAAAAACTGCAAATTTTCTCAAGCGAAAAACTTAAAATTATATTGTTTTACAGCAGAAAAAATTGAGAATTGTGTTATTACAAGATTTATCAGTTTATTACAAGAAAAAATTGCAAATTTTGTCAATCTGGCATGGAAAAATCTTAAGTTTTGCCAATCGAATTGTTGGAAATCACAATTTTTGTCCATCAAGCACCTTAAAAAAATGCTAATTTTGTTGATCAGGCATGGAAAAATTGCAAATTTCATTTATCATTTTCAAAATCACGAGTTTCACTGATCAGGTGCAGAAAAATCTGAAATTTTGTTGATCAGCTCCTCCTACCCTTTCTATTCATAAAAGTTAACATTTTTTTTTTTTTACACTAGCCACTTTCATGCTTATGTTCTTTTAGTAAACTAAGTCACAATATTATCATTCCTTCTAAATAAATCTTGCTGTATCACTGTTATATGTACAAGTGTAAACTGTTGATATATCTTTGCCAACTGAATTGAATTTGTTGATTGGATAGGAGAACCAAGAAGGGCCACCCCCCCCCCCCACACACACACACACATACACACACCAATCTGAAAACACATTTTTAAAAATATAATTATAGGTTAAAGATTACTTCCCAGAGATAGAATTTTCAGGTTGATACTAATGTGGCCTTCGAACTCCCAGAAATTTTTAAAAGAAGCCTTTCTCTTAAAAAGGTTGTGCAATCCTACAATAAATGTTTATGTATGTATACACATGATACATAATACAATTTTAAAATAATGGACTTTATAAATAAAATTTAAACATAAGTTACCTTTGTGTAAATTCTAATGTGGCAGGACAACCACTTGTGTACTCCAATCCAAATACAAAAATGTCAACTCTTTTCACATTCGTAAATTCTGATATAGCAAAACTTCTATTTTAAACAATTTCTTTTATTTTGATAAGGGTCACCTGAAACAAAAAAAATTAAATTTTAAACATGAATTATATGTGAGACAAAGTCGTTAAACAAGTAAAATATACTGATTTTGGACCGAGTCGTACTACTTTGGTCAAGTATGGATACCAAATACTTGTGTGTAAGAAGGAATAACAAATTTGCACATGAAGTTAGCTTAGGTTAACTGCCACATGTGTGTATATACAAACCAAAGCTTTTTGCAACCTTGGTTACTGCAGTATTAAAATATTGATATACACTTGACTCTCAAATCCACACATAATTTATGGATGTAAACAAACATTCAGTTCAGATATAGGGACAAAATTTGACTTTTTTTGTTTTATATAAATTTCATAAATATTTTTATTTGTAATTTTTGTTAATATTACTGAATTCATGTGTTTTACATGAAGGAAGAACAAATTTATTTGTGAAAAAATTGCTGATATTATTGGCAATCACAACCTTCTTACCAAATATATTTATGTATTATTAAAGCTTTTTTGGTTATTAAGTATGGCTAAACCTGAAATAAAATTTCCTTTTTTTATGATTTTGATGCGAATTAGTAATGTACCTTCAGGGAGGCAAGTTTTTTTTAAATAATTTAGAGAAAGTACGTTTCATCTTTATAATGAATAAATTCTTAGTTATACATTATTGATTATTAAATTACCCTTTTAATATTTCAATCGTTTTTAAAATTATCTAAATTTTTATTATTTTAGTTTATTACTTTTTTCGGCACAGATGTCATATACGCACCACATTTGCACATGCATTTTTTTATTTTTTTCCTGCCAATTTGGCACTGCTCATCTGTGCCAAGGATATGATCAGTTTAATAAGTTTATAATAATTGTTAGTGAAATAAAATGGAAAAAAAATATTTCAGTGAAATGCGCTGATTAAATAATGCAACTACATGCATTCAATATACCTATAAGTATTAATATTTACGATTTATTGTGAAAATTATATTTACTATTTTACTACTTATTTATTGTTTCCTTTTTTATTAAATGCATGTTTGTTTACTATTATTTTCTATTTTAATTCTTAAATTATTTTTATTATATACCATATCAATTATTATTTATATTAAACTATCATTTAATTATTTTTATTTTCTTTTTTTTTAAATACAAGAATCTTTTTCATTTTTTTTACATTATATTATTTTTATATTGCAATAAAAAAACACATGCTGTTATGTGTTATTGCATGCAATTTGTAACTTATATTCAAAAACAAAATTTTCACCAAATTGGCAGGAAAAAAGTGCACGTGCAAATGTGGTGCGTATATGATATTTGTGCCTTTTTTTTATTATTTTATTATTTTTTAGCATTCATTAGTTTCAATTTCATTATTAATTATATTCCAATTGCTGTTTAAAAAATGTAAACAAAGAAATGACCAGAAAACCATGAAATACTAAAATCCGCACAACCTCTGGTCCCGAGCTGCGCAGATTTGAGGAAGTCTACTGTTAACGGTATTATAATATATACTGTCCATACCTAGTAACCATTAAAGTAACATAATGAAAGTAGTACATTAAAACAATAAAACACCATCAATATGAAGACCGACATTTTATACAAACATGTGTTGTTTTAAAATATCTAACCACTTTTGATTACAATATTTTCCTCTATCAAAGATTAAGAAAGTAAAAATAGTGATTACATATGACTATAAAAAAATTATGTAAGCAACATAATATTCAAATTTAAACATTAGATAACAGAAATGACAATTGTGAATGACAAATGACCCCACACTCACCAAAAGAAGCAATACATGGAGATAAAGGTATATTTTCATCTCCCAGAACTTCTTCCAAACTTACTTCCTCCTGTAAAAATGAAATTGCAAAAACATGAGGGTTAAAAAGCAGAAAATTATAAAATAGTATAAAACAAAATTTTTTGTAATAAAATATTAAAAAAAGAAAGATTGCTCGCATCTGATGATGGTGCTCATACTTTAAATACAAAATGCTCTCTGAGTATTTAAATGAATTATAATATGAAATGAATATAATTAAATGTTTTTTAAATCAATAATTTAAAAGAAGATAGTTTGTTAAATTCAATATTCATTCATTATATATCTTCATTTTATTATGTTGGTTTTAGTTTTATTATTAAGAAAAATTTGTTTACGTTAAATTTTATTTTTGTAAATTATAAAATAGTCTTTTTTTCCTTATTTAAGCATGCTATTTCGTTAAGTTTTTAGCTGTAAGTTTAGCTTAATCATTTTATGTGATAAAATCTTAGAATGGGACTAACATTTAAAAAAATATATAAATATATGTATATCATTTATCAGGGTTGCCACTCTAATCTTGAAAAAAAAATTCCCTGTGTTTTCACTGTACTGCAACGCGTTTATTCTATGTTGAGTGTGCAAAAATATATGCGTGTATGTATGCCAGTTAACCACCTTGTAATTTCCCATTACCCAACTAATTGAGCAAATATAATACATTATGTAATATGAGCAAATAAAAATAACTCAATAAAAATAAGTTATTACACTTATTATTAAAATCCCAAATTTTATGTTAATAATAATAAAAACAGTAGAGCAATATTCAAGCATTCAGCTAAATAATACTTTGAAATATTTATCACTCAACTGCAAAAAAAAGTTGAAGACAATATTGCAAAAAAAAGTTGAAGACAATATTGCAAAAAAAAGTTGAAGACAATATTGCAAAAAAAAATTCTGCAATTTTTTTTTCCGCACTTTTCATTGAAATTTGCATTTATCCATGATCTATTAGAGAAATTATTTTTCTCAATCTGTTTCAACAAAATTCACCTGTCGGCCGAATATTCGACCAAAATCACTATTCAGTGCATCCTTAATTATGATATAAGGTGGGGGCGACCAATTACCCCGAAAAAACGCTGATCAGGAAATACACCCCTTCTCCATTTATTAAAATTAGGGTACTACTCTGTTATCCCGTCGACCAATTTCGCCAAATTATACAAATCGCCAAATGATACAAATTGACATAATTTTTATTTTAAAAAAACGAAAAAACAATAAATTAGAAGAATATTAATAAAAATACAAATAAAAAGTCGAAATAAAAATCACTTAATGACATTTTAAACACGCGAATCGTATTTAATATCATTGAATGTGACATTCACGATCATCCATTATTGGCATTTAATCTTACAGTTTGGTGATAATTTTTTGGTCGACAGGATAACCTAGTAGTACCAAAGTTAATAATTTTGAATCTAGTAAATCTGCAAATTGGTGGCCTCAAACGTAAGTTCTGCAATTTTATTTGGTATTTAAAATAAAATATTCAACTTGCAATATTATTTATTTCATATTTGTAATACTAACTATTATAAATGATATATCAAACAGCCTCTGGAAGATTAGTTGTCTAAACTGTACACTAATATTCAAAAAATCCCTCACTGTTTGATTGTTTCAATTCAATTACCTAGTGTTTAATATTTTAAACCATCCATCTAAACGAATTAAAATATCGATCTTCTATTAATTATAAGTGATGTAAACAGTACACGATTATCACAAATATTTTATTAATTATTAGTATCCTAATTGTTAAATTTATACAGTAAAACCTCTAAATAACGGACACCTCGGGAACGCAAAAATTGTCCGCTATTCGGAGGTGTCCGCTATTGGGAAAACCTTTGAGATTCAATAATCTCTAAGAAATACTTAATGTTTTATTAATTGGCTTTTATTTGTCCTAAAACTTCTATTACATGATTAATCGGAAATTAAAATTATTTTTTAAGTAATAAAACTTAAATAAAATTGTGTACGCCTCCATCCACTGTCTACACTGTAAAAATAGGGTCGATCTACTAAAAAAAATTTAGTGAACCTTGTAATTACTAAAAAATTTTTAGTAATCTTACTTGGTTACAAGGAATCTGTAAGAATTACTAGAAAAAAGCTAGCAATGAATAGAGTTAATAGTTTTACATTTTTAATAGCTATTACTAAAACTCATTTGGTGTGGTCGAGATAGCCTAGTGGTCATAGCACCGAACTCCAGGCTGAAAGTACCTGAGTTCGATGCTGGACTCCACCAAATATGCATCGAATGTATGCAATGTAAGTACTTGTTAAATAAAGGGATTATGAAAATCCTGTCGTAGCAGTTACCATGGGTAATTATCTCTGGACTTTCCTCCCCTTTAGATACATGTCAAAATAGAGCAGGTAGCAATGTTTGGTGCTGCCATCTATTGCGGTTTTACCGAAAATCTTCCGTTTCCGAAGTCTGTCTTTTTACCCACTGGATGCAGCTCGAAGGAAGCTCCTGCCCTTCGGGAGCACGTAATGGTTACTAAAAATGATTTTGGAGCTATTGCTAAAATTTGCTTGGTGGCTCATACTAAAAAGTTTTAAGTTAGTTATACAAAAAATTCTTTTATCAGTTTACAAAAGAAATGTTTGTTTCACTTGTAAAAAATGTTTGTAATGGTTACCAAAATATTCTGTGGAATACAAATTTACTAAAAAAATTTTAGTAACCTCTTGATTTTTTTTTTTTTTTTTTTTTTTTTTCTTTTACAGTGTAGTACACTCTTGTGAAAAAAAAACTGTTACAAAAGTTTACTTTTGCTTGCGATTACATGTATTTTGTTTTTTAATGTGACGTTATTGGACATTATAGAGTTCCGGGACGGAAAGAGGAGGGGGGCTGCACTTTTTGAGCATTAAAAACATAAAATCGCAAAATCATCCAGGGGAACGTTTCGAATACTCTGGAGATGTCCCTCCCGGGAAACTTCCTGAATTCAACATTGGACGTGGGGGAGGGGGACTTTCCCCAAACCAGCCTCTACATTTATCTGTGATCGCAAAATTTGTCTGTGATCCCCAATAAATTTAGACGCTTTTAACTTTTTTTTTTCATTTTTTTTCCTCGATAAAAGATACTTTTTCATTCTTTATCGTCGAAAATGGTGTCCGCTATTCGGAATGTCCGTTATTTAGAGGTTAAACATAGAAAAATTTAAGTTTTGGGAGTGGGGATTAGAAAATTGTCCGTTAAATAGAGGTGTCCGCTATTCGGGAGTGTCCGTTATGGAGGTTTTACTGTACTTGTTTCATTAAATTTTGGTTCTTAATGCAATCATAAATATGATGTTTATTACTGGACTCAGGAGGGTTTTGATACATTTATTTTAGTTAAAATTAAATTTTATTCATATTGAGAGAAAAAAAAAAACTTTAAGAATGGGAATGGTTAAATATTGTTGATAGATTAACATAATATTGCAAAAAATTGAAATAGAATAGCTTAACTATTATAAATAATTTTAAAAAAATGAATTAAAAAAAACGTCCCTTAAGAGTGTGTATTACTGGCAACTGGCACATCTACCCTATTTAAATACTCTTAACTTGCACATATATGTTAAAAAGAAAACATTCCAAACTAAACAATTAAAAAAATTTAGATTTACTAATGAATTAAAAAAATTAATTAACAGTTTGTCATTTTGCTGCAGGAATTTTTTTGTGCCAGCATAAACCTTGCATTTTTCATGTTTAAATGAGAAAACAAAATTAATGTAATCAATCATTAAGGTAACAAAATATAAATAAATCGTTATTCTGCATATTATAAGAGTGATATCGTTATAGTGCATTTATTTTTTTAAGCATTATTATAATATCTATTCTTTCAACGTAAACTTTTGATAACTAATATATATACTCGGAGTAAATGGCAGAATTAATGTTCTTGCAACTAACGATATCTGTGATTATATATAATCTCAGAAAATTGACACGTAATAATTACAAAATGATTAAATCTTACCGTTTTTGTAAAATTTACTCTTATTAAAAGGATATTTTAAAACATAATATTTGAAGTTGCACTCGCGGTATATATACCGCGATTAATGATTGTTTTGTTACAATTGCAAATGCAAAACATAAATTACATAAAACTATGCGTTTATATGCGTCCTTTATCTTAAAAAAAAGATATAATACACTTTAAAAAATAACAATAACATATTTTACTTACCCATTCTTTACGTAACTCGCTCATAACACCACACGATCATAGAATCGCTTTTTCCTTTTTGGCGGGTTGAAAAACATGTTACGGTTGCGGTCGAAATATGACATTACGGGGCGTATCCTAGCGGAGGAAAATCGACGGCGACGTACCGTCTTTTTGCTAATGATGGCGCAGGGCTGTAAAAACATGTGGATTACCCTTAACTTTTTGAGTATCTAAGGGATAAGGCCGTTTATTTAGTGGATCAGACCGTTTTTCTTCAAATAAGGCTATTGCCCGTGAAAATTGAAGGGCAAATGCTCATAAACTTACAGTTTTTTCTGAGAGTGCACGTATAGCATTATGTAGTGGAATACATTTGTGTGGCCCTGTAATTTAATAATAAATATTCTTTGCATCACAGATTGTACATAATGTATATTTTAGTGCATACTTCATAGATTCATGTCAATTCTATTATGTTCAAATGAGTGTAACACCTTTTAAATGCATTTGAAACTTTTTTTCCCCATTGATCTTAATGTAACGGAATCCTTTTGATTGTCCCTGTAATTGATCTATGCATCCGATTTCCATAACATTTGAAATGACTCGACAAAATTAATAAATAATTATACATTTTAAATTTCAAACGATTAAAATGCATTTGAAACTTTTTTCCCCCATTGACCGTAATGTAACGGAATCCTTTTGATTGTCCCTATCCATCCGATTTTCATAAAATTTGAAATGACTCGACAAAATCATGTAATAATTATGTATTTTAAATTTCAAACGATTCGGTTGGTTAGTTTTTGCGTTGTTATATGCAGACAGACGGACGGACTGATTGACAATAATAGGTGCTACGTATTTACATAGTTACGAACGCACCTAAAAATGGAATAACTCTTTATGTCAGATAGCTGCTCTAGACATTTTTTTCTTTTCTTTTGGAAACAAAGTAAAAGGTAAGATTAACTTTTACTGAATACTTAAAAATATTAAACTATAAAAAGTTGAAGAGTGGTAATCAGACAAAATTAATTAAGGATGTTCTCAACTGCTCTGCTCAACAAGTGGAAACCGTTTTGACACGCATTTACGAATTCCTTTTTTGACGGAGAAAATTGATACAAATGGTTATAAAAACGGATATGAAATTGCAAACACTGACAATGGAGGCGTTCTGGAATCTAACTCAATTCTCTATTTTTTGATCAATAAAATATACCTATTGAGTCCTTATTTTTTTTATTTATCACGTGACAAGGTGATTTTCTCCCCAGTTTGTACTGGGTTTTTCTTCTCTCGTGCGGAAAGTCAGTTCAAAAGGCCCACTTTAACACTATTTTCTGAAAAATCTGTTGTGTTTGTAAAAAAAAAAACCCGGGAAATTGAATGCAATTAGGCAGTTTCTTGAACAACAACATCTGCTAGTTTCATATATTATTGAACAAAAATAAATTACAACTTATGTCATTAAGTTACTCTTTTTTATTTAAGAACAGCCTTAATTTAAGTTCATTTAGTTGCAAAATGCAGCAATACAATATTTAAAACACTAATTGTGTATATATGGTACGCATTATAAAATATCAAATTTTAACTAAAATAAAAAAATAAATAAATAAATAAATTTAAAATTTTATTTATTTATTTTGCTTGTTTTCCCATTATGAACCGTTACATAGATTACAAATATTTTTTTCATAAAAAAGAAAAATTCATACAGCAAAGAGCAAAATAAAACATCAGTTTTATTTTTAACAATAAACTTACATTTTGACGCAAATAAAAGTCCAACTCTGTGAAATTAATTGCGGCTAGTAATTGCAAAAAAAAAAGTTTTATGTAACGTCGCAAAATAAAGTATAGATCACATGACTGTACTTAATTTAGATACATTTTTACTTATAATTAGAACGACAAAGAGCATCATAAGTCATTTTAAGAACCATAACTAACTCAGTTTATCCCCAAACGAGAGAATAACGTCACGCAAGTCTCATAAGCAATTCCGTTGCTAGAAATGAAGATTGTGCCAATGTAAAATAAAGACAGTTTTTTTTTTTTTTTTTTTTTTTTTTTTTTTTTTTTTCTAATATTATAGAACATTTTATGTCAAATAGCAGCCTGCACTAGTCAAAGTAATTGGAATTTGTTTTTTGAAAACAGCAAAAATGTTAGATTAACTTTCATTATTATTATTATTATTATTATTTTTACTGAATATTTAAAAAATATTAATTTAAGAAAAAGCTGCAGAATGTTAATCAGATAAAATTAATTAATTTAAGATCATTTAGTTGCGAAATACAGCGATTCAACTCTACAAAAAAAATGAACGATTCTAAGGTAATTGTGCTGGTAATGGGACGCCAGTACAATTTATTGCTTTTTAACAGAAATTTCCGATTTTTGGCGTTTTTCTGGAATTTACGAGTAAAAATTCCCGTAAAAAAACAGCATGTTATACTGGCGTCTCTATTACCATTACAATTTCCGTAAAATCATCCTTTTTTTTCTCATATGACACACACAATAAAATATGAAATTTTAACTGAAAATCTGAAATTTATTTTATTTTTTACTATTTATTGCTATTATTAACCGATATATAGATTTCATTTTATTTTTTCATAAAATAAAAAAAATCAGTAAACGGCTAAATAAAATTTTACTTTAATTCTTAACAACAAACTTACATTTTGACGCAAGTAAAAGTTCATATCTGTGAAATTAATTGCTACTAGTAATTGAAAAAAAGGGGGGGGGGAGGCGCTGTACTTAATTTAGATATATTCCGTTTAGATATCTTCATTTCCATTGCTGGAAATGAAGGTTATCCAAATGTAAAAAAGAGACAGATTTTTTTAATATATTACTTATGCTCCATTTTAGATTACTAAATAATTATGATGACATATTCACCAGTTCAAATAAGAAAATTATATATAGATACCCCCCTCCCTTCCCCCACACACAATTTTTTTATTTTTAAAGTTACTTTATTTTATTTTTAGTCCCGATATTCTAGTTTTTAGCCAGCAATTAAAGTGTTATTTCTAAAAATAAATAAATAAAATAACGTTTTGTAATAGAAGCCAGCTCTAAAATAATGCGGATGTATCATTGCACTAATAAATACTGATACTGTCTATTGCAATTTTTACTGTCATCTATATTTACAAGAAATAAAGGGATTCGTGAAAATTTTCGAATTCCGGTTTTTGACGGATTTACTCGTTTTAGGAGTCAGAGACACCAAAAAAACATGTTTTCTACAAAATGTCTGTTTCTGAGTCTGTGATTCTGAGAATTGGTGACTCTGTTTGTATATGACATAAATTTTGTGGGCGCTCTATACCTCAAGAATTAATATTAATGCACGGAATTTATTAAAAATTTATATTCAGGTAGTCCCCGATATATATTGATGCTGATTAGTTTATTCTGTAAATCGTTCAACATGTGGTGCTGCTTCGTTGCATTTTAAAGGATTTACGCAACATCTATATCTCAATAATTAATGCAAGGATTTTCAGCAAACTTCAGATTAAGTTAATACTTGGAGATGAACAGAAGCTGTTTACATTTTGATGTAGATACAACTTGATAAATACTTTTGCTTTTTATATTTTGGTATAAATCACCCAACATGTGGTGCTCCTATATTGTATTATTTCCATATCTACAATAGTCATTTCAAGAATTAATGCTCGGAATATTATGCCATTAGAATCTTCAAGATAATCATAGATTGTCATTTAATTTTGGTTAACCAGCATTTTACGTTACGTTAAATTTTACATTTTTTTTTTTTAACACTTTTTTCTTTTGTTTAGTAGATTTTCTGGTTTTATCTAACTTATAGTTCGAACATTTTTAACACTTTTCAATAAAACAAAAATGTTTATGAATTCGGTTTGACTTAGCGTTGTTCTCTCTTGTTGTGATCTCCATGTTTTGTGAAAATTGCAGAGATTTATTGCGTACCACTGAAGTATTGAAGATGAAGCGCGTATCATTTATGGTTCATTTACAGGGATATTCTTAGGAATTCTATTATATAACGATGTGAAGAAAATCTGTGTGGTGTCTTACGTTATTTTAAACATACTGAAATTTATATATCACTGAAGTGTACTACACGGCGTTTACTCTAGAATATGATGCGCATAGAATTTATCATTGATTTAGAAAGACTTTTATTTAGTTTTCAAAATATTTCTAAAGTTGATGCTTAATTTTATATTTTATGTGTCTACGGCTGACGAACTGTGAGTAGATAGTACACTTTATATAAAATTAAGCACATATCATCAAAATATTTTGAGAACTATGTAAACAGATGCACAATTTAAGAAAATTACACGGAAAAAATGAGTTAAATGTATTATTTTTCCGAGGAGATATTTTAAATATACAAAAATGCATCAAACACCCGTAGACTTAACATAAATGAGAAGAATTCGGAAGCTAATTAGCAACCTCACGACATTATTGACGCACTTGGTTATATCACTAAAAATATATTCTTCTCATCTGTATTGACCTTTCTCAGCTAGACTTATCCAATGAGCTAACGACACAGGTTTCTAAAACATATGCATATATAAATACGCTTCACTAGAAATAATGCTCCATGCATATAGCACGAGTAGTTATTTTGTCCAACATTCATGTTTCACTTCCATCTTATGAGTCAACTCTCATCCCAACTTCTGCCATACTCCGAGATTTCATTTGCAAAATCAGGAACAACCCAAGCATCTTTTTCGGTACTCTGTCAAGTTGTCACAGGAGCTTATCTTTTGTTGGTCATCATTGTTTCTCACTATCTGTCTCCCTATTCTATTTCTAGATTCCAACTAATACAATTTTATTACAATATTTTCCTTTATACAGTAAAGCCTTTCATGCAATAAAAACATGAGTATAACTCATTTTAACCCCACTAAAATGAAAAATATGTCCATAACTCGAGTATGTCGATAATGATACACAGATAAACACAAGAACTAAATAAAATAAAATTAAGTAACAGTAATTCTCATTCGTTATACGTCTTATTAACGACATAAATCTGACAGGCAGGTTCTGTTATAAACATAACGGTTCTTTTTATTAAATTAGTGAGAGAAATGAGTGAAAACAGTTTCAATTAATTAAGATAATTCATTGGGCTTTTAACCATTTGTTAACACGACTTTCTCTAAGCACGCTCTTTAATACATTTAAGTATTATATAAACCAAGAATATCGGTAAATAATAAAAGGCGATAAAGAACGAAAAATAACTAATAACTAATATTTATGTTTCATCATGTTTCTGCAATAACCTGCACATAATTAATGAATAAATATGCCCTTGCATTAAATCAATAACTGCTGCAGCAAAAGAGAGAAAAGGGGTAAATAATTTACACTTCAGTGCTCCGTTACGGAAGCAAAGGATATAGGGATGCGCTATCACTTTTCGAATAAACGTTAGGTAATGATCTTCATATTTCTGATATTTATGCCGAAAATCGATGAAAGGGTCTGATGAAAAAAACCTTTTAAAGGAAAGCACATGCTTCCGAGAGATCAAGGAAGCCGATATCGTCCAGTATTTGTTTATATTATGACAAGAAAACAAATTTTTAGTGATTCAAGTTAAGGAATCTTTGAACTAATTATAGTATAAGTAATAGGGCATAATAATGCATAGCAAAATAAAAGCCATAATAAATAATATAATAGCAAAATATATAGCAAAATAAAAGGGTAAAAAATGAAAAAAACATGCTAAATAAAATATGGAATTATTTTATCCTAATATTGATACACTAATAAACCAAAACAAATAAATTTGCTTGGTAAAGGTGTTTCTAAAATGTTAAATTGACATCAGAATTTTCGTAAATTCCTATTTTTAAAAAAAGGGCAATTTTACAGTTTTTTTCCCCTTCTCGAACTTTAAAGTAAAATTTTGTTAAAAAATTCTGATACAAAACTTGATAAAAATTAAGTTACATAAAATAAGTTCCATTACCCTTAAAGAATAAGCAGTGTATTATATTATTAAAACACTTTTTTTTTTTTTTTTTTGGTCGTTCTATTTATAAAAGATACGTGATGTTATGTAATATTACATAATTATTTAAAATAACGTTAAACCAATTTACGTAAATAACATTAATAATAAAAGTTATAATGTAAACGTATTAACAGGAGAGTTAAATTTATGGAGTAGCGATACTTTATTCACGATCGAGATTTTTTAATTTTCTTATCGAATAAATGTTAAGTAAAATTTTAATATTTCTATATTTATGCTTAAAATCAATGTAAAGGTTTGAGGAAAAAAATATTACTAAAGGAAAGTTTGTTTTCGAAATATCAATAAAGCTGATACATTCTTCAGAAATTATTTCTATCATATGATAAAAAAAAAAAAAAAATCAGTGTTACAAATTAAAGCATTTTTTCAACCAATTTGTGTTACATTAAAAAAAAATTATACTTCAGACGTATCAAATGAGGTGCAGTCGTTCACTATAATGAAGTTTTTAAAATATACAGTACTTCGGATACAATACAGTATCCGAAATCTTTTGTGTGTCCCTGTAAATACTAAATGATTTCCATTACACAGGAATTAATTTGCCGTAAATATCAGCAACATATATCAACTAGTATTAAAAAATGCTCTGACGAGCACCAAAAAAGGTTAATATGTTTTTAAAGTATGAAAAAGTATTTGACAAGAGCTTCTAATTGAAAAAGAGAAAGGACAAGGGGTCCCTTCTTGGCTGCAATTCACTGTCAATGCCAAATTTGAAAAAATCATATTTGCGCTTTTTCCATATAAAAGAAATCAGTCATTGTTACGATAAAATTGTATAGTGTAAAGGCATAATTAGAAACGACGAAAGGTGATTAAACATGAATGTAAAGCAAAACAGGGCCAAAAACCATAGTTCCCGCAGTCAGTGTTGGATTCAGACACTTTTCTCCGGGAGGGTCTTCTGTGGCTTTAATAGAATAGAGTTCTAAGGGGATCATACTTTTTTACCAATAAAAACACAAAATCTCAAAATTTATTGGGAGGGGGGGGGGGCATTTGATACCTTCGGGAGGGAATGTCCCCCCGGCCCACCTCCTGCATTCAACACTGCCTGCAGCGTATCACATTCACGTAGTCCCACCATAAACTGTCGCAGTGTAAAACAGCACAGAAAACTGATTTGTAGTGCAGTTGATGCAGAGTCAACAATGCAGTTAACATGTAAAGCACGATTGAAAGTTTTACGCAGATTTCTTTTATATGGAAAAAGCGCAAATATGATTTTTTCAAATTTGGCATTGACAGTGAATTGCAGCCAAGAAGGGACCCCTTGTCCTTTCTCTTTTTCAATTAGAAGCTCTTGTCAAATACTTTTTCATACTTTAAAAACATATTAACCTTTTTTGGTGCTCGTCAGAGCATTTTTTAATACTAGTCATTTAAATTTTTTGATAATTATATATTGAATATAAGAAAACCTCAGTTGCTTTTAAATATTCCCAGTACTTTTTCTTATTTCGCTCAATATTAAACTTTTAATCAATGGGCAAAAAACGTGAAAAAACGAAATTAATTTTAATTTATTCGTACAGAAATTGACAGATTCAATTAATTTTAGATAATACATATTTTGTAGAAAAATAATGCGAATAGAAATTTTTATTCTTTTCGCATAGGATTTGTGGCATTCTTATTTACTTGTTTCAAAAATCAGATGTTATAAATATGAAATATTTCCGCCATTAACGCGATTTTTGTGATCATGACACCCAAAGGTCGCTAAACATAACTTTATAGTCAATGCACATAAAAACGAGTTTTCCCATTTAAATTAAAAAAAAAATTAAGTAAAATATTTTTATTTCTCCTTCCTGATATCTATTGGAATAGCTTATTCCAATTATTGAATAATATTCTAGGACATTTTCAGGGAAATTATAGGTTAAGTTATCTTCCTTGGAGAAAGTCGCTCGAAATACAGCCTTAATAGATTTATGTCAAACCAAGGATGAAAATATACTGAAAATTCATTTCTAGTATTATTTGTAAAATTGACATTGAAATCACCAGCTGTAATTAAATTTTTATATAATATACAGTGGAACCTCAGTTCACGATCTATTCTTGTATCTGAATTTCTGTATGTGATATAAATTTTTTGGGCGCTCTATCTCAAGAACTAATGCATGGGATTAAAAAAAAATATATTCAGGCAACGCCGACTATATAGTACCGGCCAAGCCATTTCGCGAAAATCCGCCGAAAAAGTGAAGCTGGATTCAGCTTCAAACCTTGAACCATTTCATTGAACCACGTGTAAGTCCACGTGACGCAAACTCTGCCCAAGTTAGCATTGAATAAGCTGCTTTCTGTTCTTTGCACATGTTTGCACACGTGTCATTGTTTTGGTTCAGGGTTTACATGATTGGTCTGAATAACTTAGGCAAAGTATCAGCGTCCTCTGGCGGGAGACTTCCTACATTAATCTCAAATAGACAGGCCTTTAGTTCTAGTGGGCCATGATTCAGGTAATCCCTGATATAAATTGATGCTGTTTACATTTTGATTTAAATCGTTCAACAGATGGCTTAATCTTGTTGCATTTTTCATTATTTTCGCAGTAGTTCTATCTCGAGAATTAACATACGGATTTTCATCAAACATCAAATTCAGTTAACCTTTACATGAATTGGCTTTGTTTACGTTTTGGTTTCAATAACCAAATACATGGCACTGCTATGCTGAATTGTTCCGATTACCACAATATCTCTATCGCAGGAATTAATGCACAAATTTTCATCAAACTTGAGATTTAGGCACACTTTGATTTATATTATTGCTCATTGCGTGTTTTGGGTAAATCTCCCAACAAGTGTTGCATATATGCTGTATTTTTCCCGATCCGCAACAGTCCTATTTCAAAAACTAATGTTCGGAATTTCACGTCTTTAGAATCCTCACGGTGAGCAAATGACTGTCATTTGATTTTGGCACTATAATAATGAATTTTGACGCATTAAATGCATGAGATAGAAAATAGTTTTGGGGTTACCATATCCGACTAGTTCTTTATCATCAGAGTAATCGACGGTTCATCTACACCGTATTGTTTAGCTATTTTGATTACACTATCATCGTTCTTAAGTTTTGTCACTACTTCTTTTCATAATTGATCAGTAATTCGATTAAGCTTCTTACTACTGCTATCACTAAACGCTTTTTCATTCTTAGAAGTAATAATAAAAGCTAAAATTATCGCGAAACTGATTAAAATTAAAACAATAAGTTAAATTTTTTACTGTATTGAAGGTCACAAAGCACTGTGATACGCGCACTTTACTTCAAACTTGACCTATAACAAGAGTTATGTGAGGGTTGCCAAATGAACTATTCGACAGCTTTGGTCGCGAATCGAGTTACCCTAAGCCGAAAGAGTAAAATTTTGATCACTGAAGTTGGTCATAAACCGAACTTGTCAAAAACAGAAGGGGCCGTAAACCAAAGTTCCACTGTTTTTTGACCGATAAGTTTGCAAATATGGCATTATTTATATATTCAGTGGCGATTATCATTATGCAACTTGGCGATTTAGCCGATTAAATTTGCGATTTTAAAATAGCGTTTGTTAATAACGGAAAATTGAGAATTTCTATTAGAAAAATTAGGATAATTACTATAATTTTTATGCACGGTTTTAAGTAAACTTTGATTTTTTTTCATAATTTGAAATTTAGTACATTTGGAAATGGAAGGGAGAGGAAAGTATATCTTTGCAATGCTTTTTCGACAATATCTCAAACAAAAATACTTTTAAATGCCAATAATTGCTGATCGTAAATGTTACATTCACTTCACACCATCACAAAAGTTTTTTACATGACCATGTGTTTTTTTCATTTGATGCTTTCCTGGCACAGATGCCATATATACACGACATTGTGCGATATTCTTCTAACGCCAATTTCGCAAAAGCTTAGTTTTCAAATTTCAATTGCATACATATATATTAAAGTACTACTTAGTTATCCCGTCGATCAATTTTGCCAAACTATACAAATTGCCAAACTCATAGCGAAATTATACATATAGGCATAATTTTCATTTTAAATAACACAAAAAAATAATTTGTAGAATTTTAATAAAAAATACAATTAAAAAGTCCAAATAAAAATCCCTTAATGGCGTTTTAAACACGTGCATCCTATTTATTGTCATTGGATTCGACATTCACGATCATCTATTATTGGCATATAATATTATAGTTTGGCGATGGTTTTTTGGTCAACGGGATAAGTAGTACTTCTATTACCTATTTTCTATTATTTTCAAAAGAAAATAATAATGAATAAAAGCCGGTGATAATTGATTATCCCTTCGACCAAAAAATTATCGCCAAATTATAAAATTAAATGCCAATAACGGATTATCATAAAGGTTACATTCAGTTTACATTAAATAAGTTACCCATGTTTGTTATGACATAATATGATTTTGAATTCAACTTTTTATTTGTACTTTTATTGATGTTTTACTAATTTATTTCTTCTTTCGTTATTTAAAATAAAAATTATGTCAATATGAATTACATGGTGAATAAATTGATGATTTGTAAAATTTGGCGAAATTGGTCGACGGGATAATCAAGTAGTATTGAAAAGTTTAATTAATAACTACAGAATGAAACGATTTATAAAATTTAACAAAATTAAATAAAGGTAAATATATATATTTTTTAAATAAACATTAGCCCGGTTATCTTATCAGACAAAATAACAAAATTTTCGTGCCAACTAAGTACCATAAGGCATATTTGACATTACATCCCTATTTAAAATCAATTGAATGTTATTTAAGATATGGACAGAATGTGAAGTTTTTGTTTTACTCTATATCTTTTCCTTGTGTAAATTAGGACGTTATATGATCATAATTAAAAAATCTTACATTTAGTTCCTGAGGAGAAATTTTGGCTTTTCCAGATACTTTTTTCCGATGTACTTGTTTTTTCCCCATTTTTTTCTACTAGTAAAATATTACTTCTCTGTTATCCCGTCGACCAATTTCGCCAAATTATAAAAATCGCCAAACTAGCCAAATTATACACATTGACATAATTTTTTATTTTAAATAACGGAAAAAGAAATAATTAGTAAAATATTAATAAAAATACAAACAAAAAGCCGAAATAAAAATCGCTTAATGACATTCTAAACACATGAATCGTATTTAATGTCATTGAATGTGACATTCACGATCATCCATTATTGGCATTTAATCTTAAAATTTGGCAATAATTTTTTCGTCGACGGGATAACCTAGAAGTACCCTAAAATTCAAAATGTTAGGACACTCGAGAAAATCATCCCATGGTCATATAAATGCATGTTATTTGAAAAAATAATTATGTATTCGACCAAAAAAAATAATAACATTGCGTTCACAACTTTATTATTTAAACAACTGAAACTAAAAGCTTCGCAATAAAAACAAATAACTATGTTTTTCACGTGATTTGTTTAATTTCATACATGACAATTTTTATATTAAATTTGGTGGCAATGAATAAAAAAAACTACAATCGCAACAGTAAAAGACAATATTCAACTGGAGGTTTAAGACATAAATTCGATTTTCTCAGAAACCGTCAAGCATACAAAGATGAAAAAAAAACTGTTCTAAGTTTTATCAAGACGATAAAAATAAACCAAAAACGAAGTTAATCCATCCATAATAACGTTAGATATTGCTTGTTGAACTTTTCGTCTTTTTTTTCTCGTTAAAAGTTAAATAAAAAACTACAGTAAACTGCGATAATTTTTTGAATGCTATCATTTTATTCGTCTCGTCGAGTTCTATCTTTTGAAACTAAAATCACTGTCGTACGTCAACTGGTTCGCTAGAAATTTCGAAAAGACGTTCGCATTTTCTATTTCTTAAACATATTATACCAAACGCTACCGCGTTTGCTATGATTCCATAAACTGTCAAATACTTTTTACAATTGAAATATTCCCCTCTGTAGCATTATGCAATGGAATACTTTTGTGTAGCCCTGTATATTAATAAAAAATATTCTTTGCACCACAATTTTTACATAATGCATATTTTAGTATATATTTAATAGATGCATATGAACTGTATTATGTTCGAAAGAGTGTAACATCTTTAAAATGCACTTGAAACTATTTTTTCCCATTCACCGTAATGTGACGCAATACTTTCCATTGTCCCTGCAATTGAACTCACATCCAATTTTTATAAAATTTGAGTTAACACCACAAAATTATGCAATAATTATATTTTAAATTTCAAACGATTCAAATCACTGTAAAAAAAATTTCCGTTAAAAAACGGAAATAGTACTGGTAATCTAGACGCCAGTACTATTTCCGTTTTTTAACGGAAAAAAAAATTCTGTAAATTCCAGAAATAGTACCGTTTTTTCACAAAATATTTCCGTTTTTTATAATTTTTTTATGTAAAAATTTTCGTTTGAAAGTTAAAAGAATTTTTCAAGGACAAAGTAACATCCTTGTGATTTTTATTCTTTACTTTAGAAAGACACGTTAGCCTCAGGCACACATTATATACATTTAATTTAAATAACAGTGAAGAAATGTAATTTACCTTCCATGGGGATCGAACTCTTCGGTCGTAGCCTGCAGTGTAATACCATTACACCAGGATTACACATAACACTTTTTCAAATATCTTTAGTTATTTCGGATGCATTTCATAAAGTAAAGACAAGGTTTTGAATGCCGGTTTATTTTTGTAGATATAATTTTTTTTTTTTTTTTTTATTGAGCGTACAGTTCAAAATCATGTTTTACAGATTTTCTTTCTATAATTTCTAATATTTAGCTTTTTAATTTTAGCTTTATATAAAAAAAAGTTTAGCCTTTAAAATATTACATGCATGAATGAAAATATTAAAAATTTTTGTTTCTTTCTTTTTTGGAACTGTTTTAAAGTTCTATTGTAATATTATTCATATTCATTTATTTATTTTATAAAAGGACACTAACACACTTTTTTAAAAAGCATGTATTTTAACAAATATTTTGTATGACGATCTCTTGTAAACTCAATAAAGATAGTTACTATGGGTTATTAAAATTAATTACATTTATTGATTATTATGACTTACGTAATCGCTGAAATAATAATAATTTCGTTAATATATTTCGATATATTTTAAATTTTATGTGCGAACTTCTTAATCCGAATAGATTAAAAATATATATATATTAAAGTTAAAAGTAGATTTTTTTTCCACTAAAATATCGTACGTACTTTTTATACTGTGATATAAATAAACAGAGTATCCCCCAGGTTTAAAAAAGGGCATTGCGCTACTGTTCTGAAAAGGGCACTTTTAACATTTTTCAGGGCACTTTTTACATTTTTTAGGGCAGTTTTCATTTGTAAGGGCATTTTTATAGAATTGAATCTAGAATCTAGCGGTTCAAAAAGTCGTGAAAAAACAGAAATTTCATCAAAAAAAAAAAAAAAAAAAAAAAAAAAAGTAAATCTTGTTAAAAGATTGCGAAAAAAACGGCAAATATTGCTAAAAGATTACGAAAAATAGAAGATTTTGTTAAAAGATCCCAAAAAATAGCAGATTATTAAAAGATCGCAAATAACGGCATATTTTGCTAAAAAAAATCGCGAAAAAACGTCAAATTTTATTGAAAGATCGCAAAAACAGCAGTTTTTGTTAAAAGATCATAGAAAACTACATATTTTGCTATAAAATCGCGAAAAAATGAAAATCAAAAACAAATCTCGTGAAAATATCGCAAAAACGGAATTTTTCACAGAATTTTCCATTTTATTGCGATTTTTGGATGAAATTTGCCGTTTTTTGCGACTCATTTTACAAAATTTTCTGTTTTTTCGCGACTTTTGGAAGAAATTTGCCTTTTTTGCACGATCTTTTGAGGAAATATGCCGTTTTGTGAAATTTTCAGATGAAATTAGCCATTTTTTGCGAAATTTGCTGGAAATTAGTCGTTATTTCGCGATTTTTAACGAAACTTGCTGTTTTTTTAGCGATTTTTGTGACGAAATTTCTCGTCCCACAGGACGCGTATGAGGCTGTTTTTTGCGTTCCGTCGCCAATTTTTTGCATAATTTACCCGCTATAGCGCGTTCGGATCATCGCTGGAGGGCTGCGTTTTTTGAAATGTGGGGCAAGAAAAACATCTTTTTTTTTTTTTTTTTTTTTTTTTTTTTGAATGAACGACAAGTGGGGCGCTAGTTTTTAAACTAAAGGGCAGGAGGGGCGGAGCGCCCCCCTGAAACCCTCTGGGGGAAACTCTGAAATAAACATTATTTTAAAATCATACTGAAAAAAAAGAATAATTTTCCTTAACTGTATCAAACTTAAAAAGAATTAATAAATCTTATTATAACTATTATTATTTTAATATTGTAAAAATATGCTATCTTTTTATTATTAAAACAGAAAAAAATAGAAATATTGCTATAACGTTTTTCTCTATTTTTCTCATACAGATGGCACCACGACACTTATCGGTTAAAAATACCAATAACTTGTGCTGTTTAAAAACGGAAGTTTTACAGTTTCGGAAAAATTAACGGCGAAGTTTCGGGATTTGTAACCGCAAAATGGGAAATACCACTGTTTTCTCGGAAAAATGAAACTATTCCGTAAAATTTTACGGAAAAGTCTGTGTATATTAACGGATATTGTCAGGTTCTGAGAAAACATCTGCTGTAAAACTGGAATTTATGTTATTTGTTATCTTAATATATTATGTATTGTATGGGCTGTGTACTGAAATTTCAAGGTGACATTCTTTCTTTGTGTAAAGCGGGAGTGAACATGTGAACATGCACAGATGCAGAGAGATGAAAAGGAAGATTGCAGAGAAGATTGTTTGACCTCGTGGGATGTCTATTGTAGAAGGGGAAAAAAGGATTCCCACGAATAGGGGGGTTTACATTGGGGAAATGCAGGAATGGAGAAGGGAGTGTTTAGCTGAGAGATAGTCAGTTCAGAGTTGGTACCTGGAGTTCGTACCCAGAAAGCAGTGGTGAACAGAGGTCCCGATGTGTAGTGCTCGGGTCGAACAGCATAGGCTGAGAACCCATGTGCCGGGATATTCGAAATTGATCTCCGGTAAAGTTAATCTAATGTATATAGAGTGAGAGGGAGAAGGTGTAATTTGAACAGTACACAGCCAACTTTTTACTGTATTTAATTTAATGTGGAACCAGATCATCTATATCCGAGTTATATATATGTAAATAGTGTATTATATTGTGTTCATAGAGTATAAATAAACTGTTAATTCAGTCAATTGACAGCGTTGGTGTTCATTTACACGATCCTCACATTGGATGACCAATATCACCTAATAATATCACTGGCGGCAGCTATAACTAAAACGGACTTTTCTTCAAAGTTGTGCGGACTAAGAGGGAACGTCCGACAGATATTTTTTACAGTGTAGGTAGTTTTTGCGTTGTTACATGCAGACAAACGGACAGACGGATGGATTGAACGATTTATATAATTACAAACGCACCTAAAAAGGAGTTCATTTATGACGTGGTAAGTTAAATGAAAGCGGTGATGCTATTTAATCATTAAAACTTACAAATCAATTACAAACAAAGGAAAATGCTAGATAATGATCAATAATTTTCTGACAATTATATTGAAATCGACAAAAGCGTTTGATGAAAAAATTCCTCAACTGCTCTGATCAATAAGCGTAAAAAGTTCTGACGCAATAACAAATTCATTTTTTAACGGAAAAATATAAAATTGGAAAGTCTGGCTATGTAAGCATTTTCGAATCACTAACTCAGTTTTCCATTTTGTGATTTTTTTCTGCTTTTGTCTGAAAATGAGGATCAAAACATCATTTTTGACTTCATGTTCTGAAATAGCTATTGCGTTTGCACAAAAACAGAAAAATGTGTGCGATAGTTTCAGAATAACAATACCTTCTAGTTTCATGAATTTCCAAACAAAACTGAATTAAAACTTATGTCACAAAGTTGCGCTTTTTTGATTTAAGAACACCCTTAAAGTAAAGAATCTGGTTCCTAATATAACGGAAACTGGTTCCTTTAATAATTTGCTTATATAATAATGAGAGAAAAAAAGTATAACGCAAGTTAAAGCACTTTATTATTTTTTGAACCAATTTGTTGAAACATTAAAAAATAAAAATAAAAAGTTAAGTTATTAAATGTTAAGTTAGATGGAATGGGGTGGTGATCATAACTTACAAATCAAAAGGTAGATAATGATCATTAATTTTCTGACATTTATGTTGAAATTGACGAAAGCATTTGATGAAAATATCTTTCTCTCAGAATAAAGGAAGGTGATTCCTTTGGGAATTTGCTTATGTAAAGATAAGAGAAAAAGTATAATGCAATTAAAAGTACTTCATTATTTTGTATTAAAGTTCTAAAATAAGAAAATTTAAAATAATATATTGAAATAGGTAAATGGGGAAAAAAAGCTTATGCGGAAAATTGATGAAAAGGTGTTGAAAAGAACCTGCAAAAGGAAAGTATCTTTTTTATGATAGCAAAAAAGATACTTTTTTTTTTTTTTTTTTTTTTTGTATTATATGACCAAAGAAAAATAATTTCGAGTAATGCACGTTCAACAACGTTGAGAAAATTTAGTTAAGGCGGTTTGTTCCCAATTCCTTTGCTCAACAAGTGCGAAACGTTTTAACACATTTACAAATTCATTTTATAACGGAAAGATATAAATTAGAAGGCCTAACTATAAAAGAAATCGAAATGTATTTTCCATTTTTTTCCCTCATAAATAAATTACCTATTGAATTACAAGAGATTTTGATGCTGTGACATAGACTTCCTTCATCCTTTCTTGAGGGGTTATTTTCTTTCGAACGGATATTCGGTTCAAAATGAGCATTTTGACAATATTTCCTAAAAAATATTTTTTTTTTTTTAAGTATTAATTTATAAGTGTTAATTTATAAAAGCATGAAGTGGTAAGTTAAATGAATATGGCGTCGTAATACATTAAAAGCCATAATAACAACTTATTCCTTTGGTAAATGGTACACAAAATAATAATATTTGGTAACTAACTTACAATTAGCCGCTTCGTTACGGAAGTGAAATACTGAGAAGCATTACCATTTATCAGAAAAAGTTAAGTAATAATCTTATTATATTTGAACTAAGTCTATGAAAGGACTTGATGAAAACACCCTTATAAAGGAAAGTACCTGTTTACAAGAGATCAGGGAAGCTAATACCTTGGAAAGTTTGTTTACATTGTGATTGTTAACACATGTTTATTAGCATTTTTTTTATTGCAGGTTCTCTCCAGAACTAACTTATCTAAATTAACAAGACAATATATATGTATGGCAAATAAGAAGTTGAAACCACACACTTCATTTATAGTTCCAAAGTATTTGGGACCTGAAGATTCTGCTATGGTTCTACAAATTCCATTTGTTTTCATTTTAATTATTTATTTTTTCCCTCCATGTTCAAACTGCTATTAAATTCAATGGTTCATATATTGTAATACGATTAATATATATATATATACATATTAAGGTAAAAGGAATATATAAATAAATAATAAGGTAAATAAAAAAAAGTCTGCATTTATTTATAAATAATGGAATGATGCCATTTTTGTCTTGCTAATATAATCTCATTCGTGTTGTAAATTTATCGTACATAAACAACAATAAGATGGGACAAGCTGTACATGTGGCTTTGGAATTAGTTGTTTAGCAACAGTAAGATGGGACATTCTGTAATAAATGCATACTCAGGATTTAGAGGGAAATAAACCTCTGATACATAGATTTTAGATAACATGTAAACACTAAGTTTTTGATCATGCTAAGTAATTTTAGCCCGAAAATACACAGTAAAAGGCCTTTTTTTTGGGGGGGGGGCCCACGAACAACGAAACGATACCAAGCAAGATAATATCTTTGGACGGGTCACTTCCAACAGGTTTTTGTTACTAGAGTGCTATCTTTGCAACAGATGGGTCACAAAATGGATGCTAAAGATGTTCACCAGAACTTTTGCGTGACAAAACGTTTAAGGAAAACTACAGAACCCTGCTTAACGTGAGAAAATGTTACCGTTTGAATTATGAGATTCACCTTCGCATGAATATAATTTTCTTTTTTCGTCTTTAAAACGCGTGTTAAAATGTCTCTTATATGTGGGAGAATTGTATTTCTAGGGATATGAAATCCCTCTTTATTTCTTGCTTTCTATGGTTGTGTGTGGGTCATATAAGTATTCACTGTTTCACTTTTTCATTGCATCGAAATTTTAAAAGTGGGTTACTGATATTATAATATCATCTGGATGCATTAATAAGCTTAGAAAAAAAATGTATATCAAGTTTTAGAAAAATGAGAATATTTTTTATTCATAAGATTGAAAATGAGAACTTATTTCGTTTCTGAATACATAATGTTTTCAATACCGAAAGAAATATTCTACAGCAATTTCTTTCCAGTAAAATTCTAACCAGTTTACTAAAATAATAGAAATTACTAGTTAAATTAATTGAATATCTGTTACCTTATATAATTGGGTTTGCTTTCGATTCTTCGGTTTGTTCTGTTTGTTTCTTTGACAGGCTTTCCTCATTTCGTATGTTAAATGCGTCAAATCCTAAAACAATGTTTACATTATTTTATTTTATTTTACTAGGGAGCCTCCGCCCCCCTGCTCGCTACGCTCGCCAACCACCCACGTGATCGCTTCGCGATTCCAAGTTGTAGGCTACTCGCCAATACACCATGATATGAATAAGCAGTTGCAGATCTTTCAAATGATGTGTAACACGACTGGTGTTATAAAGAAGTTAAAAATGTGCCGCCCCGTGGGAGGCAGAGTGAAGGGTTGACACATAAGACATCCATAATATGAATAAGCAGTTGCAGACCTTTCAAATGATGTGTCACACAACTGGTGTTGTAAAGAAATTAAAAATGTGCCGCCCCTGCGGGAGGCAGAGCGGGGGGGGGATGACACACAAGACATCCATAATATGAATAAGCAGTTGCAGACCTCTCAAATGATGTGTCACACGACTGGTGTTGTAAAGAAATTAAAAATGTGCCCCCATGGGGAGAGCAGAGGGGGGGTGACACATAGGACATCCATAATATGAATAAGCAGTTGCAGACCTTTCAAATGATGTATCACACGACTGGTGTTGTAAAGAAATTAAAAATATGCCCCCCTGGGGAGAGCAGAGTGGGGGGGGGTGACACACAAGAGATTCATAATATGAATAAGCAGTTGCAGACCTCTCAAATGATGTGTCACACGACTGGTGCTGTAAAGAAATTAAAAATGCGCCCCCCTGGGGGGCAGAGTGGGGGTGACACATCCATAATATGAATAAACAGTTGCAGATCATTCAGATGATGTGTCATACGACTGGTGTTGTAAAGAAATTAAAAATGTGCCCCGCCTGGGGGGCAGAGTGAGGGGTTGACACACAAGACATCCATAATATGAATAAGCAGTTGCAGACCTTTCAAATAATGTGTCACACAACTGGTGTTGTAAAGAAATTAAAAATGTGCCGCCCCTACCGGAGGCAGAGTGGGGGGGGGACACACAAGACATCCATAAATGAATAAGCAGTTGCAGACCTTTCAAATAATGTGTCACACAACTGGTGTTGTAAAGAAATTAAAAATGTGCCCCCCCTGGGGGGACAAAGTGGGGGGTGACACACAAGACATCCATAATATGAATAAGCAGTTGCAGACCTCTCAAATGATGTGTCACACGACTGGTGTTGTAATAAAATTAAAAATATGCCCCCGGGGGGCAGAGGGGGGGGTGACACACAAGATATCCAAAATATGAATAAGCAGTTGCAGACCTTTCAAATGATGTGTCACACGACTGGTGTTGTAAATAAATTAAAAATGTGCCCCCTGGGGAGAGCAGAGTGGGGGGGGGGTGACACACAAGGCATCCATAATATGAATAAGCAGTTGCAGACCTCTCAAATGATGTGTCACACGACTGATGCTGTAAAGAAATTAAAAATGTGCCCCCCTGGGGGGCAGAGTGTGGGTAACACACAAGTCATCCATAATATGAATAAGCAGTTGCAGATCCTTCAGATGATGTGTCACACGACTGGTGTTATAAAGAAATTAAAAATGTGCCCCCCCGAGGTGGCAGTTGGGGGGTGACACACAAGACATCCATAATATGAATAAGCAGTTGCAGACCTTTCAAATGATGTGTCACACGACTGGTGTTGTAAAGAAATTAAAATTGTGCCCCCCCCCTGGGGATCAGAGCGGAGGGGGACACACAAGACATCCATAATAGGAAAAGGCAGTTTCAGACCTTTCTAAAGGTATGCAACACGAGTGCTGTGGATAAAAATTTAAAAAGTTCCCCTTTGGGGGGGGGGGAATACGGGGTGCGTCGCCCCAAACATGCTTAATTGGAATGAGCAGTTACGTTTGTTTTAGGCTATAGGGGCGCTCCGCCCCCCTGCTCGCTACGCTCGCCAATCCCCCGCGTGGTCGCTTCGCGATTCCGTTCGGTATTGCTTTGCAATCCCGGTTGGAATCGTTTCGCGATGCATAGACAGAGCCTTTCGACTCATGGAAGGAGTGGACCACCCGGATTCGTTATTTCCGGAAATCTTACACATCAGCATTATTCCAGGAGTCATTCCTTTTGAGGCTAGTTTTTTTTTTTTTTTTTTTTTTTTTTTTTTTTTTACTATAGAAGGATTTTATTTTATTAGTATAAGTACTTATTTTTAAAATAAAAAAATGATCGATTTTGCTTCCGATTATTTTTCGATTCTTCGAATTTGTTCTGTCAATTTCTTTGATAAGCTTTTCTCCTTTCGTATGTTAAATGCTTCAAACTCGAAAACAATGTTTAATGACTTTTTAACCGACTTCCAAAAAGGAGAGGAGGTTATCAATTCGACGCGTATGTATTTTTTTTTATGTATGTTCACCGATTACTCCGAAACTATGCAACCGATTTCTGTTATTTTTGTTTTAAACGAAAGAGAATGCTTTCGGATTGGTACCACTTACGGTTCATTGAAATTGGTTCAGTAGTTTTTTAGTAATTAGGCAAAAACTAATAAAATTAAGGATTTCTCGCAAATCAAAATTGTTGAATAAGTTCGCTACACGTATCGCAGAAAGCATGGCCGAGCGGTCTAGGGCGCCAGCTTTGAGCTTTGGTTCTCGAAAGAAATCGTGGGTTCGAACCCCACTCCTGACATGCATGTATACAATAACGTTTTCCATATTATAATTTATATATATATATATATATATATATATATATATATTAGAAATTAAATACTAATTATGCTATTTAGAATATTTTGTATTTACCGTTAGCACAGAGTATCAGAGATCTTTTTATCAGTGAGAAGAACTAAAATAATAGACTTGCGAAAAGTAACATGACGTTGATAAGTCCGCCGAATAAATTGCAGCCAGGATAACCGAGCGGTCTAAGGCGTCTGATTTAAGCTGTGGTTCTGGAAAGAAATCGTGGGTTCGAACCCCACTGCTAACATACTTGTATAATATACCGTATTTTTTTCTGTATTAATTTTTTTTTAACCGACTTAAAAAAAAGGAGAGGATGTTATCATCAATTCGATGCGCATGTATTTTTTTTCTTATGTATGTTCACCGATTACACCGAAACTATCCAACCGATTACTTTGGTTTTTGTATTACATAGAAGAGGCTACTCTTGAATTGGTATCATTTCCATTTCATCGAAATTGGTTAAGTACTTTTTTAGTAATTAGGCAAAAACTAATAAAATTAGTGATTTCTCGCAAATTAAAAGTAAAATGGACCTTTAATAAGTTAGCCGAACGGAATACATTCGGGATGGCCGAGCGGTCTAAGGCGCCTCATTTAAACTCTATCTCTCGAAAGAAAGCGTGCGATCCAACCCCACTCCTGACATACGTGTTTACAATAATTTTTTACGCATTATAATTTTTTATATGTATATTTTACAAATTAAATACTAATAATTACTAACCGACTTCAAAAAACGAGGAGGAGGTTAACAATTCGACGCGTATGTATTTTTTTTATGTATGTTCACCGATTACTCCAAAACTATCCATCCGATTTATATGGATTTTGATTTATTGAAAGAGGTTGCTCTTGAACTGGTACATTTCCGTTTCATCAAAATTGGTTCAGTAATTTTTTAGTAACTAAGCAAAAGCTAATTAAATTAGTGATTTCTCGCAAACTAATATTGATTGTTGTAACCGTTTTCTCAATCATAAGGTAATAGAAAAAACTAAAAAGTGAAAAATAAACTTTTTTATCAAAAATAGAACCGACTTCAAAAACTACTGCAAAGTAGAAAATAATTTTTTTTTGCAGAATAATTAATAAGAAATTAAACAAAAGCATTGTATTTACGATGCGTTTTGTTAGATTTATGTACATTAAATTGATTTTTTTGAGTCGGTGCCAGCAGAGCCAAGTTAAATGCAGTTATTCAATATTAGAAACTTAGCTTTAATTTTGAGCTTGGCTCGGCTGGCACCGACTGCAAAAAATCAATTTAATGTACATAAATCTAACAAAACGCATCGTAAATACAATGCTCTTTGTTTAATTTCTTATTAATTACTCTGCAAAAAAAAAATTATTTTTTACTTTGCAGTAGTTTTTGAAGTCGGTTCTATTTTTGGTAAAAAAGTTTATTTTTATTTAATTATTATTAGTACTTATTTTAGAAAATTTTGATTAAGTTTGCTTTCGAATATTCGTCGATTCTTCTTATTGTTCTGTCTATTTCTTTGACAGGCTTTTCACATTTCGTATGTTAAATGCTTCAAATTCTAAAACAATGTTTATTGATTTTTTTAATTTTATTTAATTATTATTAATACTTATTTTCATCGGGTTTGCTTTCAATTATTCTTCGATTACTTCTGTTGTTCCATCTATTTGACGGGCTTGGATGAATAGCAATGTTAAATCATTTTAAAAATTCAAATATATCTATTTAAATTGGGTTCTGGAGCATTTAATTAACGTTTTGTGCCATTGCAGAAATAAATTAACAATAAAAATAAAGAAGAAAAAAGAATTTTAAACTGGAAGTTCTAAAATATTAAATTAAATTGTAGTTGAAAAAATAGTTCATTATATTTCTGTTGATCGTGTGTAATCCTACATTATTGACATTCCGTGTTAACTATAGATTAGTGAAAAGTTCTACTATCACGTGAGCTAATGCCCTTTTTATTTACAAAAATCATCGCAAAATTCACTGAAATGCGTAAAATCATATTCACGACAGGAAATTCGTTTTTTAGTATCATTATGTGGACAAAGATGGTGTGAACAAGTGTCAAACACATGACTATCAAACATAACTGAACCATAACCAAACTAGCAATTTATTTTTCTACTAGGTGAATTTTTATACAACCATAAGCTTGTCTGTCTATCAGTGACAATTTTAAGAGATAGAAAATTTATACTAAAATGTAAATCAAGTAAAAGTGTGCTTTTTTAAAATTAAAACTATCGATATTTTTTCTGATAAACCTAGAATAACGTTTCGGAATGATCGTATGATGTAACCTACAATAATGGTGGTATTTCAATGTCCTCTATCACAAGGTCTAATAATATTAGGCCTTGCAACTATTAAATACACTGTAAAAAAATCCGTTAAATTTATGGCAAATTTACAGCACTGCTGACAGCAATGTTGTCAGCAATTTTTACCGTAAAAATTGCAGTAAAATTCGATTTTTTAAAAAAAATTGTTATTACATTTGATTTTACTGCAATTTTTACAGTGTATTTGGCTAATATTTAATATTTTTTCTACTAGATTTCTTTATATATGTATATATATGTATCTCAATGCTCTACAGTGAATATTTCTTTTTTCCTTTTACACTTTTTGAAATTCACCCCAATCCCCTAAAATGACGACTTGGTCACAAGTTTTTATCGTTTATTCTGGTGTTTGACATAAATTTGAGATGAAAGACTTGCTTAAAAAAAAAAATATTCAAAAGTCTAATATCACACCAATTAGATGGATGATTTATGTCTTCGATCACTTGAAAAATATTTTCGTATTTTTATTTTTAGTCAAATGTTTATGAAGTGTAAAAGGACTTGTATAAGGGTAGCTAGCAAACAAATAAAGAGATCCCACATAAAATTTTGCAGAAAATTATCGCAATACTACTAATTGTAGCGACTCGGATGTATAGCATCCGAGTTTTCTTATTGCTATTTCAGAAAATTTAACCGCCACCTTATTTATTTTCAGAATTATGTTGTTAAATAATACAAAGGAGATCGCATCAGATTTTGTCAGCAGTTAAGAGGTTAAAATGTCCGGACAACTCGACAAATTGCTTTAATGTAATAAACGGTGTCTCAGAACAAAAAATAATTTCTGTGATTGCTTTTCAATCTAAACTAGTTATTTTAGATAACGTATTATTTCTTTTAATTATCATTGTTAGAATTTTGTAAGGATCTGTATAATGATCGTTATCATTATCACAATTGTCTCCTTTGAATTTTATGTATAAAATATTTTTATTTATTCAAAATTTATGAAAAATTTATGGGCAGTTTTTATATTACAGAAAAGGTAAATATAACATTTAATAAATGAAGGAAAAATTGACAAAAAATAAAGAAAATGTAATTGTTAAAGAAATTTTGTTTTTTTAGTGTAACCATTAACAATACAAAATCATTTAATAAATTTATAATTAAAAAAGAAAAAAAAAAGGGAAAAAGGTGTACATGGAAAAATAATTATTCCAATTCTTTGATACAACCATTAACAATGGAAAATCATTTAATAAATTTATAATTAAAAAAGAAAAAAAAGATGTACATGGAAAAATAATTATTCTAATTCTTTTAATACAACCATTAACAATGGAAAATCATTTTCGTTTAAAACAATTCAAACAAAAGAAATTAAAACGATAACAACCCTGCACAGAAAATGGATGAAGTAAAAAACGAAAATATTTTCCGAAATTCGGCAGATAAAAAAGAAGAAAAAAAAATATGAAAGGAATCTATAGATTATTGGTAAAGGAAATTCCTTTCAAAAAAATTTCCAAAATTTTCATTATTGGCAATAGCTTTTATATTAAAATCATTGAAGGATCATACTGTATCTTTTCAAGTGGAGATCATTTCATCCTTTTTAAAAAAGATATTTAGCATCATAGAAAAAAAAAATAATAAAAGAATAAGAAAAGAATTTCGCTTTGCTGGCTCTTCTGCAGATCTGAAGCGCAAGAGCATTTGTGAGGCCTTATTATTTGCTTCTTCAAAGAAGAGTAGTCGTTAAAAATGGAGTGAATTCAACAGGTGATACCTCATAGAGAGCCCGTGCTGAATAATTTAGCTTTACCCAGGAGCAAGAAATATAAAGATAAAATGAAACAAAATGGATGCGCCTACTGGGTCTGAGTATTTCTTGGGAAATATGATGAATACAGCCCATTTGGTGGAGGAAAGTAAGATATCTCAATAGGAGGGTAAAACTTTAATTTTTGATGCATAATGTGCCGCTATGGGTTCGGATGTATTTTAACTGGAGCAAGACTTTGGAGTATTCATCGTGAAATAAAATGAAGCAGATGCTTCTTGACACATTATTCATGGTATATTAAGACTTTTGAAGACTATATGGAAATGCGGCTTTGTGTCTTCAGATTACAACATAGTCTCTGTATTTAAAGATACTACATTGGTAGGTCCCTTATAAATTTATTTTACTGCAAGATGAAATATAAAAAAAGCATCTATACAACAATATTGGGCCAATATTGTTTACATTATCTATATCTTGACCAGTATTGTAAAGATTGCCATGGAATTTTGCCCAAATGTCAAATTGCATATACATTTCTCTAATATTAGTGGGGCATATTTAGCTATTTCTTTGACTAAATTGGCCTGAAATATTATTCAATATCAGCAAGTTCACTTATTTTTGTGTGGTTATATGGTCACTTACGATGTTCAGCTTATGAGTATAAGCTTGTTGGAAATGGACTTGAATGAATCAAGGAAAATAAGAGTGGAGTTTTTCGTTTTTGAGATTTGGAATCCGTACAAACTGTCACATGTTCAGAGGATTGGTGATTTTTCTTTTACATGAAAGTTAAATCTGTATAATTGAATAAAATAAATTTCAAAGTCCATAAAATCTCATCTATCTAAAGACATTTAACATAATTTTGAATACTTGACGTATTTTCAGCAACTGTTTTTCGTTCAAATATATGGTTTAAATAAAACCGGTTATTTTGAAAAACAGTTGAACTTGAATTTGAGATTCGTAGTGTTAGTTTCATTACATTCATTCGTAGTTGTGGTGGTTACTCGATAACCCCCCCCATATTTTTAGTTTAATTCAATTTCATTATCTATTTTATTTCCTATCATCTCTTTTTTATTCATGTTCTCAATTTAAATATCATTTCGATTTCGTTTCTTTTGATAGTGTCGCCTGTAATGTTTTCTTCTTTACTTAGCTTTCGAATGTTCCAAGCCGGTAAAATCTTGTTTTGAAATCATTCCTTCCGGTTTAGAAAACCTTCTAGAACAATCGAGTTGGTTCTATGGGTGGAACTTCCGTTTATTCTCGCACGCCCCTTGGCCTATCAAATTAAATTCCGCAGGTGACGTGTTTTAAGCCGTTGAGTGCCTGGCCACCTGCTTTGGCCTTCCTTCTTTAAGTGTTTATCAATTCTTTCCTTATTAAATTCATATTTCACCATACTTTGTATCGTAACTTGGCTTAATTTTCCTCGCTCCCCTCTTTCGAACGTCGCCAACTTGGCGTATGCCTGGTTTACAGTAACCCTAGTTCCTTTTCCCTCCTGACTCTCCGCCGTCAGAGAGGTTGCGCAGTTGGAACTCAGCCGAGATGGATGCTGTTGGGTGAACGATGTGCCGATGAAATTTAGCGGACACCGGGGCAAGTGTGCGCCACCCGAGGCCGTTGAGCGTAACCGTTTTTTTTGTTCTACACTGACCATACAAGGGCTTCGCAAGGATGTTTTTTTTTAACGCGGCGAGGAGTTAAGCTCCTTCCACCACATCCTGAATCCTATGGTTTTACTTCTTTCTGGCTACGCATGATGCTTTAAGGGTTGTCAATAGTTATTCTCAAAGAAATTTATTCGTCAATCTTTCATCATATTTCTCCAACCGATTTTTCATTTCTTCAACGTTTTTAATAAATTCACTTTCCCTCTGATAAAAATGCTGAGGTGGTGATTCTTACTCAAAAATGAAGATATCTCATACATAATTTTTATTACAAATTCAAGCCATTTTCATCTTATGTTATTCGGTCATAAATATATATTTTTATTTGAATATGGAACGGCGCCCCAAAGGCAAGTATTGAAATATTTATGTGTGATTTGTCCAGGCATATTTTGAAATAATATTTGATTGTTATTCTGAAAAATGAAGTCATCTTTGTTTCAATTAAGAAAAATGTTTATTCATCTTATGGAAATGCATACCAAAATATATTGTGAAGAAGAATATTGTTATAGAAAAATGTCAACTAATAATATATCATATTTGTGAAAGTTTTTGCAACAAAAATAAATAATAATTTCTATTTATATGAGAAATGCGCATGAAACAAAGTACATACATATACATATTGAATATTCAATGTTTGAAGAAGTGCTCATATGATATTAAATAAAATATTTGTTCTCTCCAAAAAATATTATCTTCATTTGTCTCCTAATACCTGTGCATTTATATACCTGATTTCGATCATCAGTACCCAAGAAATTACAGGTAACTTTTATTTTTATCATTATTTTTATTCTTACAACTTTGTTTTGAATTTTTATTCATCAATGGTTAAAGTTTGCTATAATTTAGGAGAGCTATAATGGTAGTCTTTTTTTGGGTCGTTTGCTGGCCTACATTCAACGCAATGTTACTCATAAAATTAGTACGATCACTTAGCCTACTTCTGAGTTGAAACAAAATAAACAAGTGTTTCTCATCTCTTCTTCTCTTTTAAACACAACAGTGCAACTTCCTTTGGTGCAGTGACCAACGCTTATCCATCTATTTTCCTTTGCTACCATTGTATTTTCGTTATATATACATATTTTCAACAAAAAAATATATATATATATCTTCATCATCTTCAATTATATTTTCATTGTCTTCAAATTATTTCTTCATGCAATGATCAATATTTTATAATTATATTTTATTAAGTGTGGTACAATAAATAAATACAATATATGTTGATTTTATGCTGAAATAATATTTTTCTGGAGCAGTGCAGTATATATATAACATAATTTATCAATATATTTTTTCTTGCCATGATATAATTTATAACTAATATATATATTATTTAACGGAGGTGCTGGTAAATATAATTCATAATGCTGACATAAATTAATCTCTTCTCATAAATATAAGAATATATGTTTTGAGCCATATGATATATATATTTACATAAAAGTTTTTGGGCCATGTTATTTTGATCGGATGATAAGAAAGATATATTTGCATTTTTTTTTCTCTTCGTCATATATTTGTTATTCTTTTTAATATATAAAAATGTTCTATAACGTAAATGAAATTCGTCAATATTTTTTTAAATAATGGGTCAATTTATATATTATTTATTATAAGACCAGTCTATAACCTAATTTATCCTGTCATTTATTGAGCTCTCACTTTAATTATCTCATCATGCCACCCAAGTCAAAATTAAATATTGCAATTCAGCCTTTCGACGGCAACCCTCAGACTGTGGAATTTTTCTTTGATCAATTATCTGATATACAAGAGTTAAATAATTTTACAGATAAAGAACTGTTTGTTCTTTTCAAATCGAAACTTGAGGGCAGCGCCTTACTCTTCTTTCTTGAAACTCAGTCACAGTTCAAGAACTCTAATTTTCATGACATTCGGAAAGCCTTCATAGACTATTTCTTACCTTAAAAAAAAACTGTTTCTCTTAAATCCTTGCAGAACTTAAGTTTAGATTCAAATGAGTCAGTCAAAAATTTTGCGTTTCGGTTGGATAAACAACTTCGGCTTGCATACCCTAAATTAGATCCTCCTGCTCTCAATTCATTAAAGTTCACTCATTTTCTTGAGGCCTTGCCGAAACAAATTAAACGAAAAATCCTTGAAGAAAATATTTCTTCTTTTGAGTCAGCTCTTGAACGAGCAAATTTTCTTCAAGACATATACGACTCTCCCCCTAAAAAATCTTATGAAAATTATAATCAAGCCTATTGTTTGGATACTGAAAAAGTCCATGATAATTCTATTTCTTCTAACAATGTCCTTCATAAGACTCCTATAAAACATACGAAGGATAAAGTTTATCTCAATTCTCAAACTAACTACTCACCTTTACATACTCAAAAGGACAGTTCTCATGCTTCTCGTAATTTTAAAAGAAAACCTAGAACATATTCTCCTTCTCCAGATAGACACGAGGCTACAGATAAACGTAAAAATAATTTTCGTCAACGTAATTTTTATCGGAAACGTCCTTATCAACCCATCTTCGACAAATTTTCTCACAAAAAAAATCCTGCATCCTTTTATCACAAACGAGATGTTGTGCAGTGTGCGTTCTGTGGGAAATTCAATCATCGTATGGATACGTGCTACAAATTTAAAAATGTTATTAGTGCGTCTAATCAAAACTCGTCATCTCAATTTTCGTCTAACTCTCACAAAAGAAAAAACTATACCTCGTCTGATAATAAAAACAATGTTTATCATTTAAACAAATAAGGGAGACTGGTTCTACTGACCGCCTTCTCTCCCGTAATTCTCATTCAGGGTCAGTACACTTTGGTAACAAACACAAACAACAGTTTGACAAAGGCTCTTCAGTCACTTTAGTATCCTCCACAGCTGTCCAAACTTCTCCTGTGACACTTAAATCTTCATATTCATATAAGTCGTTGACATCCAAACAAAATCTTGAAGTTGATGATGATGTACAAGAAAACCATGTCATCTGTAGCTCATTTAATAATTCATATATTCCTCCATGCATTCTCATAAACATTCAACATAATGAGATTTCAACATTAATTGATACGGGATCAAGTTTGTCTCTGTTGGATCAGGAATGCTTTAATAGCATTAAATCCAGGCTTCACTACAAATTCTTGTCCCGAAACGTATCTGTAGCTACTATAAATTCCAAAGTTTTTTTCAAAGGCTGCATAGAGATTGCGTTTAAAATCGATAAATTTTTCTTTCATCATGTCTTTTACCTTACAAAGATACAAAATGTCCATTTTCAAGCCATACTTGGATTTGAGTTTATCAACAAACATTCTATTACCATTTCACCCAGCTTTAAGTCTATTTTGATTAAAGACAAACATATTCCTTTTCACAGTTATAACGAATCTCCTACTTGCTATTTTATGAATTCTGAATATACTTGTGATAATTCAAATGTGCCATATTCTTTAGTTGCACACAAAATGCCTTGGTATGAAAATTCTATACCAAATAATCTAAGTAATGGCATTTATTCTGATAATATATGTGCAAATTATAATGACACAAATTTACAATTAGTCAACAATTATACAACCTATCCTTACAATTATAATTTTCAAAATAATGGTTTGTTTACAAATAATGTTGTTAACACTGCTATGAATTTTCATAATCCTTATATTGATGGTAATTTTACTTATTGTTTTCCAACTGATTATGGTAATGGTGTGCACTATTTATCTACTGATAATAATATGCCTGACAAAAATGTTCCACCTGAAAATAATAATGATGGTAGTTATGTTGGTGAAAAGCAAACTCAGTTAAATATTGGTAATAAAATTTTGGTAAATTCCAATATGGTACAATTACTCAATAGAGAATTAATCCCTCCTAATTCTTTTGTTTATTTACATGTTAAGTACTTGAATCCTCCATCTGAATATTTTATTTTCAAACCCAATTTAAAAAATAAAGGTCTTGTGTTACATGAATCATTGCACTCAAAATCTTCAATTCAAAATGATTTATTTTTGGTTGTATGTCAGAATATATCAAAGCTGGATATTCATTTAAATAAAAATTCAATTATTGGCGAATGTATCAATGTAGATGAGAAAGATATTGAGGAATACTCTTTTGATTTAGACTTTGAAAATGAATATTGCAATTTAATTTTACCATCTGAAGAGATTAAGAGGAAACGAATTCAAGAACTGTCTCCAAATGACTTTGATTTAAAACCTTTACCTCCTCATGAAAGGGAATCTTTAACAAAATTATTATGTAGTAAAGCTCTTGCTTTTTCAAAATCTCTTGACACTTTAGGTCATACTGACCTGGTAAATCCTCAGTTCACAATGCTAAATTCTCATCCAGTCAAAACTCTACCTTTTCCTGTTCCACAGGCACTTGAGCAAGAAGCTCTTGACCAAATTAATCAAATGTTAAATGCTGGCATTATTGAGAGATCAAATTCATCTTGGGCGTGTCCCATGCTTCTTGTTAAAAAGAAGAGAACTGATATGTCAAAGCCTCAAAAATATCGTTTGGCTCTAGATTTAAGATTATTAAATTCCATTATAATTCCATCTTCATATCCTCTTCCTAGAATTCAAAATCTATTGGTGCAATTATCAAAATTTAAGTATTATACTACTCTTGACTTGCCCTCTGCATACTGGCAGATTGCTGTACCTAAAGATATGCAAGATAAGCTCAGTTTTACTACTCCATGGGGAATTTTTACCTATCTGCGTCTCGTATTTGGCTTAAAGACAGCTGCAAGTACCTTCCAACAATTAATTGACTCAGTTATTCAATTATCTCAAATTGATTCCTGTTATGCATATCAAGACGATATTGTAGTTGGCGCTAATTCATTTGAAGAAATGTCCATGAAACTCACAAAGCTATTAGACACTCTGATTGCTAATAACATTACTCTGTCTCCTGAAAAATGTGCCTTTATGCAAACTAGTATTAACTTTTTGGGTTTCGAACTCACAGATCATAAAATTCTTCCTATTACAAGTAACATTTTAAAAATCACTTCTTTTCCAACGCCTAAAACCAAGAGGCAAACGAAAAGCTTTATAGGTTTGTGTTCCTTTTATAGGTCAATTATACCTAATTTTGCTAAATTGATTACTCCTCTCATCGAAGTCACCAAGCCTAAAAATAAATTTTCTTGGAAAAATGAGCAAGAAAATGCATTTAAAAATTTACAAAACATATTTTTTCAGAAACCTATGCTCAATCTTCCTAAGTGGAATGAAACCTTCTATGTTAATACAAATGCCTCAAAGACAGCAATATCAGCTGTTCTTATGCAGAAATTTGATGGTGAACTTAAACCAATCTCCTATTATTCCAAAACACTATCTCAGTCAGAAAGACAGTATCCTGCCATCAAATTGGAACTTTATTCCATTTACAAAGGCATAACAGCTTTTAAATATTATATTTTTGGTCGACCCTTTATTCTAGTATCTGATGCCAAACCTCTTAATAATTATAAAAAGGCTACATCTCCAGCTGATATTACTACTCGATGGTTGTTAGAACTATCAGAATACTCGTACACATTCCAACATGTTCCAGGCAAAGAGAATGTGTTAGCAGATTTTCTAAGTAGAACACCTCACATTCCTACTGAAGATCTCAATAATAATCCTGATCTTATTTCTACACAAGAACCACTACCCATTGTGGACAATCAAAAAGATTTACATAATGAATTTTCTCACTTTCCATGTGGTTTAGTTGACAAAATCCACCACACATGTCATCTTCAAAGTGACTCTTCACCTCCAAATAATGATAATAATCAAGATCCATTATTAGAAATTCTTGATCACACCATCTTCTCTGAACAACAAAAAGACCCAAAAATTAAACAAATTTATGAAGATCTTAAAAATAACAAGAAATCTAAAAGTTTAAATGGCTACTATATTAATCCAAGTAATGAGTTACTTTGCTACAATGGTCATTTTTCTTCTGAAGATATTGAGCTACACAAAGCTGTTTTACCTTTGTCACTTAGAGCAAAAGCCTTAAGAATTGCTCATATTACTCATACTGGAATTCATAAAACCATTGTTAATTTAAAGAAAAGATTTACCTGGAAAACCCTTGTTTCAGATACCATTAATTATGTCAACTCTTGTGAAATCTGTTTGGTAAACAAAAATCATGAAAAAAACACTGCTCCATACCTACCTGCACCTCTTCCAACTGCTCCCAATCAAAAAGTCTCTATGGATTTACTCGGCCCATTGAGAAATCGTCAATATGTGATGACTGTAATAGATCATTTTTCTCGTCATTTAGAATTATATGCCTTGAATAATATCAGTGCTGAGTCTGTTACAAAAGCTTTATTACATTACATTTCCACGCATGGAAAACCCGAATTAACGCTCACTGATCATGGCTCTCAGTTTACTAGTGACATGTTTTCTTATTTTAATAAAAAGCTTGGCATTAAATTAGAACACAGTTCTGTAGCCCATCCCCAGGCCAACGGATTAAGTGAACGAGTCAATTCTCAAATAAAATCGTCTGTGAATACAATGGCTTCACAAGGATGTGATATACCAACTGCTCTAAAAATTCACCAATCCATATATAATGCTACACCTCATCCAGCTACAAAATTCACTCCAAATCTTCTTCATTTTGGAAGAGAAATAAATGACATTTATTCTAACTACAAAACTCAAGTGTCATGGAAAATTCTCAATACTGCCTATGAAATTCATAAGTTAATGGATGTTATTGAAAAAATATACTATCAAGCTTACAAGAATAACGAATCTTCTAGACAAAAAGTGTACCAAAAATCGAGAGAAAAATTAAAATTTGCCAACATCAATGTTAATGACATTGTGTACGTAAAATTTCCCACTGTGTTTAACAAAAAGGTACAAGGCCCATACGTGGTAAAGAAGATAATTTCTCCTGTACTCATTCAAATTCAAGATTCCAATAATAGTCACGCTTCACCAATGTTGATTCACACTAATCGAATCTTGAAGCTTCAAAAGAGAAATGAAGCATTACAATATCCTTCAGTTTCTTCTAACAATGCATCACATGATCAAACTCCTGTTGGTAATACATCTTCTACTCCTGTGAGACAACACTCTCCTACTCAAGTTTCAAATCATGATGCTGCTTGTAACACATCTCCTCAAATCCTTTCTTCTTCTAAGTGCCAACAAACATCTTCATGTTCAAGTAAATCAGTACTGTCACAAGCTCCTCCTGATAGCACTCATACTGGTGTTAAAAACAAGTCTACTCAATATAAAAATTATGATCTTCGCCCTCGCAATCATAAATTGTATAAAAAAATAAACTAATCTTCTTTTTCCTTTTTCAGGATGACTCTTGATTTGTAGTATAATCAGTTAATACTAGTTAGACTGATATTCCAGTAAGAAGAATGACTGTGTAATGTTTTTTATTTTCCCTCCAAGCTGCAGGCAGCTGTTGTTATTTTTTTTTTCTCTCTTCTTTATTTAAGTCTTCTTCTCCTTGGAGCAATACAACAGTCATCCTCCTGATGTATGTATGGTTTTAAATATCTTTATTATTCTCTGTATTCATTTCCAAGCCATAATTATTGTAATAAGTATATATGATCTCATGTATGCCATACACTACTACTTTTAATCTTACAAGGTCTTTAATTGCAATAGTTGGTGCTAAAGTTGAGAAAGAATTTATCCTTTTATTTGCTTGTTCTAATATTATGTCATTATTTAAAGTTATTTTTTTGTGACAAATGTTTATTCTAATAAGAAAGGTGGAATTGTAATTGATGCAAGGTAAACATGAATAAGAGTACTCATGAAATTATTTTTCCCTATTGTGACTTCTCTTTACAATGCATCCATGCTCTAACATTTAACCTCATTTAACAAAAAATAAAAGTGCATGATAAACTTATGCATATTAATATTTTTTTCTCTTATTGTTCAACTATAGAAAATGAATGACTCACAATAAGTATTATATTTTTTTTTGTATACTTCTGAGTATTTATACTTTGGATCCAAAGAGGTTGGTTGAGTCAATATATATTTATATAAAGTAAATATTTGATATATGACAAATACAAAAATGATCACTTATTTTTTTCAAAAGTGTTTTTAAACATATTCAAAAGGTCTTATATAAATTCTTTGACATAATTGATTTTTGTTTGTAAGTTGACATTATCAAGTCATATACAAGATTGACATATTCATATAAGTTCCTTTTATCAGAATATAAATATCTTATGTTTTATGCTTATTTTGAATGAAGTATAGTATTAAAAGTATTTATGCAATTATTGTCAATTTATGTTAAAAGTGTTCAAGAATATTCTTTTATGAGAGTATAAACAAAGGCTATTTGAAATTTTTTATATTCATTTTGAAGGTGTTTTTATTGAAAAATAACATTCTATTTTTTTCTACCAATTTACATATGCCTTTTATTTGGAATTTGTTATATTTTCTTCTTTGAAAATGTTGTTATTGAATGATGCTAAGATTCATCAGTTAAGAGTAGTTAGAAGCTTAAAAAGCTATTATACATTGATATATGTACATTTTACGAGAGTCTAAATATCCTCTCTGTACCATTTGTATGTATTCTTTTCAGAAAATTTTCAACTTACAAATTTATTCAATTTTATCATGTCATTTGAAACCAGCCATTTTTATATACAGTTATAGTATAATTCATATACAGTTATAGTGTGTTTCATTTTATTGTCATCTGAAAATATACATATACATGTTGTTGTATTCTTAAATATTTTTACATATACTAAAGCATTTAATTATTATATTGCATTTTGCACAGCTTAACAAGAGACTCTTCATAGTTAAGGACTGTTGTTTCTGCAAATAGATATAGACTTTAATAATTTTTTTTGATATTTGAGAGATACTTATGGAAGAAACTCACCTTTTTGTATACCTTCCATTTTAACATTTACTATATTTGATGTAGTTACATAAGGATTACTACCATAATAGTAATTATTTTTATTATTTAATTATCATGTAAAACAATTATTTATATTCATATAACTATTTCTGATACATTTATTTTGTGTAATTATTTTATATCTTTGTACATGTTTTAGAAAATATTGTCTCGATGAAAAAATTGTTACATTTTTGTCATCTCACCAATATTTTCTTTTGGGGAGCCCCGGGTAAATATGTGGTGGTTACTCGATAACCCCCCCATATTTTTAGTTTAATTCAATTTCATTATCTATTATATTTCCTATCATCTCTTTTTTATTCATGTTCTCAATTTAAATATCATTTCGATTTCGTTTCTTTTGATAGTGTCGCCTGTAATGTTTTCTTCTTTACTTAGCTTTCGAATGTTCCAAGCCGGTAAAATCTTGTTTTGAAATCATTCCTTCCGGTTTAGAAAACCTTCTAGAACAATCGAGTTGGTTCTATGGGTGGAACTTCCGTTTATTCTCGCACGCCCCTTGGCCTATCAAATTAAATTCCGCAGGTGACGTGTTTTAAGCCGTTGAGTGCCTGGCCACCTGCTTTGGCCTTCCTTCTTTAAGTGTTTATCAATTCTTTCCTTATTAAATTCATATTTCACCATACTTTGTATCGTAACTTGGCTTAATTTTCCTCGCTCCCCTCTTTCGAACGTCGCCAACTTGGCGTATGCCTGGTTTACAGTAACCCTAGTTCCTTTTCCCTCCTGACTCTCCGCCGTCAGAGAGGTTGCGCAGTTGGAACTCAGCCGAGATGGATGCTGTTGGGTGAACGATGTGCCGATGAAATTTAGCGGACACCGGGGCAAGTGTGCGCCCCCCGAGGCCGTTGAGCGTAACCGTTTTTTTTTGTTCTACACTGACCATACAAGGGCTTCGCAAGGATGTTTTTTTTTAACGCGGCGAGGAGTTAAGCTTCTTCCACCACATCCTGAATCCTATGGTTTTACTTCTTTCTGGCTACGCATGATGCTTTAAGGGTTGTCAATAGTTATTCTCAAAGAAATTTATTCGTCAATCTTTCATCATATTTCTCCAACCGATTTTTCATTTCTTCAACGTTTTTAATAAATTCACTTTCCCTCTGATAAAAATGCTGAGGTGGTGATTCTTACTCAAAAATGAAGATATCTCATACATAATTTTTATTACAAATTCAAGCCATTTTCATCTTATGTTATTCGGCCATAAATATATATTTTTATTTGAATATGGAACGGCGCCCCAAAGGCAAGTATTGAAATATTTATGTGTGATTTGTCCAGGCATATTTTGAAATGATATTTGATTGTTATTCTGAAAAATGAAGTCATCTTTGTTTCAATTAAGAAAAATGTTTATTCATCTTATGGAAATGCATACCAAAATATATTGTGAAGAAGAATATTGTTATAGAAAAATGTCAACTAATAATATATCATATTTGTGAAAGTTTTTGCAACAAAAATAAATAATAATTTCTATTTATATGAGAAATGCGCATGAAACAAAGTACATACATATACATATTGAATATTCAATGTTTGAAGAAGTGCTCATATGATATTAAATAAAATATTTGTTCTCTCCAAAAAATATTATCTTCATTTGTCTCCTAATACCTGTGCATTTATATACCTGATTTCGATCATCAGTACCCAAGAAATTACAGGTAACTTTTATTTTTATCATTATTTTTATTCTTACAACTTTGTTTTGAATTTTTATTCATCAATGGTTAAAGTTTGCTATAATTTAGGAGAGCTATAATGGTAGTCTTTTTTTGGGTCGTTTGCTGGCCTACATTCAACGCAATGTTACTCATAAAATTAGTACGATCACTTAGCCTACTTCTGAGTTGAAACAAAATAAACAAGTGTTTCTCATCTCTTCTTCTCTTTTAAACACAACAGTAGTGTTAGTTACATTAGGTTTTGCTCCCTTGATTAATATCACCCCTTTATTAATTTCCAATTTTTTTTCTTTCTTTCTTTCTTTTTTTTTTTTTTTTTTTTTTTTACAATAAAAATTCAGTGTCCTGTTGAATGTCTTACATGGTAGACCAAAGGATACCGGCGCAAATATGATACATACTCAGAAAAAAAAGATAAAATTATCACGAATTTGCTCTTGAATTAGCCCTTTAAGTTTTTGGCACGTAATATTCCGTTTACTAAGCTCCCCAGGTTTCACTGCAATATAAACAATATTTAAGATAATATGATTCGATAAATTTAAAGAAATTATCCTTGCTTTCAAGTATTATTAATACTCTCAAGCATTAAATTCACATTTGTAATTAAGTTTTATATATATATATATATATTGTATTCATATTATTCTTTTTTCCTTCCATGTTCAATGTACTATAAGTTATTAAATTCAATGGTTAATTTCAATTGGTTAATATTGTTTACTATAATTCAATTTAATTCTTTTATTGATAAAATCCATTGGTGAATCTTGTCTACTTTTAATGGTATTATATTAGCATTCAAATTATTATGCTGCTCCGCGCGTGTAATTATGAATGTATACAATTTGATATTTAATTGATATCTTTTCATTTTGAATAGTCATAATGAATTTTTTCCTATTGTGGTATCTTATATATAATTAATATATAACATCTGTTGCTAATAGCAGTTTTATAAATATGGTGCGCATAGGTAATTGCTGCTATCCGCATAACCTTTGTGTATTGTCTGTGAGATTTCTACAATGTAGTTTTCCGTTACCACTTAATAGGATTTCCATTAAGAGTTGCAAATCGTTTCATCATGAATATTATATATGGTATTTTTATAATATTTTAACTGTTAATTTTGCTATTATGTTTAATTCATTGTCTTGATATATGGTATATTAAATGTCATAATCAATATTCATTATTTATTATTTTTTAATATTAAAGTAATACATTGAAATTATCATTATTTATTATTTTTTTTTTATATTAAATAAATACATTGAAATTATGATCAGTTAAGCCTATGTGAAATGTAGTAACAATGTGAGGATTGTGCTGAGATGTTAATTGGATAAGTTTGTGGATTATTATGTACGGTGATTTTTTCATTTTTAAATGAGTCGATTTTGTGATTTTGCATTTATTGTACTGTGAGTACTATGATTCCTTTTATATGTGGTGTGGGTTGGTAGTATTATGGTCGTGTATTGTTTCCTTTTGGAGGTTTGAGTATTGCTTTAAAGCTTTGTACATACTGTATCTATTTTCATTTTATAGTTGTATTATTCTAGATCCTTTTCTTTAGTAAATTATATTAGTCAAGATACTCGATTATTTAACAGTAATTTTTCTATTTTTATCTTTTTATTATATTTGTATTTTTCTTATATTATGGCAGTACTTAGTAAAAATCTCGATCCTGGCAAGATACACAATGCTTCTTTGCAGTGTAGTGCCCGGTACAGGAGCAATAATAGGGTTACTCCTGGACCGTCATCCAGTTTCCATATACATGCTCCTCCTCCTCAATTATATTTTCAGAAATGTTCTGATATCCGATGTAAAACTTGTCCATCTGCTTCTCAGTCACAAATCGTATCAGATCCTCATATTTCTATTTTTTGTAAGGCTTTTAATGTAATTTATAGTATAAAGTGTAACATTTGCAATTTGAAATATATTGGTGAAACTTCTGGTCCTCTTAATATACGCATGAATCAACATCGGTCAGATTCTGATAAAAATTTAGCAAAAAATATACAGTCTACAGCTGAAATACAGCATTTTCATAAACATAAATTTAAAAATACTACTATTGAAATAATACAAATTCAGAAAAATAAATCTGAGCGTCTCTATTTAGAGTCTTCATATATGAAATATTATAATACAATTTATCCTTATGGTCTTAATAGTGAGGTTTTTAAAAGATCTGATAAAGTTTTTTCATCTATAAATGATACTACAGATTATTCTCCCATTTATCATAGTTTAAATCATCTAATAAATCCTAAAACTACACGTAACAAAAGAGGTAAAGGTTCATCTTCTAGTATTACTCCTAAAAACATTATAATTCAACAAATTAATAATCTGCATCGTAATTATTTAAAAAATTACAATTGGTTTCTAATACGTAAATATATTTTTGGAATAAAAAAGAAACATATAGTACAATATTTAAATATTTTTCTCAGTAAAACTTACTCTAAACATTTTTCAGATGTTTTTTATGATCTCATTATGACTCGTGTCAACCTTTACAATATAAATTTACTAAAAAAACCTAAAAATCTACATACTAATACTCAAATGGTAATTACTTTTTCTAATCCAATATTTAATAAAATCAATATTAATTCCATATTAAATGATAAAAACTGTCAATTTCCTATTAATAATATTCATATTTCTAAAACCTTTAAGTATCCCATATCTATCGGCAGAACGATTTTTAACTATAATTCTTTCGCTAAATCTTCTTTTGATGCTAGTACTTTACCCTGTAAATGCAATGACCCCTCTCTACAAAAATATATAAATAAAGATCATGGACATATTATTACTGGTAATCTTAATCTTGTAGATGATTTACAACTTAGAAGAATTATGGGTTATGGGACCAAGTACAGGATTCCATCCAAATTAAACATTAAATCTCTCATAAAACAATTTACATATGATATAGATATATTTATTTATAAACTTGCAATTTATTATAATAAACCCATTGAATATTTTAATCAATGGAAAATATTAGTTATCGATAAATTAACCAGGTCCTTAAAATATAATATTTCACACCTAGAATATGTAAATACACAGCATCTGTTTAAGCAAATCAATAAATTACAACAAAACTTTGTAATAACTTATGTTGATAAATCTCCTAATAATTATGCCATTATTTGTAAATCTTATTCTCATCAACTACTTAAATCTAGTATATCTAATAATAACACATTCCAAAAAATTAATGATAACTTACTTGCCAATAATCGTAAAATTAAAGGATTCTATAAATTATTAGACATTAACCCTACTAACTTTAAATATCCTTATCTAGTCCTTATACCCAAATTTCATAAGCATCCTGTTAAATTCAGAACTGTTACAATTGGTTGCAATACTTATAATAATGCTGCTAACAAACTTCTATTAGTAATTCTTAATCAAATATATAATATTACAAAAAAAAGTGATAATATACATTGCATAAAAAATAGTTATGAACTGGTCCATATTATGAAAAATCTTAAATGTATAAAAAATATCACTACCTATGATTTTAAAGATTTATTTAATAATATCGATTTATCGGATTTACATAATATCATAAATGAGCTTTTTAAAAAATATCATCACGAGTTGGATATATCACATAATATTGATTCTGATTACTTTCATACCTTAACTAATTTCATTATCTATAATAATTTTATCATGCATGATAACAATATATATATTCAAAATGTTGGTATACCACAAGGTGGTAGTACATCTAGTGTATTATCTGACTTATACTTATATTACTATGAACGTCATTATTTAAATAATAAAATACATTTATATCGATATATAGATGATGTAATTTTAATTGATACTGATAACACCTGTTTATCTCAATTCCCTGTTGATTATCCTTCTAATCTAGAACTTTCAAAAAACCTACTTTTTAATAATACAATCAATTTCTTAGATATTAAAATTATATTAAAAGAGAACAAATTTATAACTGATATTTATGACAAAAGGAAAGAATTTAATTTTAAAGTTAATACCTTTACTAATTTTAAATCATGTCTTCATAATTCTGTATATCGTAATATAATACTTAACCATTTATATAGAATAAAATGTCTATGTTCTTCCCATTTAATTAATACTAATATGAAAAAGCTTGTATATGATGCTATAAATAATGGTTATCCTAAAAAATTCATAAATTCTTTAATTTATAATTAGATATTACATGATCTTATAATTAATTCTTTGCGTAAAAAATGTACAAAAAAATTATAAAACATAAAAATAATAATAAAAAATTAAAAATGTTAAAAAGTAATAAAAATATATATATATAGGTTGGTTGGGTGGGTAGATGTTAGAGTACGGAGGAGGGTGGTGTTGTCTGGATAAAAACGCAAAGGTTATTTATTTATTAAAAAAAAAAAAATGAGAGTGGGTTATTTATTTTAACATATTTTAAAACTGTTTAATTTACACCAATATATGGATATTTGTCTAGTTATATCTATAATTAAATAGCTATATTTTAATTATCAAATTATTTTTAATGTTATTGATATAATTTTTGGTATTATTATTAATATTATTACTATTATTATTATTTTTTTATTCTTTAATTTTTATTATCCTATATTAAGATAATGAGTTTTTACCATGTAAAGTCACAATAAATGTTACTGATTAAAGTAACAATAATGTATTTTAAGTTATATGTTAATATGAATGTTATCTCTTAATTCTAATTTTAATCATTTTATTAATTTAATTTTATGTTAATATCGAATATTAATTATTTTTCCGGTTCAATTATATTTCCATTCTGCTTTATCTTTTTGTTTGTTATGGATAACTATTATTTTTACTTACTTTCAACTCCTTTTTGTAAAATATCTTTGTTCCTTGTTTAATAATTTGGTTTTTGTGTGATGGTATTCCCAAATTCGTATTGTTTTGCTTTTTCATGGCAAATACGAAGATGAAACCACACACTCCATTTGTAGTTCCAAAGTATTTGGGACCTGAAGATTCTGCTTTGGTTCTACAAATTTCATTTGTATTCATATTATTCTTTTTTCCTTCCATGTTCAATGTACTATAAGTTATTAAATTCAATGGTTAATTTCAATTGGTTAACCACTTAACCGGCGATGGGTATGGGGAAACAGTGCTTTAACCCCCGACTTATCTCGGGGCAGCCGGTGAAGTGGTTAATATTGTTTACTATAATTCAATTTAATTCTTTTATTGATAAAATCCATTGGTGAATCTTGTCTACTTTTAATGGTATTATATATATATATATATATATATATATATATATATATTTATCATTAAAAAATCAAATTCTTATTAATTATTAAAAAGAATCATATCTTTAAAAAAAATCATATTTTCTTATCATTTAAAATAAATGCAGAGAAAACACCATTAAAATTTTACCCTTTTGCAAGACCGTCAGAGGGTTGAAATTTTTATTTCGAAATGTATAAATGAAACAAAATTCATTTCAAATGTCAATTTATTCAGTTATTTTTACTACCAAGATAAAAATACAAACATATACGTGAACAAATGAAAAACCTCCAATTTCTTGCCTGACGAAACAGCTGTAAAATAAATATACTCATATATCAAAAACAACGTTATCCAGCATAAAATACACGTACCAGCAAATGGGCATAAACACTCTCTATATTTCGCATGCTCTTTCACACAATTCCCTTCAGAAATTTACATTCGAGTGCTGACTTTTTTGTTCAGTGTTTCAAACGACGATTTTTATCATTTTAGAACAGCTTTGCATTTTGCAGTGAGGTAAAATTTTGTTTTCGCAAAAGAAAAGGAAAGATCAAAGAACTGACAACTGGCTCCCTACCTCTCCTCTTATCCCTTCAGCAACATTAATAGAAATTATGAATGAATAACAAAAACAACTATCAAATAGGAATAAAAAAAAATGCAGTTGATTTATTATTAACAGGTATGAAAGTGGGAAATGAGAAAAAGATGGAAAATTTCCATCTATACAGTGGCATCAAACTCTTACAATTTAAGTGTCATTTGAACAGCTACCAACGGAATAAAATAATTTACAGTCCAACCTCGTTAAAATGAACACGCTTAACGTGAATTACTTTTAACACGAATTGTTTTCGCAATCCCCTATAAAAACAAATACAATGATTTGATACTGATGACACGAACAACATTTTGATTCCCCTTGAGGTTCATATTGAAAAGGTTCGACTGTATAACTGCACGTGTGATAGTTATTATTTTTTTTAACTTAGAAAGTATTAACAAAAATATTAATAAAGGTGTAAATCCAAATATATCTGATTAATTTATGTGAAATACCGTTATTAATTTTTCAAAACAAATTCTATTCCGAATGGTTTTGCTGTTAAATTTTGCCCCCCGCGCCCACTTAAAAAAAAAAAAATACCCGTGCTAAATTGATATTTTATTTTTCTTCAGAAATGGTATCACAGAAAATACCCAAAACTGTTCTATAAATAGCAACAAAATTCAATTCCAAAAGGAAAATTACCTTTCACTTTAAATTTTAAAAGTCTAAAAATAAAATTCATTCTTGAAAAACACTTTGAAAAACTTCATTTACACGACTTTCAGAAACTTATAAGATATAAATTCACCTTTTATTTTATGTCTCATTTGCACAACAATTCAAGAACAAACTGTAAGGGTTTAGACAAACAATATGTCAGATTACTAAATTTCCCTGCACATCCTCCACGCTCCCGATTATCCTTCCAAAATTTTGCATTTTTTCGCCAATCCAGAGAATGTCCAAAATTGCTTTATAAAAGGCTGAATCCCTCCTTTAGCAAAAGCTCTTTCTTTCTGTGTTAAATATCATTTCGTGATTTTTTTTTAAATTTTAAACTTTTAAATATCTTTACATTTTCAAATATAAATAAAACAAAATTCATCTAAATATTTCTTCGTTCACCACAGGAAATTAATGTAAAAAAGAAAAGCTAAAGCTCCAATATTCTCTGTGACTTATGCAATAAGTCACTTAGAAAGCTTATACAATAAATCTCTTATTTCAAAAATATTTTTATTTAAAATAAAAGATACTTACTAGCAAATTGGACAAAATTCTTCACATTTTTTTGCTCTCCACACGTTTTGTTGCAGAAATTTAGATTCTTTTGTTCAGTGTTTCAAAGAACAATTTTCTGAACAATGTTTTTTTTTTTCCATTTAAGAACAATTTAGCACTTTCCATTGGGATATAATAATTTTTAATTTTTTTTAATGCGTAAGAGAAGAGAAGATCAATGGATTGAAACTTGGTTCCGTCTATAATTTTGTTTGTGTTCTCTTAGGGACTGTGCAAATGTAACAATATAAACTTTCTGTTAATTTTGGACCCTATTCCTCCCCTTCCGATAATTATCATTCCTGAACCCCCCCCCCCCCCCCCCCCGTCCTTCCCGTAATAATATCGTTATCAAAGTATAAAAAAATTTGTTTATTTGATAATTTAGTTATTTTGTTCCGAGTTTTATACAAAACTGGTTAAATTTATATTTCGCATACTTTGTTGATACAAATGAAAAGAAGTTAATAAAATATCGCTTTATATCAAATAACACTGAAAAGAAATAATTACTATTTAAAATTATTCGATAATATCATTTTGTTACATAATGCATTCAACTATTCAACAGCAATAAATCTTGTTGCTCTTGCTCCGAATGGAGGGGGGATGGAAGGCAGATAGAAAATTTCTATCAACAAAATCAGTGGATAACATTATTTCTCTTTTATTTTTTAGTAAACAGATAATAAGCTGTATTTCAAATATACTTAACATATGGTTTCACGAACTGTATTATATACTCTTGCACACATGAAGATGAATAGGAATGTCAAACATTGGGGTATCTCATATTTTAGAATTAGATAACTTTATAATAATTTAGTAATTGCAATAATAACTTTGTATTCTCATAAAAATATATAACAGTCTAAAAAACTATAACATACTTATTTTGAATCAAAGATCATTTTAGAAATAAAAAGAGACAATTTTGATTGGATTAAAAAAAAAGATATCAGTTTCAAAAGGCAACCCTCCCCCCCTCCTCTAGAGATATCTTGTGATAGCATGTGCCAGTCTCTCCCGCCCCCCCCCCCCCCCAAATGACAACGTTACATATGCACAGCTCTTTATCGGTCGGAGTAATAAAACTATCATAAGCACAAAGACTGCTAATAGCTTTAAAAGTTTCCAAACATTTGTATTCAATTTTAACATTTCTGAAAAAACACACTGTTTGAAATGCGTACCTGTAACTGTAGAACAGAATATGTTGTAACTGCTGAAAATACGCAGCAAAAAACTACGTAAAGCAAGAATTAGAAACAGCTTGACAAATTGAATTTAAGGAAAACATAATTTATTGATTTATAAAAAAAAATTACATAAATTATTATCATTGATAAAAAAGAAAATTTAGTAGTAAGAAAACAAGTTGGAAATTGTACGTGAAGCGTAGCAAATGAGGTGCGTTCGTACGATTTAAAAATACACTGTATCACTCTCATATATCAATCTCATAAAATTATAAAATATTTAAAATGCGCACCAAATAATGTTCTCCCTATACCATTATGCAATGGAATACTTTTGTGTGGCCTTGTAAATCAATAACAAATATTCTTTGCACCACAGATAATGCAAAATATACATTATAATATTTACTTTATAGATGCATATCAATTTTATTAGGTTCGAATGAGTGTAACACCATTAAAATGCATTTGAGACATTTTTCCCCATTAACCGTAATGTAACGGAACACTTTTGATTGTCCCTGCAGTTGAACTATGCATAGGATTTTGGTAAAATTTGAAATAACTCGACAAAATTATGTAATAATTATGTATTTTAAATTTCAAACGATTCATTTGGGTAGTTTTTGCTTTGTTATATGCGGACAGACAGACAGACGGACGGACTGAGCGACAACAATAGGTGCTACATATTTACATAATTACGAACGCACCTAAAAAGTAGATTATTAAAAAGAAACTCGTCTGAATATCTATTCTGAAATACATACATAAACAATAGTCTGCAATTGCCTGCCTAACAAAGCAGTTTTCCTATGCAGAAGCAAATTAGGTATGCTTTTTGCAGAAATTTATACTTCTTAAAGGATGTATTTTTCTCTTTTGGGGTGATAAGGTATTTCTAAAATATATGTTTAATTATTATATAACGTTTTAGAATTTTATCGAACCTCTGTCGAATTGTGAGTAAGATTTTAACATTTCAAATAAAATTAAGTATATATTTTAGAAATATTTTATGAACTAAAAAAATGACATTTCTTTAAAAAATTTTCAATATTTTTTTTTCAAAACTAAAAAATAATAATATCAATGAATTGCCACTTTTATTCAAATAGTATATACAGATTCAATTAAATGCCGATCTCTCATTAAAATTATATCGCTCAAATCGATTATACCTGCAAATAAAATTGATTTAAAAATGTGATTGATTATAAAACATATTTCGAAATTTTATTTAGCTATAATTTACGGCAAAGACATATTTTTTCATTTATTGACCAGGAAAATAATCTTGTCATATATATATTGCACATGGGGGATGAATTATTACCTAAGAAAAGTCAAACATTTCAAGATAAATTCTTTTATCCTTTCATCTTAAATCTGATGTCAATTCTGTTTCATGGAGGCTGCTGACTTTCGGCCATCACCAAAGGTACGTCAATCAACATTTATAGACATCCAAAGAATGACATAGTGTCAACATAAGCGCTCAAGAAACGTAAGATGACTTGACTATAAGTATAATAAGAAAATATAGAAGTTGCTATATAGCTTTCCGAAGCCATTCTTAATAGATTTCTATCAAATAAATGTCCTTTTTTTTATTGTTTTGTGGAAAGTCTATGCAAGAAAGAATCAAAATATTTCAAGTAATTTAATTTATGGTTAAGATAAAAAATAGTTCAAAAAAAAAAAAAAACTTTCAAAAGAAAAGTTGTATTAAGTAACACACAATTGTGAAATGTGCCATTGAGCGTGGTAGCAACGACAAAAAGATAATTTTAAAGTTTAAATAAAAAATGCATCCGAATGATAAAAAAAAAAAAAATAATGAGAGAATATATAGTAACTCTGAATAAATAATAATAATAAAAAAAGAATTGATGGACTAGGCAAAGATAGATAGCAAAAATATTAAAATTAAAGCAGAATATATGACTCGATTTATCACTAGACTTTTTTTTTATTTCTGATGGTTTTTCAGCTATCCGGTTTGAGTAGAATTTCCCATGCAACTTTATCGGATTTCAGTTTTTATTGATCTAACTTTCAGAATAAAAAATGTGATATTTTTATTATTTTCATTGTCGAATTTTTATCACCAATGTTTCTTTCGCTTAGGGAATAGCACTTTATTGATATATTAGAATGGCTCTTTTTTTTTTTTTTTTTTTTCTAATATAAAGTAACTATTTAAGCGTTGCTCCATTTGTGGTCGATTTTTCTGTACGCGTAGTGCAATAAATTGAATCTGTATTAAAATGATCTTTAAAATTAATAATAATAAAATATTGTAAAAGTATTTATTTAAAATACGTTATAGTAAAATGCATAGTAAGGAGACTATTAACGGGAAATAAAGATATGTTGTCCGTTGTAAATTATTTTTATAGCACATTTACAATGTGAATTCTGGTTGTAGATTAATATTTTAAGGGTGTATTTAGATTCAAACCGCTTATTTTCAGATTTATTTTTCAATTCATTTTTGCTCTGAAATGCACCAAACTTTCAAAATCTCTTATTAAGAAACTACATTATGTTCCGTGTTTGTCATTTTTTTTTTATAAATGTAGAAAATATTTCAAAAATTTTTATCAAAGTTGCCAATTTGACCAGAAATTTCCCAAACCTGGAGATCTGGGAACGAAAAAATGATCGAACTGAGAAAATAATTGTTTAGAAATCAAATTCTAATTAATTTAGCGAAAAATTATTTCACACCGCATCTTATACATCCCTTCACAAATCACCCCAGCAAGTTTCGTGTTTTTACTTTTAAAAATGGGACTGAAAATTTATTGGAAAATTTCGAGCTGTTGAAGTTGAAAAATGATATTTTCGAATACACTCTTAACAAAATTGTTAGTCATGTTTTTTTAACATTTCCTATTTTCAATGTCGCGGCTAATAAGAAACCCGAATAATGCCAGTAATGCCAGGGAATATTACACCATTTGTACCTTGTCGTGACACACACTAACACCTTTCATGATACACTAGTGGTCGCGGCACACCATTTGAGAACAGCAGTTGAAAAGTTCTGTTTGTTTGGCCTAAATTACGGCGATTTTTTTCTCTTTTTTTAACAAAGAAAATAGATACAAACTTCGGAATTATTTCATTATATTTATTGACTATTATATATATTCAATCTTATCTATTCAAATTTTTGTGTGTGAAAAATATGAATAACACGCGCCGTCCTAATAGGAGTAGCTACATAGTGATAGCCGTGAAATTCCGTAAAATGGGGTGAATAGGAACGAAACTTCCCGGTCATACAAATAAATTCATTAAAAACATATGTGATGATATTTCTAGTTGCCAATTTTTTTATAAGAAGGCAATAACATCAAGAGTTGGGAAATTCAGTTTTGACAAATTGGCACCACTACTGGGGTATATAAAAAAAACTTCAACAGGATCCTGAAAAACCTCATTTTTTCAAAGTCTACAAAACTTTGTATGTAACTACAGTATTTTTCGTATTCTAAACCTAAGAGAGGGGATTTTTAATTAATGATATACCTGTAAACGATATGCTGTATTAAATTCTACTTATTTCTAAACTACATAATGAAAAAACGAAAAATGGCTTGTAACATCAGAGTTTTAATATTTACGGGGTGAATCGGAACACGTTTTTTCTCATGGTTTATTTTTCTATACAGTAATAGTTTCATTTAATATATGAAAAAATATGTATAAATATGTATTGTAACTATATTTTGTTTGTTCTAATTCCTTGAAGAGTTTAAAGGTGCCAAGAAATTACTTGGTTAAACAAAAAAGTCAACGCCTAATCCAATAGACATGGAACACACAATAAAAGAATTTAAAAATAGCAAATTAGTTCGAAAAACTGCACAGAATTATTCTTTGACATCCACAACATCACACAAACATCTCAAAATGAAAAACCAATTAAAAAAGAGAGGGATGCAAACAGCAAAGGGCTGGGGATGAGGGCGTATTAGTAGATCGTATTAATACATGCAGCGATTGGGGCTACTCAATAGATTCACTTACCCAATGACTACTAGTAAAGGATAACACAGTACAGGGCTGAATTTGTATTAAATTCCACTTTTGCAATTCGAATATAATTTCTTAAAATAAATTTTAATTTTTCTTGATTTCAAAGTTGTTTTCTAATTTTTAAAAAGGCACATCTTTACTTGTATATAAAATAAAGGCTTGGTTTCACAGTAACTACGTGCTCCTATTCCTCCCTTATCATTATTACCTGTTTTTATTAACTCCACTAAAGTTTGAATTGGAATAAACAAGGATTATAACATCTGTTCCGATTCATCCCTATCTGCGGGGTGAATCGGAACACCATTAAAAAAATAAATAATATATATATATAAACAGTTTTTACTGTTTATATTGGTTCCTGTTTATATTGGTTATACTGTTATTGGTGATGTTTCATTTTTGCTTAAAAAGTATAGAACAAAACAAAACCGAAGTTTCTAGTCGCGTAATCCACGAAAAAATGGACATGAGGATGAAAATTTAAATTTCTTTAAATATAATTGAAATTTTGCATATTAACTGTTAAGAGTGTACTATTTCATATTTTATCAAAAAAGAATTAAATTTTTGTCATTAACATACTTATTTTAATTAATAAAGTGACACTATGACTTTGTAAAATAGACTGCAGCAAAAATCTTTATATTTCATGGTCTCGTACAGCTGAACAAACATTCTGAAAATCTCCAAACTTGGATATATATGATCTGACAGCTATTATTGAGAGTTTTTATCTGCAGAGAAGAGTTCACTAATCTTCATTACAAAGGGTAAGCATATTTAATTACTCTTAATTATTGTGTCACACCCGCAACAAAAAGTTACATTTATATCTCTGCAGAAAAATATTTTTGATTTAAAGTTACGAAACTTTATATTCAAAAATAGTTTAATAAGATACTTTGAATTACAGACACAAAAGAAATTAATCAATATTTTAATTATAATTATTGAGCGTTGCGGGCGTGACATGTCCCTGTTGCGGGTGTGACATTTAATTAAAGTCACACCCGCAACGTCTTTTAAAATTGATTACAAATGCATATTTGAACAAATTATATGTAAATTTATAAAAGAATAATATGCTGGAAAACATGTACTTGGCAGCTTTAACTATACCCTTTGATTTAATAGAGGGAATTCCAGTTAATAAATAAAAATTTGCATCATCTGAGCATGTGACACTGTGTGCAGTTGATTTATTCAGTTTGAATTGATAAAATTGTTGCTTTACTGCAAGAAAATAATTTTATTAGTGATACATGATTAAGAAATTAATTTAAAATGTAAGACTTTTATAGAAATTTAAAAAAAAAATTACGAAACAATATTTTAGCAATTTTCTTTAAATTTGTTATTTTTGTTTTGTTTATTTTTTTAATTTTGTTATTTGATAGTATTTATCTAATATATATATTTTTAGTTTTTTAAAATAAGTAAATCAATATTAGGTTGAGATTTTTTTTCTTTTTTAATTCAAATTAAATAAAAAGTAGAAGTAAGAATAATAGAAACTGTTAAAATGTTTATGAAGTTAGCATAAAATGTATATAGTCAGTTTAAAATTAACCAAAATTTAACATAATAACTTTATGTAAGATTAGAAATTTCAAGGGATAACTAATAAAAATTTGTTAAGCTTATATTTTAGGACTGGAAGTGCCATATTTATTCAGTTTACACATTAATTTCTTCTCTTTTGCAGAGAATGAAGAGATCCCGATATCATTGAAAAAAGATTAAGGAAAACCCTTTTAAATATGAAGCATATCTACAACAAGAGAAGGAAAGAGACAAAGCAAAGAGAGAAAAGAAAAGACTATTTTAAAAAATCATGTTAAAGGATGGCAATCCTTTTGCATTTCATCTCATGGTAAAGGAGTTGTCGATGGGGTTGGTGCAGTTGCCAAAAAAAATGGTAACACTAGCAACGCTCTGCAACTATAAATTCAGTTTCAGATTTTGCCATGTGTGTAGAAAAAGTCCTAAAAAATATAAAAGAACTTTGCTAAATGTGAAATTTCAGAAGATATTGTGAAAATGTTTCATGAATTCTGGCACCAAGCACAATCGGAGCTCAACATTCAATCGATACATCATGTTGTTTTTATTGACATAGGAACAATTAATGTAGCAATAACTTCAGAAAGTGATCACAAGAGAATTTGTTTGTTGCCATATTTTGTCAAAAATATAATATTCAATGATAAGAGTGCAGTTGGAGATTTTGTAGAAGTTGTTTTATTCTCCACATTAAAAAAAAAAAAGGTGAAAACTTTGATGGACAAATAAGACAAATGAATGGGGATATTATAGAATAAGAGTATCGGAATAAAAATCAAGAAAATGTGTATATTTGGCTCAGTCAGTCAGATGTATCCATACTTTGACAAGGATATAATATCCAACGATGAATGTGGAGTTGGAGATTTTGTAGAAGTTGTTTTATTCTCGACATTAAAAAAGTGAAAACTTTGATGGACAAATAAGACAAATAAGACGATATAGAATTAGAATGTTTGAAAAAAATTTAAGAAAACGTGCATATTTGGCCCAGTCAGTCAGATGCATCCTAGGGAAAAAAAGAGCATTTTTGTAAAAAAAGCTACCACCACCAGAAATTATAAATTTAAGATTGGAAATAAAAAAAAATTATATTTTCCTCTCTAGATATTATAATTGTAATATTGATTAATTCTTTAATTAAAAAAATCTGCCTTGAAAATATTTGTGTATGTCATTATTTTATTGGCTATACAAGTCACACCCGCAACAGGGCGTCACACCCGCAACGAAAATTTTGAATATTTTCCACAGAAGCAAGAATTGAGTAAGTAATTTATTTTTTTCATAGAATAATTATTTAAGTATTACTGTCTAATATATAAAAATATCAATTCACTCAGTTGTCATAATTCACAGAGTTTTGCCTTTTTGCACTGAAAGATGAAAATGCATGTCCTTTTTATGTCACACCCGCAACAGGAGGAAATTATTATTATTTTTTTTAAATAAATGATACATCGGACAATTTTCATGTTTGGATAAATGTATGTGTAAGTGGTCTACATTGAAATTCATACAAATTGAAACCAATGCTCAAAAATTTTTTTGCTGGTGACTAAATTAAGTTGTGTAAATGTCACACCCGCAACTTTGGATTGGGCGTAGTAGAAAAATTAAAAAATCAGTTGTTGCTTTTTTTTTAACGTTAAAGTTGAAAAGTGTTCCGATTCACCCCATTTTACGGTTTCTACCGGGCAACCATTTTTCTGCTGATCACAAGCATCCGAAGAAGAAAAAACGAAAAAAAATGTCATTAAAAATTCTCTGAGCTCTTACCAATATTTAGTTTAAAAAGTTTATTTTTAACAAAAAAAAATTAGTTATTTGAACGGACACACACACACTAAAGAGAATCGTCTTTTCTAGGTTTACCTTTTTCAAGGTCGAAAAAATAATTAATCAATGAAAATTACATTTTTCGGGAGCAAACATAAACGTTAGAAAAAAGCAATTGCCTTTCTATTAAGCAAATAATGATGTAAATCAGTTGAAATTTTTTAAAATGATTTGAAATTGCAAAACATGGTTTGGAAAATAAATAAAATTTTAATGTTTTATAACAGAGTTACATTCAGCGACCAACACCCCCTTATTAAAAACAAACAAACATTTGTAATAAAATATATAATATGAACTTTAAAACGTAATATTTAAAATGTAAATGTCATTTATAATATTATAAAACCGCTTTAGGGCAACAATCTACAAAGTTGATGGCTAAAAAACAAATACAAAATTGAGGAAATCTTATCACAAAGTAGTAAACCTCTCCCCCTCCCCCCCAACCTCTTATAAACCATGTAACGAAAAGTAATCCCAGTTCGATTCACGGCCTCCATAATACCAAAGTAAAGAGTTTGGGGCTTAAGACTTTATTTTTACAGATGTAAAAAGCAAAAAAGAATAAAAAGGCTAGAAACTGAAAAAAATGTCCCTTGTTCATAAATAAGATTTTCTGTTGAAGGTTTTCTCCTTGTTACATAAATCTCGAATGAAAGAAAAACAGAACTATATAAAATAGTCAAACATTTTTTCAAGAGCTTGAATCAATAATAAGCTAATATTTAATTAAATTATAAATCTCCACAAAGAAAGTGGAATAATTAAGAATTCAACATTAACCAAGATCAAGAATACCTAGAAAATAACAAGCAACCTGATGAAAGAAAAAAAATTCTTAAAATGCAAAACAGTTAACATGCAAGTTTTTTCCTTTTATAAAGGTCAGTTTTATTTGTGTTTCAGATCTAGGTTATTTCTATAAGCCAAAATAGTAAATAAATATCTTCTTACATTACTATTATGTTTTCTTTTCATCCTTTTTATCTTTCGGAAATGTACAATAAAGCATTTTACGCAAATGAAATTTATGCAAATCTAATGACCTTTAAACACAAGGAAAAAAAATAAATAAGAAAGAAAAAGAAAAAAAAGAAAAAACATTTACGGCATCACAGATTTTTAAAAAGTACAAGCCAATATACCTTTATGCAGAAGAATAATTTAATCTCTTCATTTTACAAAATAAAGCAATGGAAAACTGTAAATAAAATAAAAAGTATAAAATCGATTTATTTTTTATTTTTTATTTATCTTTTTTATTATTAAGTTATTTTAAAGATCTATTCGAAGTAAGTTAACATGTTCGGCATCACGCACTGTAATTCAATTTCAATTAAGCTGCAAATGTGTTTTTAATTTTCGTAACATCAGATTTTAGAAGCGGAAGCGAAAATATAGAAATCCTATAGCATTAGCAGCAACGTAATAGCGTAAACACCTGATTTCATATATCCTATGAACTGGACCATAGCAAAAGATGAAAAGTATTTCATTTTTAGCTTCTTTCTGCAGCGCCTTTTAACATACAGTAAACTGTCTGTAAGGCGGACTCTTGTGTAAGACGAAAACCCGAAAGGCTTTTTTAGTCCTTGCGAATACATAATAAAATTTATCTGAAGTATTGTCTTATACAGAAAATTTTCTCAGCCCCGCTCGATTCCGCGTTATATAGAGTTTACTGTAAATAATACGTTTCCTTTCTTTTTTATTTATTTATTTGCCCTTGTCCTTTCAAAATCCACAGTAAAGAAGCTTTTGGTAAAGAGAACTAACATAAAATGTTTTGCAGCTTTTTTTAAAAAGAAAACTGGGTAAATTTTATGATCTCTATTCAAAAATGCCAAATAATGAAAAACAGACATCAATCTAATATAAAAATTTTAAGTCTTAATTACGTCCACTAATAACTATGTCATAATAATATCGAGAGAGTCAAGAACATATATTAAAAATGTTTATTTGCTTTTAAGACGTTCACTTTACTGAAAACACATTAAAAGTATATTAAAAATTTGCAGTGACATGTTTCGACTCATTCATTGAGTCAATATCAGAAATGTATTAAAGAAAAACTACAAACACAATGTAAACGAAAACCAGGAAAATAGCCAATGAATGCAAATAAACATACAATACCCACTATATTTTCGATATCGCCTGTGTTCCCATCATGCAGCGATCCCAAAACTTGTCCAACCACTCAATCCATGCGAAAAGATAACGTAGCGTTGTAGCCATTTCAACCTCTTGACACTCGCGAGCTAATGCTATTCCTAGAGGCATTTTCCTAATAACTCTTTCGCATTTTGACATTTTTAAATAATTTTTTTTTCATTGGATAGCTGAGGACACTCTCAAGATCACTCCTTGATTACTTTTTCAATTTTGGTCGTAGGTATTTTTTATAAAGTTACTTTTACTTTCAGAACCGGTTTAGAAAGTGAAAGTAACTATATAAAAAGTACTTGCGACCAAAATCGAAAAAACAATCAAAGAGCGATCTTGAGAGGAACCTCATCTATGCAATGCAAAAAAAAATTATAAATGTCGAAATGCGAAAGAATTATTAGAAAAATGCCTTCTCATAGGAATAGCATTAGCTTGTGAGTGTCTTCGCGGGCAGGTACAGGAGCCTTAAAATAGCTGAAAAAAAAGCCTGTATATTTTTATGCGAAAGAATAGTTTAATATTTTTAAGTTACAACATGAATTAATGAAAACTGTACAAATGAGTTAAATAGGAAGCATATAATCTGTTTTCAGATGTTATTTTTAAGACTTTTTAGAAGAGTTTAACATGCGTGGCATCACTTAATGAACATGAAAGCCATTTAATTTGCAAATGTGTTTAATTTTTAGAATATCAAATTTAACCCTTTCAAGGTACTTCTATTGGTAAAATGCAGGGGTAGGAAATTTCCAGAAAATCTTACCAGCCAAGGGCTTACTTTACCAGTCACCGAAATGCAGTGTGCAGTTAAAAATTGTTATGACAAAATTTGCGCAACTGCAAGTATAGTTGATTATAATTGAAACAATGCATTTTCAATCCAATTTTTTTTTTCTTTTTGCTTTCTTTCTTTTCTCCTATAAAATCAAAAGGTTGAGGAAAGTTTAATATAGAATAGAACTTAACACCATGTTCATATCGTGCTAATTTAGAAAGTTGCAAAATATAGCTCACTAGTAAAAAACAATAAAGTTTCCGATATATCTCTATAGGTTCCAGTTTTTGAACTAGTCTCTATAGTTTTGGAGTTCTTCAGTTTTTAAAAAATTTCTCACCAATGGCGAGTAAAATAATACATTTCATCAACCCCTGGAAATAATAAGTAATTGACACCAGAATTAAAAAAAAAAAAAAAAAAAAAAAAAAAAAAAAAAAAAAAAAAAAAATTTCACTTATTTAAAGGATATTTCATCCCAATATTCTGGTGCCAGTGGGGCATTTAGGAATTAAAATTAAGTGCTCATATAATATGAAACCACCGCTCTTGAAGGAGTCAAAAATCGAAAGCAGAAATCCGGAAATCTTAACATTAACATCGCATCAGCAACAGCGCATAGAAAAATAAACGAACTTTGGAATATATGAGGAGCTGGAAAGTGCTAGACAAACAAAGTTTTGTTTCTATGTATCTTATTTCTACAGCTTTACACAACTAAAAAAATTGAAACACTGTAGCCTGAACTTTAAAATGTCCAGGCTTACTTAAAAGGCGATTAAATAATCAACTATAGATGTTAAAAGTTAATTTTATTTATAAAACATCTTAGTACTTTCAAACCTTTTCCAAACAGGTTCTTCATCAGAGAATATTTTCTTTTATAAATACAAATACAGTCGGCTCTCGTTAATTCCAACTCGTCGGGACCACAAGAAATGTTCGAACTATCCGAAGTTCGAATTATGGATAATATGTGTTGAATGTGGGAACAGTGATAGAAGAAATTATTGTTAATTTCAGTATTATTCCACAATGTCACTAAGTATAAAATTGGATAGATCCTACCTGATCACAGTAGATAGTAAACAGAAGGCAATAGTGGAAGACACATTGTACTTGTGTAGAAGGTGGAACAAGAAAATCCAGTTGACACGCATATAACACACTTGAAAAATTTATTTCTTGATTATTATACTAAAACAAACAAAATAAAATGTAGTTAGATTAATGTTAAGAACAGTAATATTGAATTTTTAAGACAGGTCCTCTCAGTGTATTTTTTTTTCAGGAAGCTGGATTAGCTTTCCTTTGTTACATAAAAGTAAAACACAGAAAGGGAAGGCATGTCTTTCCCTCTGAGGACCTTTGTCAAGACTAAGGGTCCTTCAAAAGTATCTGAAAGTTCTCAACCTCTTGAAACAAAGGCAATCAGCTGAGCTTGCATTTATGTTCATATGTATGGAGATTTTAAATGTTTGGTGCTGCCATCTGGCGCTAGTCTCCATACTTACTTGCTTAAAGTTCACTATCATAGTTGGATGTACAGTTGCATGGGACAGCTCTAGTGCTGCCCTCTAGTGAGATGACTCTGAAGGAAAATGGATCAGTGCAAATTTCACATACCTCACAATGTTTGTGTATTTGCTGAGAAATCTCATGTTGCCCTATAATCCTACATTCCTCCTTTTCGAAGCAAATCTACAACATCTTTAATTGGAACTGAAGCCTAAGCTTCTCCAGTTTAATTTTAGAGACGGGCTTGGTGAGAACATCAGCTAGCATTTTTTCCGTAGGACAGTAAATAATTTTAATTATGCCACATTCGTGCTGGTGTTTGATGTGATGAAATTTCACGTCAATGTGCTTTGACTTGGTATGTGCCTTTTCGATTTTAGTCAATCTAATGGCAGGCAAATTGTCCTCATATACGGTTATGGGTAATTCTTGGTTAAGTTCCAAGTCACTGAGTATTGTGAGTAGCCATTTTATTTCTTGTGTTGCAGTGGAAAGTGCAACATATTCGCTTTCAGTGGAAGACAGTGCGACGCTGGATTGTTTCTTAGAGGCCCAAGCTAGCACATTATTGCCCAACATGAATAGGTTCCCCGTCGTTGACTTCCTGTCGTCCCGATCATTCGCCCAGTCTGAGTCGCTATAGACTGTCAACATTGGCGGTTTCGACTTATCAATAACGAATTTTATTCGTCTGGTAGTCAATAGATACCTAATGACTTTTTCAACAGCTTCCCAGTCAGTTTGTCTTGGAGATTCATTCCTCCTCCCCAATATGTTTACTGCTGCCGATATGTCGGGCCTAGTCAGTGTTGCGATGTATAGTAACCCCCCAATTGCCTGTCTATATTTTTTATTATCATCTAATAGTGTTCCGTCGGGATCTAAACTGAAATAATTTGTGCACATCGGTGTGTAAGTGGGTTTACTAAGGGTTAAATTGAATTTTTCTCCGATTTCAATTATCTTATGTTCCTGATCAAGTTCGAAATTCCCATTTTCTGTTCTTTTTATATTGATACCCAAGTATTGATTAACCGGTCCTAAATTTTTAATCTCATATTCCTTAGATAATTGGATGTAAATCTCGTGCGTGTCATCTTTATTTCCCGCTACAAGAATGTCATCCACGTACACAATTACGTAAGCGATTTTTCCGTTTTTAGTCCTTTTGAACAGGCATTGGTCTGATTCACATTCCGTAAATTTTAAATTTCTTAACGACTGACTAATTTTCAAATTCCATGCCCTAGCTGCCTGCTTAAGGCCATAAATTGCTTTGTTTAGCTTACATACTTTCTCTTCCTCCCCAACTTGTACATATCCCTCCGGTTGATGCATAAATACTTCCTCCTCAAGATCGCCGTGTAGAAATGCAGTTTTCACGTCTAAATGTGTCACTTCTAGATTCTTATAAACAGCTGCATTTAAAAACGCTCTGAGTGTGGTATGTGACACGACTGGAGCGTAAGTTTCGTCGTAATCGCATCCATATTTTTGAGAGTATCCCTTAGCGACCAATCTCGCTTTATATCTCTCTATGGTTCCATCTGCCCCTCTTTTTGCCTTAAAGGTCCACCTCGAACCTATGATGCGTTTACCGGGTACGGCTTTAATTAATTTCCAAGTTTTGTTTCTGTGCAATGATTTTATTTCTTCATCGGTCGCCTCCAACCATTTATTTTTAATTTCAGTGTCCTCAATATTTTGTAATTCAGCCCACGACCTGGGTTCTTCAATTTTGCATAGGTTAGCTGTTATTCCTAAACGGTTCGGTGGTATACCTTTATTTTCTCTTAGCGACCTTCTAGGTTCGGGATCATTTTGCGTTGGATTTACGATTTTCTCTTCGTTCTCATTCGTTAAATCAAATTCGATACTTTCGGTAGGTAATCGCGCACTGTTTTCGATTTCTGTCGTGTCATTAATTTCTTCCCGATCAATGCCCTCTTCAAGGAATTTAACGGTTCTCGAGATCATTATGTTATTATTTCCGGTATGAATTCTATACCCTTTACTACGAAAATCATAACCCATAAATACTCCTTCAATAGCCTTCTCGTCAAATTTGGTTCTTTTTGATTTATCTATGCAGGCGAATGCCTTACATCCGAATGTTTTGATATTAGATAGGTCGGGCTTTCGGTTATTCCATAACTCGTATGGTGTTGCGCGATTCTCGTTTGCATTAGTAGGTAGTCGGTTAATTAGGTATGTGGCCGTCATTACTGCTTCGCCCCAGAATTGCCTAGGTAATTTTGCGTCAGAAAGCATAGTACGTGCCATTTCCACAATTGTCCTATTTTTCCGCTCTGAGACGCCGTTCTGAGGGCTTGAATAAGGTACGCTTAATTCCCGTTCAATGCCATTTTCAGCTAAGTATTTTTCGAAATTTTCACCAAGGTATTCTTTGGCATTATCCGATCTTATAGATTTAATTGTTTTTCCAAATTTATTCTTCGTAAGGGCTACATATTGCTTTAGCTTTTCTACCGCTTCAGATTTATGTGCTAACAAATACGTTACAGTAAATCTACTATAATCATCTGTGAATGTTATGAAATAGCGCTTCCCGCCAGGGGTCATTGTTTCCATGGGTCCACAAATATCCGAATGTGTTCGGGAACAGATTTCTACACTTCTGTTTTTAGCCGATTTAGGGTAAGGCGAAACTGATAGTTTACCTTCGATACACTTAGTGCAGTATGTTTTGTGTTTGCAATTGTTTATGGTTATCCCTTCTGCTAGCTTATGGTTAACTAAATGTCTAATTGCTTCAAAATTTTTGTGACCTAATCTGCGATGCCAAATGTAAATGCAATTTTCATTATCGCATGATGTTTGTGTACTTAAAATGTAACCATATTCGTCCGTTGGGTTTATCTCATAAAGATTATTATTCAATTTTGCGGTCAAGATAGTGTTGTTGTCTTTGACAAATAAACATGTTTCTCCTTCAAAAATTACTTTTATATCATTATCAATTGCCTTTTTAACTGACAAAAGATTACCCTTTAATTCCGGACAATAAAGAACATCCTTGAGAGTTATGCTATTTTTTAGACCTGAGTTAAGTGTTACATCGCCCATACCTTGAGAGTTTAATCTTTTCCCATTAGCAATGGTAATGTTACCGAAATTTCCGGGTTTAAATGTTGTGAAGTGCTCTGTTGTGGACGTAACATGTCTAGTACAACCTGAGTCGATTATGTATGAATGAGGGTTAGTTTCATGTAATTTGTTTACTAGTACCAGTTCATTTTTAAGTGTGTGTTCTATCGGGGAAGGAGGAAGATCCGATTCGTTTTTCTCATCCATAATTTCTATCTTACTGTTGAAACAGTAGTTGGATGAGTGGTCTTTATTGTCTTGGCCTTTATTGTTATTATTGTAAGTTTTATTTTTGTTGAATTCGTTTTTATAAGCATTCTTCTGTGAATTCTGTTTTTCTTTATTTTTCAATTGGAAGCATTCGCTTCTGATGTGGCCGTTACGGGAGCAAAAGTTACAGAATTTTTTAGATCTGTTTGAATTATTATTTTTGTATGCAGTACCTTTGGGACGGGAATCCATATATCTGGTTTCAGCGTTGTACGCTGTGTCTCTGGGGTGCAAATTTGCATTTTTAGCTTCAACCCGATTCGTAAATTCTCCAATTAATTTATTTTTAATGAGATCAATTGTTAAATCCTCTTGATCTCTGCTTTCGAGTGCAGTTATCAATGGTGCGTAAGACTGTGGGAGTGAGCACAAGAGGATAGCAACAATGTGAGACTCCTTAATATCCTCTCCTATTGCAGAGAGACGATCTTTGATCGTGAGTATTTCGTTGATATGATCTATCATGTTGCCATTCTCAGGTAATTTCTGAGAATAAAATTTTCTCAGTAAGAAGAGCTTGGAGCTCAAATTAGCACGTAAATGAATTTCTTTTAATTTGTCCCAAATTTGTTTGGGGTTTTCTAAGTGCTTTACGTGAATTATCTGGTTGTCCTCGATACTTAAGTTAATAATGGCCTTTGCTTTCGCGCTGTCACGTATGTATGTTTCGTCTGGTGTCTCAGGTGGATCATTACGGACAAATTTAAATAAATCACCTTTGATGAGCAAATTTTGAATCTTAAAGGACCAATTTGAATAATTAGAATTATTTAGTTTCTCAATGGAGGTGAGATCCCTACTCATGGCCATTGTGTATATATATATTAAACAATGTATCTTGATAAATCAATAATAAATCAGTTACTCAGCAATTTATACACTTTAGCATATAATTAATATATAAATATATAATATAAATTGATTGCTCTTGTAAGGAAGTTCCGTGACTTTCCTTATTTATTTATTTTATATAATATCAGTTCAGTATTTTTCAGTATTAATCATATAACTTATATATAATATATCATACATGAAAATAAAATGTTAATCAGTTTTTTTTTTATTATTATTACTGGGTTTGTTTTGTTTATTTATTAAAGGTAAAAAAGTCTATCACGTTCCCTTTTCAGGTCTCATAATCTGTTGAATGTGGGAACAGTGATAGAAGAAATTATTGTTAATTTCAGTATTATTCCACAATGTCACTAAGTATAAAATTGGATAGATCCTACCTGATCACAGTAGATAGTAAACAGAAGGCAATAGTGGAAGACACATTGTACTTGTGTAGAAGGTGGAACAAGAAAATCCAGTTGACACGCATATAACACACTTGAAAAATTTATTTCTTGATTATTATACTAAAACAAACAAAATAAAATGTAGTTAGATTAATGTTAAGAACAGTAATATTGAATTTTTAAGACAGGTCCTCTCAGTGTATTTTTTTTTTCAGGAAGCTGGATTAGCTTTCCTTTGTTACATAAAAGTAAAACACAGAAAGGGAAGGCATGTCTTTCCCTCTGAGGACCTTTGTCAAGACTAAGGGTCCTTCAAAAGTATCTGAAAGTTCTCAACCTCTTGAAACAAAGGCAATCAGCTGAGCTTGCATTTATGTTCATATCTATGGAGATTTTAAATGTTTGGTGCTGCCATCTGGCGCTAGTCTCCATACTTACTTGCTTAAAGTTCACTATCATAGTTGGATGTACAGTTGCATGGGACAGCTCTAGTGCTGCCCTCTAGTGAGATGACTCTGAAGGAAAATGGATCAGTGCAAATTTCACATACCTCACAATGTTTGTGTATTTGCTGAGAAATCTCATGTTGCCCTATAATCCTACAATATGAAATGAAAACATGCTCAATATGGAGAATTAAATAAAATTTAGTGTAACATTATGTAATTACGCTAAATGTATTTACAGTAATAAAACGGTATTATACATTACATGTACTATTATAAAAGAATTAATGTTATAGTGGTTTTTTTTAATTTATTTCGTCTGTCGTCGTTAGAATATGACTTAATATTAAATTAGAATGTATAAATACATAAACTAATTAAAAGATTAGAAACAAGCACGATGGAAGAAAAATTTAAAGCGTCACTGATAGACAGACGGGGCACTAAAAAAGTGGATATCAATTGCATTGCACTAAATGTATACTCGTTTGGAACAATTTTCACGAAAATCAAAGAAATAAAGTTATTAAAACGCGCATCCGGGTCTTTTTCACTCAGTAGTGTGGGCTCTTATGTACTAAAAGAAGAGAAAAGTATGGAGAAAGATCTGCAACGACTGATTCTCTTTCATTACAGCACTTTATTCACCACAATAAAAATAACCAAGGTATGCATCAACACGAATATTTCTGATAATTATAGTCCATCTGCTGTAAAGAATAGAAATATTTTGCACGCGAAATAATTTCCAAAGCGCCTTTCTCTTTATTGTACGAAGTATGAAAATTCGACGCATTTCAAGCATCCACAAAAGAAAGTAAAAATAAAATAAAATGTTTTTCATTTTCAGGGATATAATTTTTTTTCTCACTCTCTTATTTGTCTGAATGCGTAGAAATTTCCATTTAAATTTCAGGATTTCGAACAAGAAATGTGATACGGGTAGCAGAAGACCAGGCTTATATTATTTTTATTTTTTCCCCTATTACTCCCTTTGCAATTGTGAAAAGAATGTGGATGGTTATTTTCATTTTTCTATTTACAGATGGAAAATTTTTACTTTTAATTTTAGCTATGGATTTTCACGACAGCATTTTGTTTATGATTTCTTTTCCTCTGCAAATTTAAAACTATCCCCCCCTCCCTCCCCCCAAAAAAAATTGGAAAGTGATGTCCTTAAGGGTGTATTTGAAAAATACTTTTCCACCATCAACATCTCGAAATTTTAAGATACAATTTCAGATGCATTTTTAAAAGTAGAAACATGAAAGGGATTTTTTAAAAGACGTATAAGGTGCCGTGTGATGTCATTTTGCGCTCAATTCATTGGAATTTGATTTATAAACAATTACCTTTTCAGTACGACACTTTTCTTTTCCAGATCTTCCTCTCCGGAAAATTCTGATCTAAAAGCCGACTTTGACTGCATTTTGACTGCATATTTTCTGCGTTTATCAAGAAACTGACAGACACGGCACCTTGAGTAGTTTCTAAATAAGAGAATCTGCTAGTTTGATGAGTTTGTGAGCAAAAGTGGATTCAAAAATAAATTGGAAAATAAGCAGTTTGAATCGAAATACACCCTTTAGAATCACATAGACTGTTCATTAGGATATTCACAAGAAATCAATTTTTGAATTTTTTACCGAGGACTTTCCAAAAAGTTGCTAGCTGGCTGGAAAGTGAATTCAAAAATAAATCGGAAAATAAGCAGTTTGAATCGAAATACACCCTTAAATGAAGTAGACTTTCCAATCAGTTGCATAAATTAAAGAAAAGTTCCACAAACTAAAATTATTAAATGAAATATTTCCTGATAAACACTGACAACAATGAAAAGTTCGAGTAAAGAAGATTGGTTGGACGGTTATTTTTATTTTCCTATTCATTGATACAGAGGGATTATTTTTTTTTTAATTTTGGCTATTCATTTATGAGCGACTTCTTTTCATCTGCGGATTAAAAATATGCGAAAAACAAAAATAATTCCGAAAGCGGTATCCTATAGGATTTCGCTAGATTCTACTGTAGGATCTACCAGATAGAATCCTATAGGATATAGGATACTATTTTATTCTGTAGAATAAAATAGACTTTCTGAGCAGTTGCATAAATTAAAGAAATGTTCCACAAATTAAAATCAATAAGTGAAATATTTCTGATAAAATCTGACAGCAGTTGAAATTTCGGGTTAAGGAGATGGGTTTGGTAGTTATTTTTATTTTCCCATTCATAGATACAGGGGGAATACTTTTTGTTTAAATTTTGGATATGGATTTAGTGACAAGATTTTGTGCGTTATTTCTTTTCATCTGCATATTTAAAATTATGCGAAAAACAAAAATAACGTCGAATAGCGATATCGTAGGATGAAGTAGGCTTTTCGAGCAGCTGCATAAATTGAAACGGGGTTCTAGGAATTAAATCAATAAATGAAACAGCAATTAAAAGCTCGGGTATCTTTTATTTAAAGTTTGGTCATGCATTTAATGGTAGCATTTTTTTGTGTGATTTCTTTTCATCTGCAGATTAAAATTATTCGAAAAATAAAAAAAAATTAAAAAGCGATGTTCTGAAATAATACAAACTTTCTGGACAATTGCATAAATTAAAAGTAAGGCTCCAGAAATTAAATCAATATGTGAAATAGTTCCTTAAGAAAACTAGCCGTTGGGGGGGGGGGGGGGGGTCACCGTAATACTTACCCATCATAATATAAAATATGAAAATAAAACCCGTGTAAACTATCTATGGCAAATCCAAAATAAAATTTATACGCATAATTAAATAAATTTAATATATATAATAATGCTCTATTAATGAATTTCTAATGAGCCAATTTCGACAAATTATATAAAAGCCTAAAATACTTAAGTAGACCGGATTGCGTAAAATAAACATCCTTATAACTCAAAAAATAATAATCATATTAAGTAAACATTTACTGCGTTGGATTACACGTCTCATTTCCAATTAAAATATATCTGTGAATTGAAATTTGAATGAAATACAGGGTCATGAAAAATCGAAGAATTTGGAAAACAAGATTACACATATCTCGAATGCTAATAACCTGATCGATTTCGTTTTTTATGCAAAATTTGTGTTATTTTATTGCCTTTTACGTCCATTCATTAAAATAAAAAAATTCGAAAATTTTTATATACCTTTCATAAGAACGAAATTTTCGAGAGTCCGAAAAAAATAGTTCCGGATAATCGAGGTTACTGATATTAAATAGGCTTCGTCGCATTTTTACATACTAAGTACATACAAAATTCAAAATTTCAAGTCTCTATCTCAATTTGTTCTATATTTTGTTTGTTCTAATTCCTTGAAGAGTTTAAAGGTGCCAAGAAATTACTTGGTTAAACAAAAAAGTCAACGCCTAATCCAATAGACATGGAACACACAATAAAAGAATTTAAAAATAGCAAATTAGTTCGAAAAACTGCACAGAATTATTCTTTGACATCCACAACATCACACAAACATCTCAAAATGAAAAACCAACTAAAAAAGAGAGGGATGCAAAGGGCTGGGGATGAGGGCGTATTAGTAGATCGTATTAATACATGCAGCGATTGGGGTTACTCAATAGATTCACTTACCCAATGACTACTAGTAAAGGATAACACAGTACAGGGCTGAATTTGTATTAAATTCCACTTCTGCAATTCGAATATAATTTCTTAAAATAAATTTTAATTTTTCTTGATTTCAAAGTTGTTTTCTAATTTTTAAAAAGGCACATCTTTACTTGTATATAAAATAAAGGCTTGGTTTCACAGTAACTACGTGCTCCTATTCCTCCCTTATCATTATTACCTGTTTTTATTAACTCTACTAAAGTTTGAATTGGAATAAACAAAGATTATAACATCTGTTCCGATTCACCCCTATCTGCGGGGTGAATCGGAACACCATTAAAAAAATAAATAATATATATATAAACAGTAAAAATGTTTCATTTTTGCTTAAAAAGTATAGAACAAAACAAAACCGAAGTTTCTAGTCGCCCAATCCACGAAAAAATGGACATGAGGATGAAAATTTAAATTTCTTTAAATATAATTGAAATTTTGCATATTAACTGTTAAGAGTGTACTATTTCATATTTTATCAAAAAAGAATTAAATTTTTGTCATTAACATACTTATTTTGATTAATAAAGTGACACTATGACTTTGTAAAATAGACTGCAGCAAAAATCTTTACATTTCATGGTCTCGTACAGCTGAACAAACATTCTGAAAATCTCCAAACTTGGATATATATGATCTGACAGCTATTATTGAGAGTTTTTATCTGCAGAGAAGAGTTCACTAATCTTCATTACAAAGGGTAAGCATATTTAATTACTCTTAATTATTGTGTCACACCCGCAACAAAAAGTTACATTTATATCTCTGCAGAAAAATATTTTTGATTTAAAGTTACGAAACTTTATATTCAAAAATAGTTTATTAAGATACTTTGAATTACAGACACAAAAGAAATTAATCAATATTTTAATTATAATTATTGAGCGTTGCGGGCGTGACATGTCCCTGTTGCGGGTGTGACATTTAATTAAAGTCACACCCGCAACGTCTTTTAAAATTGATTACAAATGCATATTTGAACAAATTATATGTAAATTTATAAAAGAATAATATGCTGGAAAACATGTACTTGGCAGCTTTAACTATACCCTTTGATTTAATAGAGGAAATTCCAGTTAATAAATAAAAATTTGCATCATCTGAGCATGTGACACTGTGTGCAGTTGATTTATTCAGTTTGAATTGATAAAATTGTTGCTTTACTGCAAGAAAATAATTTTATTAGTGATACATGATTAAGAAATTAATTTAAAATGTAAGACTTTTATAGAAATTTAAAAAAAAATACGAAACAATATTTTAGCAATTTTCTTTAAATTTGTTAATTTTGTTTTGTTTGTTTTGTTTATTTTTTTAATTTTGTTATTTGATAGTATTTATCTAATATATATATTTTTAGTTTTTTAAAATAAGTAAATCAATATTAGGTTGAGATTTTTTTCTTTTTTAATTCAAATTAAATAAAAAGTAGAAGTAAGAATAATAGAAACTGTTAAAATGTTTATGAAGTTAGCATAAAATGTATATAGTCAGTTTAAAATTAACCAAAATTTAACATAATTAACTTTATGTAAGATTAGAAATTTCAAGGGATAACTAATAAAAATTTGTTAAGCTTATATTTTTGGACTGGAAGTGCCATATTTATTCAGTTTACACATTAATTTCTTCTCTTTTGCAGAGAATGAAGAGTACAGAAAGATCCCGATATCATTGAAAAAAGATTAAGGAAAATCCTTTTAAATATGAAGCATATCTACAACAAGAGAAGGAAAGAGACAAAGCAAAGAGAGAAAAGAAGAGACTATTTTAAAAAATCATGTTAAAGGATGGCAATCCTTTTGCATTTCATCTCATGGTAAAGGAGTTGTCGATGGGGTTGGTGCAGTTGCCAAAAAAATGGTAACACTAGCAACGCTCTGCAACTATAAATTCAGTTTCAGATTTTGCCATGTGTGTAGAAAAAGTCCTAAAAAATATAAAAGAACTTTGCTAAATGTGAAATTTCAGAAGATATTGTGAAAATGTTTCATGAATTCTGGCACCAAGCACAATCGGAGCTCAACATTCAATCGATACATCATGTTGTTTTTATTGACATAGGAACAATTAATGTAGCAATAACTTCAGAAAGTGATCACAAGAGAATTTGTTTGTTGCCATATTTTGTCAAAAATATAATATTCAATGATAAGAGTGCAGTTGGAGATTTTGTAGAAGTTGTTTTATTCTCCACATTAAAAAAAAAAAAAAAAAAAGGGTGAAAACTTTGATGGACAAATAAGACAAATGAATGGGGATATTATAGAATAAGAGTATCGGAATAAAAATCAAGAAAATGTGTATGTTTGGCTCAGTCAGTCAGATGTATCCATACTTTGACAAGGATATAATATCCAACGATGAATGTGGAGTTGGAGATTTTGTAGAAGTTGTTTTATTCTCGACATTAAAAAAGTGAAAACTTTGATGGACAAATAAGACAAATAAGACGATATAGAATTAGAATGTTTGAAAAAAATTTAAGAAAACGTGCATATTTGGCCCAGTCAGTCAGATGCATCCTAGGGAAAAAAAGAGCATTTTTGTAAAAAAAGCTACCACCACCAGAAATTATAAATTTAAGATTGGAAATAAAAAAAAAATTATATTTTCCTCTCTAGATATTATAATTGTAATATTGATTAATTCTTTAATTAAAAAAATCTGCCTTGAAAATATTTGTGTATGTCATTATTTTATTGGCTATACAAGTCACACCCGCAACAGGGCGTCACACCCGCAACGAAAATTTTGAATATTTTCCACAAAAGCAAGAATTGAGTAAGTAATTTAATTTTTTCATAGAATAATTATTTAAGTATTACTGTCTAATATATAAAAATATCAATTCACTCAGTTGTCATAATTCACAGAGTTTTGCATTTTTGCACTGAAAGATGAAAATGCATGTCCTTTTTATGTCACACCCGCAACAGGCGGAAATTACTTTTTTTTTTAATAAATAAATGATACATCGGACAATTTTCATGTTTGGATAAATGTATGTGTAAGTGGTCTACATTGAAATTCATACAAATTGAAACCAATGCTCAAAAATTTTTTTGCTGCTGACTAAATTAAGTTGTGTAAATGTCACACCCGCAACTTTGGATTGGGCGTAGTAGAAAAATTAAAAAATCAATTGTTGCTTTTTTTTTAACGTTAAAGTTGAAAAGTGTTCCGATTCACCCCATTTTACGGTTTCAACCGGGCAACCATTTTTCTGCTGATCACAAGCATCCGAAGAAGAAAAAACGAAAAAAAAATGTCATTAAAAATTCTCTGAGGTCTTACCAATATTTAGTTTTAAAAGTTTATTTTTAACAAAAAAAAAATTAGTTATTTGAACGGACACACACACACTAAAGAAAATCGTCTTTTCTAGGTTTACCTTTTTCAAGGTCGAAAAAATAATTAATCAATGAAAATTACATTTTTCGGGAGCAAACATAAACTTTAGCAAAAAGCAATTGCCTTTCTATTAAGCAAATAATGATGTAAATCAGTTGAAATTTTTTAAAATGATTTGAAATTGCAAAACATGGTTTGGAAAATAAATAAAATTTTAATGTTTTATAACAGCGTTACATTCAGCGACCAACACCCCTTTATTAAAAACAAACAAACATTTGTAATAAAATATATAATATGAACTTTAAAACGTAATATTTAAAATGTAAATGTCATTTATAATATTATGAAACCGCTTTAGGGCAACAGTCTACAAAGTTGATGGCTGAAAAACAAATACAAAATTGAGGAAATCTTATCACAAAGTAGTAAACCTCTCCCCCTCCCCCCCAACCTCTTATAAACCATGTAACGAAAAGTAATCCCAGTTCGATTCACGGCCTCCATAATACCAAAGTAAAGAGTTTGGGGCTTAAGACTTTATTTTTACAGACGTAAAAAGCAAAAAAGAATAAAAAGGCTAGAAACTGAAAAAAATGTCCCTTGTTCATAAATAAGATTTTCTGTTGAAGGTTTTCTCCTTGTTACATAAATATCGAATGAAAGAAAAATAGAACTATATAAAATAGTCAAACATTTTTTCAAGAGCTTGAATCAATAATAAGCTAATATTTAATTAAATTATAAATCTCCACAAAGAAAGTGGAATAATTAAGAATTCAACATTAACCAAGATCAAGAATACCTAGAAAATAACAAACAACCTGACGAAAGAAAAAAAATTCTTAAAATGCAAAACAGTTAACATGCAAGTTTTTTCCTTTTATAAAGGTCAGTTTTATTTGTGTTTCAGATCTAGGTTATTTCTATAAGCCAAAATAGTAAATAAATATCTTCTTACATTACTATTATGTTTTCTTTTCATCCTTTTTATCTTTCGGAAATGTACAATAAACCATTTTACGCAAATGAAATTTATGCAAATCTAATGACCTTTAAACACAAGGAAAAAAAATAAATAAGAAAGAAAAAGAAAAAAAAGAAAAAACATTTAGGGCATCACAGATTTTAAAAAAGTACAAGCCAATATACCTTTATGCAGAAGAATAATTTAATCTCTTCATTTTACAAAATAAAGCAATGGAAAACTGTAAATAAAATAAAAAGTATAAAATCGATTTATTTTTTATTTTTTATTTATCTTTTTTATTATTAAGATTTTTTAAAGATCTATTCGAAGTAAGTTAACATGTTCGGCATCACGCACAGTAATTCAATTTCAATTAAGCTGCAAATGTGTTTTTAATTTTCGTAACATCAGATTTTAGAAGCGGAAGCGAAAATATAGAAATCCTGTAGCATTAGCAGCAACGTAATAGCGTAAACACCTGATTTCATATATCCTATGAACTGGACCATAGCAAAAGATGAAAAGTATTTCATTTTTAGCTTCTTTCTGCAGCGCCTTTTAACATACAGTAAACTGTCTGTAAGGCGGACTCTTGTGTGTAAGACGAAAACCCGAAATTCTTTTTTAGTCCTTGCGAATACATAATAAAATTTATCTGAAGTATTGTCTTATACAGAAAATTTTCTCAGCCCCGCTCGATTCCGCGTTATATAGAGTTTACTGTAATAATACGTTTTCTTTCTTTTTTATTTATTTATTTGCCCTTGTCCTTTCAAAATCCACAGTAAAGAAGCTTTTGGTAAAGAGAACTAACATAAAATGTTTTGCAGCTTTTTTTAAAAAGAAAACTGGGTAAATTTTATGATCTCTATTCAAAAATGCCAAATAATGAAAAACAGACATCAATCTAATATAAAAATTTTAAGTCTTAATTACGTCCACTAATAACTATGTTATAATAATATCGAGAGAGTCGAGAACATATATTAAAAATGTTTATTTGCTTTTAAGACGTTCACTTTACTGAAAACACATTAAAAGTATATTAAAAATTTGCAGTGACATGTTTCGACTCATTCATTGAGTCAATATCAGAAATGTATTAAAGAAAAACTACAAACACAATGTAAACGAAAACCAGGAAAATAGCCAATGAATGCAAATAAACATACAATACCCACTATATTTTCGATATCGCCTGTGTTCCCATCATGCAGTGATCCCAAAACTTGTCCAACCACTCAATCCATGCGAAAAGATAACGTAGCGTTGTAACCATTTCAACCTCTTGACACTCGCGAGCTAATGCTATTCCTAGAGGCATTTTCCTAATAACTCTTTCGCATTTTGACATTTTTAAATAATTTTTTTTTTCATTGGATAGCTGAGGACACTCTCAAGATCACTCCTTGATTACTTTTTCAATTTTGGTCGTAGGTATTTTTTATAAAGTTACTTTTACTTTCAGAACCGGTTTAGAAAGTGAAAGTAACTATATAAAAAGTACTTGCGACCAAAATCGAAAAAACAATCAAAGAGCGATCTTGAGAGGGACCTCATCTATGCAATGCAATGAAAAAAAAATCATTTAAAAATGTCAAAATGCGAAAGAGTTATTAGGAAAATGCCTTCCCATAGGAATAGCATTAGCTTGTGAGTGTCTTCGCTTGCAGGGACAGGAGCCTTAAAATAACAGACATTACACATCAAAAGAAAAAAAAAATAAAGCTTGTATATTTTTATCTAAAATAGTTTAATATTTTTAAGTTACAACATGGATTAATGAAAACTGTACAAATGAGTTAAATAATCTGTTTTCCGATGTTATTTTTAAGACTTTTTAGAAGAGTTTAACATGCGTGGCATCACTTAATGAACATGAAAGCCATTTAATTTGCAAATGTGTTTAATTTTTAGAATATCAAATTTAACCCTTTCAAGGTACTTCTATTGGTAAAATGCAGGGGTAGGAAATTTCCAGAAAATCTTACCAGCCAAGGGCTTACTTTACCAGTCACCGAAATGCAGTGTGCAGTTAAAAATTGTTATGACAAAATTTGCGCAACTGCAAGTATAGTTGATTTTTATTGATACAATGCATTTTCAATCCAATTTTTTTTTTCTTTTTTCTTTCTTTCTTTTCTCCTATAAAATCAAAAGGTTGAGGAAAGTTTAATATAGAATAGAACTTAACACCATGTTCATATCGTGCTAATTTAGAAAGTTGCAAAATATAGCTCACTAGTAAAAAACAATAAAGTTTCCGATATATCTCTATAGGTTGCAGTTTTTGAACCAGTCTCTATAGTTTTGGAGTTCTTCAGTTTTTAAAAAATTTCTCACCAATGGCGAGTAAAATAATACATTTCATCAACCCCTGGAAATAATAAATAATTGACACCAGAATTAAAAAAAAAAAAAAAAAAAAAAAAAAAAAAAAAAAAAAAATTCACTTATTTAAAGGATATTTCATCCCAATATTCTGGTGCCAGTGGGGCATTTAGGAATTAAAATTAAGTGCTCATATAATATGAAACCACCGCTCTTGAAGGAGTCAAAAATCGAAAGCAGAAATCCGGAAATCTTAACATTAACATCGCATCAGCAACAGCGCATAGAAAAATAAACGAACTTGGGAATATATGAGGAGCTGGAAAGTGCTAGACAAACAAAGTTTTGTTTTTATGTATCTTATTTCTACAGCTTTACACAACTAAAAAAATTGAAACAGAGTAGCCTGAACTTTAAAATGCCCAGGCTTACTTAAAAGGCGATTAAATAATCAACTATATATATGTTAAAAGTTAATTTTATTTAAAAAACATCTTAGTACTTTCAAACCTTTTCCAAACAGGTTCTTCCTCAGAGAATATTTTCTTTTATAAATACAAATACAGTCGGCTCTCGTTAATTCCAACTCGTCGGGACCACAAGAAAGGTTCGAACTATCCGAAGTTCGAATTATGGATAATATGAAATGAAAACATGCTCAATATGGAGAATTAAATAAAATTTAGTGTAACATGTAATTACACTAAATGTATTTACAGTAATAAAATGGTATTATACATTACATGTATTATTATAAAAGAATTAATGTTATAATGTTTTTTTTTAATTTATTTCGCCTGTCGTCATTAGAATATGACTTAATATTAAATTAGAATGCATAAATACATAAACTAATTAGAAGATTAGAAACAAGCACGATGGAAGAAAAATTTAAAGCGTCACTGATGGACAGACGGGGCTCTAAGAAAGTGGATATCAATTGCATTGCACTAAATGTATACTCGTTTGGAACAATTTTCACGAAAATCAAAGAAAGAAAGTTATTAAAACGCGCATCCGGGTCTTTTTCACTCAGTAGTGTGGGCTCTTATGTACTAAAAGAAGAGAAAAGTATGGAGAAAGATCTGCAACGATTGATTCTCTTTCATTACAGCACTTTATTCACCACAATAAAAATAACCAAGGTATGCATCAACACGAATATTTCTGATAATTATAGTCCATCTGCTGTAAAGAATAGAAATATTTTGCACGCGAAATAATTTTCAAAGCGCCTTTCTCTTTATTGTATGAAGTACGAAAATTCGACGCATTTCAAGCATCCACAAAAGAAAGTAAAAATAGAATAAAATGTTTCTCATTTTCAGGGATATATATTTTTTTTTTCTCGCTCTCTTATTTGTCTGAATGCGTAGAAATTTCCATTTAAATTTCAGAATTTCGAACAAGAAATGTGATACGGGTAGCAGAAGACCAGGCTTATATTATTTTTATTTTTTCCCCTATTACTCCCTTTGCAATTGTGAAAAGAATGTGGATGGTTATTTTCATATTTCTATTTACAGATGGAAATTTTTTACTTTAAATTTTAGCTATGGATTTTCACGACAGCATTTTGTTTATGATTTCTTTTCCTCTGCAAATTTAAAACTATGCCCCCCCGCCCCCCCCCCCAAAAAAAAAATTGGAAAGTGGTGTCCTTAAGGCAGTGTTCTCGCTGACTTTTAACCAACGTTAGTAATTAGGCTAATTAAAAATAAAAAACATTTGCCAAATGAAAAAATTATTAGCAAAATAGATTCGCCGTGTAGCACAAATATATATATATATATATATATATATATATATAATTTCTAATTCTGACAGCTCCTCTGTGTGATATGGTTTGGCATTAACAAATTCTTACAGTAATTGATGTTGATTTGTAGTATTTTCTAATGGTTCTATATATATATATATATATCTTTAATTTAATGTACCCCCCTTTTTTTTCAATATAATTTTTATAACTGTGACAGCGATTGTTATTAATCTAATTTCAACTAGTCGCTACAAATATAAAAAATATGTATATATGCATATGTATGAAAAACGAAAAAAAAGCAAAAATTGAGCACTAGCAATTTCGCGAATCTAATCGCTTGTTTACTCGCCAAATGAAGAATTTAGACGCAATTTGGCGCATTGGCGAGCGACAGCGAGAACACTGCTTAAGGGTGTATTTGAAAAAATACTTTTCCACCCTCAACAGCTCGAAATTTTAAGATACAATTTCAGATGCATTTTTAAAAGTAGAAACATGAAAGGGATTTTTTAAAAGACGTATAAGGTGCTGTGTGATGTCATTTTGCTCTCAATTCATTGGAATTTGATTTATAAACAATTACCTTTTCAGTATGACACTTTTTTTTTTCCATATCTCCCGCTCCGGAAAATTCGGATCTAAAGGCCGACTTTGACTGCATTTCTTGTAATATTTTCTGCGTTTATCAAGAAACTGACAGACACGGCACCTTGAGTAGTTTCTAAATAAGAGAATCTGCTAGTTTGATGAGTTTGTGAGCAAAAGTGGATTCAAAAATAAATTGGAAAATAAGCAGTTTGAATCGAAATACACCCTTTAGAATCACATAGACTGTTCATTAGGATATTCACAAGAAATCAATTTTTGAATTTTTTACCGAGGACTTTCCAAAAAGTTGCTAGCTGGCTGGAAAGTGAATTCAAAAATAAATCGGAAAATAAGCAGTTTGAATCGAAATACACCCTTAAATGAAGTAGACTTTCCAATCAGTTGCATAAATTAAAGAAAAGTTCCACAAACTAAAATTATTAAATGAAATATTTCCTGATAAACACTGACAACAATGAAAAGTTCGAGTAAAGAAGATTGGTTGGACGGTTATTTTTATTTTCCTATTCATTGATACAGAGGGATTATTTTTTTTTTAATTTTGGCTATTCATTTATGAGCGACTTCTTTTCATCTGCGGATTAAAAATATGCGAAAAACAAAAATAATTCCGAAAGCGGTATCCTATAGGATTTCGCTAGATTCTACTGTAGGATCTACCAGATAGAATCCTATAGGATATAGGATACTATTTTATTCTGTAGAATAAAATAGACTTTCTGAGCAGTTGCATAAATTAAAGAAATGTTCCACAAATTAAAATCAATAAGTGAAATATTTCTGATAAAATCTGACAGCAGTTGAAATTTCGGGTTAAGGAGATGGGTTTGGTAGTTATTTTTATTTTCCCATTCATAGATACAGGGGGAATACTTTTTGTTTAAATTTCGGATATGGATTTAGTGACAAGGTTTTGTGCGTTATTTCTTTTCATATGCATATTTAAAATTATGCGAAAAACAAAAATAACGTCGAATAGCGGTATCGTAGGATGAAGTAGGCTTTTCGAGCAGCTGCATAAATTGAAACGGGGTTCTAGGAATTAAATCAATAAATGAAACAGCAATTAAAAGCTCGGGTATCTTTTATTTAAAGTTTGGTCATGCATTTAATGGTAGCATTTTTTTGTGTGATTTCTTTTCATCTGCAGATTAAAATTATTCGAAAAATAAAAAAAAATTAAAAAGCGATGTTTTGAAATAATAGAAACTTTCTGGACAATTGCATAAATTAAAAGCAAGGCTCCAGAAATTAAATCAATATGTGAAATAGTTCCTTAAGAAAACTAGCCATTGGGGGGGTCACCGTAATACTTACCCATCATAATATAAAATATGAAAATAAAACCCGTGTAAACTATCTATGGCAAATCCAAAATAAAATTTATACGCATAATTAAATAAATTTAATATATATAATAATGCTCTATTAATGAATTTCTAATGAGCCAATTTCGACAAATTATATAAAACCCTAAAATACTTAAGTAGTACCGGATTGCGTAAAAGAAACATCCTTATAACTCAAAAAATAATAATCATATTAAGTAAACATTTACTGCGTTGGATTACACGTCTCATTTCCAATTAAAATATATCTGTGAATTGAAATTTGAATGAAATACAGGGTCATGAAAAATCGAAGAATTTGGAAAACAAGATTACACATATCTCGACAGCTAATAATCTGATCGATTTCGTTTTTTATGCAAAATTTGTGTTATTTTATTGCCTTTTACGTCCATTCATTAAAATAAAAAAATTCGAAAATTTTTATATACCTTTCATAAGAACGAAATTTTCGAGAGTCCGAAAAAAATAGTTCCGGATAATCGAGGTTACTGATATTAAATAGGCTTCGTCGCATTTTTACATACTAAGTACATACAAAATTCAAAATTTCAAGTCTCTATCTCAATTTGTTCGGGAGATAGAGCGGTTACAGACAGACAGACGGACGGCAATTTTTTTTTCTAAAAAAAATGTTTTTCGGAATCTCCAGTATCTAAAATGTGTAAATCCGTCAAAAAAAATTTTCGATTTTCAAAACGATTGCAAGACTTACCCTATACACGTATGATGGGTAAGTAAAAGTTACTGCTCGAATTAAAATACATTTTTTTTTTTTCATTATTTTCATTTTGTTTATAGTTTTTTTTTATGCATGTGCATTTTATTACTGAAATTTCAGGAGATTTCACTTTAAAGACTTTTCTTCATAACAAAATATTTCAGTGTAACGATGAGACTTCGCTAAATGGAAGTTTCACTGTATATGCAAAGTGAAGTTAAAGAAGTAGTCAGTAGATGTGCATTAATTTTTCACTCCCTCTTTCCACCTCATCCAGATAACATAATAGGCTCTTTTAATGACTGATAAGTTCCTTCAATTTCAAAATATGATTCTTTATTAAAAATAAAAATATTGGATTAATAATATCTCACAATTATTTTCATTTATAAGCAAAAATGAACAAACTGTAGCTAATGATTTTTTATTTACTTATTTATTTTTGAAAAATATCGTTTACTTATTTTGAAATTGAATTCTTACACATTTGAGAATTAAGAATTTTTTTAAAAACGAAGATTTCACTTAAGCTTAGAAAAAAAATCCTTTCGTTCAAAATTAGATGTAACATACTAGTTTCAATAATAATAATAAAGTTACTAAATAAAAGAGTAGGGAACTCTTTGATTAAATTACAATATCTTCTAAAATTAATCCTTTATTGAGGAACAAAATACAATTGTTACTTTCATATCAATTTATTCACTTTTGAATTAGGATATTGTTAAAGTTTAAATAATTTCCTTCGAACCTTTTAATATTTAATTTCCAATTTATATCTGAAATAATATTTGTTAACAGAATAAGATATAAAATACAAAACGCGTACAAGTTCAAAAATAAAATACAATTTTCATTACATATTTCATTGAATTTGTGAGAGGCGATAAAACATTCCCAGACAATATATTAAAAAAAAATTAAAAAGAAAAAAAAAATAAAATAAATTTTTTTTATCGGCTGCCTTTTTTTTTTTTTTTTTTTTTTTTTTTTTTTTTTACGTTGTTTTATGTTTTGATTTTAATTTCAATTTAATTTAGAGTAGATACAACGAAATTGAAAAATAGAATGTGCCGCTTTTTTACATTAATATTAAATTAGTTAATTAACAAAAGTAATTAGATAAATATCATTTATGGGGTTTAATAAGAGTGTTTTGGTTTAATAAGAGTGTATGGGACATGAGAAATCCATAATGCTGAGCTATTTAACATAGGTGTTACACTTCTAATACTGCTATTTTAAAAGAGGAAAAAAAAATAAGACACAAAAAGTCATTAAAATTTAATCATTTTTCTTTGAAGTTTTTAATATTTAATTGATAATTTGAATATCAGGAAAATATTTTAAGAGGGAAAAACATTAAAACTCCAAAAAGTCGTAAAATTAAAAAAAAAAAAAAACTTTATAACGCGTGTTAATATGGATCATCTATTAATGAATTAGTTAGAAAAGACAAAAGCATCAAGGTATATTTAAACATAATTTAAAAAAATCAAAAATAATGATAAAAATAATTTGTTCACAATAATCGTTATCTATTTATTTATTTTTTAAGAACATAGACAATATAGATCGCAGATAAAAAAAAAATTATATTAAATTAATCCAGAGAATCCAACTTGGGCTTCGCGGGTTATACATCATATTACATGGTCAACAGAACAAACATCTTAAGGGTGTATTCAAAGAAATATTTTTACACCCTCAACAGCTCGAAATTTTCAAACTCATTTTTAAAAGTAGAAACATGAAATTTGCTGAGGGGATTTTTAAAGAGATATATAAGATGCCATGTGATTTCATTTTTCATCCGATTCATTAGAATTTGATTTATAAGTGACTCTTTTCTCAGTTTGATTTTTTTTTTTTTTTTTTTTTTTTTTTTTTTCCGTCTCCCGCTTCGAAAAATTCGGTTCAAATCATCAACTTTGACAGCACTTTTTTGCATAATTTTCTGTATTTATTTAAAAAGCGACATCACAGCATATTATGCACTTTCTAAATATGAAAATGTGCTAGTTTGATGCGTGTGAGAGCAAAAATAAATATAAAAATAAATCCTAAAATAAGCAGTTTAGATTGGAATATACCATTATTAAATGCGTTTTATATTGTCAAAAGTTCCTTTTACGAATAGTCCTATTTGTGCTACAGTGATACACTACTCAAACAATATTCCAAATCAATTAAATCACCGCTGCATATTTCTACAATTAAAAAATGAACAAAAAAGTCTTTGCATTGAACGAAATACCGATTTGTTAGAGAAAGATTACCATATTTTTTTTTTCTTTAGAACTTAAAAAATCTTCAATATCGTTATTATGTTTTATGCATATTACGTAGCTAATACAGATTTTTTGGGTTGTAATGTTTGTATGCTTATTTAGGTTTACGACGGACAATTATCTGCACTTGGGATATGGGTGCTAAAGGGGGGGGGGGGGGGGTGCATTCCGTGGGTGTCTTTCTAGAGAAACCTAACCTGTATTTATGCAAGGAAATCCACGGAAAACTTCACGCGGTTAGGCCGACCCCTTCTATTGGGTTCGAACCCAGCACCTGCCGTCTACCACTTTCGGAGGCTTGAGTTGTAATGATTCGTCGTACACAGTTGTAATGAAAAAAAAAATGGCACCAAAAGATTTTTACAGGGTACACTCTGTATTTCCAAACAGCAAACTATCACTAGCTCTACTATCTATCTCTACAACATTTGCAGTAAATAAATAAATAAATAAATAAAAGTTTGGGAATAGTGTTGTATATTTTTTGGTAACTTTTCTTCTGAGACAAACGTTCATTTAAATTACTCGTTTTTTTCCCCTTTTATAGATGTGCTGCAACCCGCCTTATGATGAAAACCAGGGATATATTTAGAAAAAATTTAGGTTCTTTAAAGGACGCTTCACAAAATAATTTATCTTAAAACAGGACCCTTCACAAAAAATTTTATCCCCAAACAAGACCCTTCACAAAATATTTTATCCCCAAACAAGATCCTTCACAAAACATTATCCCAAAACAAGACCCTTCACAAAATTGTTTGTCTCTTTAAATAGACCTTTCACAGATTTTTTTCACCTTCAAATTGAACTTTTTACAAATTTAATCATTTAATAATAGAATCTGGCTTATAAATAAGCCGTTGAACTGACCAAAGAGCATATTACTTGGGTTTTTATATTTGAAAAATAGAGCCTGAAGGCATCGATAATTTAAAATTCACAAAATTCTGACTAGAAATTTCACAAATATTAGAAAAAAAATTCACAACTTCACAAAAACAGGACCCTGTGAGAAAAATCTGGACAGACTCCTGCATGTGCTTGTGGCGAGAAAAAAAAGATTGAGCATGGCTGATTTACAAAAAAAAAATCGTTTCATTAAAATTAAGTATAACACAAGCTAACTTCAATAACAAAAATTATTTTGTTGAGAAAAAAATATTTAAATTAGAATATCTAATAGAAAAGTTGAAGTAAAAATTAATTTTGAAATTTGAGTCCCTTATTGCGAAACAAAAAAAAAATTGTAATTATAACTTTCATATCAGTTTATGCCAACGTGTAGCTTATTATAATTAACAAACAAACCAGATGTGATAATCATAAAAATCAAAATTAGTGCACTTGCACTTTTAAAAATTCAATTCCCATTTCGAACATGCTATCTTATAGCAATAATAACAATAATAAAACCTAATGGTTCCTTTTTTTAAAGCTTAAACGAAAAGATTTAAAATCACAGTTAAAAAATTTATATAAAAAATAATGATTTATTTATTTCCAAGTTGAGTATTTACACGATTGTAAATTAAAATTTTGCTTAAATAATATCTCACTGATTAATTCGGGGAAATAAATTCTTCGTTCTTTTTAAATTAAATGTAACAATCAATTCTTTTTCAATTAAATATTAAAGAAACTAATTTTACTATCAAACTTTTTTTTTCTTGAGCAAAAGAAGATGTATTTAAATTACAGTATCTAATGAAATAATTTGCCTAACATAAAATTAAAAGACAAATCACTTTTTTTTTTAAAGATTCAAGTTCAGTAGCTTCATGTAAGAAACAAATTGCAATTATAACTTTCTAGCTAGTTTATTTTAACGTATAACTCTTTTTAAAGAACAAAAAACCAAGATAAAGAAATCATTAAAAATAAAACATATTCAATCGCACTTTTTAATATTTAATTGCCAATTTGAATTCGAGATGGAAAAAAAATAATAACAGAGCAAGTAATATAAAATGTAAAACTCGAACAACTTTTGAAATAAAATAAAAGCTTGATTACATATTGCTTGGATTAAATAAATATGAATTAATAAATGAATGCAGAGCATGTCTTTATATTTATACAAATCGAAAGAGAAAAAAATGTATGTCAAACTCGTTTTAACTTTTTTTTTTTTTTTTTTTTTTTTTGGCATTTGATAAAATTTAGTGTAATTTAATGTTACGACGTTAAAAAGGCAAAATGGATGTCTTTTATCAATATTAGTTTATTCTATTAACAGATGTAATAATAATAATAATAATAATAATAATAATAATAATAATAATAATAAAATACCAACCGATTTATTTTTTAATAAGGATTTATGGAAGATAATATGCCATAAAAACTGATTACAGATATTAGTGACCTAATATTAATTCTTCAATATCCACCAGTGTTTGAAATAGATTAGCAATGTGCCCCAAATGGATGCTTTTCAGTACTATAAATGTTTGAATTTTTAAACACATTGCAAAAATATTGCCACATGACTGGTTATGTTAGAAGAAGGTTACAGATCCAATGTAGATTTACAATTTTTAAATTCTATCATTATTATTTTTTTTTTTGGGGGGGGGGGAGATTAGAAATAAGAAAACATTTGATTTTTTATATTCGCAGATAATCGGTAATTGCAATAATATAACTAAAAAAGTAGCACATTTTCTTTAACAAATCCAATTCCCCTCCCCCTCAAATCAAAGGACTCTTATACACATTCACAATAAAAACAATGAATTTCAATTGTTCACAATAATCAAGTTCAGTGTGTCAGTATCTGAATACAGTATATTCGAAAAGCTTCATCCTGCACAAAATTATTTATAGTTTACGAAAAAAAAAAAAAAAAAAAAAAAAAGACTCGAAATACAAAAAAGGATATATAGCCAAACATACTCAAAGTCGTTTTTCAAACGGAAAGCTGAAATTTTCTCCGGCAAATATGAGCCGAAAGCTTACCGCTTGTATATATTACTGTAGGGTATTATTTATTAAACTCACATGATGTTATTTCTTTCAAAAATTTGTTCATTTGGGGAGACCCCATATACGTTACTGGCGTTTTTCCAGGAATATTTCTGCCTGGCGAAGAATGCTCGGAAAAAAAAAGGAATGGAGCTGAATATCAAAAGAATAGAAACTCGTGTCATAGCCTAAGGTGCGAAAAATATTTTATAATCTGTAGAGGAAACGAAGCTCTGAAATATATGAGAATTCGTGAGAGCTATAGAAAGTCATGTTTATGAAAGTCTCTAACTTTTAAATTGCACATGACATTTGAAATACACCTAAAAAAGGATTTATTCGACGGTCTTGAGCAGGGTTGGCATGATTTAAATCAATTGATTTAAATCAAGATTTAAATCAACTGATTTAAAAAAAAATCATTTGATTTAAATCAATTTTTGCAATATCACATGAATGCACATTTCAAAGGAAAATTTTAGGTAAAACGTTAGACAACGTATTAGATAAAAATAGAGTTACAAAATTTAAAGCAAGATATGAACAAGCTATTAATGGCTGTCATTTTGCTGGAGTTTTATTTAGTCCCTCTGTTTTAAATCAAAATGAAATTTCATTTAATGTAGAGGAAAATAATGAAGGTTTGGCATTCATTAAAGAAAATTGTGCTGAAATTTTCTCACCATTGTAGCAAATTTTCAAGCAAAAATGGCCCATTCCAAAATTTACCATTGCTTGAGAAAAAAGTTTCTGATATTATGACAAATTATGATTGGTTGAAGTCATTTTGTGTAATGGGAGGTAAAGAGAGAATCAGCGATATTGAAATTGTATTTATTTACCAATTAACAACAGTTGTGGCTTCATCTGCTGGAGTAGAAAGACAATTTTCTTCTTTTGGACTAGTTCATTCAAGCCTTCGTAAACAAACTAGGAGTAGCAAAGCTTCTAAGTTAGTGTTTTTGTTCAAACAATTAAATTCCTGATCTATTCCTATTTCAGGGTTCCTAGCATTATGGAAAGTCAGGGAAAATCTGGAAAGTCATGGGTTTTCAAAGTAGTCAGGGAAAGTCATGGAAATTTCAAGATATATAGAAAAAGTCAGGGAATTTACAACTATTTTCTAAAAAGTCATGGAAATTTCAAGATATATAGAAAAAGTCAGGGAATTTACAAATATTTTCTAAAAAGTCATGGAAATTTCAAGATGTATAGAAAAAGTCAGGGAATTTACAAATATTTTCTAAAAAGTCATGGAAAAGTCTTGGAGAAAAAATGAAAAATTATGTGAAAGTCATCATATAGTCTCTGGAAAAAAATCACAAAATTCATCAAACAATTGCAAGAAAGAAAAACTAGAAACTTGAGAAATAATTGAAAAAAAAACCATTAGTTTTGACAAAGAACTATGAAAATAAGTACCAAATTTCTTTGTATTCCTGTTTGGTTAAAGACATTTTTTGAAATTCGGTCATGGAAAATCAGGGAATTTTTTGAGATTTGATCATGGAAAATCAGAGAATTTGGCTGTCATGTTTTGCTGGGAACCCTGTATTTGCTTAAAAAATAGTGAATTAATTGTGATTTTTTATCCCTTAATAAATAGTTAAATGAATAATCCATTAATGTCCATTAAATGAATATTTAATTTGTTTTTAAAATTTTACCATTTTCTATTCATTTACAACATATTTAAATATATTTCTTAACTAGTGTGCACAATTCAGTTACAAAATAATAGAATGGCTTTAGATTAAAGCCAAAATGTTTAATTTTTAGGACCAATCAGTAACTAGTATATTGTATTTTCTTAACTGTATAATTATTTCTTATATTCTTTTTTATAAATTATAAATATTATTTATTCTTTTTTAGTTATTTATTATAAAAATCTGCTCCATGTATTGTAAAACATAAAAATACAATAATTAAAAATAGGATTCTAAAAAAATCAAATAAATCCGATTTAAATCAAAAAAATCTGATTTAAATCAAATTAATCAGATTTTTTTGATTTTTTTAAAAAAATTCATGATTTTTTTCCAACCCTGGTCTTGAGTGATTTTCAACTTTAGGTTTCAGTTAAAAATATTTTTAATGGCTTCAGGGCAAAATACTACACTGGGAATTAAGATGAAGGAAATTTGAATATACTCAATACAGATTTTTGCATCTTAATATTCGGATTATTCCAACAATACATTGAAAAAAAAATAGACGATTTTACAGAGATTGTACTGATTTCAGAGTTTTTTAACGAACAAATTTCTGCCAATTCTTCAACGAAAACTTTTCTGTTTCCGTATTTTTTTTTTTTTTTTTTTTTTTTTTGGAAAATTTTCTGGAACAAGCCTTCAAAGTGGACGTTTTTCATCACATTTCTCGACGAAAGCAGAAAAACCGGTCGAAAAGCAGGAGAAAAATGGGTGATCACCTGATCCAAATAGCTTAGAACTGGATAGGTAATTTAATTAACATAAAATAGAAAAATAAGTTCGATTCGCTTCTATAGTCAGGCATTCCAATTTTATGAAAGATAATATGTCATAGAAACTAACTACATGTATTAGTAACTAATATTCCAGTGTTTGAAGTAGATTCGTAATGTGCCTCAAATAGATGCTTTTCATTTCTATAAATGTTCGGATTTTTAAACACATTGAAAAAATCTTTCTGTAAAAAAAAGAATTTGTGAATGTGTCAAAATGTTTTGCGCTTGTTGAGCGGAGCAGTTAAGAACAACACCCTTATAAAACAGTGAATTACCACCTATTGTTTGAAATTCGAACTAAAATAAAAAATTACGGTAAAAAAAAACTCCTAACATCATACATAACCCTGCTGCAAAATTTTTTTAAATAGCTGTCACCGTTTGCAAGTTATTGAATTTTAAAATCCATCAGTCATTTAACGAAATATGCAAACGAGAACCTTAAGCGTGTATTCGAAAAAATAATTTTCCTTCCTCCAACAGCTCGAAGTTTTCTGATATACTTTTAGACTTATTTTTAAATGTAAAAACATGAAACTTTCGGAGGTTATTTTTGAAAAGATTTATAAGATGCTGAGTGATTTCATTTTCCGCTCAATGCATTAGAATTTGATTTATAAGCAATTGTTTTCTCAATATGACCATTTTTTTTGGTTCCCAAATCTTCCACTTCGGAAAAATTCGGTACAAAACACCCGCTTTGATAGCCTTTTTTGCAATATTTTCTGCATTCATAAAAAAAATAGACATACACGGCACATCTTACGGCAGTTTCTAAATAAGAGAATTTGCCAGTTTGATGTGTTTGAGAGAAAAAAAATAATTTAAAAATAAGCAATTTGAATCGGAATACTTCCTTAAAAGCTATATTTTATAATGTTCAGAAGTTCTTGCCTAAAAGTCACAAAATTCAATAAATCTGAATCTTCACGATCATGCATATTGAGTCCTAAAGGGCTAGACAGATAATGCTTCTTTCGTGTCGCGTTAAATCTCCTTTCTTCGAACATCCATCTTAATATTAGAAAATAATAATAATAATAATACAAAAAAATGTAATTTAACAAATTACAACAACTGTTTGGAAAATAATATCTTCAAAGATTATAACTTGAGACTGAAATGATTTATATATTTAAAAAAACAATAATAACATAATTTTTATGAAGATCAAAACATAGCTTACGTAATAACAGAGTCCTATTGATATGCAGAGTGACGTTAATACTTTTGGACCAATCATAAACAAATATTAAATGAAATTTCAGTTTGACAATTTTCGGTACTGTAAATTTTTAAACTTCTAGGCATCACACTTTTTCAATTTTTACACCGTCGTATAAAGAAAAAAATTTACTTTTAAATGCAATTTGTTTGTTTTTGAGTTATTAATTTTTTATGTAGTTTTTAATACTTTTTTTGTCATCGTGGAAATACAGAAGTATTCCATTTCTAGACATTAAGCATGGACCAATCAGTGGCGCAATTCAAACAATAAAATGATTCAGATATACTTCAGATTTTCCAGTTCTCTACCCAGGACAACAAATATTTTTAAATTGTTAAAAAATCCGGAATGATAATATTTAAAAAATTGATTCTGAGTACAAAAATTTCAAATCAGGAGCGCAAATGCCATTAATTATTTATCTATACACATAATACTTTCATTTTTTTTAATTATTTTTTTATTTTACTTAATATTTTACATTTTTCTATAAAAAGACAGAAACAGTTGAAATGTAACAACATGGAAAAAATGTTTCATTGTAAAATTTTACGGTGTAGTGTTAGAGAACACAATTCTATCAGATTTCCAGCAGAAATTTCCAGAGGCAAATTACCTCTATTGAAAAGTACTGAAACGATTGAAAGACACTAAAATTTTTGAAAAAATGTATTTAAAAATGAGCAAAATCTTTTCTTCAAATACTTAAGGCCCCACACTAGGCACAGAAAAAGACCCGGATGATAATGTAAAGTCTATGGGAGCGTTCTTTTCGAATATCTCGCTCAAATTTTAGTATTTTTACATGATTTGTTTTTGCATAGGATAGCTGAGGACGATCCACAACCGGCCTAGTTTTTACTTTTTTGATTTTGCTTATATATTTTTAGTATTACGGTAGTTTCAATTTCAGAACCGGTTTAAACCGGTTTCGAACGTTAAAGTAATTTAAAAAAAAAAAAATCTGAAACAGAAACTGAAAAATAAAAATATAAGTAAATATGTAAGCAAAATCGAAAAAGTAAAAACTAGGCCGGTTGTGGATCGTCCTCAGCTATCCTATGCAAAACACATCATGTAAAAATCTTAAAATTTGGGCGAAATATTTGAAAAGAACGCTCCCATAGACTTTACATTATCATCCGGGTTTTTTTCTCTGCCTAGTGTGGGGGCCTTAAGGTTGTTCTCAACTGCTCTGCTCAATAAGCGCAAAACGTTTTGACACATAAACAAATTAATTTTTTAACGGACTGATATAAAATTGGAAGGTCTGGCTGTGGAAGCACTTTCGAATCGATCTCAGTTTTCCATTTTAGGATTATGAAATTACTTATTGATTTATAAGCTATTTTGATCACGTGATCACGCGATTTTCTATCTTCCGTTGGCTGGTATTTTCTGCTTTTGTCGGGAAATGAGGTTCAAAACATGATTTGTGACGGCTTGTTATGAAAAATCTATTGCGTTTGCACAAAAACAGAAAAATGAGTGCGATTAGATAGTTTCTGAATAACAACACCTGCTGGTTTCATGCATTTCCAAACAAAATTGAATTAAAACTTATGACACGAAGCTCTTTGATTTAAGAACACCCTTAGGGAAATATAACGTTATCATTTTAGGGGGGGAGGGGGGGTCTGGCAAATGATATCCTTAGATATCTGTAGTGGGAGGGGGTATTTATCTTTTGAAATCGATATCAGTTTTGATCCAACCAACTTTTTTTTACATTTATAACATGGTTTTCAGTTCAAAGTAGTATGTTATCGTTTTTTAGTCGTATCCATTTTTACGAAAATACAAGTTTTTGAGAAAATCACTAAATTATTATAAAGATATTTAATTCGAAAATATGGAATACCCCAACATGTGACAGTCCCATTATTCTTCATATGTATGCCTATATACAATCAATATTCAACAAACCATATGGGAAGTATATTTGAAAAGAAGTTTGTGTTTGCTAATAAATAAAAGAAAAAGAATGCAGCCCACTTGTTTTGTTGATAAGAATTTCTATCCCTCCCCCCCCCCCCCCTGTAGCGGAGATTATCGCTACATATCTTTTCCTCTTCATAAAGGCAATAATTATTTCCCTTTAATAAATTCTTTGGTTTATTTTAATTTCCCTTTTCACTAATAAACCCAGTAGTTTAAATTAATTCTACATTTAATAGTTAAGTTCTAACTTTCATACTCCCACTAATAGAAGTAAAACTTTTCATCTTTTGGTGCTCTCTGTATAAAATTAATAATACATCTTCCTTTCTCACAAATTTTCTGTTGTGTCTGGAAAAACATCTGCCCATAGAAACCGCACTTATTAACAAAAGAAAGAAAGCTCTGGGCTTAGTTCATCATAATCTCTTATCCGTTACATTTTTATTAACATCTGTCTTACACACCCTGTTTTCATTCTCACAATTAATGCTTAAACCTAGAAATACTTTTATCTCTGTTTATCCTGACTCTGCCTTCTTTCTGTTCAATTGCGCATCTGGATAATATAATTGTGGTCAGCAAAACTTCAATTTAAGTAACGGCCTGCTTTGCCCTTGTCTACTTCCCAAGCTTAAAATATTCCTTTAACCCTATAAAATATTCGCAGATGTGAAAATGATCCTGGGGTTCCCAGACCGCAAATGTACTCAATGATACTGAATGTGTGGTTTATCAAATATCGCCAAAATTCTTTGTATGAAAAACTTCTTATGCCTTTTGGCGATAAGGGCTGTGACGTTTGTGTATGACTCCACTGATTGCCATCGTATCGACTACATGTAGGGCACTGAGCTCTCTGAGAATCACCTCCCCTTATGGGGAGTTTGCTTTGTCGTACCGCAAGTTAAATAAATGTGTCCTAAAATGTAACTTGCTTTTCGGAGTTTTTTTGTGTGTGCTTCTCTTGGTAAATCACCTGGGCCTATGAATTAACACCTCTACATACATATATCTGGTGCATCTCGCCTTTTTTTTCTCCGGTCAAAAAAAAAACGCACACACACACAGAGACTTTAAAAAATCATACTTAAAATCTTCGACAGAAAAGACTATCAAACATCGATGCACTGTTAAAGCAACATTCCCCGAAGTTCCAAGGCTGTCTGTACTTCATAGTGTGACGTTTTCCCCTACATCCGAACCGAAACTTGCGACAGTCTATATTATTCATTCATGACTTCTCCCGCACTCAAGAAATGTTTTATCTTCTTTCTTTTTCTCCCTGTGGTTCTGCAATATCTATGAAGGTCACAATTTATCAGCTGGTTGTTTCGCCGGAATATGGGTCAAGTGTTTTCGGCTCAGGACTGCAGCATTCTGTGTTTCATTTTACCCTGCGTTGTGATATGGCTAAGTTTTTTTTTTTGCAGTGTTGTGATGGTGAATCACAAAAGAGTAATTAGTGGTAGTTTTTTTCATCATCTACGTTCCAGTGAGGTGTGCAACAGAATTGTCTATAGGCAACATAGTGTAGCTCGGAATCATCGTTCTGTGTGTCAACATTCGAGAATGCTAAAATAAAAAAAAAGGTTTGTGATTAAAAAAAAAAAGATTAAGAAGAAATTTTATGCGTAACGGGTCGTCGTACCCATACATAATTAGTGAAATGAGAATAAAATTGTGTGTAAGTTTATGTAGGTCATCAATAAATCACACAAAAGCAGTGAAGTTACGATTTGAGTGCAATAAGGGGTCGTCGCACCCAGTTTTGCACGTACAGTTTCCTTTTAAACATCACAGCAAGAAAAAGTGTCGTGTTAAATACTGAAAGTAGAAAAAAAATTTAGTATTCTGATACAGAATGTTAAACACAAAAAAAAGGAGAAATACAGATAAAATTTTTATCCACACATAAAAAATTATGAATAGAAATTTTAATTTAGACGTTTCTCATATTGACAGTAATTATCCTTAGCTTTACATACTGAAATTTTGATATATTCCCTTTTCATGCTTTAGTATTTCATAAAAAATGCCCAAGTTATTATCATTCCTTCTTTTTTTATTTTATTCATGTATGTCAGTGTGAACAGAGAAGATCTTATTAAATTAACAATGTTCATTTTTAAATTCTTGTATTTCATTTGCACATTTAAATGCATTCTTCTCTTTTCATGCTCATTTTTCAAAAGTTATTATTATTTTCAGTGCATGTTGTTTTTGTATTTATGGGTTGCATACTTAAATATCACAGTTTTTTATTATTTTATGTGTTCGCGCATTAATTTTTGCTGACATTACTTGTCCTTAATTAATTGCAGTTTGTGTTTCGCATTCTCGTTTTTACTAAATTTTTGCCATTAACTATGCCAGTACCTTGTTAAACAAGCTTTCTTTGATTTTTTTTACTTTCGGTTGTCAAGAAACAAGGGAATTTTGGCATTGGTGTTTTTGAATGGTTAATTAGTTTATTTTGAAGGCAATACAAGTTTTTTTTTTTTGAAAAAAAAAAAAAAAAGAGAGATTTTGTGTTTGCTTTTTTAAAAAAAAAAAAGCGTTTTATTTAGTGTCTGCATTTTCATTGTTTTGTTGTCTAGGCGCACATTTTGTTTACCCCCCCCCCCCTCATTAAATGTGTCTTGATTCACTCATAACTTACCAGGGTTTACTCTCTGACTAATGCAAAATTTAATTTTTGGTTTTGCCTTGCATTTTCATGTTATTTCCACCAAATTATTAATTTTAATACTGGTTAACATTCACATTTGTTTTGGTGCACCTAATTTATTTATAAATCTTTCTTTTGATTTATAGTAGTGCATTTTCCTTTTGGTAAACATCTATGGCTGATATTGAGCTAAACCAAGCTTCAGCTACTTCCCAAACAATGTCAGAGAGAGATAATAAATTTGGGTCTACTTTTGGACAATCACAAGTTTCAATATCCCCTTTACTTGTTTTTTATGAGGAAAATTTAACAAAGTTTTCAGACACAATTGTTGCTGAAGCCACAGCATTTCAAAATCAAATACAAAGTCAAAATAACACTGATACACTTGCCTCTAATTTTAAGGAACTCAAATTCACAATTGAATGGGATCTTAATATTTTGAAAGAGACCTTTCAGGGACTCAAAGATGAATACACTAAAGTAAAACATGATAAGGAAAATTTATTTTTGGTAAATAATAAATTGTTAAACGAGTACGTGACTTGTCTCAGGAACTTGAAAGTAAAACTAAACCTCATATATCAAATACTCAAAAAGATAGCACTCCTTCGGTTAATACTGCTTGTTTAAAATCTGTTCAGAATATGTCCACACAGACAGATAACAAATTCATTATCAAATCTCCACACACTACAATACATGAAAGTGGCAATACAAATCCCTCTTTCTCTAGTAATCAACAGGTTAATGATTTATGTGACAGTAACAATTTTCATCCCAGTATTTTCAGTACCCCTAAGAAAGATAGTACCAATTTTATCCCTGTTGTAATCATGCGTTTGCCTGAAAATTTTAGCATACCTGACATTATTTTGGCCATTTCAAATCTAACTGATACTTCTTCGCCTCCCATTCAATTTCAAAGCAAAATAAAAATAAAGCATTGTAATTTATTTAACTGGATTTTTCTAATGCCATCCCACTTTGCTGAAATTTTCCTTGTACATAAACATATTATTATTCAGGCCACAAAGTTTACTCTTAAAAGGTACATAGATATAAAAAGATGTTTTACATGTCAGAGTCTTTTTCATTTAAGTAAATTCTGCCCTAATGACATAATATGCCCTGTCTGTGCTATGTCACATAAAGATCCTAATTGTGTAAACACACCAAAATGCATTAATTGCATGAGGTGCAATGAATCAAGTAATACCCATTTTGACATTCAACATACAGCTTTTTCTCATAACTGCCCAGCTGTCAAGAGATATATAAACATACAAAGACAATCGCTTCATACAACTGAGTCTATTTCAAATGAGAAATGATGTTTTTTTCTTTAATTTAATTTTCCTGGTCACACATTACATATTAAAGGATGAATTCACTACGTTTTTATGCATTCTTTATACATTTTGACAGATTTGCTTTTATTTTTATAAAACATTTAGTATTTTGTTCCCTCACATTTCCTGTTACACTTTAAATTTTAACAATGTTTCTTCACATTAATCTTGTGTACAAATGCATTTTTATTCTTTTTCTTATTCGGCTATCAGGCGCCAGATGGTTGAGTAATAGAAAGAAGGCATGTAAGAGTGAAAATTTTGATGCGGGTCGTCAATTTTGTTTTTTTCACTTGGTTTTGGTTGTTTCGCGTTGGTGTACACAATCAGCTTATACATATTTACACATTCAAGCACATATATGCACACTTTTCTTTCCCCTTTTAATTTTTTTGTGGATGCAGTAACAGGAATGCAGTTAACAGTAACAATATTTCAACTCTATTGTTATACAGGCTACATTTTCCACATTTAATACATTTTTCATGGTAAATATATTTTTTTTTGCGTTCTCAATTAAATTTTAACTTTAAAAGGATTTTTGACAGTACAATTACATTTTTTTACTTTCCTCAACTTTGAGTTATATATTTTTTTCTTTTACACTTTTTGTTCTTTCATGTGTTTTTACACAAGGTCATGTGCATTTCTCTCGGTCAAGGTATATTAGATACCAGGTCATGTGATTTCTTTTACACTCAATTTTTCCTTCATGTGTTTTTTACACAAGGTCATGTGCATTTCTCTAGGTCAAGGTATATTAGATACCAGGTCATGTGATTTCTTTTACATTTTTTTTCTTTCATGTGTTTTTACACAAGGTCATGTGTTTTTCTCTAGGTCAAGGTATATTAGATACCCGGTCATGTGATTTCTTTTACACACTATTTTTTTTCATGTGCTTTTGCACAAGATCATGCGATTTCTTACACTATCACATTGTGTTTTTTTTCTATATACACTCAGTCATGTGCAATACACAAGGTCATGCGAATACACTTTAGGTCATGTGCAACATATCAGGTCATGTGGTTCTTACATTTTTCTCCTATTTCTCGGGTTGAGGATTGTACACCAATTTCACTTGTTTTCTCAAAACTCGTTCATGATAACACACAACACAGTCTTGTCATGTGTTTACATTTTTTTTTACACTTTTATCATGTGATATAAATCCTTCCCTCATTAAATATAAAATTACTTTGTAATTAGGTAGTTGAAAACCTCATTCACACAAATATCTTGAATATTTTTTTCTTTTAACACACTTACCGTTAAATTCTCTTCGGTTCATTTTTTTATTTTGTTTTTGTTAAATGGCTCATTCTAAAAAAAAAAACAGTTCACATTTTTTTACAGTTTGTCATGCTCACACTTAACCATTTCATCTTAATTGTTCAAGGTTAGATTTATCCCCTTTACATATCACAGTGCTTCAAACGACACTTAGTTTTTTGTTTGTCACATCTACATTATAGGGTTATTTATTTTTTTCACACTACATGTAAATTCCCTTGTTACACTTACCTCTTTTTATGTAGTGGCAGTACATGAAAAGAAGGTCACTTACTTCACTAATAATTAATTTTCATTACATGCATTTTATCACAACATTGTAGTTCCACAATAATTACAAATTATTTTGGACAGTGGAATAGTACCATGCAAAAAAAAAAAAAAAAAAACACAAAAAAAAACCTTGTATCATTCTTATTTTTGATGTATTCCAGTTGTAGTAGCACCTAAACTTGACTATTTTGTTTTACTTTTACCCGGACAGACTGTTTCAATTTATGAGATGGATTACATTTCATCTTATACTTTGATTTTATTTTTCTAATTTATCCCCCAAAAGTCGTGAACCGTTCAAAATTATGCCCCAAGGTTTCACGCCACACCTGTCTTGCGAAACATTTTTACCTTGAATTGGCCTGCCAATTCCTTTATGTTAATTTTTAAGTGACTTCCAAGCGCGCTCCTTTCGTAGATCAGTGCGATTTTACTGAGGAGCGGGGCGGACTTATATTGTACGCAATGTCGGTTCGTCCACTACTCCCTCCCCCCCTAGGGCCGACGTCTTAAACCGAAGCCATAATACTTGTACTGTTTGTACAAGAATAAGGGCTACAACCTTTTTATGGGCATGCCACTGGCATCTCTTTTTTTAGTAGTCCTGTGCCTTATGCACAAATTTTCATTTTCAATTTTTAACAACATACATTATTTTTTAGAACATATTATTGTAGTTAGTTTTCTTTTATTTTTATTTTAAGTATATACTATTTCTGTTTTGTGTTTTTAAATATATATTTTTGCTTGCAATTATGCCATTTTGATCTCAAAAAAAGATCAATTTAAAGAGAAGTTCTCAAATATTAAGCTAACAGGTGATCACAAATAAATAAATAATAGACTTCTCAATTTTTGCTCATGACAAAATATAAAATAAATAAAAAAATAAACAGCTGGTACCAGCGCCACAACAAAAAAAATTGAATAAAGGATCCAATAATAATCAAATATTTTGTGGCAATTTTTGAACTTTTAAGGAGCTCCCTGTCATGATAATTATAAAGATAGATATGGCCATTGTTTTTATTTACATATGCTGCAAGCAAATAGATATTTAATCATTTTTGTAGTACTTATATATATACTTGTATGTTTTTGATATGTGTTTTTATATATATTTTGGTAGACGACACATTCAGTATCCTCAAAATTATGACAACAATAGTAAAATAAAAAAAAAAAAAAAAACTTTAATACAAGTATAAAGTTTTTTTTTGTGGTGGCTGGGGTGAGTTATGTAGCGGAGATTATCGCTACATATCTTTTCCTCTTCATAAAGGCAATAATTATTTCCCTTTAATAAATTCTTTGGTTTATTTTAATTTCCCTTTTCACTAATAAACCCAGTAGTTTAAATTAATTCTACATTTAATAGTTAAGTTCTAACTTTCATACTCCCACTAATAGAAGTAAAACTTTTCATCTTTTGGTGCTCTCTGTATAAAATTAATAATACATCTTCCTTTCTCACAAATTTTCTGTTGTGTCTGGAAAAACATCTGCCCATAGAAACCGCACTTATTAACAAAAGAAAGAAAGCTCTGGGCTTAGTTCATCATAATCTCTTATCCGTTACATTTTTATTAACATCTGTCTTACACACCCTGTTTTCATTCTCACAATTAATGCTTAAACCTAGAAATACTTTTATCTCTGTTTATCCTGACTCTGCCTTCTTTCTGTTCAATTGCGCATCTGGATAATATAATTGTGGTCAGCAAAACTTCAATTTAAGTAACGGCCTGCTTTGCCCTTGTCTACTTCCCAAGCTTAAAATATTCCTTTAACCCTATAAAATATTCGCAGATGTGAAAATGATCCTGGGGTTCCCAGACCGCAAATGTACTCAATGATACTGAATGTGTGGTTTATCAAATATCGCCAAAATTCTTTGTATGAAAAACTTCTTATGCCTTTTGGCGATAAGGGCTGTGACGTTTGTGTATGACTCCACTGATTGCCATCGTATCGACTACATGTAGGGCACTGAGCTCTCTCAGAATCACCTCCCCTTATGGGGAGTTTGCTTTGTCGTACCGCAAGTTAAATAAATGTGTCCTAAAATGTAACTTGCTTTTCGGAGTTTTTTTGTGTGTGCTTCTCTTGGTAAATCACCTGGGCCTATGAATTAACACCTCTACACCCCCCTCCTTCGTGTGGGGCAAATGCAACAAGATATTATTATTATTTAATATATTATGTAACAAAAAGCTATTACAAAAATACCTTTAAATAGTAGCAATTTCTCTTAAGTGTTACATAACATAAAGTGATATTCTATGGACTTCTCTTCATTTGAATCAATAAAGTATGCGAAAAATAAATGTAACCAATTTTATAGTTTTATTCATCACGCCAAACAAAAGAAAAAACTCAATAGACATTGATATCGATATCATTTCCGAGGGGGGGGGGGGGGGGTTCGATGGATGATAACGTATGATATCGAAAGGGGGGGGGAGGGGATCCAAAATTAGCAAAAAGTTGATAGCGTTATATATGCACAGCCCCATACAGAATAATATAAACTCGTTGCCAATTCTCACACATTTACTTTTTCATGAATAAAATAAACAAACAACAATAGAATAATAATTGAAACCTCAATCCATTAGATAAAATTGCGTTTGCCTTGATAACTGACAGTTTTTCGTTATTATCATTTATACTAAACATTGTTTTCAAGTTTATTCGTTTTATCCTCCGTTTCTATTAACCCTTTCCGGTCCATTTTTAGCTCACAGGCTATCATAGCCTGAGAGCTTATGTGCCCGTCCGTTCTGTATGTACATTCGTACGTGCGTAACGCGATAACTCATGATAAAAATATCGGATCCACTTGAAATTTTGTATATAGGTATATCCTGATAAGGCGCTTCCCTGAATAGTTTTTGGAGTCAATTCGATTTGTATAAGAGGGGGAACGGGGGGCTCATGCCCCTCCCCTTAATTGATATAAACGGGATTTTCATACATAATTAACAGTTTTCGTTAAAAATTTAGATATAGGATCATTCTGATGAGGCGAGTCCGTGGCTTTTATTAGGTATTCATTGAATAAGTATAAACAGGGGGAACGGGGGATCTAATGCCCCTCCCCTTAACTTGTATAAATGGATTTTTCAAGCAGAACTGTCTGATTTCGTTCAAATTTCTGACTAGTTTTGGAAGTTTAATGGTTAAGTATAAAAGAAGGGAATAACTCCTCTTAAATTATATAAATGCTAAATGGGTTTTTATTAAGAATTATCCGATTTTCTCTGAATTTTGGATATAGATTTTTTACATGATAAAGCATATCCTTGATAGTTTAGGATGTTCAATGATTAAGTATAACTAGTTGGATGTGTCAATCCCGAAACATTCTTCTATCTCATACGTACATTATTAAAAAAAAAAAAAAAAAAAAAAAAAAAAAAAAAACGTGGTGACCCCAAAGTTATTCATTATCGAATTTCCTCGAACATTTGACCTAGCCTAATGAGGCTTTGGTATCCGAAAAGCCTAAAACGCAAAATTTAATTAATATTCTGAGAAAATGAGTTTAGTAGTGTCTCATGCTGGGTAATTTATACTAAAACCTAATAAGCATCTATTGATGTCAAGACCTAACAGAATCTGAAATTTGATGGAATTTCGTCCATTAGTTCTTGAAATATAGTTATAACAAAAAATTTGCAAAACGTAGCACAGCAACACCATATCTTGGACAATTTAGGCCAAAACGTAAAAAAGCCTCTAATTATGTTATGGTATAAAAGAATCTGAAGTTTGATGAAATTCAGTGCATTAGTTCTTGAGATATAGCTAGTTTTAAAAAACCGTGTAAAATATAGCACAGCAGCACCATCAGTTGAAGGATTTATAACAAAACGTAATCATCGTGTAATTATGTTATATGTCATTTTATAACAAAATCTGAAGTTTGATGAAATTCTGTGCGTTGGTTGTTGAGATATAGCTATCGGAAAAATCGTGCAAAATGCAGCATAGCTCCACCACCTGTTGCAAGGTTAATACCAAAATGTAAGCAGCGTCTAATTATGTTATATATTCTAGTGTAAAAGAAACTAAAATTTGATGAAGTTTCTGCATTAGTTCTTGAGATATAGCTATCGCAAAAATCGTGCAAAATGTAGCATAGCAGCGCCACCTATAGGGCAGTTCACACCAAAACTTTATCAGCGGCTATGTATCTCAAGGTATCGCGGAATCTGAAGTTTGGTGAAATTCTGTGCATTAGTTCTTGAGCTATAGCTATCATGAAAATCAGGAAAAACGTGGCATAGCAGCGCCACCTGCAGGCCAATTTTCACCAAAAACCAATAGGCACTAACTCATATCAAGGTATAACTGAATATAAAATTTTATTAAATTTCGAGCATTAGTTCTTGAGATAGAGCGCCCACAAATTTTTTGTCACATACAGACAGACTCACAGACAGACTGACAAACTCACAGATAGACGGACAGACTCACAGACAGACATTTTCTAAAAATAGTCAAAACGTGTTCAGGACCTTCTAAAACGTATAAATCCGTCGAAAACCGGAAGTCGAAAATTTTCATGAATCCAATACTTTCTTCTTGTAAAGATAGAAGAAAGTAAAAAAAAGGAGAAAGGGGAGAGCTGTTTCCCCTTCTTAATTTTTTTTTTTTTTTTTTTTTTTTTTTTTTTGAACGGAATTAATGAAAATACAAGGCTGTAATTAGTATGCGTATCCTGTGAGCTCAATGCCATCAGTTTAACTGGGCAATATTCTTTTTATTTTTTTCATTTTCTTAGAAAAAATTAATTTTACCTTAATAACATTAATACTAGTTATGCATGTAGATTAATTAGTTTTGAACGAATAATTTATATTCATCTGGTAATAGGCTAACGAAGAATTTTTTGAGATGTTTAAAAAATATTGTTTTACAAGAAGATTTAACTGATATTACAAATTTCTAATGCCTTTTGCGCTTTATTACACACGATTCTTTCAGGAAAGTAACTTTTATTTTAAATCTAAACTAGTTGTTGTGGGGCCACCGTAATACTTACCCATCATAATATAAAATATGAAAATAAAACACGTGCAAACTATCTATGGCAAATCCAAAATAAAATTTAAACGCATAATTAAATAATTTTTATGTACTACATAATAATGTTCTATTAATGAATTGATGATGAGTTAATTTCCGACAAATTATACAAAACGTCAAACTACTCAAGTAGTACCGGATTGCGTAAAAGAAACATCCTTATAACTCAAAAAATAATAATATTAACTAAAATTTACTGCATCTGATTAAGCGTCTCATTTCCAATTAAAAAATGTCTGAATTGAAATTTGAATGAAATACAGGGTCACAAAAAAAAACGAAGAATTTGGAAAACAAAATTACACATATCTCGGCAACTAATAATCCGATCGACTTCGTTTTTTATGCAAAATTTGTGTTGTTTTGTTGCCTTTTACGCCCATTCCTTGAAATAAAAAAATTCGAGAATTTTTTATATACCTTTCATCAGAACGAATTTTTCGAAAGTCCGAAAAAAATAGTTCCGGATAATCGAGGTTGCTGATATTAAATAGGCTTCGTCTCATTCTTACATAATAAGTACATACAAAATTTCAAGTCTCTATCTCAATTTGTTTGGGAGATAGAGCGGTTACAGACAGACGCACAGACACACAGACGGACGGATGGCAAAATTTTTTTTTTAAAAAATATGTTTTTCAGAATCTCCACTGTCTAAAACGTGTAAATCCGTCAAAAAAAAATTTTCGATTTTCAAAACGATTGCAAGACTTACCCTATACTACGTATGATGGGTAAGTAAAAATGAAATATATGTTTAAAATAGACGAATCGGAAATGGCGCAAAGAGAATTAAGGAAATAATAAAATTTATTATTATTACTGAATACCTAAACATAAATGAAGCCAAATAGTAAATGCACAGACAGCTAATATCATTACTACATCTATATTATAAAGGCCAAACGTATCTGTGCGTAACGCATACGTCATTTTGCGCATGGCAACACTTTCAAATTTTAAATAAAATTTCGGTATTGCAATTTTTGCTACTAAAAAATTTTAAACTTCTAAATATGGCACATTTTCAATTTTTACACCATCGTGTAGGGAAAAAAATGTACTTTTAAATGAAATTTGTTTGAAAGCTGTATCTTAATTTGTTTTTCAAATATAAATTTTTTTGTAGCTTTTAGTACCACTTTTCTAATTGTGGCAACAGAAGTACTCCATTTCTATTAAAAGAAAAGGGGAAAAAATGATTGCTGTATTTTTATGTTGCCATTTTCTCATTAAATAGGGAAAAATTGAATTTTAAATATCTTCTGTAATAAAACCCGGTGAATTTTTATTTCATTTACAAAATTTGATTTACACGTAAAAGAATATCAACAGTTTAATATATGTTTCAGCTAATAGCATAGTTTTGAATCAAAATGATCAAATTAAAATGCCAACTTTTTTGAAAAGGTGAATACATATGCGAAATGTGCATTTGTAAATTTTGATGTGGTGAAAATGAAGACGGGTTTAGATTTCATGGGAAAAAAATTTTATGATTGAGTCAAAGCTGAATAATTTTTGCTTTTCTTCATTTTTGAATACTAGCATAAAAACCTTAATTGATAATTTTATCATAATAACATATCTTAATTTTTGTTTTACTGCTTACATATACGATTAAAGTTTAATTTTAACAGTTTCTATAACTGTGTTTTATAGAAATAGTATTTTGTTAATTTGACGATAAATATCGTTTGTTTAACAGTTAGACATACCAATATAAAATGAATTTTTTACTATAACTGTTTTTGTAGGTTTATCATAAGTCATTGAAACATTTCCTTCTAAAACATTTTCTTTCGTCAAAATTTGACGGGTTCTACCTTGTATAAATAGTAGCAAAATTATTTCTTAAAACAAAATAATGCTCCATTAAAAGGCATTCATTATCAATAATACACCAGACCCAAAAGGGCTAAACAATAAAATAAAAGCCCGTAAACATGATAAATGTACCACAACAACAACTACATATTTCAGATTGCAATAATTTTAAGATTTTTTACAGCTTTATAAATTTTTTTCCCTCTAAATTATTTAGAAATATAATTTGACAATTTGCAAAAATAATCCCCCCCCCCCCTTCACCCAAGGCGGAGCTGGTGAATGCCTACTTGATTGCTAAGATTATATAAATCATATAGCATTATATAGAAATAGATAATGTTTTAGAATTACAAAATTTAGAATTTGAAAAACGAATTTTGACAATAATTGAAACAAAAGTCAACGAGACTGAGATGTGTATTTTGAAAAATACCTTTAAACTGCCATTAAAGTTCTCAGGGATATTTTCGAGAAAAATTTTAAGTCCTTTAAAAGACCCTTCACAAAATATTATATTTCAAAACAGAATTCTTCACAAATTATTTGTTTTTTAAATTAGACCTTTCACAGATTTTTTCCCTTTTATACTGAATTTTTTACAAATTTGATCATTTAAAATTAAAACCTGGTCTGTAAATAAGCCGTTGAACTTGCCAAACAGCATATTACTTAGGTTTTTATGTATGAAGGATAGAATATGAAAACATCGATAACTTAAAATTCACGAAATTATGATTAGAATTTTCACACACACACACAAAAGCTTTACAATTTCACAAAAAACAGGAAGCGAGAAAAGTCTGAGATTGATCTGAATGCATGCCGTTTTTTACTTTTTCGATTTTGTTTACAGATATTTTTTTTATGAGATCTGATCTTGCTTTCCAAACTGGTTCTGAAAATGAAAGCGTTCTCGTAAAATGTATCTGTAAACAAAATCAAAAAAGTAAAAAACGGCCTGCATTCAGATCAATCTCAGCTGTCCAATGCAAAAAGAATCATTTAAAAATATTAAAATGCAACCGAGATATCTTTATAGATTTCTTCCATAGGACTAGCATTAGCGAACAGGACTTTTCATTTGAGTGAAGCGGCCCCTTAACATAGATATACCACTTAATTTTAATACCCAAACGCCACATTGGCACCTGAATTTTGTTTAAAATAATTACGGTTTATTGAATGTGTGAAATCTAGCGTTTTCTTATTTACAAATAAAGTTGTTTTTAAATTCCGGTGTCAGTCATTAATTTCAACACTTAAGGGTGTATTTCGATTCAAACTGCTTATTTTCCGATTTATTTTTGAATTCATTTTTGCTCTCAAATACGCCAAACTTTCAAAATCTCTTATTTGGAAAGTACACAAGGTGCCGTGATTGTCGATTCTTTGATAAATGCAGAAAATATTGCAAAAAAAAGCAAACAAAAACGGCATTTCGGACCGATTTTTCCCAAGCGGGAGATTTGAGAACGAACAAGAGGATCTTACTGAGAAGATAATTGGTTATAACTCAAATTCTAATGAATGGAGCGTAAAATGAGATCACACGGCACCTCATACGTCCCTTCAAGAATCCCCTGAGCAAGTCTCATGTTTCTACTTTTAAAAATGTGTCTGAAATTGCATCGGAAAATTTCCAGCTGTTGAAGGTGAAAAAGCCTTTTTTCGAATACACCCTTAAGCAATGAATTTGCCCTGCCCCGCAAAGGGTTAACAGATTCATAGTTCTAAATGAAACAAAATCACACAGAAATAGAATAGACTATATTAGACTAATAGATTCGGAAGTAGACTTTTGTTATGCAATGGATTTATTTGTACTAATGATTGACTTGCGAGTAGCTTGGCGAAACATTTACATTTTGTATTTTTTTTTTAAATTAATTTTTAGAATTTTTATCTTTTTGTATATAAATTTTAGTTTTTTAGAAATATATTCAAGTCTGCCTTTAGTTTATTTTATTCATTTTTTTCTCTAGCAAAAAATGCAAATCTGCTTTACGATATAGCAAAACTAACTGATATACTACAGCCGTTATAAAATCTCACCAGTTTCTCGACGAACATAAAATACAGTGAAACCTTTCACAACGATCACTCTGAACAACGGTAACCTCCGAATATAGCTCATATTTTAGTGCTACAGAATCACTTCCACAGAAATAACATTACAAAAAAACCTTTGACCAACGAATTCCGAACAACGACCACCTCACAGTATTCTTTTTTTCAAATATTCCTTTTTTCTCGCATTTTTATATAATTGTCAGTTTTTTCTTTTATGACAGATTTTTGCAAATCAGGAATACAAAAATACAGAAATAATCGTAGATGTTGATACCGGCCTAAAAGTTACCCCCCCCCTTGACGGAAAATGAAAAGTGCCATATGCATTTCGTTTGATCAGATTTGATCAACAATTTTCATCGTTTCATCAACATTATTTTACGAGTTTTGATTAAAAATAGCGAGGGGGGCTAACTTTTAGGATTTTTCAAAATGCTCAAAATAGAGATTCTTATAAGAAATCGACCGTAGAGATTTGATTAACTATTTTTAGCGTTTGATCAAACCCGGAAGTGCCCCAAAAATCGATATTTTTAACTCCAGACCCCTTAAAGTTAGCCTCCCCCCATGACGGAATTTCGAGACACAAATGGTTTCATCTAACGTAAAATCACCTCTAGAGATTTGATCAATCATTTTTAGCGTTTGATCAAACCCGGAAGTTCCCCCGAAATCAATATTTTTAACTTCAGACCCCTAAAAGTTAGCCCCCCCCCCCCATGACGGAATTTCGAGATAAAAACGGTGTCATCTAACGTAAAATTGCCTCTAGAGATTTGATCAACCATTTTTAGCATTTGATCAAACCCTGAAATGCCCCGAAAATCTATATTTTTAGTAATACACTCCTAAGGGGTTTAGCTCCCCCCCCCCCACCTCCAACACGGAATTTCTAGAAAAAATGGTGCCATCTAACGTGAAATCATCTGTAGAGATTTGATCAACCATTTTTAGTATTTGATCAAACCCGGAAGTGCCCCAAAAATAGATATTTTTAGTAACAAACCCCTAAAATTTAGCCCCCCCCCCACCTCCATGACGGAATTTCGAGACAAAAATGGTGTCATCTAACGTAAAATTACCTCTAGAGGTTTGATCAACCATTTTTAGCGTTTGATCAAACACGGAAGTGCCCCCAAAATCGATATTTTTAACTCCAGACCCCTAAAAGTTAGCCCCCCCCCCCTTGACGGAATTTCGAGACATAAACGGTGTCATCTAACGTAAAATTACCTCAAGAGATTTGATCAACCATTTTGAGCATTTGATCAAACCCGGAAGAGCCCCCAAAATCGATATTTTTAACTCTAGACCCCTAAAAGTTGCCCCCCCCCCATGACGGAATTTCGAGACAAAACGGTATCATCTAACGTAAAATTACCTCTAGAGATTTGATCAACCATTTTTAGCATTTGATCAAAACCGGAAATGCCCCGAAAATCGATATTTTTAGTAATAGACCCCTAAGGGGTTTAGCTCCCCCCCCCCCCCCCACCTCCAACACGGAATTTCGAGAAAAAAACGGTGCCATCTAACGTGAAATCATCTGTAGAGATTTGATCAACCATTTTTAGCATTTGATCAAACCCGGAAGTGCCCCAAAAATCGATATTTTAGTAATAGACCCCTAAAATTTAGTCCCCCCCCCACCTCCATGATGGAATTTCGAGACAAAAATAGTATCATCTAACGTAAAATTACCTCTAGAGATTTAATCAACTATTTTTAGCGTTTGATTTAGCACCCGAAAAACTTTTTTCTGGTTCAAAATTTAAATAAAAAACTACTTTTAGTTAAATGATTGTCGAAATTTATATTTAGAAATTTCAGTATCAGTTGTTATATATGTAAATTTTATGCATAAATGTATAAACACGCGTGAATTAATGTATGCGGACGAAGTAATTATCATACATTAAAAAAAAAGTAATTTGTAGACTGGCTAAAAACAAAAGATAGTTAACATTATATCATCGGAAAATTTAGTATACTATTTTTAAAACATATATCCTTATGTGTATAAATCTTTAAAACTGATATTTATATTTTGAGATATTGTATTCTAATCATACATACATTCTTAATGCTTCTAGCGCATATTATCAATGAAAGCATTTTAACAAGTGCTTTATTTTCTTACGAATCTAACTACTTGGTTATACATCTATCTATGTTTTGTTTTTAGCCAGTCTACTAAATACTATTTTTTATGCATAATAATTAGTTCGTTCGCATATTTTAATGCACGCGTGTTTATATATTTATGCATAAAATTTACATATATAAAAACTGATACCGAAATTTCTATAATTAGAGCATTCATTTGACTAAAAGTAATTATCTAAATTTTGAACCGGAAAATAGGGTGAAATAAATCTTATCTTTATTTATTTTTTTTTTTTTTTAGAGTCAGTTGTATTTAGCGACAGTTAACATAAACATTTATCAATGAAAGAATTTTAAAAAGGGCTTCATTTGCTTACGAATCTAACTACATACAGGATGAAATCGATTTAGTTATGCAGTTCGGTTAAGGTCTTGGCATCAGTACAAATAACAATGGCGGATCTAAGGGGGGGGGCGATGGGACGATTCCCCCCCCCCCTTGGGAGCATAAAGGTTTTCAAATCAACATGAGTTCTTTATGGAATAGGACTTAGGCTGAAACTCAAGGTCGGCGCCAATTCATGAATCAGGCAACGGCGGATCTAAGGTGTGGGGGGGGGGGCGGCCGCCCACCCTAGGGTCGGGCTGGGTCAGGTCTTCTGACTTTTAGATCCGGGCCGTGTCATGATCTTTATTTTCCATGTCGAGTGCGGCCTAGACTCATTCTTCCTAAATGTCTGTATTAGAGATGAGACAGTGCTCGGACTCATTTTTTCTGAAACCTATAAATTTTATTTATCAATGAATAGAAATTATTAAAAGAACTTTTTCCCCCTTAAACATTATTTATTCCTTTTTAAATCTCTATATTGAACATTTTGATTAGAATGAAAGGGAAGCAGAAATTGAGTTTTTTTCTATTTTATCACTAGAATGCTATTTCTACAAACCTATTTTAGCCATTTCCGACGATGTTCTGGCGCCAACGAAAACGCTGGAATAATGAATTTGTCTTTTGTTTGATTTTCTTTGTAGCAGAGGTTATTTTGCAATAGGGTTGTTTATTATTATTATTATTTAGACGTTTAATGTGAAGAGGATATTTTCTTTCAATTTTAGTTTGCAGTTGGCGCATAATTTAGATTTCTATTGCACACAGCGTACACAGGTGGTAATCACTTTTCATATGGAAATAATTTTAGTGATTGTTGCTTTTTTGTGAATTCTGCTAATGCTGAAGTTGTAGTCCGGAATTTACGAAGTCACTTTTGGTCGTAAGTAAGTTTAATTTCCATATTATTCCGATAGAAAGCAATTGAGCAATGTTTCCTCTATTTCTATAAAACATCTGAATTTAAAAAATTTAATTTATTTTTATCTCTATTTATATCTCAAAAGATTGTTATGAAGAATGAAATAGTTATGGATAAAAATGTGCACTTTTTATAGAAAATTGATAAATGTTGTCCGATTCGACAAATAATCGATAGTAATTTCTACAAGTTCCATGCATTTATTCATGAAACACACTTCATTAACATGTCCATAATATTTTCTTATTAAACGAGACAAAATATGAGAATTTTTTTGTGTATAAAATACATTTTTATTTTATACCAAACTTTTCTTTTGATATTATTAAATTTAAATTTTCCTTTAAAAGTAACATTTAAAACGAATGTTACTTTTTAATTTACTTTTTACTTTAATTTAGTATGTGTAAAATGTAGTTTAAAAATCATAATTTTTTTGGAACATTTAAAAAAATATATATATTATGCATTAAATTAAAAAGTATTATCGTTATTGGGCTCGGGCTCTGATGAAGCAAAATGTTTCACGTTCGGGTGGGCTCGGATTTAAAATCGAGCTCGATGATTAGCCTAATTCTGAAAAAAGAGCCCGAACTAATATCTTGTCTGTACTGATGAAAATTTCCAGGTCGGGGCTCGGTCCTGAGTAAATGCTAAACGTTTGTTCCGTGTTCGACCCAGCCTGTATGATAAGCATTATTGGCCCGACCGCGATTCGTGCAATCAATGTTGAATTCATACACTTTTCTCCGGGAGGGACTTCTGTGACTCCGGGGGGGATACAATAGAGTCGCGGGGGGAAATTACACTTTTTTACCATGAAAAATCTCAAAATTTCCGGGGGGGGGGGGGATATTTGATAGCTCCCCCGGGCCACCCCCTGAATTCAACACTGCGTGCAATTCTTCACTCCGAACCCAATTTAGGCTAGCATCTGACTTATTTGTTATTCGTAAAAAATATATTTATGTTGTACATTTGTTTAGCGAAATCTTAAGATATACATTTTTAAAAATTTATTTTAGTTCGTATTGTAGAGCTTTACTATTATGATCTATATTATAAGTAGAAGTAAACCTGACCCGCAGCAAAAAAGAAGCCAACCGGACCCAAACACAACCCACAGCAAAAAAGTATAAGTTAACCCTATTAGAACAAAAACAAAAACAGAAGTCAATCCGACAAACAGCAAAATATAGTTGTCAACCGGTTTCAAACCCAACAAGTAGCAAAAAAGTGGAAGTTAACCTGACCCGCTGCAAAAACCAGAAGTCAAATGGACATAAATGCGAACCACAGAAAAAAGTATTAGTTACAGTGCAGTGCGAATAGGTGGGGGCGAAGGGGGCGGTCGTCTTGGGTCAGGAAACTTAAAGGACGTCAAATTTATACTACCAACGTCATTTCTGGCCTGTCACAAGAAAAGTCGTTTTTTGGGGGGGAGGGGGGGGTAAACTGAAACTTTGCCCAGACTCAGTTTTCTGTTCGCACGCCCATGATTAGTTAACACGACGAGCAGAAAAAATAGAAATAAACTGGACCCAAACCCGACCCGCTTGAACAATAGAAGTCAACCGGACCCAAATCCGACCCACAGAAAATATAGAAGTTAACCGGACCCAAACTCGACCCGCAATGAAAATATTAGTCCCGTCCTACGCATGAGATTCGAGTCTTTCAATTTTTAAAATCGCCCCCCCCCCCCCCTTGAAGACTCTCCAGATCCGCCCTTGACCCATAAAGTAGTAGGGCATGAAATTCAAAACATTATCATCTTCTCTCCAACACATAGATAGAGCAAACACATAAATCCTCACTTACCCAGAGGAGCTTTCACAAAAGGACCATGTAACGTATCCATAATCCTAAAACACAAACGAAAAAAACTTTCTCAAGTCAGTTTAGTTTCCCCTTACATAACTAAGAGCTAAAGACTTGAAAACAAACGATATATCCAAAGCACAGAAAGCTAACAGCGGCACAACTCTACGTGCAGCTAAGCTCTGAGCGCAACACTCGAATGAGCCAGCAGACGAAGTTGTTGCCGGGGCTCTCTACACCCGTCGGTTGAAGGGAGGGTGGCGCTGCTCTTGCATCTCTCACATATTAAGGGGACAGTGGACCTTTATTTGAGCAAAATCATCTATAGCAAAATCGTCAGAAAAAAGGTATAATCGTCTGGGGTATAATACAGGGATCTGTCCAGACTTTTCTCACTGGGTCCTGTTTTTGTGAAATTGAGAATTATTTTCTTATATTTGTGAAAATTCTAGTCAGAACTTTGTGAATTTTATATTATCGATGTCTTCAGGTTCCGTTTTACATGTATAAATAGTTGAGTAATATGCTCTTTGATGAGTTCAACTGCTTATTTACAAACCAGATTTTATTATGTAATGATTAAATTTGTGAAAAGTTCAATTTGAAGGTGCTGAAAAAATGCTGTGAAAAGATATTTTTAAGAGACAAATAATTTTGTGAAGGGTCCTGTTTGGGGATAAAATGTTTTGTGAAGAGTCCTGTTTGGGGATAAAAAATTTTGTGAAGGATCCTGTTTTAAGATAAATTATTTTGTGAAGGGTCCTTTAAAGGACCTAAAATTTTTCTAAACATATCTCTGTAATAGTACCTAAATAGATTTGTCTTATTAAAATATCCTTTATGAAGGTTTTAAGGAGTAAATAATTAAGATAAATGTATTTATATACTTTAAATCTGTTTTTCTCAAAACTAATTTTTCAGCCTTTTTAGATTTTTGAACTGCTTCTTGCGTCTTAATTTTTGATCAATATTTATAAAATTGATAAGGAAGTAACCTGATATTATTTAAAAAGAAATTGTGTAAGCTTTTTAAATTTCTTCTTCATTAAGATAGTCAAATTTTATTTTTTACTTATTAAAAGGCAAAATTTTGATGAAAATTGATACGGAATTTAGAAAAAATCTGTAAAATATTAACTATTCAAGAGATTTAAAAAATCTTACACGAATTTGTTTATAATATAGCTTTAAGTGATAAAAATGCAAAAGCAAGAAAATGTTTCAAAAATTAAGACACAAGGAGCATTTTAAAATTTCGTTTAAAAATTTAAATTTTTGTAAAAAATTTACAAATTTTAATATGGTTGGAAATTTTTTGAAGGTATTCTATATGCTTTTGGTGAAATGTATATGTGCACAAAATTTCATATTGATATGATAAAAATGAATAAAATAAATTTTCAACGTCCAGCGTCCCTTAAAGCATTTAAACCCAGTTATATATCCTTAAAACGTGATCATTTACGAGTAATATGCATAGAAATTAATTGCATAGCGATATATTGATTCCGCGATATATTGATTCTGCGATAGAGTGAGTATTCACTTTTCCGGAGTGAAAAGTCATGTGGAAACTTGAATTTGCGTATGCAGAAATATTTATTTATTTGATTACTGACCTAAATATTGTAAAAAGTGCTGAAATGTTTCTAAAAGTAAATTTGTGGATTAAACTGGTATGATATATAAATCTTTGAAGACAGTGTTATGCTTCAAGATGATGTAGGACATCGAATTCTACAAGCGGAATACTTAATTTTTCCATATTCGTTTTACAGCTGCATATTTGAGAGTGAAAAATACAGAGCAACTGGAGGAAAACACTTACATAAACCAGAATGTATGTTTGTAATAAAAAGATTAAAATATTTCAATAGTTTGCATTGGCATTTGAAACTAGTACATCTTTAAGGTTGTGCTAGTTCCCAACTTATGAGTGTTCTTAACTAACAAGGAAAGTTTCCATACGGGCATACTCAGCAAAATCTGAAAAAAAAAAAAAATACAGAATGTTCTTCTCATATAGTTATATATGTTTATAAAAAAAATTTCGGCGGAACCTCCTTATAACGTCCTTAAAAAAATAATAAAAATTTCGTTTATTTGGCGATTTATCTCCGGTTGGCGAAAAAACGAAATTTTGAAAAATACGCTTTTACGCTTCGAATACTTTTTAAAGAAAAAACTTTCTATGTTCAATTCATTTAAATAAGTTTAGTTTAAGTAATTTTAGTTTTGCATTTTTACTTTACTTTAAGTGTAATTTTGTCATATACGTTTATATGTACTTATAACAAAATGAAATTAATATATTTTATCATTTAAAACACAATTTAAATTGATTAAAATTGTTCCAAATTTAAAAATACACTGTTAAAAATCTGCTGCATTTTGTTGCAACGCACTCCCTTGCTTGTATAGAAAACGGTTACTTGGCCGTGAAATGGAGCTTTCTCATTGGTTGGAATAGAGATATTATATACAAGCGGGGGAGTGCGTTGCAGCAAAATGCCGCAAATTTTTAACAGAGTTGCACAAGCTACAACACCGCTAGGAATCTGTACCATTTTCTGCAGCGTCACTCCACCGCTTTTATAGAAAACGGTCTTCACCGTGCTATGGAGCATTCTCATTGGTCAGAAGAGAGATATTCTATAAAAGTAGTGGAGTGACATTGCAGTAAATGCTGCAGATTTTTAACAGTGAAGTCAATTAAAATCAATTTTCAGATTCGTTAAAATCGTCTGCTTTTGGCGAGGAAATGTACTGCTCGCCAAATCCCGCCTCGCTTTCAGCTTTTTACGCCAATTATTCCAAACTATTTTATTTTTTTACATATCTAATAATGTAATTCCGCCGCTAAATTTCACTGATCCTTTATTACCTACATGAGTAGTTTAATTCGTATTTATTTCAAAAAATTCTGAGTATGCCCCCAATGGAGACCTTCCTTGTAAGAGAACTACAGTTAAGAGTGTTCTTAACTGTTCCACTCAACAAGCGCAAAATGTTTTGACACATTTACAAATTCCTTTTTTAACCAAAAGTTATAAAATTGGAATGCCTGACAATGCAAGCGATTTCGAATCGAACTTAGCTTTCCATTTTATGATAATTAAATTACCTATCCAGTTCTAAGATATTTCGATCACGTGATCACCCATTTTTCTCCTGCTTTTCTACCGGTTTTTCTGCTTTCGTCGGTAAAGGTGCTCAAAAACGTCCTATTTGAAGGCTTTTTATAAAAGATTTATTGCGAAAAAAAAAATGAGTGCAACAGTTTCTGAATAACAACACCTGCTGTTTTCATGCATTTCCGAACAAAAATAAATTAAAGCTTATGTCACTAAGTTGCTCTTTTTGGTTTAAGAACACCCTTAACGCATGAAAGAGAATTTACTCAACACTTCATTAAACTGTCTTGTGGTTTTGCAATTGGGATCTTTTTCAATTAGATGTACTTTAGTCTTGTGGGGTTAGATTTCAACAATATGGGATATCAGCTGCTTGAAAAAAGTATCTCATGAAGATGAAGAATAATTGTGCTCCGATGTATCATCTGAGATATTCTTTTTACCAGGTTTGTACTAGACCAGACGAGGAAGATTCAGTATGCCTGTTTTAAAATAGATGATTTTCGGAGGATGAAAAAGGAAGAATCGGATAACATGTTCAATGTGTGCAATATAGACCCTTGTATAAACTGTGGTGGAATTCATTAATTGATACTTGGTTTATAATTCCATGCTGAGCAGCAGGTATATAAATGTCGCACACATTTATAGTGATAGGAGCTAAATGAAACTGTTCAAGATTAGCTTAAAATTTCTCATAAGCACATGCATTGCTAAAGCACTTGTGTAAATATATTTTGTACACTCTTCATGTTCTTGCTTAGGAGAGAATAAGATCAAAACATCATTTAAATCTACTTATAAAACGTTTTTTGCATGCATTAATGTGGGAAATTTCTTAAAATAATAATAATAATAATAATAATTTTCCGTCACTGAAATTTATATCAAAATCGCAAATAAAAGTCTTGTTTCTTTTGTTTTAACAAAAGTGCTAAATCTCTGAATAAACCATATGAATTGTTCATTTTGCTTAGATCCAATAATTGCGGCTACCAACTATCATGACTGGACCATCATGAAAAGGCTTTACCAAAAACATTGAAAAATGTATTTGCCAGATCCACAGAGCTTTCCACATGCCTCCATTGTTCTAGGAAACAATTAATTACGCTAAAGCTCGAGTAATTATGTGTTCCAATGAACATCATGTGTTCGAAGGTATTTATCACCCTTGATCTCAGTGAAAATCTGTAAATTCATTAAATTCTTTAGATGATAACAGACAATACCCTCTTTGAAGGATTCGTGATTAGTCAAGCATTCTCATATCGAATTCTTCAAGAAGCTTGGGCCGCAAAATTGCATGCTTTCTTAGCCATTCAGCTTGTTGGTCTGCTTATTTGAATTCTTGTCAACCTGTGTGCTCCAATCTGCATAAATTATTCATTCTCTCATCTACAAAGAACTTTATCATCAGTTTATTTTAAAATTATGATTTTCAATCCTTGATACCTCCTAATAAATTTTTTAAGTGTGAGTTCAATGGTATATGTACGCGTGCGTGTATGAAAATTGATTACATATGGAATTTGTGAACTGTTTCGCACAAAAAAAGTGAACGTGCAAAGGAAAAAAAAATTACAATAGAGCCTTGGATTTTTGAAAAAAATCGGCGAGATTAAGCAGCTTAAATTCTGGCCAGAGCTGAGTAAAAAAGCAGCTTAGGAAGCCATTAATACCACCTTACAAAACTTAACTTCAAAACACATTGAATGTTTCATATTATTATTATTATTATTATTTAATTTAAAACTGTTGAAAGATATTTTCCGATCTAATAATCCCCGAATCAAGATACTTAACGAACTCTCCCATCTGGCGCGATAAGAACGAAAAACATCATTAAGTTAGAATTCACACTAATGATTATCGAAACTTAGTTCCGTTTTTTTCTGTGCCATGTGGAAGTTACAGAGACCATATGCAATATTTCCAGTCATCAGAAAGTGCTTCCAGAACTTTATGCACAAACAATATTACTAACTGATAGACGTTTTTTAGTGTGCTTTATTCTTTGACTTTAAAAAACAACCCATTAAAATTAATTAGCTGATTGCACCATAATGTGAAAGTGTGCTTGCTGTTAATGTTTGTAATGTAATTAAGCATATGTTACTCACTCTATATTTGACTCTCGCACCGAGAGCTCATAAGTGTTTGTTGCTCCGTTTAAATATGTTATATTAAATATTCTTTATTTCTTTCTCAAAATCAGTAGCAGTTACTCAGATTGCTTCTTCATGTGTGCAAAACTGAAGTATTATGAAAAGGGTCAAGCACTATCATCTAATAAACGAGAATAAACGGATACACTGTTAAATAAAAATGCCACAACTTATAGATCGTGCACCACATCCCCTGATTTGCCGGTACACCTGAATTGGATATCTATAAAAGGTAAAAGAATATTTATTTATTCCTTTTGCTTACCTGAAGTAAATGTTGAGACAGCTAAAGATATAATTTAATGATGAGGTTTAGAATTCACGCCAATTAAATGTTAGGAATATTTTCTAACAAAACCATAAAAGCAGACATCACTACGTTAATGTCGAAAAACTAAAAAAATCATTAAATATTTAAAATCAAGTTAACTGAGACAGACATGCACTTAAATAACAACATGTTACTTAGACGATGAAAAAATTACATAATTTTCAAATGGAAAAAAACAGAGCTATCTCATACATCGTAACACCGAGCTGAGCATTTTATTTTACACACAATATATACATCAAATTGATCTATTACGTCACATCTCACATCATACATTTGTGAAAGAAATTTGCATACTGCGAGGTACTGAAAAGAAAAGTAACAGAAGAAAAACTCCCCGAATTCAGCCGTATGTGAAAATTTCGTAGAATGCGAAGTGGCTGACTAAAAGAGAAAAAAACCGGCAATATGTGGATGTAAACGATATCTACGGTATCTTTCTTCGTAGCTCGTGAAGAAGTATTGGCAGGAGGAAATAAAAATAAGTTAAGACACTCTTTAACTTGCGGAAAACATGCATGCCTGCCTGCTAGGATCTACTATCCACTTATTCAGTCAAAAATACAGGGCGACTCAGAAATAAGACTCACAACTCTAAGATTTATGAAGGTAGTTCAAAGAAACATATTCTCCTTTATGTGAAACTTGATTGAGACCACGAGAAGTTCTATAAGTGGTCCCTTATCATTTTTCAGACAGCACACAGACCGGCGATCCATCTTTTGGAATGTAATTGATTGTACTAAATGTCTTTAACCGATATTCATTAACCTCTTGCGAGACGGTGATATACCTATGAAACCACTTAATTTTAATTTTCAAATGGATTTTTGTCACCGGAATAGTATTTTTTTTTTAATTTATTGAATGCATGAAATATAGTTTTTTACTGATTTACAAAAGAAGTTGATTTCAAATTCCGGTGCCAGTGTTTAATTTCAACAACTAAGCAAAAAATGTGATCTGCGCCACAAAGGGTTAACACATTGAGTGCCGCGAAAGTTGACTGACATTCAAATTTCCGTTTAGACCGCGTCGATCACCGGCAACTGACAGTATAAAATAAATAATTTCAGTACCACGAATGTACTAAACATTTCTTACCAAAAATTTTTTTTATGGGTTTCATTAAAACGGAACAACCATAAAAAACGGTTGTCTTTCACAATTTAGTTACAAGGAAGGTCTCCATACGGGCATACCCCGAAAAATCAGAAAAAATTACAGAATGTTCTTCTCGTGTGGATATATACGTTTATAAAAAAAAAAATTCGGCGGAACCTCTATCTGTAAAAAAATAATGAAAATTTCACTATATGGCGATTTATCGCCGGTTGGCGATGGAATGTAATTAAAAAAGAAAAAACTTTATGTCAAATACACTTCAAGAAAAAAAAAGTTTCATGTTGCACTTGTTTTGATAAATTTAATTTAAATAACTTTTTTGTAAGTTTTAATTTGTTTTAAGTATAATTTTGTTATATCGATATTTATATGAAATTATTTTCAAATTTAATCATCAAATTTTGAGATTCAAAACGAAATTCATAATTTAAATTAATTATATTTGTTTCAAGCTCAAAGTCCAACTGAGAATTGCCGATTAGATTTTGTTGCTATGGAAACATCTGGCTTTTGTTTTTGAAGAAGCTTAAATGTATGAAGATAACTTTTCTCAATATGATTATTTTTATCTATGAAAACATTTTTTCCAGTGATTAATTAAATAACTACTTCAACAAGCAACATATATATGTAATACAATATATATATATGTAGCATATCATACAGTACGATAGTGCTGTACATTGTTAAAACTACAGGTGACACATTGCACCTTTTAGGGGTGAAAGGCTTGTCTTACTGTTGACACCCTTAAAGGAGCCAGAATGGCACCCGTAATCCAGAGTGCCCAATAATAAAAAGAAAATATAGACCGACATTTGGCCCGGGAAGGATTCGAACTCACAACGTCTGATTGCAAGCTCAACGCTCTAATCATTCGGCCATGGAGCTCAACTTCAAAATCTCCCTGAAATGTCCAAATGTCCTGAAATTCAAAGGTTGCTTTATAGAAAAAGCTCGCCAAAAGTTAGCCATTCGAAGTTCGAAACGAAGTTGGGATAAAGCTTCACAGTGATAGTTTTCGTAGGGAGAAATTGCTATTTTGATCCACCGGTGACGGCTAGTTTAAAAGACGCATGTCACATAGCATGCGCAAATGACTATGGGGTGAAAATCTTCCAAAGGTATGCATTGCGCGGCACCCTAATTAGCGTGAATTACCCAGTGAAGGATCAAACGGCACTCCAAACACATTTTCAAGCCCGTCGGTATCAAATGGTAACACTTTTTCACCGTTGGGCGCCAAATGCAACTGGTTTGTTACCTTTATTTTTAACAGTGAATAGTAGAGCTCAGACGCATCTCTAATGTTAAAGTCCAAAGTTTGCCTCTTAAAAACTTTGGACCCAATCATCGCAAGGAAATTGAAAAAGCGAAGTGTCCTACTCTAGACCTCAAAGTTTCCAAAAATTCATCTAGATCCACCAATTATTTATGGAGATCCAGGACCCCTATTTTGTCACTTTTTTTCGTGAAACAAGAAAAAAGGACAAACAACTCAATTATAACCCGATCCAAAAAACATTCAGCGACGTGTAATAGCTTGCTCGAAAGTCTTTAATTTAGGTATGTGTCTTTCGAAAGTCCTGTCAAAAAATATCCAATATTAAGCAAATGGCACCCATTTAAAATTTATATAACCCTGCACCTTCCATAATTTAACATTATAGAAATCTCTCCTTTTTAATTGCTAATTCAATTATTTCTTTTGAGATGCCACCAACTAAAAAACAGTTCAATAATTTAAAAAAGAAATGATAACACGTGTTATTTTTTTATAGGTCAATAAAAATTCTGATTCTCCTGATAGATTTTTGCATTTTTGAAACTGATGTCATTCGAAACAGAAAATACATATTTTTCGTAAACATACATATAAACTGTAATTAAATATGTGTTAAAACAATATTGCACCTTTATTTGAGTGTTTTCTACGTCAAAACAGTTACTACAATACAGATATATCAATTAAAAGGGGATAATTTAGAAAGTAAATTCTTCTATATATATAAAAATAACGATTTGAAAATGAAGCAATGATAATCTATGTAGATACCTATGGTGAAAAGAAAGTCTGCGTAGGTACTGAGAAACTGCAGTGGGACTACCATCGGGAAAAAAACGGTTCTGTCATCAAATGTCGCCAAGTTTTTCGCCAACTTGGCGATATATCGCCAAATCTGGCGATCTAAAATTGACACCAACTTGGCATTATTCCGGTATTTCGTCGAATTAATATGTCTACTAATAACTTTAAACTAACACTAATATTAGTTTAGATTTGTTAGTTGGAGGTAATTGATAAAGTTCCTGAAAGGATCTGAAAAAGCTATGAAAGCCTATAAATAAAAAGAAAAGCCCAGTTAAACTGATGGAATTTAGCTCACAGGCTACGCATACTAATTGTATATTACAGCCTTATATTTTCAAGAGTTAATTCCGCTCGAAAAAAAAATTAAGGGGGGAGGGAGGATTAGCTACCTCCATTTCCCCATTTTATACTTAATCATTGAACCCCTTAAACTAGTCAGGGATGTGATTTATCATATAAAAATATCTGTATGAATAATATTAATCACGGAGGCTCCTCATCAGAATGGTCCTATATCTAAATTTTGAACAAAAACTGATAATTCTGCATGAAAAACCCATTTGTATCAATAAAGGGGAGGGGCACGAGCCCCCCGTTAACGCTCTTTATACCTATCCTATAAACACCTAATGCTAATACAATAAAAAGAATATTGCCCAGTTAAACTGATGGCATTGAACTCAGAGGCTACGCATACTAATTGTACATTACAGCCTTGTATTTTCGTTAATTCCGTTCGAAAAAAAAATTAAGAAGGGGAAACAGCTCTCCCCTTTCTCCTTTTTCATACTTAATCATTGAACCTCCTAAATTATCAAGTACATGCTTTATCATATTAAAAAATCTATATCCAAAATTCAGAGCAAATCGGATAATTCTTAATAAAAACCCATTTAGCATTTATATAATTTAAGAGGAGTTATTCCTCTCTTTTATATTTAACCATTAAACTTCCAAAACTATTCAGAGATTTGAACGAAATCTGACAATTCTGATTGAAAAATCCATTTATACAAGTTAAGGGGGGAGGGCATTAGAACCCCCGTTCCCCCTGTTTATACTTATTCAATGAACACCTAATAACAGCCACGGACTCGCCTCATCAGAATGATCCTATATCTAAATTTTGAACGAAAACTTAATTCTGCATGAAAATCCCATTTATATCAACTAACGGGGGGGGGGATTAGAACCTCTGTTCCCCCTATTTATACTTATTCAATGAACACCTAATAACAGTTACGGAATCGCCTCATCAGAATTATCCTAACCTAAATTTTGAACGAAAACTTAATTCTGCATGAAAATCCCATTTATATCAACTAACGGGGGGGGGGCATTAGAACCCCTGTTCCCCCTATTTATACTTATTCAATGAACACCTAATAACAGTCACGGAATCACCTCATCAGAATGATCCTATATCTAAATTTTGAACGAAAACTGTTAATTCTGCATGAAAATCTCGTTTATATCAATTAAGGGGAGGGGCATGAGCCCCCCCCCGTTCCCCCTCTTATACTTATCGAATGAACTCCAAAAACTAATCAGGGAAGCGCCTTATCAGGATATACCTATATACAAAATTTCAAGTGGATCCGATATTTTTATCATGAGTTATCGCTTTACGCACGAACGCACGTACATACAGAACGGACGGGCACATAAGCTCTCTGGCTATGATAGCCTGTGAGCTAAAAACTGATAATTCTGCATGAAAAACCCATTTATATAAAGTAAGAGGAGGGGCATTAGATCCCGTTCCCCCTGTTATATATATCGAATGAACTCCAAAAACTAATCAGGGAAGAGCCTTATAAGAATATACATATATCCAAAATTTCAAGTGAATCGGTTATTTTTACCATGAGTTATGGCGTTACGCACATACAGAAAGGACGGGCACATAAGCTCCCAGGCTTTAATAGCCTGTGAGCTAAAAACGGGTGGAACCAGAGAGAAAAGTAGAACTCGATCTAAAACAGGTTACAATAAAAATTGGAAAATATTTTCAATCTAAAAACGTGCACGGAAATGAAATGGAATCGGATAATCTGTAAAGCTCATGCAATAACCGAAATTTCTGTTAGCTGAAAATGTGAACTGAGCTTTACTGGTGCCTTATATTCAGAATTACACTACTATCAACTCAAAATTATTACTGAGCAAAGCAGTCAACAGAATATATTGTTAGGTTGTCTCAAATCAGTTAAGCTCCACAACGGTAAACGAATATAAACCATGACGTGGTAATTAAAGTATAATATTAATAATAATCAAGCTGTTGAGGAATTGATGTAGATAAGTATGTCTGAACCAAATATTTAGTATATGGTTGAATCACATGTGTTCAAGATTTTGGCTTTACTTGAAACTTTAATCTTCCACTTATCAAAACCGCTGAAATGAAATTGTGTCCACACTTTGTACTGAACGGACCGTTCCGATACTTCATTGCATCTGCCTGTAACCTATAGTTATGAACCCAATTTTTAAACTGGTTATGGATGATTGTAATATGGAGTGAGTTAAAAATGCCTCTTTTCCCTGATTAATTTTAAGGCACCAGTAAAACCCAGTTCTCATTTTCAGCTAACAAAAATTTGGGTTATTGCATGAATTTTACAGATTATCCGATTCCATTTCTTTTCCATGCACGTTTTTAGATTGAAAATATTTCCCAATTTTTATTGTAACCTGTTTTAGACCGAGTTCTACTTTTCTCTCTGGTTCCACCAGTTTTTCTTATGATAATATATTAAAATCTCTCGTTGTTTGTACAGTAGACTCCCTCAAATCCGCACTCCTAAAATCCACAACTCTCTAAAATCAGCACATATTTTATGGATGTAAACAATGAAACATTCAGCTCAGATGTAGGTACAAAAATTGATTTTTTTAGTTTTATATCAATTCCATACACATTTTAATTTATAATTTTGTTAAGGTTATTGAATCCATGTATTTTCATGAAGAAAGAATGATTTATTTCTGAAAAAATAAAGATATTGCTAATAGCATTGGTAATCACCATCTTACCAAATATATTTATGTATTAATCAAGCTTTTTTAGTTATTAAGTCTGGCTAAACCTGAAATAAAGTTTCATTATTTTATGATCCTGATGTGAATTAGTAATGTACCTTTATGAGGCAAGTTTCATTGAATAATTTAGGGAAAACACATTTCCTCTTTTATAATGACTATTTAATTGTACATTATTGATTATTAACTTGACCTTTCCTTTTAGTATTTTAATCATTTTAAAAAATACCTAATTTTTTATTATTTTAGTTTATTACTTATTTTAATATTTTAGTATATTGTATGCATTCATTATACTTTTGATTTCATTATTAATTACATTTAAATTATTTTTTTAAATGTAAACAAAGCAATGACCAGAAATCCGCAAAATTCTAAAATCCGCAAAACTTCTGGTCCCAAGCTGTGCGGATTTGAGAGAGTCTACTGTATTTATATTCTTGAAATACCATCTACACCCATTCTAAATATCCAACAGCTTTGAGTTGCTTTAAAATCATTTGCTTTTGGTGAGGGAAAGTGCTGCTCGCCAAATAGCATGATGCTTTCGTCTTTTCACGCCAAATATTCAAAAGTATTTTATTTTTTACAGGTTTTTTACTGTAATTCCGCCACTAATTTTAACTGATCCTTTATTACATACATAAGTAGATTAATTAGTATTTTTTCATAAAATTCTGAGTATGCCCAGTACGGAGACCTTCCTTGTTAGTTAATTTTCTGGCCATTCCTCTACCAAATTTGGCCGCATTTCCTTTGTAGGATAAGTTACACTTTAGGGACTTTTACATATTTTACAGTTTATTGCCGAAACGTCAGTGAAGGCTTACTTTGGAGACACGAAAATTTTTGGTTTCCGTCTATCTGTCAGTCGATCTTCTGTTCCGCGATAACTGCCATAAAAATCATCCTATCTCTTTGAAATTAAGTAAGCGAGCGATCGGGATTTAGCAGTATAGTTTTTTGTTAGGTTTGGATCATTTGTTCGGAAAATACAGAACATTCTATTTTGTATCATAATTCTTTCCTATGGCAAATCAAATGGAAAGAAAATGGCCCTTTTGATTAATGGATTAAAATGATGAAAGATGGATACTGAAATTTCCAAATACGGATCTTAAATTTATCTTGTTATTTTGAAATTTTGTCTAAGCATTTGTCAGATTTTTTAAAATATTTCTGCTAATTTTGGGGACGTTTTTATACATGAATTCAAATAATATAAAACATTTTGTTTTAGAATTTTTTTTATTTAAAATGTACATATTTCATTATTTCTTTCTCTTTTATTTGCTACATAGAAAAAAGAACAAAAACACAAAAACAGATGCTTTTTTAACGGTAATTCCAGTGATTTTCAAATTTCCCTCCATTGAATGAAAATGGCGCGCTTGGTTAAAGTATCTAAACGTCAAATTATGGGTGTTAAAAGTACCAACTAAGTTTTTAAATTATTCCTATTCTTTTGAAATTTTATCAATATAATTGTAAGATTTTTTTTAATTAGGTGTATAATTTTTCGTGGAATTTTAGAAATGTTTTCAATAATATAAAACAGTTTGTTTGATCAATTTACATATTTGACATGACATATATTTCATTTTTTTCTCTTTTGTCTGTTGCTTAGCAATGAAAATAGCCGATAAAAATAAAACATTTAAATAATTCCAATTGCGAGAAATAAGAGGTTGAATATAAATTACATTAATAACATATCTTTTTAAACACTTTCCAGTATAGCTGAAAATTGCTTATGTATTTTATTTGTCTATCCGCCTGTATGTCTATTTTTTCTAACTCGCGTAAATATAGTCCGATATATTTGAAACTGATATATATTATTGTGGTTTACTGTGGCATATTCTGTATTGAAAATAAAGTGTAGAGCATTCCCTGTTCATTTACTGGGTCACTCAAAAGAATTCCTTGCATTACGGTCTACGGCGGAAAATCGTTTGCTGTGTGTTTTCATGATATCTTAAACATATTGAAATTGATGCAAATCACTAAGATTTATTAAAAGTGTCATACTATAGACCACGGCGCGCAAATAACTGAACATTCATTTACAGGAACATGCAAAAGAATTTGGTTATAGAAGAAAGTGAACAATAATTGGGAACTTATGAACAAAATAATATTAAAGTTTGGTCCAGTTTGTTATTTACTCTTAAAAATCTCAGTATAAAATGAAATTTAAGATGTTATTCTAACCATTTGCATAATCAATAGAAAATTACGAATGCAAATTTAATGAGTGTACGGGGGTTCAGGAGGGGGGGCAGAGCCCCCCCTGAAGAAATGTGCTTTATTACCTAAAAAAATATCATAATATGTAGTTCATAAAAGTTTTAGAATATAATTGCATATAAGAATTATCAATTTAACGCATCAAATTTCTGAAACCTTGTACGTATTTTTAGGTGGGCTCGCAATTACATAAATGCGTAGCACTTATAGTCGTCGTCTGATCTGTACGTCTGCCTATATATACTTCTGTCTGTCCGCAAAAAATTATAAAAATAGTACCCAACCAAATGGATTGAAATTTAAAATATAGAATTGTTTGTGGAGTCATTTCTAATTTTATGAACATCGGATCGATAGTTTAATTACAGGAACAGTCAAAATATTCCGATACATTACGCCAATGGGGAAAATACCTTCAATTGCATTTTAATGATGTTATATTTTTCGTACATAATGAAATTGATATAGATATATGGAGTTCATTAAAATATACATTCTGTACAGAATGCAGTGCAAGGAATATTTTTCCTTAATTTACAAGGCCGCACAAAAATATTCCATTGCATAATGTTATAGGGGAAAACAATGTTTGGGGTGTATTTTAATTATATTGAATTATTTAACATTTTATTAAATTGATATACGTTGCTGAGGCCTACTACAAATTACTTCCTACATAACAGAAAGCACATAGTATTTACACACACAAAAGATTACAGTCTGGAAGTTCATTTTTAGTTTTGATAAGTGCTTTTAAGTAAATGTTTTCATATTACGTTACATGTATAAATGTTTAAAATCTATACTGTGTTACACTAAAGTATCTGTAAGGGATACTGAGTATGAACAGAAATAGCTTAAAAAAATTTTTCCTTTCTATTATGCATTTTTATGCTGGTCTACATTTAGCACACTAAAATATCTTTGTAAATATAAATAAAACAATTTACAAGGCCACGTAGAACAATTGGAAACAAATAAGTCTTCTATGGATGATAATCTCTGGAAGAGTGATTTCAGTAGATTTAAGCGAATGTAAGTCTTAATTAAATAACAGCTAGTAATTAAGTAACAGTTAATTAGTAGCGTGTAAATAATAATAGTTGGTCATATACAGGGCTGTATAAGAATGTTCAAGTAGATTTGCTGAAAGTGAAATTAAAATCTGTTATGCGTTTTTAAAACATTCCAAGATAGTTAAAAAGAGTTAATGAAATATGTTTCTCTGTCTATCTGATAATCTGTATGTCTTTCTGAACTCGAACTTGCATCAATATAGTTTGACTGATCTGGAATTGTTATGTGTTATTGAGACTTAATATGCCATGTCCAGTACTAAAATACAGTGCGTAAAGCTTATAGTTTAATTACAGAGGCAATCAAAAGAATTCTCTTACATTATGGGTCATGGGAAAATATCATAATTATACAAGTATGTATAGTGGCCGTCTGGTCCACCCATCTGTTTCTTCATCTGCACCCATATACTAGCGCAAAAACTACCAAACTGTATAGTTTGAATTTAAATAACTTAAATTTACATAATTTAAATTACTTAATAATAGTTTTCTCCAATCTATTAAATCCTATCATTCGTAAATAATTCAGTCATATGACATGACAGGTATTGATTCTAGGTTGCAATGGTGATTATGCCCCATTTAAGAGGTAATAATATTACTTCTGTATTACTGAGTTTAGTATATAACATCGTTATAAATTTTCTATTAATATATTTTTGCATAAAAGTGCAGCAGCTCTTGCACCAAGATCTAAATATTTTAAAAATTTCGTTGTAATAAGAACGCACCTCATTTAATAGGTTTGAAGTGCCATTTCCGACTTGTTTATTCTTATATTCATTTATGTTATTGGAAAACTTTCAATTGCTGTTTGTATAATCTTAAATGTTAAGCAAAGTATAATAAAAAGTAGTTACTTAAAGAGCTGACATTGAGGCTCCTGATCTGCAGATTTACTAGTTACAAAACCGATGACAGCCAAAAAGGACTTGGCACGCAACGCGTTAAGGGTGTATCGGAAAATAAATAAATAAATGAATGAATTCCATCCTGAACAACTCGAAATTTTCTGAGGTATTTCCAGACTCATTTTTAAAAATAAAAACATGAAACTTGCTAAGGTGATTTTTGAAGAGATGTATAAGAGACCGCGTGACTTCATTTTTCTCCCAGTTGATTAGAACTTGATTTATAAATAATTATTGTTTCAGCATGACAATTTATTTTCATTCCCAAATCTCGCATTACGAAAAATTTGGATCAAAACGTTGAAAGCATTTTTTTTCAATATTTTCTATCTTTATATAAAAATCGTCAAGCACTGTATATTATATAGTTTTTAAATAAGAGACTTTGTCAATTTGATGCATTTGAGAGCATAAAGAATTTAAAAAATAAATCAGAAAGTAAGCAATTGAATGGATTACATTCTTTTTAAAAAACAAAATAATTCGCGTAATGTTATTTACCTACATCTTTATACGTGTTGAACCTCTGAACAAAATTTCGGATTCAATTTAGAGTGATTCACGCTATTATATATTTGAATGAATTAGTGTTGTGGATTATGAGCCTAACTTAACTGGCAAATATTTCTCTTCCTGCTTTATACAAAACTGCATATATATTCAAGCGTTCCAACTCCTATGGAAGAGCTGTCCGCAAGATTAAAGGCGGGGTCAAGGCATATGCCATCTGGCGGCAGGGGTGCATAAATAGAGGATTATTAAGTAGAGGATTATGGCAGTTTCTTTTGTGTGAATGGCAACAAAACTTTTTTGTTTCTATAAAATGTTACTTCAAAATATTTCGTAGAATAAGTTTTAGGTCTGAAATATTGTAAATAAATATAGAATAAATAAGTGTAGTACGACTAAATATTAACATAAAATATACTAAGATGAAATATCATTTAACTATGCGATACAAATATCGCTGATTAAAATATGTTCAATTTTAATTACGCTTTTAATGTAATGATAGATGACTCATTAAATTTTGTAAGTACTTATTATATAAATGCAGAATTTTGAAATAGTGTCACATTTTAGTAATTTTTTGATGAGCTAAATTATACAAAATGATATACACCGTAGTATTTCATGTGATAATATAATATTTATCAATATTTAGAAATGTATAGAATTTAATACTAAATAAAATATTCAACTTTTATTTACAACAAGCTGCATTTTTTATTTACCAATTTCAGACGATAAAAATCCAATGTTTTCTTGGTCGTATCGACTTTTATTATTTAACTTGCAAACTTTTCATTCTTTTAATTTAAAAACCTATTTTACTAGGACTTCCCTCAGAGGGATTAGTCTGAGCGATATTGCTGAGAATACACATTTAATAACTTGCGATAAGTAAAGAAAATGAGATGTTACCTTTAATTGGTCATTCATTGTGATAAAATATAACGATGAAAATAAGCATATCGAATCGTAGAACTACAAAATCTTGTTGCATATACTATTTTTATAAAAGAAAAGCAAACCATGCATGGATATAAAATTGGAAATATGCAAAATGTTAAAAGTAATACAGAAAATAAAACACCAAATTTTCCTATATTGGAAATATAGCTCTTTGAAATGATGTCATGAGCATAAACAGAAGCTTCGCACCGATTTGAGAAACTATAAATAACATAAACTATTATGTTTGAAGAGAAATGGAGTGTATTTTATATGGTGTGAAATCCGTCCGAATAGTTTATAATGTTGAATATCTGTTTTCCACGGATGCAATGAGGTTGTCGATAAGAGTTAAGGAATCCTTTTTTAAAAATTTGTCCTAAACGAGCACTTACATCTTATAAGTTACTGTGATGCCAAAGTTATAGTTTCTGACCCCAACAGTATCCTAGAAATTGCAATATTCTCAATAAATTGGGTTTAAAACTTTTTCTAGAAAAAAAATGTTTAATTTGTGAAATTAAATTGTCGAATGTTTTAGAAATCGTTCCTAACGAGAATATTATATCTTAAAAGTTGCCACCAAAAAAAAATATTTTAAATTTTTAGTCATATCAACATCAAAGAATTCTCAATTTTAGAACTTTTTTTGCTCGTGCATTGATGGTGATTATTGTTCCTACGCAAAATATAGTATATTTTGCAGCAAAGATGGTTACCAACATTTCTTGCCTACATTATTTTTTAAATCGGCTAGGTACTTCCAATGCTAACGAAAAACACACAAACGTTAATGCTTTATAGCATAGAAATACAGAATCAAAAGCTATATATCTCCTATTATATACACATAAACAGGGGTGGGGAAATAAATCATTTTGCTTGCCAGTGGCGAGTGGATTTTCTCATAAGGCGAGTGCATTTTTACTTTTTGAAAAACTGTAGGCAATAGGCACATTATCAGAAACACTTTTTTAATCTAGATATTTTAGCTTTCCAAATTATTACAGTGTAAGTATGGTACTAAGTTCTATCTAATATTAATCTTACCTTTGTTATATATATTTCTTAATATTATGCAAAAAAGAATTATGAAAATGCATTATAGTAATAGTAATTTTGTCTGTAATCGCGTGCGATTTTGTCATAACTATTTTCAACTGCGTGTGATGCATCTTGCGGGCTGGCGAAATAAATCCTTGGCTGGTAAGAATTTGGAAAATTTCCCCACCCCTGCACATAAATTATCTAATAAGTGCTAGCAGATGAATTTTTAAATATACATAGATCAATATAATGCTTCATTTTTTTATTAGTATTTCTTAGTACTCATTTTTCATTTATTTGTATTATTCAGTAAAAAACTCACTTTCTTAAGCCCGAATTGCGTCAAACTTTTTATAAAAGCGCCTAAGTCCATATAACAGCGAAGTATTGTGAAGAGTATTAAATACAAGGTAGTAAGACACTTAGCCAAACTCAGGTAATAAATCGCCAAATATTGTCCCTTTAGCCCTCTCTCGAAATGCATTTTTTTCGTATATTTAAAAAACACGATTTTGAGTCATCTTATTTAAAATTCAAATAAATAAATGAGAGGAAGCAATAATAGCATAAGTCAAAACATTCATAAGTCAACATCAAGGAATTGTATCGTAGTTACACATGTGGAAAAAAGCTGCTTTTGGCCAAAAAACGTTGTCTTCACTAAATTTGAATCCGTTTAAAAAAAGTACCGTGATTAATTAAAATGTTATAGGCAGAGCTGCCAAGTCTCCGGCATTTTGGGTACCGGTATTTTAATACAGAAAATGTTTTATTAAATTGGAACATTCTGCGGATTTAAAAAATAACTTTTCCTATAAGAAAATTCTGCTATGCAATAAGCGGGGGCTTGGTATCTCTGTATAGGAATATTTCGTAATTTACTTTTTAACCTTAAAAAAAGCAACGACAATTTTCGGGTACAAAAAGTATTGCTAATTGTTCCATTTTGCATACAAGGTACTGATTGTAATATTGATACATATATGGTGATAAATTTCCAATAATTTTTCAAATCCCATTTATTTCATTAAAAATATAAATCTTTTATTCATTTAGTTTAAAATAAATGGTTTTTAACTAATTTCATAATACTTTTGAAGTATCACTTTTCATTGGCCATTTTTTTAAAGCATTTAGAAAGTGGTTGTTGTTTTCAGTCAAATATAGACTTTGGTCTGTCCACATTTTATTTTATTATTATTATTATTTATAAATGGTGGAGAAATATTCATACTTAATCCATAACGTACATAATACATGACTCTGTTATTACATAAGTCACCTTTTTATTATCATAAAAATTATGTTTTTACTGATTTTTATTAACTCAATAGGAAAAATTTTGTGTTTTGAGCAATAGATGTCCGCATATCCTTTATTTATTTATTTCAACAAAATTCTTTGTATTTAGAAGAATTTTATTTTAAATAGGAAATCCAGATGTCGCTGTTAATAAAGAAGAAAGTAACAAAAAAGGGTACAAAACGAGTAGACGCATACTATCAAATATGGAAAAACGAAGAATCCCAAAAAGACGTCGTATGAAATATCATCTTTTAAAGCAAAAAAACGAGGTCTGATTATCGAGCCTACTGATTACAAAATATGTATTACATTAAAAAAAAATGCTGCAAATATTGATTATTTTTTCTTTTGTGCAGTTTTGGCTTCGAAAGGTGCGCTATGTTGCAAAAAGATATAAGCGCCTATGAAAACACACCTGGTAAACGTTCATGCTCAGTTTTACAAATAAATATGGCACATATATGGCCTATATACACCGAGGTACCTAATTGGTGCCAAAATGGCGTTTAGTTGCCTAACATGCTGGTTATCATATAAATTTTATAATAAATTGTTTGTTATAAAATTATTATCATTTATTGATTGTTATATCTTTTTTAATAACAGAAAATGTTTCGTTTATTCCCTTTTTTTCATTTTGAAATAAATAAATAACGTGTTGTTATAGAATGCTATATGCATCTGGTAATCAAAACGATGTTTTCGCCTAATTGGCATAAAAAATCTCGCCAAACCCGGTGCTTATAGCTCTAGTATATTATCTCAAGTATTTTATTTATGTATACTATAATTGTTTTTACATACCACTTACTTCTTCTGGTATATAGAAATAGGTAAGTGGCTCCTTTATGCAGTATAAATTGTATAAAACTTTAAAAAATAGCCACGTTGCCCCTTTTTGGATCGAAAAAAAAAAAAATGAATGTCTAATTCCAGTATTGCTCCCAGGTATGCATACATACTCCATATTTCAAAGTTGTATGCCAACAGGAAACGGATGAAAAATGGGAAAATATGTCACACATGCATCAGGGTACATAATTGGTGTCAAAATGGCATTATTTTACCTGAGATGGTAACCCGGCTTTATTTATTATTTGTTTATTTACTCATAAAATGTTTATTTACTTTCACTTCCTTCTTTTAATTATATAAAATATTTCTTTTTATAGTTATTAATTATTATTATTATTTTATTTACTGTAAGTTCTTTTTGAAAATAGAAAATAATTTAAAAATGTGTATGTAAGCGTTATTTGAAAAGGGAGTTTTCGCCAAATGGGCTTTGAAAAAAATTGCGCCAAATCTGATGCGCTTGTGGTATCCGTGCCGAAAAATTAGTAACCAGAATTGACTTCCATACACAAACAAAATATAAGTTAAAAGAAAACATGCAATGAAAATAAATATAAAGAGAAAATGATGTCATAAAAGAAACTTTTTATTTAAAAACGTAATTGTTTCTAATTTTCACAAGCGAAATATGTAAAACATTCTTTTAGCGATCAAAAAGTGCTGTTAAGAGATAATCACAAAATCTCAAAATCAAAGTTTTTATGACCTTTTTTAATATAAAAAAATCACAGTTTTATTTTCCTGCATGATTAAATTTTAAAATGTTTTATTGCATTCAATATTTCTGAGTGCGAAAATGATTACTATTTACTCCATGTACTGATTCGGTTATCTACGAAAATGTCCAGCTGGTGAAAATCACGCTCACCAAATTTCTGTGACGTATGCAAATAAATTGTGTTTTTTTATCAGTTTTTTTAATATAACTTTTAAACTATTTGGAATTAATTTTTAAAAGTAGGTGCATTCACCAGATTACCTTCATAGGTACCTATTGGTACAAACAGAATCAAAATCCGACAAGTACTTTTTGAGATTTGCTTGACGAAAGAATTTTTTTGAATTTTAATATCGTTACGTATCTCTGAGTATAAAGACTTCGCTTCGCTCAGACAATTATACGTATATTCGGAATAACTTTAATTTTAAATGTATGTATTAAATGTTGTTTTGTTAAACAAAGAAATATTGTTAACTTATTTCTTTAAATATTTAACGTTCTAGACAATAATTTTCCTAAAATCGTTGCTTAGACTTTTTTTTTTTTTTTTTTTTTTTTTTTTTTTTTTTTTTTAACAGACAAAGCCATTTTGAGAGTTCATATTAAAAATTCATTTATAAATTTCAAGCTATTCTCTCAATCATGACAGATTAATCAAGTCTACGAGGTTTATTGCAAAATATTTTTGCTATAGTTTGTTTCGGTAAAGTCATGTACATTAAAAAAAATAGTCACAATATCATTTTAATTTTGGGAGAAAAAGTACTAACTTAGTAGTCATAAGTACCATATAATGCTACGAAAAATATTGACTTTTACCCTAAAATTAAAATGACAATGAGACTTTTTTAAAAAAACACAGATCTTTTTAATTAAAAATATGTGTATTTAAAAAAAGTCTCATTATTATTTTAATTTTAGGGTAAAAGTCAATATTTTTCGTAGCATGATATGGTACTTATGAGTACTAATTAGTACTTTTTCTCCCAAAATAAAATTAAAATGATATTGTGACTATTTTTTTAAATGTACATGACTTTATCGAAACAAACTATAACAAAAATGCTTTGCAATAAACCTCGTAGACTTGATTAATTTGTCATGACTGAGAGAAAATTCAGAAAATATGCGCAAAAGATATGGAGATAATAAACATCTGCGCATATATGACGTCAAACCCACGTCATCCTCTAGTTATGCACCCCTGCCGCTAGATGGTGTTAGCGATAATTTGCATAACATATTAATTGCATGAGTACGCCCTCATCAGTTTTACTAAAAAAACTGTTATTAACAGAAAAAAGCCAGGTAAGATTGACTTACCTTCAATTAGTTTTCATCTCAGGGCAGGCCGTCGCTAGATTCGTATTGTAGTATCCTTATGTGGTATCCACTTGTTATAACGCAAAGTTATGAAGACACGAAAAACACTGCACCATTTAGAAAAAAGAATATTATATTAAACTTGGTTAAAAATTTACGGAGCATTCACAAAAAGCTCCTTTCTCTGTTGTTACATTTTGAAATCTGTGAAAAATACAAGAAAAATTATTATTATGTTACAATGAAAAAACAAAATTTATTATTTTAATGTTTATATAGTGAAAGTAATTTAATGTTTATTGATGACAATGTCCTTGATAGTTAATTATCACTTATTTACTATAAATCAATTTCATTATTTGCAGATTATACTCTTTTTGTAAATAACTGAAGGTTATGTTGCGTACGATGACAGTTCTTTCACTTTCGATAAAAGAAAAATTGTTCTTGCTAAAATCATTTCCTGGTTGCTCTTTAATTATGCGATGATTGATGGAAAACAATTTAAGTCTTTTGTTTATTGTTTTCTGTAATCTTCATTTAGAGTTTACATTATAATGTTTTTAACAAACCCCCCCTTAAACTCTCAATGGAGATTATCCAGTAGTTTGAGTTTGTTTCTATTTTCTATGTATTCAGGTTTGGGTTCCGGTTTTGTAAGGATGTCGGCAATCATTGATTTGCTTGGACAATAATGTAGTTGGATTATTCCGTTTTCTTTAAGCTGTTTAATTACATGATACTTGATATCAATGTGCTTTGTTCTGTTGGAATATTTTCCAGATTCTGTCATCTTTATGCAAGAGATGTTATCTTCGAAAATAGTAATTGGCAATTGTTGTGGTACGCCAAGATCTTCTAATAATTTTAATAACCACGTCAATTCTTGCGTAGCACTGGCCGCTGCTACAAACTCTGCTTCTGCAGAGGATTGTGCAATGCAGGTTTGCCTTTTCGTGATCCACATTATAGGATTTTTTCCTAGTAAGAATAAATTTCCTGTAGTTGACCTTCTTGTCTTTAAATCACCCCCCCAATCCGAATCACTATATATTTCCAAGATCGGTTGTTCTTGTGTGCTGATAACCAAATTTAGGTTTTTTGTTGAATTTAGGTATCGTATAAGTCTTTTGACTCCTTTCCAGTCCGATTCGGAGGGGGTTTCGTTTTTTCTGCTTAAAATGTTTACAGCTACAAGTATGTCTGGTCTTGATATCGTGGCGATGTATAACAATGCACCTATTGCTTGACGGTATTTCGTGTTGTTTGGCATTTGTTTACCTTCATCATTTAATCGCTGAAATCCTACCTCCATTGGAGTGCTGTATGGTTTAGATTCTGTTAAGTTGAATTTTTTTGCTACTTCTTCTATCTTTGCAGTTTGATTCAGTTTGAATCCATTCTGCGTTTTTTCTATTTTTATTCCGAGGTAGTTGTTTATTTCTCCTAAATCTTCAAGAGTATATTCTGTTTTCAATTTATTTATTATATCTTTTATCTGGTCATCATTTCCTGCAATGAGTATATCATCGACATACACTATGATGTAAATACTATTTTCCCCTTGTTTTTGTATGAATAAACAAGTGTCTGCTGTACTTTGTGTGAAGTTTAATTCTTTAAGTGTTTGGGTAATTTTTATATACCAAGCTCGTGCTGCTTGTTTTAGGCCATAAATTGCCTTTTCCAATCTACACACTTTGAAAGGTTCTTTTGTGTCTATGTATCCTTCAGGCTGAGACATATATACCTCTTCTTCCAGTTCTCCATGTAGGAAAGCTGTTTTAATGTCAATGTGATGTATTTTTAACTTATGATATGCTGCGGCAGTTAAAAAGCTTCTGAGTGTCGTGTGTGACACCACTGGCGCATATGTTTCGTCATAGTCTATCCCGTATTTTTGTCCGTAACCCTGAGCTACGAGCCTAGCCTTGTATCTTTTTATTTTTCCAAATTCATCATATTTTGCTTTAAATGTCCATTTTGATCCGATTACTTTAGCTCCTTGTGGTGGATGCACTAATGTCCATGTTTTGTTTTCTTTAAGTGAATTTATTTCCTCTCGCGTCGCATCGATCCAGTTCCTTTTTTCGTGTGGGTTCTCAAGATTTATCATTTCTTGCCAACTTTTGGGCTCATATATTGGATTGTGCCGGACTGCATAAGCAAATCTGTCCGGTGGTACTCCTTTGTTTTCCCTTTCGGATCTTCTAACGTGTTGTGTTTGTAAAGATGTGGATGGTGTATCCGTATCGATGTTTTCTGGTGTTAGATTTAGTTCCATTACATTTTTTTCCTTCTGCTGAGCCTGTTTTTTGATTTCAGACTTTGAATCATTTGTGTTTGTATTTTCATTAGTGTTTGCGTTATCTATTTTGTTTTCGATAAATTTTACTGATCTAGCTAGTATGACTCTTCCATCACTGGTGTAGATTCTGTACCCTTTAGAGCGATTGTCATATCCGACGAAAGTGCCCTTTTCTGCTCTATTATCAAGTTTTCCTCGTTTAAATTTATGTATATAGGCATATGCGGTACAGCCGAAAACCTTTAAATATTTTATGTTTGGTTTTCTACCTAGCCAAAGTTCATATGGTGTGGTGTTGATGGATTTAGAAGGTAGTCGATTTTGCAAATGGTTTGCGGTACATATGGCCTCTCCCCATAATTTATGTGGGAGATTTGCTTCGTTTAGCATGCTCCTAGTCATATCCAGAAGCGACCTGTTTTTTCTTTCTGCAACCCCGTTCTGACTTGGAGAATATGGGACGGTAAGTTGGTGTTCTATGCCATTATACTTTAGGTACTTTTCAATTTCGTCATTTATATATTCGCCGCCATTGTCGGATCTGATCGCAGTTGGCATTTTACCAAATTTATTTTTAACTGTAGCGATGTATTCTTTTAATTTTTCAAACGCGTCACTCTTATTTGACATTAGGTAAATTATACAAAACCTCGAAAAGTCATCGATGAAAGTGATGAAATATCTTTTCCCCCCTATAGTGGGTGTGTTTATAGGGCCACATACATCAGTGTGAATTAATTCTAGTCTTTCTTTGGCTCTATATGCTCCTGATTTTGGGAATGGTGTTTCGCTTGTTTTTGATTGAATGCATACCTCACATACATTGTTGTGTTTACATTTATTTATCGTTACACCGCTTACTAATTCTTTAGACACCATGTTTTTTATTGTGTCGTAATTTCTATGGCCCATTCTTCTGTGCCATAAATCTATACAATTTGCATTTGTGCAATTATACGTTACATTTGTGTAGTAGCTACTATTTTCATCTTCATTTACGTGTATTTCATACAAATTGTTTTTTAATTTACCTTGGAGTATTGTTTCACCTTTGTGTGTAATGTTGCACCTATCCCTTTCAAAATGTACCTGGCATCCGTTTTTTGTTGCCCTGCTAACTGATAACAGATTGGTTTCAATATCTGGTACGAACAGAACATCCCTTAGTGTTACTTGTTTATTATTTTTTCCGGTTTGAATAACAACTTCACCTGATCCATATGAAATCAATTTGCTACCGTTTGCTACAGTGACATTTGTTTCAACATTGTTTGTTATTTTTGTAAACATTTCTTTTGAGTTTACGATATGGCTGGAACTTCCGCTATCTACAATAAAGGTTTTTTTGTTATCAGGTTGCTCTGTAAGTAAGGCTACATCATTTTTTTCATATACAGCATTTTTTCTGCCTTCAGTGTTTTCTTCAAAACATAGCGAAGTGGAATGGTTTTTAGTTTTATTTTGCTTGTTTTGAGTGTAAGTGTTATTATTTTTCCCTTTTAGGAACCAACATTCTTTATTTGTGTGGTTTTTCATTTTACAGTGTGAACAATATTTGTTCATTCTTTTATGATCAGAGTTGACAGATTTTCCTTGAGCTTTATATGCTCTGGTGTTATTTTCTGAATTTTCAGAGCTTTCCGTTCGACGGATATATTCATCCGTTAATTTATTTTTTATAAATAGTACTGTAAGTTCAGGTTCTGGACGGGCCTCAAGAGCCGTCACTAATGTATCGTAAGAAGGGGGAAGTGAACACAATAGTAATGCGGAAATATGGGAATCTGTGATGTTTTCTCCTATGGCAGATAGTTTATCCACAATTTCTAGAATTTTAGTAATGTGGGCTATCATGTTACCACCTTCATTTAGTTTTGTGCTGTACAGTTTTCTTAATAAGTACAGCTTGCTGGAGAGATTGGATCTCTCATGAATTTGTTTTAGAGTGTCCCATGTTTCCCGCGCCGAATTCAAATTTTTAACGTGTACTATTTGACTATCTTCAATACTGAGATTAATTAACGCTCTGGCTTTCCTGTCTTTTTTGGCCCAATCTGTGGTTATGGGGGTTGGAACCTCTTCCGTAATAACTTCAATTAAGTCTTCACGAATCAACAGCATTTCAATTTTAAATCGCCAATTTGAGTAATTATTGGCATTTAGTTTTTCAATTGTTGTGCTGTCTTTTACAGTAGCCATGATATTGTTATAGAAAAGTTTTTTTTTTTTTTTTTTCTTTAGAGTTTGCTAAATTGTTTAATTATGGACTGCCTGACCTGATTTTGTTTTTATTTCAGTCTCATAATCAAATTGTTAGCGATAATTTGCATAACATATTAATTGCATGAGTACGCCCTCATCAGTTTTACTAAAAAAACTGTTATTAACAGAAAAAAGCCAGGTAAGATTGACTTACCTTCAATTAGTTTTCATCTCAGGGCAGGCCGTCGCTAGATTCGTATTGTAGTATCCTTATGTGGTATCCACTTGTTATAACGCAAAGTTATGAAGACACGAAAAACACTGCACCATTTAGAAAAAAGAATATTATATTAAACTTGGTTAAAAATTTACGGAGCATTTTTAACAGATGGCATATGCCTTGACCCCGCCTTTTGCTTACGACAGATTCCAGCATTAAGTTGGTACGCTCTAGCAGCTCTGATTCACGCTTGCCACAAAAATACTATTGGTTGGTTGCCTGGTTGGTTGGCAGGGACAGAGACATATGCTACTACCCGTAAGAAAGGTTTTTGTCTCGAAACTCCAGAACACACGCGCATTTTTCTTTTTCCAACCGGGTTTTGCCATCTTGTAATCCCATTGGTCAGAGCTTTCTGCATCAAAGAGGCTTTCCTTGGCGGGAAGGAATTAACCTTTGCGAAAGAGTAGAAAAAGTAGAGAATTTAGATAAGATGGATGCGGAAGCATATTTTTTTTCCCAACCGGGTTTTGCCGTCTTGTAATCAGATTGGTCAGAACTTTCTGCATCAAAGAGGCTTTCCTTGGCGGGAAAGAATTAACATTTGTGAAAGAATAGAAAGAAGTAAAGAATTTAGATAAGATGGACGCGGAAGCATATTTTTTTCCCAACCGGGTTTTGCCTTCTTGTAATGAGATTGGTCAGAACTTTCTGCATCAAAGAGGCTTTCCTTGGTGGGAAAGAATTAACATTTGCGAAAGAGTAGAAAGAAGTAGAGAATTTAGATAAGATGGACGCGGAAGCATTATTTTTTTTCCCAACCGGGTTTTGCCATCTTGTAATCAGATTGGTCAGAACTTTCTGCATCAAAGAGGACTTTCTTGGCTGGAAGTAGAGAATTTAGCTAAGATGGACGGGGAAAGAAGAGAATAATTTGCAATTCAATAGGCTTTTTTCGTTTGTTTGTTTAAATTGAGGTCAATGGCAAAAGAGTGATTTTTACATAAAAAAGATCTTTTTAGGTGCGTTCGTAATTATGTAAATACGTAGCACCTATTGTTGTCGTTCAGCCCGTCCGTCTGTCTGTCCGTCCGCATATAACAATGCAAAAACTACCCAACCGAATCGTTTGAAATTTAAAATATATAATTATTACATAATTTTGTCGAGTCATTTCAAATTTTATGAAAATCGGATGCATAGATCAATTACAGGGACAATCAAAAGGATTCCGTTACATTACGGTCAATGGGAAAAAAGTTTCAAATAAATTTTAATCGTTTCAAATTTTAAATACATAATTATTACGTAATTTTGTCGAGTTATTTCAAATTTTATCAAAATCGGATGCATAGTTCAATTACAGGGACAATCAAAAGTATTCCGTTACATTACGGTTAATGGGGAAAAATGTTTCAAATGTATTTAATGGTGTTAGATTTATTCGAACGTAATAAAATTGATATGCATCTATAAAGTACATTTTATAATATACATTTTGCATAATCTGTGGTGCAAAGAATATTTGTTATTGATTTACAGGGCCACACAAAAGTATTCCATTGTATAACGGTATAGGGATAACATTGTTTGGTGCGCATTTTAATTGTAATTATTTACAATTTTATGAGATTAATATATGGGAGTGATATTTTAAAAACTTCACTACCGTACGGACGCACCTCATTTGCTACGCTTCACGTGCAATTTCCGACTTGTTTAATAATTTATGAGAAATATGAGAAAGCAGGAGAAAGGGGGGGGGTTCATCTGCGTTCCGATTGCATTTTACTGGAGAAGTAGCCGAACTCACTCCACCGCTTATATAGAAAACGGTTACTTGGCAGTGAAATGGAGCTTTCTCATTGGATAGAATACAGGTATTATATACAAGCGGTGGAGTGCGTTGCAACAAAATGCATCAGATTTTTGACAGTATTTAAGAAAACTAAAAAAAAAATAGAAATGTCTCAGATTTTTTTGTATTATAATTTAATATTAATTAATAAGCACTTTCCAAAAAAGTTGAAAACTGCTTATGCATTGGGTTAGTCTGTCCGCGGTCTAACTCTCGTAAATATGCTCGGATCGCCATGAAATTTTTATACGTTATTGACATTTCCCCTAGCACGAACCCTATTGAAAATGAAGAGTGATTAGTTTATTTACATGGAGAATCAAAAGTTTACCATTACATTACGGCCTATGGGGGAAAAAGCGTTTCAAATGAATTTTAAAGATGTTACACCCTGTCAATCCTATTAAAATTTATATCCATTCACAAAATGCATTAACATAAGCATTCTGTAAAAAATGCGGTGAAAAAATATTAATTATTCATTTATAGGGACACGAAAAATTATTCCATGACAGAGAGGTAAAAGGGGGGAATTGTTTGCGGCATATTTGAATTATATAAACAATTTCATGTATAATAAAATTGGTACGTATAGCTGGGGCTTAATATAAATTATACGACATCGTCATACATAATAGCATTTACAGGGACGCACAAAAGTTTTCAAATAGTGCATACTTTCCAAAGTATCCGATGATAGCTGTTAGATGAATGAAGTGAATTTTATTTAAGATATGTGCGTACAATAATGTTCCTCTAAATCCTTCCATATTATATGGTGAGTATAAATACTATAATTGATATACAGGGCTACCCAAAAGAGGTTTCTGAATATGAGCTTAAATTACTTAAAGCTGGTTTTTAAATAAATTAAGCATTTTTACGCTAAACTGCATTCACTTAACTAAGAAATGTTTGTAGAATATAGGTAAAACGATATATACAGGGCCGCGCAAAGAATTAAATACACGGACGCTTTTGAATAACCGATAGATCAAATACATGTTCAACAGTTTTGAAATACATATTTGGCTATATACAGGAAACTTGTTGCCCTAAATGACGATGTTTTGTTAAGGATATAATGGTATTGGTAAGTGCTTCAAAATATATGCTTAACGCATGATTTTTCTTACTTGTGTTATTATTATATTATATACATCATATATATATATGTTGTAATTTATTATTTATATTATATATATTATTTATTTAATATTATCCAATTATTATTAAATATTTAATATTCCTCACCACTATATTTAATTAATAAAAGAAAAACGAAAACTTTTAAAATTGAACTGTACCCCCCTCAACATACACCTTATTTTAAAAATCTCGGAATTTTAGAACTGATTCCGTAAATTTTTTTAGTTCTCAGTGAGTAGGGGGCCCTCCAACTTTATGCCCCCTTTTGTTTTTTCTAAATAACTCGGTCCCTAATTGGCCTACAGCTTAACGCTCAAAATGAACAAAAGCTTCACCGAAAGGCTAAATGTTCCCGCTGCACCTTTTGGGCTACTCAAATTTTAGATATATCCCATACGGGGGGAATGGGCTCGGGGGCGGGGCATTTTCGAAAAATTTGAGTAGGGTGTCAATCGATTGTTCTTGGGTCATACATGTCATATTTGATATCCACACTCGTCCCCCTCCCATTTTCCATTTAACGGCCCCAAAAAGTTTTAAAATTACTAGCTTACTGTAAAAGTTCTATCTCCAGAACAAATTGAGATAGAGACTTGAAATTTTGTATATACTTAATATGGAAGAGGAACAAGAAGCCTATTTAATATCAGTAACCTCGATTATCCGGAACTATTTTTTTCGTTTCATAAAAATTTTCGATTTTTTTAATTTCAAGGCATGGACGTAAAAGGCCATAAAATGACATAAATTTTGAATCAAGAAAAGTGTCGATCGGATTATTAGTTGTCGAGATATTTAGAATCGAAAAATGAATCTCGTTGATATTACGGGGATTTTTCGTGGCCCTGTATATCATTCAAATTTCGATTCAAAGATATATTTGAATGTGAAATGAGACGCTTAATCCGACGCAGCAAATTGTTAGTTGATAGGATTATTATTTTTCGAGTTATAAGGATGCATCTTTTACGCAATTATCACCAATTACTTCAAAATTTAAATAATAAGCAACTTTTAAAGCCTAATTTAATAAAACAGTTTCGCTTTCAATAATTTTTTCAAAATTTGGTTGCCACCGACTTAAAACGTAATTTATAACTTTTTCGATTTCAACAATATCTATTTAAACATCATAGTGTAAGATATCTTTAAAGTTGTCTCATTATCTCGATTTTGTCCCAACTCATAAATCTAGGATTACAGCGCCGCCTAGCGATTTTTGGCGAAACTTAGTTTTTTTGTCATTCTAAATTTTTAATAAAAGAACTAATTCATCATAAAACAGAAACTTAGAGTTGTTTAAAAGAGTCTTTTAATGCTACACTTTTTCCACTAATTTTGGTTGCCACCGCTAAATTGTGAAATTTATAACAAGAACAACTTTTTTAATAAGTAAATAAATAACATAGTGTAAGATATCAATAAACTTGTCATATTCTCCCGATTCTATCTCATTAAAATCTTTTGGTTAACAGCGCCTCCTAGTAAAAAACAGCAAATTTCTTCAAAAATTCGCGAAAAAATCGCTCTTTCTCCCGAACCAATTGAGATAGAGTCTTGAAATTTTGTATGTACTTATTATTGTAAAGGATAAATAAACCTATTTAATATCAGTAACCTCGATTATCCGGAAATGTTTTTTTCGTACTCTAAAAAAATCGTTCTGATGAGAAATACATAAAAATTTTCGATTTTTTAAATTTCAGGGTATGGACGAAAAAGGCCATAAAATGACATACATTTTGAATGAAGAAGGAAGTCGATCGGATTATTAGTTTTCGAGATATTTAGAATTCAAAAATAACTCACGTCGATAAAACGGGGATTTTTAACGACCCTGTATATCATTCAAATTTCGATTCAAAAGCATAATTTGATTTGAAGTGAGACGCTTAATCCGACGCAGCAAATTGTTAGTTAATAGGATTATTATTTTTGGAGTAATAAGAATGCATCTTTTACGCAATTCGTTTTTACTTTTCCATTTTGGTTTGGGATAATATTAATAAAACCTCATTTTTATGAAATTCGCGGTTCAAAAACCACTAAATTTGCTAAAAAAAGTGAAAGTATTCACAATTTTCAGTATAAAAATAGCAAAATTTCGCAAAAATCGAAAAAAAAATGCGAGAAAACAAAAGATAGAAAACCGCATTTGTTTTTTAACACACTTAGAAAGAGTACAAATTGTTTAAAATCCAATGCAAATACGTATATTTTATTTATCCAAATGTGCGATTAATAAAAGTTGAGAAATATTAAGTCAGAACTTATACTAGAAGAGAACGACACTTCTATCAAATATCTCGCTCCAATTTCAATATTTTTACACGATTTTCGTTTTGGATCACGAAAAGAAGGCAAATTTCTTGTAAAAATATAACAAAAAAGAGACAATATTTGAATTTGAATGACTTTTAATGTGATTTTCAATGCGATTTTTCGAGACTTTTGGGTTTAGCATCCATTTTTTTATTATTATTCATGGAAATTCCCAACTACAATGATTTTCCTATTGTAGAGAAAATTTGATCCCTGCTATTTTTTAATATTTAGTGATTTTTATTGAAAATATAAAGTTATATTGTTTTTAAAGTTATATTTTTTAGTTTAGAGTTGTTTTTAGAGTAATAAAAAACGGCAAATTTCTTTAAAAAATCTCAAAAAAGCGGCGAATTTCATCAAAAAATAACAAAAACCTGCAAATTTCTTAAACAGATCGCGAAAAAAATGGCAAATTTCATAAAAAAGTGTTAAACTTCATAAAAAGATCGCAAAATACGACGAATTTCATCAAAAGATCGTGAAAAAACAGTAAATTTCATCAAAAAAGCTGCTAATTAAAAAAAAAATCGTGAAAATTGACAAATTTTGTCAAAAGATCGTGAAAAAACGTCAAATTTCATTCAATAATCGTGAACAAACGTCAAATTTCATCAAAAAATCGCGAAAAGCGACAAATTTCTTTAAAAGATCGCGAAAAAACGGCCAATTTCATCAGAAAATCGCAAAAAAGTGCAAAATTCCTTCAAAAAATCGCTAAAAAACGGAAAATTACTTAAAAAGATCGACAAATTTCATTAAAATCGTGAAAGAAATGCGAATTTCCTCAGAAAATTGCACAAAAATGGCAAATCTCTTTAAATTTCGCAAAAAACGGAAATTTTTTTCAAAAGATCGCAAAAAAGGGGGAATTTCATCACAAAAAATGGCTAATTTCTTTAAAAAAATCGCAAATGGAAAATTTCTTTAAAAGATCGCGAAAAAAAGGGAATTTCATCACAAAATCGCAAAAAATGGCAAATTTCTTTAAAAAATCGCGAAAAAGCGGCAAATTTCTCCAAAAAATACCAAAAAACGGAAAATTTCTTCAAAGGGTAACGAAAAAACGGCAGTTTACGTTACAAAATCGCGAAAAAAAGCGAATTTCATCAAAAGAAGGCGAAAAAGAGCAATATTCATAAAAAGATTGCGAAAAAGCGCCAATTTCAACCTAAAAGCTGCTAATTTCATCACAAAATCGCAAAAATGGCAAATTTCTTTAAAAATTGCAAAAATGGGAAAATTTCATTATATTAAGTGAACGCACCTCATCTGCTACGCTTGACTGCACATTTTCTTTAAAAATATCATTTTAATATTTATTTAGTCTCGTAGGCGTGGTTAATGGACAGGACTTATTTCAATTTTCAAAACTTTGTTATATTAAATAACATTTGCTACGCGTTTTCTTAAAAAATAATAATCCTATTAACTAACAATTTGCTGCGTCGCTCCCCCTGTTGTGTAATTTGCAGTCACGTGACACCAGCGTCCCCTGGTGTGCAGTCACGTGACACGAATGCCACTTGTTGTGTAATGCTCAGTCACGTGACACCAGCGCCCTCTGGTGTGTTATTTGCAGTTACGTGACACCAGCGCCCCCTGGTGTGCAGTAACTTGACACCAGCCCCTCTGGTGTGTAATTTGCTGTCACGTGACTAGCGCACCCCCTGGTGGGCAAATACGCAGTCACGTGACCGGCGCGCCCCCTTGTGGGCAATTTTTTTAGGTGCGCCCCCTTGTGGGCAATTTTTTTAGGCGCGCCCCCTGGTGAGCAATTACGCAGTTACGTGACACGAGCGCCCCCTGGTGTGCAGTCACCTGACACGAGCGCCCCCTGGTGTGTAATGCGCAGTCACGTGACACGAGCGCCCCCAGGTATGTAAATTGCAGTCACGTGGCACCAGCGCCCCTTGGTGTGAAATCACTTGACCGGCGCGCCCCCTGGTGTGCAGTCAATTGACCGGCGCGCCCCCTGGTGTGTAATTCTCAGTCACGTGACACCAGCGCCCCCTGGTGTGTAATTTGCTGTCACGTGACACCAGCGCCCGCTGGTGTGCAGTCATGTGACACGAGCGCCCCCTGGTGTGTAATGCGCAGTCACGTAACACCAGCGCCCCTTGGTGTGAAATCACGTGACCGGCGCGCCCCCTGGTGTGTAATTTTCAGTCACGTTACACCAGCGCCCCCTGGTGTGTAATTTGCTGTCACGTGACACCAGCACCCGCTGGTGTGCAGTCATGTGACAGGAGCGTCCCCTGGTGTGTAATGCGCAGTCACGTAACACAAGCGCCCCCCTGGTGTGCAGTCACATGACACGAGCGCCCCGAGGTGTGCAGTCACGTGTCTGGCGCGTCCGCTGGTGTGCAATTTTCAGTCACGTGACACCAGCGCCTCCTGGTGTGTAATTTGCTGTCACGTGACACCAGCGTCCGCTGGTGTGCAGTCACGTGACACGAGCGCCCCCTGGTGTGTAATGAGCAGTCACGTAACACCAGCGCCCCCCTGGTGTGCAGTCACGTGACACGAGCACCACCTAGTGTGCAGTCACGTGACACGAGCGTCCCCTGGTGTGTAATTTGCAGTCACGTGACACCAGCGCCCCCTGGTGTGCAGTCACGTGACACCAGCGTCCTTTGGTGTGCAGTAACGTGCCACCAGCGCCCCCTGGTGTGCAGTCACATGAAACGATCGCCCGCTGTTGTGTAATGCTCAGTCACGAGACACCAGCGCCCCCTGGTGTGTTATTTTCAGTTACTTGACACCAGCGCCCCCTGGTGTGTAATTTGCAGTCACGTGACCGGTGCACCCCCTGGTGTTCAAATACGTAGTCACGTGACCGGCGCGCCCCCTTGTGGGCAATTTTTTTAGGCGCGCCTCCTGGTGAGCAATTACGCAGTCACGTGACACGAGCGCTCCCTAGTGTGCAGTCACGTGCCACCAGCGCCCCTTGGTGTGTAATTTGTCGTCACGTGACATGCGCGCCCCCTGGTGGGCAAATACGCAGTCACGAGACCGTCGCGCCCCCTGGTGTGCAGTCACGTGACACGAGTGCCCCGTGGTATGTAATGCGCAGTCACGTTAAGTTAAGTAAAGTTAACCTAAGTTAAGTTAAGTTAACCTAAGTTAACCTAAGTTAACCTAAGTTACGTTAACCTAAGTTAACCTAAGTTAAGTTAAGTTAAGTTAAGTTAACCTAAGTTAAGTTATCCTAAGTTAAGTTAAGTTAACCTAAGTTAAGTTAAGTTAACCTAACCTAAGTTCAGTTAAGTTAAGTTAACCTAAATTAACCTAAGTTTAGTTAAGTTAACCTAAGTTAAGTTAAGTTAAGTTAAACTAAGTTAAGTGCCACGTGACTGCAAATTACACACGAGGGGGCGCTGTTGTCACGTGACTGCGCATTACACAACAGAGGGCTCTCGTGTCACGAGTCTGCAAATTACACACCAGGGGACACTGGTGTCACGTGATTGCGCATTACAGACCAGGGGGCACTCCTGTCACGTGACTGCACACCAGGGGGGCGCGCCGGTCACGTGACTGCGTAATTGCCCGCCAGTGGGCGCGCCGGTCACGTGATTGCGTCATTGCCAGCCAGGGGGCGGGCCGGTCACGTGACTGCGTGATTGCCCGCCAGGGGGTGCGCCGGCCACGTGATTGCGTCATTGCCCGCCAGGGGGCGCGCCGGTCACGTGACTACGTGATTGCCCGCCATGGGGCGCACCGGTCACGTGGCTGCATGATTGCCATCCAGGACGCGCGGCCGTCACGTGGATGCGTGATTGCCCGCCAGGGGGCGCGCCGGTCGCGGGACTGCACACCAGGGGGCGCTCGAGTCACGTGACTGAAAAATACACACCAGGGGGCGCTCGTGTCACGTGATTGCGCATTACACACTAGGGGCCGCTCGAGTCACGTGACTGCACACCAGGGGGCTCTCGAGTCACGTGACTGCAAAATACACACCAGGGGCGCTCGTGTCACGTGACTGCCTACCAGGGGGCGCTCCTGTCACGTGACTGCAAATTACGCACCAGGGGGCTCTCGTGTCACGTGACTGCAAATTACACACCAGGAGGTGCTCGTGGCACGTGACTGCACACCAGTGGGCTCTCGAGTCACGTCACAGCAAAATACACACCAGGGGGCGCTCGTATCACGTAACTGCACACCATGGGCGCTCCTCTTACGTGACTGCAAATTACACACCAGGGGGTGCTCGTGGAACGTGACTGCACACCAGTGGGCTCTCGAGTCACATCACGTGACTGCATACCAGGGGGCGCTCCTGTCACGTGACTGCAAATTACACACCAGGGGGCTCTCGTGTCACGTGACTGCAAATTACACACCAGGGGGCTCTCGTGTCACGTGACTGCAAATTACACACCAGGAGGTGCTCGTGGCACGTGACTGCACACCAGTGGGCTCTCGAGTCACGTCACAGCAAAATACACACCAGGGGGCGCTCGTATCACGTAACTGCACACCATGGGCGCTCCTCTTACGTGACTGCAAATTACACACCAGGGGGTGCTCGTGGAACGTGACTGCACACCAGTGGGCTCTCGAGTCACGTCACAGCAAAATACACACCAGGGGGTGCTCGTATCACGTGACTGCACACCAGTGGGCGCTCCTGTCACGTGACTGCAAATTACACACCAGGGGGCTCTCTTGTCACGTGACTGCAAATTACACACCAGGGGGCTCTCGTGTCACGTGACTGCAAATTACACACCAGGAGGTGCTCGTGGCACGTGACTGCACACCAGTGGGCTCTCGAGTCACGTCACAGCAAAATACACACCAGGGGGCGCTCGTATCACGTAACTGCACACCATGGGCGCTCCTCTTACGTGACTGCAAATTACACACCAGGGGGTGCTCGTGGCACGTGACTGCACACCAGTGGGCTCTCGAGTCACGTCACAGCAAAATACACACCAGGGGGCGCTCGTATCACGTAACTGCACACCATGGGCGCTCCTCTTACGTTACTGCAAATTACACACCAGGGGGTGCTCGTGGCACGTGACTGCACACCAGTGGGCTCTCGAGTCACGTCACAGCAAAATACACACCAGGGGGCGCTCGTATCACGTAACTGCACACCATGGGCGCTCCTCTTACGTGACTGCCAGGGGGTGCTCGTGGCATGTGACTGCACACCAGTGGGCTCTCGAGTCACGTCACTGCAAAATACACACCTGGGGGCGCTCGTATCACGTGACTGCATACCAGGGGGCGCTCCTGTCACGTGACTGCAAATTACACACCAGGGGGCTCTCGTGTCACGTGACTGCAAATTACACACCAGGGGGCTCTCGTGTCACGTGACTGCAAATTACACACCAGGAGGTGCTCGTGGCACGTGACTGCACACCAGTGGGCTCTCGAGTCACGTCACAGCAAAATACACACCTGGGGGCGCTCGTATCACGTAACTGCACACCATGGGCGCTCCTCTTACGTGACTGCAAATTACACACCAGGGGGTGCTCGTGGCACGTGACTGCACACCAGTGGGCTCTCGAGTCACGTCACTGCAAAATACACACCTGGGAACGCTCGTATCACGTGACTGCACACCAGGGGCGCTCCTCTCACGTGACCGTGTTCTGAGTTTTTCCACAAATTTGGAATACCCGTGTGTATGTGAGAAATACAATGATAATCGCCAGTTTCTACTGCTGAAACCAAGTCTGAAAGATGCTCAATTTTTGTGAGAGGAGGAATTGAGAGGAGAGATAAAAATATGCAATTGTAAGACAAGGAAAGAATCATGGTTCCTACGACCCACGCATAGACAAGGAGTTTCTCCACAACCGACGAAGGTGTTATGAAGTTTTGCCTCATTAATATTGCAAAAACGTGAAAAGATATAGTGTTAAAGATATATTTCTTTTTCATCATTGCATAACATACTACAGGCATCACAATTGAAAGCGATATAACCGTTAACCATACAGGCAATGAAATGGTGTGAAAAATGCCAAAAATGCGTGGTTTATAAGATGGTTTTCCAGTAATAAAAGTGTAATCTTCTAACCTGTAAGGGTGAAGAATAATCTTCTCTATGCCTGTATATGTTATCCATACATAGAGGAACAGTTCCAACATCAATTTCAGAATAATTCAATTTTTTCAGTAATCCTCTCGATGTACTTTCGTAAGTCACAACAAAATCAATTGGGTCAAAATATTTGCTATATTGTTGAAGGTATTGTATGAGTGCCAGAAGAAATCGACCGAAAGCGTTTGTTTCGGATGATAAAAAATCCAGTACCTGACCGTCGGTAGAGTTTCGAAGGAATTGAAAAAGGAAGGCAGAATTATATGCAAGAATGATATTTTTCTTGTGTTCCATATTCTTTTTTCATTTATTTTCCAAAATATATTATTTATAAAAAATTTTTTAAATTATTTTCATTTTTAATATTAGAAAATATAATAACTCTAAAAACTGTGAAAGGTCTTTAAAAATACCTAACATTGTTCTAGTGTTTTATTACAAGAATTGTTATAAACGAAAATAAAAATACCCTTTTTTTACTTTGTATTTTATAAAAAAATATATAGTAAATAGTTTTGTCTTCACATTAACATCTTTTGGAATAGGTTTGAAGGCGACCACTTTGCTTTGTAATTATCAGAAAATGCAGAGACGCTAAAACGATTCTTGTATCTTCTTATATTCAAATTCATACATCTTTGGAAAAATTTTCCACTCAATAAAGTCATTTTTTTATTCCTTTTTTTTTAATTTTTTGAAAAATTTGTCTTTTTTATAGCTTGTAATTTATTTTAAACTCAACCAAATATCTGTTTCATTTAATTTTCGAGGAATATTAAATCAGAAATGATACTGCATAAATATTTTAAAGATATTAAAAATATTTTTTTTCATTTCAGTTTAAAGTGATTGAATAGTTTACTTTGTTTGCTTCAGTTCTTTAAAATATAAATCAAAATAAGCAATTTTTTAAAAATTCTTTTATAAAATTATAAAATTTTATATATCTAAAAAATGTAAAATGAAAACATCCAGTTTCTTGCGATCACTACATAAATTTTGCGCACAACATGATACAGATGCATGTATAAGTTGCAGAAGTATTCACTTTTCGATAATTATGTATACACATACTATGGATCTAGAGTAAGACTTATTAAGATAGTATTTAGAGTATTCACATTTTATGCTATTAAACTTTCGAACACGAATTATCTGGTATTAGTGTTGAACTTCTTCCATATTTATAATGAAGTGTAGCTTTTTTGATACTCTTTTAGAATTATAACTTATAAAGCTATATATTTATTTTATTAACACAATTACCCAAACAATTTTTTATATGCTTTCACATGTAAATATGTGTATCATAGCTTAGATATTTTCTGAATGTTGCGTATCTTTACGGGTTGAATTCTGCAGATTCAAAAATACAATAATTAATCCCACATGCGAAAACGTAATATAAAGATTTTCATACATCCGTCTTGCCAGTTGCTCAATTCTAACTCAGATTTGAGTAGCATCGTTAACACACATATTTTTATAAATGTATTTCCATAACGTGAATGTCACTTTTTTGCTATTCAAGAGTCGCGTATCACTCAGTATCATGCACAGCCACATAGCAATAGACTTGAATTTACGGTGAAATGTTATTTGTTATTTTTTCCTCAATATTATTAAAAAGAATCAATTTAAAAAAAATACATAAATCAATATTAAGGTATGTTTAAAGGTGAAATTATTTGATCGCATTAGCAATTTAGAAATCTAATTTTTAGAGAAGATTCTAAATTTAAAGATATAGCTATTTAGCATGTATATTTCCGTTTTGCTATAATCACAAAGTGTTAAATCAGCTCTAAAAATGTCTAAAACATGTTTTCTTTATTTGTTCGTTACTGCTGATCACAAAACTTATGATCAACTTATTTCATTAGTAATTTTAGAAAACTGTGTCAACTTGTGTTTATACGTTTAAGCAATTTTGTTGAAGTTTGAATATAATATCGATCTTTTCAAGTAAATAATAATAATTTTATTGCATGCAATATTATTCAGACTTATTTCTAAATAAAACCTTCTTTTTTTATTGCAATGTCTCAAACAATGTTTAAAACAGCTAAGACCGATATATCTTTGAGAAATTCCTCTCTTCACAAAGTCTTCATCATTGGGCACAAACCTTTGCATGAATTCCAAAAACCGTTGAAAGTGTGGCAAGATTAAGTGTTGCTTCAAATGAATTAATGAAATTAAATATAAAAACAGAATTAACTATTGTATATTTGGATATCTATACAACCAGTGAGAACGTGTTAAGGAAATTCTGATAGACTTCAAGTTTAAATTTTATATGTCTTGCTTTATTCAGCGAATTTTGATATAACGATATTTAGCAATTAAAACGGCTTAATATATTCATCAATATTAAAAAAAGTAATTTTATGTGTTACAAGAATATATTAGAGATAAATAAGTATACCGATAGTCTAAAATGTTTTTACATTAATGAATACATGCTATTAATTATCAAGCTTTAATTATACTTTTTAGTTAAATATCTCTGAAATGTATTTTAAATGTATACACGTAAGAAAAAGTTCTCTTGAAGGTATACTTTTTTCTCAATATGTGTTACTATTTACTTTACTGTTGATATCAGGCTAAAATGCAATAGAATTGACAGACAAGTGAAATCGAAAACTTTTGAAAATATTGGTTTTGTATTTTGTTTGGTTCGGTATTTCAGTAACAACTGTTAAATAATCCAACTTGTACGGGTAAGAAATTTACATTCCTTTTAAATTATGTTTGTTCTTATTAACTGAAATTACTCAAACATCAATTTCTTAATAAATTATTTATTTTATGAATCCTCTCAATGTACCATTAGGCCAATATTTATATTTTTCATAAGTAATTAAACAGTTATTTAGATTAATTCTGTCAAAATATTTTCTATATTGTTGATGAAACTATATAAATACAATAAATACGACTACAAAGTACACCATATGGAACTAATTTCGGTGAGATAAATTCTAAGGTTTATTCATCATTTGCAAAAAATTTAAATATTGGGCATCATATCCAAGCATTATTTTTTTCTGCTATTCTATATCTTTTTTTCCGTTTATTTCAATATTTTTTACAAAAATGAAATGTGAATGATTAAAAAATGTGAATGATTTTCGATACTTCTAAAATTTAATACAAATAATCGAAACTTAGTTTCGATTAATAGTTTCGATTAATATAATTTTCCATAAATAGAAAATCGATTATTTTTTATTTATGGAAAAGTAATGGGCACAAAGTACTCGTATCTTCTTTTTCGTTAAATACTCATTTAAACAGAACATACAAAAAAAAAAAAAGAGCAGTAACTAATGAATGAAAATAAATAAATTGTAATAAATTGTTATAAATTGTAATAAATTGTTATAACATTGACGTTCTTTATTTTTTTAATATGATAATACTAAAATTTGAAACGAAGTTTTTGATGTAATTTTATAGTTACAAAATGTTTATCAGATAATTTCTTTTATATATTTTTACGAATGAACCAGACTTGTTTCGAAACTTCATATTTAATTATCTTGCAATAATCGTATGATTTATACCTTATTGATAATAAACTAAATCTACTTCTTCTGATTTTACTTATCGGAAGGGGAAAAGAAACGGAAAAATGCACACGGATAAATAAACTTTAAAGTACAGATACATTTTGTTATGGAATAAGGCATTAGATGTTTTATAAATATCTTCCCTTATTGATCACATAATAATGCATTTTGTTTAAATAAATGCTTAAAAAAACCTACGCTTTTAATAGATTTGTAGCTTTGATAGATTTGAAATAATTATAGATGAAATTAACATAAAATAAAATTGGTCTACAGGCACCGTATGGTTTTCAGACACATTAGAACACACTGTTGACTATGACAGAAATCATCTCGATTTACTCTGTTATTAATGACATAAGTATATTTTGAAAAAGAGTAATATTTTTTCCAGTTGCATGTTATATTATTTAGTTTTTATACTAAATGGCTATCACAAGATTCAGATGGTACAAAAATCGAGTCACATTTGTATATATAATGAAGTTTCGATTTTGCAAAAATAAATTTCCTTTTCGATTAGAAGGAAGTAATGAATTTATGCTAATTTATTTCTATTTCCTACCAGATATGTATAGGAAACTGTGCACGCATGATTTTGTAATAAAGTTTTTACATTTCAGCATATTTTTTATTATAAATAATAAGAGAGAATGATTATCAGTGAAATTTGAATTGGGAATTCGATAATTACAATTTATAATGAAAAGATCGCGTGCACCATTACAAGAAAAATAAGGTATATTCCATTTTTTAAAATATTCTAATGCTATCTACTGCTTTCAAGAGAACGCATAATTTAACAGTTGTTTAATTCATGTTGCAATATAAATATATAAGTATTTATAGAGTCCAATTTTATTTAATATTATCTTGCATATTTAAACACTTTTTATTACACATAAGTATAAAACGTTTCATAGATAAGTTGAAAGAATACTTCATGAAAGAATAATATATTTCTACTTTCAGAATAAAAAACCCGTTTTATTCAATATCCAAATGAAAATTATACGTTTTAGAGAAATATGTTTTCTAAAATTGATTGCTTTTCTGTTTTTTTTTTTTTTTTTTTTTTTTTTTATCATGCCATATCTAGGAACAGTCAGTCATTAAGAATGTTTCACATCTTATGGCATAAAAATATTTGGCAGTTTATAAATGGTTAACCCTTTGTTGCATAGGCTTAACACTAAAAAAGTAATTGCTTAAGTGTTGAAATTGATGACTGACACCTGAATTTGAAAACAGCTTTATTTGTAAACAAGAAAAAGCTATTTTGCAGGAATTTATAAACCGAGTTTTTTTAAATCAAAATTCCGGTGCCAATGTGGCATTTTGGAATTAAATTCATTAGCATTTGGGAATGAATTTTTGTCCACTGTAGTGGACAGTATGCAACAAAGGGTTAATAGTTATGTTACCAATTAAAATATATCTTTGAATTGAATTTTAAATGAAATAACATGGTCATTAAAAATCGAAGAGTGTATAAAATTAAGATTTATGTTCTTTTATTATCTTTTATTTTCACTCCTTAACCCTTAACTGCTGTTACAAAGATTTTCGTATAACTCCTGTGAGCGGCCTGTCAAACCGCTTGATCTAAAGATGAATAAAATATTAAATTAACTCTCAGAATATTATTTATGTATTAAACTTTATATATAGGACTATATGAAATTAAGCTATTCAAAAGTCTCTAGAGATAGTAGTAGGGTTCCAAACGAAACAAAAATTGATCAGTATATGTAGTTAAACTAAAACTACAAGTTAATCTGTAAAACTTGAAAATCTCAGCCGTCTGTGAGACCGCTAACAGAAGTTATGGGTTAAAATAAACTATTTTGAATTTTTTTACGCATGTCCCACCAGAAAGATTATTTTGTGAGTCTGAAAAAAATAGTACATTCACAGTGATATGATAAATTTTCACAGCACTATGAAGTGATTTTTCAATGATAAAACATGATTTCCCTGCAAATTAAACATTCAAAATGTCAGAATAATGTTAAGAAGTAATTTTTCACAGTGCAGAGCAATAAGATTTTACAAAGCTAAAAAGTAAACTTTAACAGCGTAAAGAAGAAATCATTTAACGTCTTAATAAACATATACTGCACTAACTAGATGACCACTAAACATGGTACGCAAATATATATCAATAATTTCAAAGTATGTTGTAGGGGTTTTACGACCAGTTGTTCTGATGAAAGGATTTCTTCGAATGGGCCTTAGTTTTTGAGAAATTGGGAGCCAAATTTCAGCGTGATTTTCAAATATCTATTGGTATCACGTGTGTTTTGGAGGGAATATGGTGACATATAGGCCGTAGTATGTTCTTTTAAAACTAAACTCAAGGATTAAAACAATTTCCAGTTTTTCCCTAATTAATTGTGATTTCAACCGATTCACGATTGAGCTAAAATTTTGAAATAGATGTGTGACATTAATGCTCCACAAAAATATTATGTTTATGTACGCTTTTACTCAGAAATTTAAGCTCCACAACATTTCCACTGACAATGTTTTTGATAGTTAACTGTTTTAAAATATTTTTATGGTATTTTTCTAAAAGAAACGTGGGTTTTTTAATTCTTTTATTTTTTATTATTCTCAATTTATACATACATATATGCTGTCTTTACTCGCCTAGTGCACAAGGGAAACTTGGTATATTCATTGTACACCTCAACTAAAGGGATTAAACCAACTTCCAGCTTTCTCCCAATTAACACCGAACTCAAATGCGCTAACCACTGGCTCTTAGACTTTTACTATTCGTAAATTTTTAGTAAAGTAAAGAAATAAGTCATCTAATACGTTGTCACCCCCACTATTTTTTTAATTTGCCTTCCTCTTTACCCCCTTAAATTATAACGTTTAACCCGCAGGTCATTTTTATATCTTCTCCTTCGATTTTTTACATACATTTCCTAGCTTATGCGATTATTCTGGTCAGGAATTATATCATCATATATATTATAAAGCAGTAATCCTGTAAAGTTCGGCTCGAAGGATTTCAAAAACTTCCTGATGGATTTTTTTTAAAAACTGTATTATTGGATAGAAAATATTGTCACGGTAGTTTATGAGTCAAATATACAGTGATAACTGATATTTTTGGTAAGAAATTTCTTATTTTATTGATATTTTTGACGAAAGGGTTGCAACAAATAATTTTTTGGGATAATTATCGTTACTAAAAGAATCAAAATGGCTATTTCTGATTAAAAAAAAATTATATAAACACATCGAAAAAAAAAAAAAACCTGACAACTTATTCGATTAAAAATAGAGAAATATATGAGGAACAAAAATTACTATAATGAGAAATATTATTATGAAAGGAAAATATTTATATTAAATATAAAAATAAAATTTATAATGGTTTAAAATTAATTCCGTGTGAAAGAAAGTTTCCAACTGACGCAATTATTTGGCTGTTTATCACTTTCGCATCAGGTTTAAAGATAAAGAATACTGCCCAGTTAAACTGATGGCATTGAGCTCACAGGCTTCAAATACTAATTGTACATTAAAGTCTTATATTTTCAAGGGTTAATTCCGTCCGAAAAAAAATTAAGAAGAGGAAACAGCTCTCTCCTTTCCTCTCCCCTTTCCTCTTTTTTCATACTTAATCTTTGAACCTCCTATACTATCAAAGACATGCTTTATCATATAAAAAAATCTATATCCAAAATTCAGAGCAAATGAGATAATTCTTAATAAAAACCCATTTAGCATTTATATAATTTAAAAGGAGTTATCCCCCTCTTTTATACTTAAACATTAAACTTCCAAAACTATTCAGAGATTTGGACGAAATCTGAAAATTCTGCTTGAAAAACCCATTTATATAAATTAAGGGGGGGGCATTAGAACCCCTGTTCCCCCCCTATTTGTACTTATTCAATGAACACCTAATAACAGTCACGGAATCGCCTCATCAGAATGATCCTAATCTAAATTTTGAACGAAAACTTAATTCTGCATGAAAATCCCATTTATATCAACTAAGGGGAGAGGCATGAGCCCCCCGTTTGCCCTCTTATACATATCGAATGAATTCCAAAAACTAATCAGGGAAGCGTCTTGTCAGGATATACATACATACAAAATTTCAAGTGAATCGGATATTTTTATCACGAGTTATCGCGTTACGCACGAACGAACATACAGAACGGACGGGCACATAAGCTCTCAGGTTATGATAGCCTGTGAGCTAAAAAAAGGCATCTCAAAAACTTCATTAGATAAAACGTAAATAACTTTTTTTTTCTTTCTTTCTTTTTCTTCCCTTTTTTATGTGATTCTTCCATTATACGTCTTACAGAAGAAACTCGCACAATTAATTTTAAAAATAGCTCTAACTGTTAATTGTGTGGTATTGGTTTAACTGGGTGTTAGAATTTACTTTTGTCGCCAAATAATGCGGTTTTAGGTCAACAAGGCATAAGCCAGAGCAAGGTTCGCAAAAACTATGTTCTCTCTCTCTCCATTTTTAAGTAGATTTCGTAAGAAATTCCCGATGGATTTTTTTGCAAACTGTATCGTTTGGTAGAGAATATTCCCCAGGTGGTTTAGAGTCAAAAATACAGCCATAACTGTGATTCTTGTTAATAATTTTCTCATTTTGTTGATATTTTTGACGAAATGATTGTAACAACTAAATTTTTTGCGATAATTATCATTAATGAAAAAATCGAAATGACTATCTCTGATAAAAGATGATATAAACATTCAAAAAAAAAAAAAAAAATTGATTGCTTATTTAATTTAAAATAGATAAATAGATAAAGAACAAAAATCAGTTTAAGGAGAAATTTATGCTATAAAATGAAAATATTTAATTTAACAATAAAAATAACATTAGTAATGGTTAAAAACTAATTCAGCGTGAAAGAAAGTCTTGAACTGATTCAATACTTAGGTGTTTATCTCTTTCACGCAAGGTTTAAAGAAAAAAGCATTTCAAAATCTTCATAAGATAAAACGTAAATATTTTTTTCTTTTCTTTTTTTAAGTGATTCTTCCATTATATGTTTTACAGAAGAAATTGGAACACAGATGTCATATATGCATTAGATTGGCGCGATTTTTTTCTGAAGCCAATTCATCGTTTTGAAATACCAGTTGCATATATATTAATTATTTTTGATTATTTTAAAAAGAAAATAATAATAAATAAAAAAAGTTTATAAATATATATAGGACAGTTGCAGCATAAAATTTAACTAATAATAACAACACATTGCTCAGTGGTGCACAAAACAGGAATTTTAATATACATTTGTACAATTAAAATAATATAAAACTTTCAACGTTTCGCGCCGTCTTCTGCGGGCGTCTTCAGGAAAATATGATAATGGAAGGACTACGTTTGCATCTTGATCGAGAGATAATATTCCTACTAAATTAAAATCTAAATGAATTAAAATTAAAAAAAAATGTTGCCACTTACACGTGAGTAAAAATTAAAATATTGCAAGGAAATAAAAATTTTAAGATTTTATGATGTTATGCCATATTTTTGGTATATTGTAGGATAAATTATCATTACATGGTTTATTTTCTCGTGCTATGATTTCGATAGATTCTCTTATTTTACTTTGAACTGGGTTATTGCATGGAACTATGATTTTGGCCTCCTCAAAATTAATATGGCAACCCTTGTTCGCTAAGTAGAAGCGAGAAAGGGCAGTATTTTGTTTATATTGTTTTATATCTCTGCGATGTTCTTTAATTCTAATTAAAAGTTTCCGGGTAGTCATGCCGATGTAGACTTTTTAAGATTATTAGATAAAGTGATGGGGATTTCATAAATACCAGATTTTTGATCTATTGGAATTTTGTCAATCTTATCTGTAACGAGGTCAATGAGATATGGAGGAGGAATGGTGACAAGTTTTATGTTATATTTTTGTGCGATCTTTTTTACTTTTTCACATAATTCAACACACTTTTTCCCAAAATATACAGTCTGATCTGATATTTATCTGATACTATAATACAAGCAAAAATTGTATGTGCTTGTGCGTGTTTGTAAATTTTATCTTAAAAACGGCTGCAATGATTTTGACAAATTATTCTATTTTACGATTTTCGGACACAAGAAGACCACTGAGCTTGGTCAAATTTCGAGAAAATTCGATTAATGTGTCATTTTTAGCCTTAATGTATCAGGGCCAAACATTTATATTTAAAGAACAGCTAGAACAATTTTAACAAAAATTTGAATACAGCAGTTTTTTGGCATGAGAAGGCCAATGGGCTTGGACATATTTTCGAGAAAATTCGATTTATGTATCATTTTGGGTTATAAAGGGTCAGGGTCAAGCTATTTATACCTAAAGAACGTTTGGATCAATTTTAACAAAAATTTGAATATAGCAGTTTTTTGGCAGAAAACATTTTGGCTAAGTGACATGTTCGAGAAACATTGATTAGTGGATCATTTTCGGTTCATTATGGGTCAAACTAATTTTATCTAAAAAACGGTTGTAACGATTTTAACCAAATTTTGTATTTTTCCAATATTGATTATAAGAAGACCATTAGGTTAAATTACGTGTTAAAGAAAATTCAATAAATGAGTCATTTTTGCGTCATTATTGGTCACGCCAATTTTATCTAGAAGATTGCTCTTACGATTTTGAATAAATTTTATATTCTATAGTTTTCGGTCTTGAGCAAATCATTATGCTAAGTCACATGTTTGAGAAAATGCGATTAACGCTTTATAATGGGTCATAATGCGTCAGGGTCAAGTTAATTATATCTAAAAACGGCTCAATCAATTTTACCTAAATTTTGTAACTAAATATTTTCTGGTACGTAAAAACTAATGGGCTCGGTCACATGTTTGAGAGATTCCGATCATAAGGGTCATTTGAGGATCAAGATGGGTCACGCTGATTTTACATAGAAAATAGCTCTCACCATTTCGACAATATTTTGTATTATCATTTTTGGGCTAGGATTTTTGCAAGCTGAGATAGATGTTCGCGAAAATTTTATTAGTGGATCATTTCGTATCATAATGGGTCAGGATTATTCTAATTATATATAAGCAACGACTCAATCAATTTTAACTTAATTTTGTATCGAAACGTATTTTGGAACGAGAAGACCATTGGACTGAGTCGCATGTTGGAAAATGTTTTATTAGTGAGTCTTATTTGGGTCACTATGAGTCATGCTAATTTTAACTAGAAAATGGCTCTCACGATTTTGACTAATGTTTGCATTATATCTTTTTCGGACACAAGAAAGTCATTAGGATAGGTCGCATATTCGAGAAAATTCAGTTAATGCGTCATTTGAGGGTCATAATGAGTCGCTCTAATTTTATCAAGAAATTGCTTCTTACGATTTTGTTTCATATTGTGTTGACACACGATTCGTAGTATATTGTTTTCGGGCATCACAAATACATTGGGCTAAATAACATGTTCGAGAAATTTTGATTAGTAGGTCTTTTTTTTTTTTTTGTCATGGTGGGTCAAACATGTTTTATCTAAAAAAATTGTTATGACGATTTTGACTAAATTTTGTATTGTACCATTTTACATTAGAAAAGAACATTGGGTGGAGTCGCATATTAGAAAAAAAATCAATTAGGGTGTGTTTTGGGAGGCGACACTAATTTTTTATTAGATGGCTAGCAGTATTTTGACAAAATTTTGTATTCAATCGTTTTCTTGCACTAGAAAATTATTGGTCTAGGTTACATGTTCGAGAAAATTTGATTAGTGAGCCATTTTGTGTAATAATGCATCAGGGTCAAGCTAATTATATCTAAAAAATGCCTTAAACAATTTGACAAGAATTTCTATTAATTCGGGCACAAGAAGATATTTGGGTTAGATCACATGCTCGATATGATTCAATTAATGAATCATTTTGGGGTCACTGCTGGTCAAGCTAATAACTAAAACTAAAACTTTAAACAACAAGCTTGAACTAAAAATGGGTCAAATGATTTAGAATATTTTTTTTAATTTTTTTTCATTTTAGTGCTCAAAGAGACCAATCTTCCAGAACATTCGATTAGTGGGTCGTTTTGAATCCCAATGGATCAGGATAAAGTTATTTTTTTCTAAAAAGTTTCTTAAATGATTTTAACAAAATTTTGTATACTTTCGTTACAAAGTATGGAAGATCATTGGGCTAGGTTACATGTTCGGAGAATTTCTATTAGTGGTCGTTTTATATCACTATGGACCCGGATAAAGCTAATTGTATCTAAAAAACGTCTTTAACGATATTGAAAATTTTTTATGCTAAACCATATTCGGGCACGAGAATATCACTGGGTTATAGCACATGTTTGAGAAATATCAATTAGTGGTAGAGGTTTTGCCACTATGGATCAATCAAATTTTATATGGAAAACAGCTCTAACAAACTTGATTAAGTTTTGTATTCTATGATTTTTTAATTCAAATAGGTCACTGGGTTAGGTCGCATATTCGAGAAAATTCGATTGTCTATTTGGATCACTTTGGATGCCAGTCGAGCGAAATGTATCTAAAATACGACTTAAATAACAGTGACAAAATTTTAATAATGTCAAAGCTAACTATATCTAAAATACGTCTTTATTGATTTTTAATTGAATTTTATATTTTACCGATTTCAGCCTTCAAAAGATCACCCTTTTCGAGACAATTATATTAGTAGATTATTTCGGGGCTTACTGCTTTTCATTATTTAAATGATTTTGATCTAAGTCGCACGTTTGAACAAGGATCAGAGACACGAGAATATCATGGCAACAGCCAAGAATTTGGCGATATAAGGCAAAAAATTGGAGACATTTGCCTGGAATTCTACTATTGCAACTAAGAAAGCCTAAACTCGTACTTGGCACCAAATGAAAGAATAGCTCCAAATTTGGGAAAAACTTTCTTGGCTTTCAAAATGCAAAGAATTTTTTCAAAAATTCTTAATAGGAACAGAGTTTAATGGTTAAACCAATGAGATTTAAACTAAAATTGTGATTTGGATCTATGTTCTTTCGTTGTAAATTTTTAAATTATGTAAAGTTTTTGAACATGCGCATGCATATATAGTTTTCTAATTGATTGTCTTTTGTAAATAATATTATTATAAAAAACATGTTTTATAATAATAATCCAGAAAAAATAATTCAGTGAGAATATTATATCGAATTGAACACAGAGTGAATTTTGAGAGAGCTTAGCTCGGTTACTTCTTTGTACTTAATAATTTTAGGGGAAGATGGGGATACTTGAGCCATTTTTTAAATTTTAATTTTTTAAAATATTTTTTAATTTCTTAGAACAAAATAAATATTGAAAATGAAAATTTGATATTTTTTCTTCAATTGAAAACCACTTTCAATTAATTTTGAACTATTTTTCTATGTCTAATAAATTTTTACTTTTTCTTTTACATCGTGGCTCAAGTATCCCCATGGAGGGGATACTTGAGCCAGATGTCACATTCGCACCAGTATTTTGCATAGAAAAAAATCGATTTACCCTATAAGCGAAAAAATACATTAAACCTTTTTCAAATAAATTTGGTCGAATTTTCTGGTGTCGTTGTGACATTTAAGAATTAAAATTATGTGGTAGAAAATTCTACCAGCAGAGCTCAAAGGGTTAATCACCATACTTTCAAAATGGTACCAAGGTTTGTGATTTCTTTTTTACATGTTCAGAACTATAAATATCTTACCATGTTGCCAGTTTTAGAAGGAAAAATTGACCAACTGTAGAGATAATAGGGGTGGCTCAAGTATCCCCTCTGCTCAAGTACCCCCACTCTCCCCTACACCCTTCAAATTATGGGAAGCTGGAAGAAAATTATAGTAAATTGATTTCTTTGCATTTTTATTAGATATCCATATTAGCGCTTCTTAGTCTTTATGAATGCTGAACCATATTTCAATTACATCACCTACAATGTCATTTGCTCAAAGAATGTGATTGTGTGAACTTTTTCTACTTGGGAAACAAAAATATTTATGAACTTTAGGTTTTGACAAATACGAGCCATGTATATATTTTTTATTTTGTTGGTTTATGTGAAAGTTGAACTTCTAAAAAATAAAATAAAATAAAAATGAAATGAAATGAAACGAAATAAAAATACCTGGCTTCTAGAACTTTAATTTTATAATTTAAGAGCCCACAATAGTCACAGGAAAAGTACATAAAAAGACCCGGATGATCATGTAAAGTCTATGGGAGCGTTCTTTTCTAATATCTCGTTCAAATTTTAATATTTTGACATGATTTTTTTTTGCATAAAATAGTTCAGAACGATCCACAACCGGGCTAGTTTTTACTTTTTCGATTTTGGTTATAGATTTTTTATATTACGATAGTTTCAGTTTCAGAACCGGTTTAAACCGGTTTTGAAAATTAAAGTAATTTTTAAAAAAAAATCTAAAACCAAAATTAAAAATAATAATGTGAATATAGAATAGATTTTTATGAGGAATATATTTTTTTTTCTCATAAAACTGAAAGTCAGTTAAAAAAAGTAGCTTTTTTCAATTTTATAACCGCATGCTTTCCACTCATTCCTTAAATTTGTTGATAGGGATGCCTTTGATACAACTTATAAAAATGTAACATTGATAGCATTGAGGTCAGCGTAAAGTGAGCAGCATGAAAACTTACATTGTTAAATCATGTTGGTATAAACATTGTCCATGAATTCTTTGGAGTCGACAAAGATATCTGCTCTAAGATAAATTTTATTCACATTTCAAAAATGAAAGTTAAAAAAAGTAAAATTCGAAAAAGAATTTAATTCCTGTCTCCCTAAACTAATTCCTGACACTCCTGAACTTATTATGAGAAACTTGTCTTCTGCCTTGAAGTCAATACTTCTATGTATTGTCTCATTTCACTGCTATTTTAAAAGGTATAGAAGGCCTCCCAAAGGAAGCTAATAAAAAGTGTAATTTTCAGAATAAAAATATTAATAAATTCAAAATTGGAGATTGTCTGAAAGTTTTTCCAGGTTTTGTAGAAGACATTCAAGGTAAAATTAAAATGAATATGATATTCCGTGCCACCATGATTAGAATTTACCATTTTTCCCACACAATTATGGTACACCATTGATGATATTGACAAATAGTGCCATACCCAATTAATGTCAAGTATACTTTTAAGTTTCCAGAAGATGTTATGTAAATTATTGCTCACAAATTAACTTAAATTTGATTTTAATGTCTTTGTAAAACTATAATGTTATGTCAATTATACCGGAAAAGCTACGTTAGTAACAAGTGTAAATGCATTATTTAATTTTGAGATGCATTATTCAACTTTAAACGATATTTCTTAATATTCCGTAATTTAGAAACTTTTTAAGGGCTTTTTTAGAATATTGATTGTCCCTGCTTACCCCGAGTGGTAGCGGTAATAGCATAGATCATAGAGGAACACGAGGATGACCTATGTAGGATCAGAGGGTGCCACCATTGATTCGAAACCATCACTTCGATGATGGGTTTATTACTTCCCGAGTTTGCACAGAAGTCGTAATTTACGACTTTTTTAGAACCCTTTTCGCACCGCCCCTTTGCTTCGCAAATTTTAATTTCAAATTTATTTCTAAAAGTTTTAAGAATACATTTATATTTTGTAAATAACTGCCATGCCAAATTTAAAGTTTCTAGATTCCTTAGTACTATATAAATCCCCATTTTGAAAATTTTTGACTCTGCACCCTCTACTGATAATGTCGCCAAATTAAAAATAAAGTTTACGTTTGTTTTGTTTCTTATCAGCACCAATTTACTTTTGAAATCGGAGTGATTTGATATAGACATTCAGAAAGTTTTTACTTTATTAAAAATCTCCAGCGTTTGCTGCATCACAACTCTACTTCTTTTACAGCCTATCTTTACTCTGATCAATAGTCAAATAACAAATTTTTATCAAAGCAGTGGAGCGATGATGAAGCAAATCCTGTAGATTTTTAACAGCTTTTTCCTGGTCCATCCTTTAAAAATTCAAAATTTTAAAAGTAATTTTCGTAGTCCCTTCAGTAACACAAAAATTACATTTTTAGAACGTTTTTTGCTCCTGCACCCAATTGCATTTGTGGCATCAACATAAGGTATAGCTTATGTTTATTTCCTGGCAAACGTCATCATTTTGGACCAATCAGCCAACCAAACAGACAGACAAATTGACACCTAAACAGACAGATTGACAAACAAACAGACAGACAAACAAACAAACAAACAGACAGACAAGCAAAGAAACAAACAGACAGACATACAGATAAAAAAGCAGACGGACAGGCAAAGAAACTGACAAACAAACAGAGAGAGAGACAGACAAATAAGCAAACAAAAAACAAACAGACAGAAAGACAAACAGATGGACACACAGATAAACAAACAAAAAACATATAAACGGAAAGACAAAGAAAGAAACAAACAGACAGAGAGACAGACAGGCAAACAAACAAAAAACAAACAAACAGCAGACAGACAATGGAGCAAACAAACAAACAAACAAACAAACAAACAGACAGATAAGCAAACAGACAAGGAAATAAACAGATAGACAAACAAAGAAACAGACAGACAAACATACACGCAAATAAACAAACAAACAAAAAGACGGACAAAGAAAGAGACAAACAGACAGACAAAAAAGGCAAACAGCCAGTCAATAAACAAACAAGCAAAAAGACGGACAAAGGAAGACACAAACAAACAGTTAGACAGACAAACGCACAGACAAACAAACAGACCGAGAGACAGACAAACAGACACACAGACAGAGAGAGATACAAATAAATAGACATAGAAACAAACACACAAACAAACAGTAAGAGAGACACAGAAAGGCAGACAGACAAACAGACAGATAGACGAGCAAGAAAACAAACAGACAAACAAAAATGCCCCAATTTCATCTCGTAACTTGATGGTGTGTCAGTGACGCGAAAATGGCGAGTTGGCGCCCCCTGTTACTCGTATCGTACCAGGAAATGCCGAGGCAGACCACTCATTCCTTAACCTACACCTAATAAACTTGTCTTACATCATGATTTCATCCCGTAACTCGATGACGTTGTAATCGAATTATACATCGTGACGTCAATTTTGTTATAAATTTCAGTCTGTCGAGGGTTTCTACCAGAGAATGGGCAGGTAGACCAAAGTATTCTTAAAATGCTTTATTTTGCCTTTAACTTGCCACCGATTTTATCTCGTAACTCGGTGACGCCATAGTGATGCCAAAATGGCCTGTTGCCTCAAGCTGTTACGCATATTGTACCAAGAAATGCCGAGGCAGACCAGTCATTCGATAATCTACGCCTAATAATCTTGCCCTACATCATGATTTCTTGCCGTAGCTCAATGACGTAGTCGTTTGCGTTGCCACCGCACGCTCTATAAGATATAGCTTGTGTTTGATTCCAGGCAAAGACCATCATTTTGGTACCATTACTTTTGAAATCTTTTCGGTAGTTCCGGAGATTAGCCCTTACAAACAAACAAACTTTTCCTCTTTATGATATAGATATAGATAATTACCATGCTAAATTGTTTCTAGTCTTTTCCGTAACACAAAAATCACATTCTTTGAATGTTTTTTGCTCCTGCAAACGTTTTGGATTTGTGGCATCGACATAAAGTATAGACTATGTTTGGTTCCGGGCGAACATCATCATTTTGATACCATTACTTTTGAAATCGTTACGGTAGTATCGTTGATTAGCCCTATAAACAAACTATTCCTCTTTATAATGTAGGTAAAGCCATGCTAAATTTCATGTTTCTAATCCCTTCAGTATCATAGAAATTGGATTTTTAGAAAATGCTTTGATCCTGCTCCCTCTTTGGATTTGTGGCATAGATATAAGATACAGCCTATGTTTGATTCCGGGCGTACACCATCATTTTGGTATCATTACTTTTGAAATCGGTTTTGTTGTACCGGAGTTTAGCCCCTCCAAACAAACAAACAAACTTTTATTCCTTATAACATAGATATTGATTAGCTGCTGTGCTACTTTTTAGAAGTGCCCGTACTTTCAAATTTTTAAACGAACCTTCTCGAAACATCGTGATATATAACTCGCCAAGACTAAATGTGAGCTCAGATAAATATCCACGCATTGTCCATGTGCTTGATTAATCGTCCTATAAAAATCCAAAACGAAAGGGAAATTGACGTCTTCTAAATAAAAAAGAAAGAGTTGCGTCTGATGGCGTTAAATCGATTGTAGAGATCAAAATCCTTTGTTCAACATTTTTACCAGTAATAATTGCTAGATCTAAACAATTATCGTACATTTTTCGCACAATTAATCTGGTCCTATTTAAAAGATTTTGGGGGAAATTTTAAATTTTTAGATAAAATTACAATAACTCCGATTTTAAGATGAAAAAATGCGCCAATTTGAAAAAACTAAACCACTTATTCTAAGCTGCACTGTAAAAATTTTGGTCACAAATTACGGTACATATACCGGCAACTTTGTGAAACTTATATATACCGTAATTTAACTGGGCCATATATCTACCGTAAAGTACTTAAAGGGCACATAGCGTAATTTAACTGGACGGTATATGTATCACAAAATATTTAAAGTAATGGGGAGCGGGGGCACGTTTAAAATGGGGGCACTTTTGAACACTCTAAATATTATCCTTCAAATAAATTATTTTTAAAAAATGTATATGGCAAGACATTACTGCTGCTTCAAGGGAATAATTATACAAAGATGCACTATTTTGTATAAACAGTACTGTCTAAACAAGGTATGTATTTTTCTCAGTCTTGAATCTAACCTTAAGAAAATAAAGTTGCAAGATTTTTATTTACAAACTTCTATCCCTAAAATTTTAATTTATTGTTCAATGATTAAACAAAGATGTTAGCTTTAGTTTATAAGCTTTGTTTTATTCGAATTCTTCAGCCGAATTGAATAAACCGTTGTAATATTGAACTCCATGTGATGGGGCACCATTGAACAAAAAAGTTAAGCCACCATTGAATAGCACTGTAAAAAAAAATTCTGTAAAAGTACTAAACATTTTCTAGGAAACTGGGATTCCAAGAACTTTTCATGTAACGGTAACAAGAAAAACCCATCTAACCGATTCTAAAACTTGAATTTTTGCTGTTACCGTTACATGAAAAGTTCTAGAAATCCCAGTTTCCAAGAAAAAATTTAGTACCTTTACAGAATTTTTGTTGCAGTGAGCGAAAAAACACCAAATAAACTGATGATAAATAATAATTGAAATAAATTTAAGATAATACTTAAAACTGCAAATTAAAGACTTGTTAAAGTATCTAAATATTATTATTTCTGTTTTTTATGTGTAAAGAGGTTAATTAAGAATGTCAAACTAGTTAGATGTGCCAATCCCAAAACTTTCTTCTATCTCATACGAACATTTTAATATTTAAAAAAATAGTTACTCATTTTAATGATTTAATAATTTTAATTCAATACCATACCAACTTTGATTTTCATCTTACATTTCTGCTTTAATCAATTAATCGGAATAAAAACGAATTTCCGTCTCTACACGAGCCGATGATCAGTAGAATAATAGGCAGGCTTTTTTTTTCAAATTCAGGGAAGACCTACTTGCCTTACCAAAAAATAATCATATTCAAAAAGTTTAGTTCAGTTCTAGAACTAACTTCATACACTTTTATGCGGTGCAATATTGAAAATGGCATAAAATTCGCTATTGCAGCGTCCCCTTCCGGCGGTTTTTTCAGATTCAGGGCGATCCAATTAGCCATAGCCATACACCTACACATAAATTTTCGTTTAATTCGATGCATAACTTCATGTACATTTGGTCGGTACAATATTGAAAATGGCACAAAAATTGCGATTGCAGTGCCCCCTTCAGACGGATTTTTTTTAATTCAATGAGGACCAACTAGCCATAGTCATACACTTACACAAAAGTTTGGTTTAATTCGATGCATAACTTCATATACTTTTGGTCGGTGCAATATTGGAAATGGCACAAAAATCGCGATTGCAGCCCCCCCCCTTCCATCGGAATATTTCAAAACTGAAGGAGGACGTGCATGTCACAGGCAAAAACATTCACAAAAAAATTGGTTCAATTTTATGTATAACTTCATACACTTTTTGATGGTATAATAGCGACATACACAGACAGACACACAGACACACGGACAGACAGATATTTTGTAAAAACATGTTTTTCGGAATATCTGACCCCTAAAACATGTAAATCCGTCGAAAAAATTACGATTACAATACTTTCTTCTAATTGAAGGTAGAAGAAAGTAAAAACATGTACTTGTACTGCTAACAATTCCTCTTACTCCATACCTAGGTTCCAACCTCTGCATTTATCAGTGATGGGAAGTTTCAAATGTAAATTGAATCAAATCTAAATTCATGTATTGGATAATTGCAAATCCTTTATACAAAATAATGGTTTATGATTTAACAGGTTTCCAAACATTATTTGTAGTTTCCGTAACGGATGAAACGGAATTTTATAACAGGTCTCTTAAAAAAAATAGCGAATGAAAAATTTTATTTTCCAGAAGCATCAGATATCACAATTATGTATTTCAAGGATATTGTAAAAAAGTTTTCAGAACCAAACATAACTGGAGGGACACTTTGTGTTTTATTTACAATGAGTTTTGACATCAACTTTGATGGATTTGAGTTTGGTTAAATAACAAAAAGATTAATAATTTTAACAAAAAGTAGTTATTTCATTTTATTCTTATTACTTTATATTTCTGTAGCTTTTTAATAAAAACTCTCAATATTTTCAAATTTTATTTATTTGTTCAAAGGTGCCCCTTGCTTGTTCAAAGGTACGCCTACATGGGGCAGGTTTGAACAAAAATCTTTCCACTTCTTAAATCCTCACAACTTATTTAATTTCTTTGTAAAATGTTTAACTTAAGGTTCAAATGATCAAGAAATGCGTTGTTTTTATTATATAATATTTAAAACTCAATAAATATAACTCAAGTAAGAAATATATTAATTTACTGAAAATTTGTTTAAAGGTGCCCCCCACTCCCCTATGTACCGTAATTTAACTGGATGGTATATATACCGTAAAACTTTTAAAGTACATGTACCGTAAAAAGTATTGTTACAGTATGTATACCGTAAATTAAATACATGACATGGGTGCCGTAAAAAAATATTTATACAACATATATACCGTAAATTAAATGTGTGGCATATGTACCGTAAAAGCATTTGTAATCAGAATATGTACCGTAAATGAAATATATTGTATATATACCGTGAAAATACAGAAATATAAAAAAAAACCTCCCACATTTGACAGGATAAAAAAACAAAAAAGAATCCATTTGAAACTTATTTGTTCAAAAAAAAAAAAAAAATACGATAAGTATGACGAGAGTTTAAAATGACTCTCTTTCAGAAATAACGTCTGGAAAGTGTAATCCATTGCGAGCAATATCAATTCAAGACGATGTCTGGAATCTATCATCACGAACGCATCGTCTTGTGCAATAATTGCTACTTCCATCTAAATTACTCTCTTGAGGTCAGAATGAGTGTAGGTCTTGACTCAAGATCATCTCAAGCAGAGGTAGCAGCTTCCACAAGACACACGTTAGCTGATGATAGATTTCAGGTACTGTCTAGAAATGTACACTTCTTAAAATGGACAACACTTACCATCATTTCTAAAACATAGTCATTTTAAACTCTCGTCATACCTATTGTATATTTTAACACAAACAAGTTTGTCTTTACAGACCTTTTTATTTTATGTTATCCTGTTAAATGTGAGATATTCTTATGGTTATTCTGTAACCAGAATCGACGAATATACAGGGAGAGCACAAAGTTTTACTCATAAATATTTATTTTGTTGGAAAAAATTAGATTTCTGAGGGTACATTTAAATATTTTGATAAAAAATTTAATAACACCACTTGTAGACCATCAAGCTGTGTAAAGATACATGTACCATGATAATAATGAGGCGCTATTTTAACTAAATTATGCGTGAATTAAATGCACCTACAAATAAAATTATACTATTAGTGATAATTAAAAGTCAATAAATAAATATCACTAATAAAATATATTAAATAAAAATAAATAAAATATTAGCAATAATTAAAATATAGATTTTATTACTTAATTGTTTTAAATTTATTACTTTTTGAAAAAGCTAAAAAAAGAAATTATGACCAGTATTTGTGCAATTAAAACAAAATGTCATATGCAATTCAGTCATATCCACTATTTGTTGCAAAGATTATTCATATAGCAAGCTCTTTAGCAGAAAGTTAATGAACGGAAATAGGTGTTAGATTTTTAGGTAGCTTTCATTACAAAAAGTAAAAAAATCGACCTATTGCAGCCGTCGGAGGAAAACACTTCCAGAAAATTTTGGTATATTTTCACCGATCATGACCCCCCAGACCCCAAAACCACCCTCCACTCAAATGTCGACATTTATATATATATATATATATATATATATCTGATTTTTCTCATGCTGTAACTATCGTATTTATGATCGGATTTGAATGAAACTTGATATGTACATGGTGCATACAAATGTTTCGACCGAGTTCATTGGATAGCATCATCCGCCACCTTGTTTAAAAATGGCGGCCATTTAAAGTTAAAAAAAATTAAATTTAAAATTAAATGTAAAAAAATTAAAAGTTGAAAAAAAAATTATTTTATAATTTAGAACTTAAAACAACGATTCCAGAACACTTTTTATTTTGTCTGTATCTTAAAAAATGATTGAGTTATAGTACTTTGAATTTCTCTTATGGCAGACATTTTGAAACGATCTGATTTTTGTCACGTGATAACACGCGTACTTATGAATCGATTTGGATGTAACTTGGTGTGTACAATAGCACATAATAAGGCCTGTATCGAATTCGTTAGCCAGTTTCATCCGCCATCTTGTTTGAAAATGGCGGCCGTTTAAATTTTTTACAAAATTTAAAAATTTAAAATTAGGTACAAAAAAGTGAGAAATTGAAAAAAGATTTTTTTTATGCATTTGATCTTGATACAAAGATTTCAGAGTATTTTTTGTTTCGTTTGTATCTTAAAAAATGGCTGAGTTATAGCACTTTTAATTTCTTGTATTGCTCACATTTTGAAATGATCTGATTTTCGTCACGTGATAAACGCTTATTTATAAACCGATTTGGATGAAACTTGGTGCGTACATAGTACATGCCGATGTTTGTACCGAGTTCGATGGCCAGTTCTATCCGCCATCTTGTTTCAAAATGTCGGAATATTTAATTTTTTTTAAACATTTAAATTTTAAATTTAGGTGTAAAAAAGGAAGAAATTGAAAAAGATTTTTCTTTTCTGTGTTTGATCTTGATACAAAGATTTCAGAGCATTTTTTGTTTCATCTATATCTTGAAAAATGGCTGAGTCATAGCACTTTCAATTTCCATTCTGGTTGACGTTTTGAAACTTTTTGAAATATTTTGAAATTTGTCACGGGATAATACACATATTTATAAACTGATTTGGATATAACTCCGTGTGTACATAGTACATACCAATGTCTTGACCGAGTTCACTGTCCAACTTCATCCGCTATTTTGTTTCAAAATGATGGCCATTTAAGTTTGTCAAAATCCTTTTAAATGTATAATTATGTACAGACAAAAAAATAGAAAGTGAAAAAATGTTCTTTCTAAAGTATTTATCTTAATAATAAATTCCGGAGTATTTTTTGCTTTATCTTTATCTTAAAAATCGCCTGAGATATAGCAGTTTGAATTTCTAATGTGGGTGACATTTTTTTAAAATCAATTTGTCCGCGACAGCACTTGTATATATTAATCCATTACGATGTGAGGGTGCATGCGCACATAAATTAAGATTTCGACCAAGCACATTGGTTTGTTTTATCCATCATGTTGCTTTAAAATGACGTACACTTCATGATATCGTGAAATTTGGTGACCCTATAAATCGCTTAAAATAAAACAAGGTTGAATAAAAGATGACTAATTTCTAAAAATTACTATTAATATTCAGTATTGACAAAAATTAGTATTCTATCTTATATAATCGGTTTCCACTAACTTGAGTTTGGTATTTTCGAATAATATAACTTAAAAATAAATAAATAAATAAATAAATAAATAAGTATATGAAAGCTACTTCTTCCTCCCGGTACTATCGGAAAGACTTTTTTCTTTTTTGCAGAATATTTTTTAATCAAACATTTATTTTGCTTTCACATTATATAACACTTTATTGTTTAATGCAAAAACTAAAGTTAGTTATTAATAAAACTGAAAAAGAGGCTTAAAACCGTTACTAGTAAGTGTTAACGCTGCAATTGCAAAACATTTAACCTACGGGTTATTTTCTGCCTCTGTAGTATCGGTCACAGACCATCGAGAATTTTTTGCTACTGTGTATTAGATAGTTCAGAGCCTACTCCTTCACTATTCTTCAAAGATGAAACTGGGTCGCCATATTTCTGTTTCATTCCAAATTTTCTGTTATTGAAAATTAAATATATATTTCTTAACGAGTTAAATATACCAAATGAAGAAAAAAGTTTTAATACAAGCTATTTTATTAGTAAATATAAATGTTTCTTCTGGATTGTTTGACAAAAGCTGTGAAACATGATTTAATTCCAAAAATGTTTGAAGAGTTTGCACGATAATGACTATGAAAAATAAAATTTAAATACCAAATGAAAACCTCTCCCTTTTCCGTCATATTTCAAAATTACTCATTATCGAAAAACAAATGTGTTTTTTAAAAAAAGGAAAATATAAAAACTGTACTCTTTCAATTCTCTAAACAATATCAATTTGAAAAAAAAAAAAAAAAAAAAAAAAAGATTTTGACGCGAAAGAAACTAAATAGTTTTTCTAATAGTTTACAAAAATTTTGCAGTCTGATTTCGAAGATCTCAAATAGATGATAATTAAAATTTACAATTCTCGTAAAAATTCCAAATGAGAACATGTGATAAAATAGATTGGAAGGAACACCTCTTTGGTCTAAGACAAGGGTGCAAAAGTCTATGCGCCAGTTGATCTTTCCAATTACGCATATGCTCTCACAACTAAATTTATTTCTTTTTGTATCGTCTAATAGTTTGTATGAAATTCTTGCTGGAATGCTATTAAATTTTAGTGGTGAGTGACTGCCTCCGCCTGTACATAGATTTTTGTACCCATGGTCTAAGATCTAAATATGTAAAACTCTAAATTTTGAATGTAAAGTTACACAATCAGGCTCAATCAAAGCAAAATTTGGGGCTATTTAAGAAAAAAAAAAATCCATCTAATAACAGGCCTCTTCACAAAATCAGACACTTATTTTTACCATCCTAATTTTAAAAAAAAGTTTACTAGAAAGTAAACCTTTAACACAAAGACGGTACAATAAACTCTCCGTAAGGCAGACTGTGTGAAAGATAAAAATCTGTGTACCCGCAAAGATTTTTCAAGACCGAGCGAATCAATATAGCAAGCATAAAAGTGAGTGTGTGTGGGAGGGGGAATTTTTTCTATCTGTACAGTGGCGCTAAACACTTATAATTTAAGTGTCATTTTAATTTAACAGATACCTATATAATAATGTTGAATGTAACTCACGTATTAATGCTAATATTTTTAAACTTTGAATGTATTAACAATGCTATATGTATAAATTCAAATATACCTGACCAATTTGTGTAAAGTACAGACATTATTTTTACAAAACAAATATTATTCTAAATAGTTTACCTGTTAAATCCCCCCTCCCTTAAAAAAGATATCAGAGAAATCACTCAAAAGTGTTATATTAATAGCATAAAATATTCCATTCCAAAAAGAAAAAAAAAAAGAAAAACTTTCCTTTACCATGAATTTTAAAAGTCTAAAAAGAAAAATTCATTCTCGAGAGACACTTTGAATAATATCATTTCCACAGCTTTCAGATGCTTATATAAGTTCACATTTCATTTTATGTCTCTTTTGGACAACAACTGAAGAACAAACTCTAAAGGTTTGAATAGACAAAATATTAGATTACTAAAGTTTTCATGCATCCCGTCCTTCTATATCCTTCCAAACATTTCTTTGAATTTTCGCGTCAATCCAGAGAAGGTCCAAAATTGCTTTAAAAAAGGTATAATATATTCCTTTAATTAATTCTTTCGTGCGGGATATAGACATAGAATTTTAAAGACTTTAAATAAATTCTATATTTAAATTAATAATAATAAACATCATTTTTATGATGATCATAACGAGTCATATATTACCTACGCCTTGCATTAAATGTTAATAATACTAGACTAAAGATTAAAAAACAGTAGTTTATAGTTATACAATTTTAACTGTTTAAAATGTGCATTTTTATTTGATGGAATTAATCAAACTGAACTCTAAACGGCTCATATTACGTACGAATTGTATTAAACGCGTAATTTTTTTTTTCCAACCACCTTCGTCGTTCCAAGGCCAAGCTCGCACTCTCATTGGTTGTTGCTCTCGGCACTGTTTTCACGTAACTTGGCGATAATCATACTTGACGTAGCGATAGACGCTTCCGTCGAGTTTGATTTCCTTCCGAATCGAGTACGAAGTAAACCGAGTACAAAGTAAAACGTTGTGTGTAAAAACTTTTCAAGAGTACAGCTTTCAGTAAGACACGTTCCATCCAATCCAATGCTGCAAGAGAAAAGTTACTTTGTACTCTGTTCGGAAGGAAATCAAACTCCTCGACGGAAGCATCTATCGCTACGCCAAGTATGATTATCGCCAATTTACATGAAAACAGTGCCGAGAGCAACAACCAATCAGAGTGCGAGCTTGGGCTTGGAAAAAAAATTACGCGTATTAAACATTAATATTCCTGGACCCATCATGAACAAATTTTAAATGAAATTTCAGTTTTACAATTTTCGGAATTGCAAATTTTTACATCTTTGCGTAGAGAAAAAAAATGAATTTTTTAATGAACTTTGTTTGAAATCTTTATAACAATTTTTTTTTCCAAATTATTATTATTATTTAAAGACTTTATTACTTTTTTTGTCATCGTGGCAACAAAAGTATTCCATTTTTGGACATTAAACGCGGACCAATTAGTAAACGAATAATAAAAAAAAAAAAAAAAAAACATGAGTATTCCATTTTTGGACATTAAACATGGACCAATCAGAAAATCAATAAAATAAAATAAATTGAAGAATTCAACCAATAAAGAAATTCAGATATAATTCAGATTTTCCTGTTCTCTACCGTGGACAACAATTATTTTACAAATAGTTAAAAAAACAACTGTATGTAGAAATATTAACCTATGTGTCAATTAAATATAGCATCACAACTAAAATATTTATATTTGGAATTCGAAAGGAAATTATTCAAAAATTCTTTTTAGGTGCGTTCGTAATTATGTAAATACGAAGCAATTATAGTCGTTGTTCAGTCCGTCTGTCCGTTTATCTGTCCGCCTGTCTGTCTGTCCGTCCGCATATAACAAAGCAAAAACTACCGAACAGGATTGTTTAAAATTTAAAATATAAAATTATTGCATAATTTTGTCGAGACATATCAAACTTTTTGAAAATCGAATGCATAGTTTAATTACAGGGGCAATCAAATGTCATTCATTACATTACGGCCTATGGGTACTGTCAAATGCATTTTAATTATGTTACACACAGTCGAACATACTAAAATTGATATGCGTCTATAAAGTATATACCAATATATACATTCTGAACAATCTGTGTTGAAATGCTACTTTTTTATTCATTTTCAGGACAACACAAAGTATTCAATTCTATAATGGTATAGGGGGAAGCATTGTTTGAGATACGATTTAGTTATTAGGATGAGCGAAGCGAATCCTCTACTAGTCCACTCAAATTACAATTTGTCGTACGCTTTACAAAAAAACTATTCAATATTTCAACTTCAAATTAAACACAAAAATAAATTATGATCTGTAGATTTGCAGAATATAATTTTTTTACTGTAAAACGTTAAAAAAATTATTATTTTAATTAATTTATTTTACATGCATTTCCAATACGGACGCATTTTAGCAAATAAATAAAAAATGAAACGCGTATATTTTCAGAAAAAAAAAGTTTAAATCATGGAGTAAATAATTATAGATAGAATCATGATTAATTTATTAAATAAAACATGTTTTCATTATCCCGCAAAATCGTTTGCACAGATGACACTTAAACATTTTAAAAGAATTGTATTATGGATTTTTTTTTTTTTTTGTAAACTGGCAACAAAATAATTGTAAACAAATAAAATTAATTCTTAAATTTGTTATATATATAAAAAATTAAAAGATCTGCGTGAAGTTGTTGGTTCAAGCTCTTTATAAATATTTTTGCGAAGGTCGTATTGTGGCTAAATAATATCGACTCATTAATCAGAAGGATTTTATAGAAAAATAAGACTTTAATAAGTCCGCAAATACAACAATATTAATTATTCGTGAAAACGTCACTGCGAGAATGAGAGAGCGCTTCGTTAAAAGGTAATTCCATTAATTGAGTTGACATTCGCAGAAAGTAAAAAATTCTCCCACGCGGAGAGAATTACAGCAATTCTCATACGCTAACATGCATAAAAACGAAGAAATTAAAATAAAATATTTTACAGTTAAAAATTCATAGTATCAACGAAAGCAGATTTCAAATGTTTTTTCCAGAAAATAGGATTTTGAAGAAGTAACTTTCTTCAAGCTTTCTTCAAATATATTATTCTAAAATAGCTATCAAAGATTATCGGATGTTGATTACAAAGATTGGAAACATGCATATTTCTAACCATTAAAAAACACCAGTGGCTACTTGAAATTGTAAAAACATCTTTAAAAGAGCTTTTAGTTGAAAATTTAAAAAAAAAAATTGTAAAAGTTTGCTTCGAAAATATCTTATTATGCCAGTTTTACATCATAAATAAAAAATTAAAATGCGCCAAAACATAAAATAACGTTTTCGTTTAATAAAGATGCAAAAATAATTAAAAAAAAAAAATTGTTACTTTCAAATATCTGTTTTATAAAATAATGCTTCGCGAATCCAAACAAAGCATGGCTTTTGCTAGTATTAAACTGTTTCACATTTTATGAAATTGATACACGTTGCTGAGGTTTATTGCAAATCACATCATTTGTAATAGAAAGTAGATGTGGGCCACACAAAGCCGTCGTCGACTATACAGTATCCGTTCCAGTTCTGTATACTATCACACCAAGATCTGAATATTTTTTAAAACTCCGTTATATTATACGGACGCACCTCATTTGATACACTCATTCCGGACTTGTTATACACAAACAAAGATGCATAATTAGGATAAATCCAACGGCCGTTTCATAAAATGAATTGATTACACATTGATGAAAATTTCAGAATTGAGAATAAAAAAAAATATTTACACACTCAATAAAACGCTCCAATGTGAAACACACTACCTGGCCATTGATGAACGTCCACTTGCGATTTTAGACATTTTGTTAAAAATCAAGAAAAATACACGAGGAATCATTCCAAGACTCTTTATAAAATCGTCAATTGAATAAGTTGAAAATCTTTTATTCCCAAAATGAAGCAAAAACAAGAGGGGTTGTATCCATATATTCATTGATTAGTGTCAATATAGAATACACAATATGGGACGCACTACTACATATGGATAAAATCCCTTATTTTTCTGCTTTATTTTGGAAACAACGGATTTTGTCCTTTTTCTATAGACGATTACTTTCAGAATTTTCAAGCTATGATTTTGAGACTTTCACAAAAGTTGCCCTATACATTTAGCTAACATAATATGTAAATGAATTTTTACTTTCTTCTATCTTTACAAGAAGGAAGTATTGGATTCATGAAAATTTTCGACTTCCGGTTTTCGACGGATTTATACGTTTTCGAAGGTCCTGAACACGTTTTGACTATTTTTAGAAAATGTCTGTCTGTGAGTCTGTCCGTCTGTCTGTCTGTCTGTCTGTGTGTCTGTCTGTATGTGACAAGAAATTTGTGGGCGCGCTATCTCAAGAAATAATGCTCGAAATTTAATAAAATTTTATATTCAGTTAGACCTTGATATGAATTACTGCCTATTGGTGTTTGGTGTACATTGGCCTGCAGGTGGCGCTGCTGTACTACGTTTTTCATGATTTTCAAGATTGCTATATCTCAAGAACTAATGCACAGAATTTCACCAAACTTCAGATTCTGTAACCCCTTGATATACATAGACGCTGATTAAGTTTTGGTGAAAATTGGCCAGCAGGTGGTGCTGCTGTGCCACGTTTTTCATGATTTTCACGATAGCTCTATCTCAAGAACTGATGCACAGAATTTCACCAAACTTCAGATTCCGCAATATCTTGAGATACATAGCCACTGTTTAAAGATAGAAAACCAACGAATATAAATGCACAAATAAAATATGAGAAGGTAGCAAATAGCTATTTCGAATCTACTAACGAGATTCTTCATCAGTGCAAAACTCAGCGAGCTAAAAGTAGCAAAACTGAGCAAAGAGACAGAGAGACGCAGGCTTATATACCCGCTATGGGAACAATTCCGCCTAAAGAAAAGCAACCAATGAGAAGAAAGCAGCCAAAACCAACGGAGTGGACAAGTAGCGACATCTATCAGAGAACAAGGAAAACAAAAACCAAAAAGCGAGTGAAAAAAAAAAAGTATTAAATTAAAGATTTCCAAATACTTGGAAAATAAGGAGTACTAGATAAGTCATTGACTAAGGAGTGAGAATTTTTTATGATGTGGTAAGCTTCCCAAAAATCAAGATCAAGAATAGAAGGACATTTATGGATGATGGTGGCTGAAGAAAAGTTAAACTTATGTTGAGAAGACCAACAATGTTGAGCAATAGAGGAACGTTTAAGCTCCTGATTTTTGACATACCTTTTATGTTCCATTAAACGAAATCTGAGAGCACGTTTAGTCTGACCAATATAAGAAAGACCACATTGGCAAGAAATTTGGTAAATGCCCCAGTTATCTAAGTGATCAATGGGGTGCTTAAGATTTGAAAAAGCAATTTTATTAACAGGAGAAAAAATAACATTGGAATCGAACCTTTTTAAAATTTTAGCAACTTGCTGACTGATTTTGGGGAAAAAAGGCAAAACAACCAAAGCATTGGAGTTCGAATTAAAGTTCTTACTTTCAGATTGAGTGGATTTTGTCAATTTTCTATGAATAGAATCTATAATATTAGGAGAATAACCACTATCAACAGCAATAGCTTTTAGGTAATTAAGTTCATCACTGAGTAACTGAGGAGTTGAACAAATATTGGAAGCCCGGAAAACAAAAGTTTTAAAAGCCGCAACTTTCTGGTTAGGGGGATGAGAAGAATATCTGTGAGGTGGAAGACTGACCGCAAAAGGTTTGCGAAAGACAGTAGTCTGAAAATTATCTTCATTGCGAATGACAAGAACATCCAGAAAAGGAAGGCAATTGTCCGATTCAGTTTCAAAAGTAAATTGAATGCAAGAATCAATAGAATTCATGACAGAAACTGAACTATTAAGATTTGGCTTATAAACATTCGAATTGAAATCAACAGTATTGGCAATGAGATGCCTAATAGACTCTTTTTGAGAAGGAGAAATAGCGCTATGCTTAAAGGCTCTTTCAATAGGAGCAATTAGACGGGGTAACGAAGGAGGGGCAGAAACAGAGAAATTGTTGTTTAATTTTAGAGCATTTAGCTGATTATTACTTAAAGCGAAACTAGAAAGATTGAGAACAGCATTTTTGTTAACAGTAGGTAAATTTATAGAGCTGTTGGCGAAAGAATTATTACAAAGCGTATTAAATTTCCTTTTTAAAACTGCGCAATGAATCGAAGAAGCTTTGAGGACTCTATTCCATGAAATTCTGTCTATAGAATCAAATTCAGGAAAAGAATTACCAAGAGAGATATGTAAGTGATATAACTCGCGCTCTATATGAGCAATTTTCAGGCGAGTCTCTTGAATCAAAGCCCTTAAAAGAGCTAATTTAGATCGAAACAAGACCTTATCTATCCTACTTGAAATATACCTAATATTTGTTCAACTCCTCAGTTACTCAGTGATGAACTTAATTACCTAAAAGCTATTGGTATTGATCGTGGTTATTCTCCTAATATTATAGATTCTATTCATAGAAAATTGACAAAATCCACTCAATCTGAAAGTAAGAACTTTAATTCGAACTCCAATGCTTTGGTTGTTTTGCCTTTTTTCCCCAAAATCAGTCAGCAAGTTGCTAAAATTTTAAAAAGGTTCGATTTCAATGTTATTTTTTCTCCTGTTAATAAAATTGCTTTTTCAAATCTTAAGCACCCCATTGATCACTTAGATAACTGGGGCATTTACCAAATTTCTTGCCAATGTGGTCTTTCTTATATTGGTCAGACTAAACGTGCTCTCAGATTTCGTTTAATGGAACATAAAAGGTATGTCAAAAATCAGGAGCTTAAACGTTCCTCTATTGCTCAACATTGTTGGTCTTCTCAACATAAGTTTAACTTTTCTTCAGCCACCATCATCCATAAATGTCCTTCTATTCTTGATCTTGATTTTTGGGAAGCTTACCACATCATAAAAAATTCTCACTCCTTAGTCAATGACTTATCTAGTACTCCTTATTTTCCAAGTATTTGGAAATCTTTAATTTAATACTTTTTTTTTTTTCACTCGCTTTTTAGTTTTTGTTTTCCTTGTTCTCCGATAGATGTCGCTACTTGTCCACTCAGTTGGTTTTGGCTGCTTTCTTCTCATTGGTTGCTTTTCTTTAGGCGGAATTGTTCCCATAGCGGGTATATAAGCCTGCGTCTCTCTGTCTCTTTGCTCAGTTTTGCTACTTTTAGCTCGCTGAGTTTTGCACTGATGAAGAATCTCGTTAGTAGATTCGAAATAGCTATTTGCTACCTTCTCATATTTTATTTGTGCATTTATATTCGTTGGTTTTCTATCTTTAAACATTTGTGCACAAAGGCTTTATTTGCTATTTCAACATAGCCACTGATAAGGTTTTGGTGTGAACTGCCCTATAGGTGGCGCTGCTATGCTACATTTTGCACGATTTTTGCGATAGCTATATTTCAAGAACTAATGCAGAGAACTTCATCAAATTTTAGATTCTGTTACACTAGAATATATAACATAATTAGACGCTGATTACATTTTGGTATTAACCTTACTACAGGTGGTGCAGCTATGCTGTATTTTGCATGATTTTTCCGATAGCTATATCTCAACAACCAACGCACAGAATTTCATCAAACTTCACATTTTGTTACAAAATGACATATAACATAATTACACGATGATTACGTTTTGTTATAAATCCTTCAACTGATGGTGCTGCTGTGCTATATTTTACACGGTTTTTTTAAACTAGCTATATCTCAAGAACTAATGCACAGAATTTCATCAAACTTCAGATTATTTTACTCCATAACATAATTAGGCGCTTTTTTACATTTTGGCATAAATTGTCCAAGATATGGTGTTTCTGTGCTACGTTTTGCAAATTTTTTGTTATAACTATATCTCAAGAACTAATGGACGAAATTCCATCAAATTTCAGATTCTGTTAGGTCTTGACATAAACAAATGCTTATTAGGTTTTAGTATGAATTACCCAACATGAGGCACTACTAAGCTAATTTCTCAGAATATTAATTAAATTTTGCGTTTTAGGCTTTTCGGATACCAGAATCTCATTAGGCTAGGTCAAATTATTGAGGAAATTTGATAGTTTGTAACTTTGGGGTCACCACGTTTTTTTTTAAATATTAAAATGTACTTATGAGATAGAAGAAAGTTTTGGGATTGACACATCCAACTAGTTGATATCGTTGACGCATGCGCAGTGAAAAATTATTAAGTAAACCTACTCATTTTTCATACAATTTTTATTATTTTTTAATTTTGATTACAGGGTATTGTGTGCAACGTTGTTTGTCATATTTTCAGAAAAAAATGTTATTTTATATTAAGAATTCTGAAAATTATAAGCAAAAAAACTTGGAAAAATGTGGGATCATTTTTATAAAAAACCTTAATTTCTCTGCGAGTATGCATGCTGTTTTTATAAAAATGAACACAGTTTATTACAATAAGGCACTTAAACATAATCTAGAGTTTGGGCGCTTTTTCTGCATTAGTTTTGACAGGGTTCTTCAAGAGATATTCATTTTTTTAATTTTTTGACAGTCCCGTATCAAGTTTCGGGAAAAAATCTTCACGCAAATGTATGACTTATACCATTATATTTATACGCTAAGAGTTTCGGGATGATTCTTCATGTATTTTTCTAAATATTTAACAAAATGTCTAAAATCGGAAGTAGACGTTCATCAATGGCCAGGTAGTGTATATTTTTCTGGCAAAAGTACACAGTTTACCGATATAATTAGCAACATTAATAGCATTAATTTAAAATGAGTTTCCTGAAGAATATAAATTAAGGAAAATGGAAAATACCTAATACAAAAAGCATTATAGTATAAATTTATTTCTTATGAAAATACAGACGTTTTTTTTAAATAATAATGCGGTAGAAATATTAAACACGTATTTGTCTGCGGGTAAAGAATTTACAATTGTTTGTTTTAATGAATGTAGCTATAATATAAGCAGATGATAAAAAAAAGATGTATTGCAGTAATACGTTCCTTTTTTAACTATTCATTTATTTTTATTTTAAGCTATTTTTTTTCTCATTTTGTTGAATACACAGGAAGTTATAGAAACTTCGAAAAAGAAATTAATATTTTCTTTTTATTTGTATGTTTAAAAATATGCATGTAGCATTCAGATATAATCATGATAGAGTTTGAAATGTTTATTTCTTATTTTTTATGGATTTTATTCACAGTGAAACATTTAAAAGTTTTTATATTATAGTAATTATTTTTAATATATTTTATTCTATAATTTATTCGTCGGTCGAGTATATTGTAGATATTTTTTTCACGCAAATGCGGTATTTCTATGTGCACTTTTCCTATTTTTATTTTATAATAAGTAAATTTTTTTCTGCACTTTCTTTTCTACGTATATACAAAATAAATTCATACTTCATGTATATGTTTTAACTAGAAACGAGTTCTTTTTATAAACATGATTACATGATTAGATTTAAATATTCAATGTTAGCGTTTATAGATTTTCCATGAATTATTCTGTATGTTGTTAATATTTAGAGAATTCAGATTGCACAAAAAATAGAGCTCATGTTAGTGTATCAGGCAACTACTCTTCCCAAATGTTTCTGTTTTTCATAAAAAATAATAAATGTAGTTGAAATCGATTTTAAATGAATTATATTCGTAAAATATATGTGGTCATGTTGTTAACAAGACAGTCAGATTATATCATTTAGAAATTGGTCCCAGAAGGACATATAACATCGCATACCTACCTAACTACTTATGGTCCACACAGATAAATTCATCTACAACCGATATCAGCTTCGTCGTCATTTTCGAAACACAGAATCTTCTAAAATTCGTTTCTAAAAACAGTAAGTAAACTTTAACATGTCATAAGATTAAAATGATATAACATATCACATATGTCGAATCCTTTAATTCACCTTATTTATATACATAAAACCAAAATAAAATACTCAGATTAAAGGTGTTTTTTATTTACAAAACCTAGTGACAACCAGGAAATTTAAGAAGCGTTTGTCAGAACACATTGCAAATATCAGGCTAAATCGATGCAAAACCGCTCTCTCTAAACTGTACCAGGAACAAAAAGTTATAATAGATTTCAAAACAGCTAAATTACTAAAGAAAATATCAAAATACCAGAAGATTAAAATCATGGAATCAATTGAAATTTTATGTAAAACTAACAATACTTGTAACGATACTTTGTCGTATGTTATTCCAAGAATATGGTACAATCTGTTCAAAATAACTTGAACCCCCCCCCCCTTTCTATCGAATTTGGAACATTCCAACTTCTCCCCCCTTTTTTACGTTGTCTTTGAATCAGTACACTTCGTATAAAAGAACTCAGCCTTCGACTTTTACTCTTTTTTTGTTTTAACCCTGATGATGAGCATGACATGCTCGAAAGTGCTAGGTTTTATTAATAAAAAACACCTTTAAGTAATCTGAGTATTTTATTTTGGTTTTATGTATTTAATATGTCATATTTTATATGTTATATTTATATATAATGAATTCATTTTTTAATCTTTTATAAATCTATAAATAGTAGTTTTCATTTAGCCAAACCATTAGCTAAACCACTAACCTATGGTTTATATGCTCAAAATTTTAAAATACTTGTTAATATTTTTCTTTTTCTTTTCGTAGCAAAAATGATAGAATAAAAATTCTAAACGCGATTACTAAAAATGATAATGCGTAAATGAAGGAATTTTTTTTTTAAAAACCTTAAAGACAAAACAATACATTGATATTTAGATGCAAATCTAAGAGCATCAAACTTAACTCGTTATCGCACAGCAATAAATTTACACATTTTCTTCAAAATTTTTTAATTTAAATACCGGTATTTAAGTTCGAAAGTTTTCCCATTATCCATTTTTGCCAACGTTTACGCATCTTTCCTACCACAAAATTTTTATAGTAAACATTATCTTATTTAATCTTCGAAATCTTATGATTAAACAAATGGAAAATCTCCGTACAATTTTAGTGGTAGCAAAATGCATAAAAGTTGACAGCTATGCAGTACCTAATTTTACCTTTTGAGCTATTAAATATTACTCCATGGAAAAAAAGCTGGCATCGAATAATTAAAAGAAGTGTAGAAAATGTTGTACGTTAATAGATTAACCCCTTAACGCGCAGTGTTGCCGGCAACACCTAAAGTTCCCCCTGTTTAGAGACACAAAAACTCCGTGAATATTTCAAAAAGTACTCTTATGGCTATTTTAAATCTTTCTTATGAGTTCTAGATGGCAGCACGACACAGATCAAACTCTACTGTTTTTAAATAATAGGTAAAATGTTTTACTGTAATACGCGCTTCACAGCAATGCTCTTCTCACTGCGCTTATCAATGCTTTACTTATGGGAGGTGACCACTTCGGCAACAGCTGTATAATTAAAATGGTTAGTGCAATCTTTACAAAACAATACCCGTGTACTCCTCTAGGCCTAAATAGATTGCCTAATTTTTTTTCTTTAAATTCCAACTTTAAAGAGTAGTGCAGCGGAAAGTGTTAAGAACATGCCTTTATGCTATTTACTTCAAGATGGGATGAAATTACGAACAGTGCCACACAAATTCTTTCTATCGTAAAGTCCACGCACGGAAGTGTCATTGATTCTTTCCTTTATAAGTTTGCTTTTATTGATTCCAATAATTTTGTCTCTTATAACTTCGCATATCATCCTTTTCATGATTTCTAACACCATTCATCATCCCAGGAAATTCTTAAACTTCTATGCAGACTAAACTATTAACTTCTAAGCAGAATATGTATACACTTCTAAGCAGAGTTTTCGAAATTAATAAAAAACGGATGATTGAAGGATAGACAAAAATATTACAAATTTATCGACTGCATCCTTTATATTTGTTGTTTTTACTTAATATATTAGCAACATTAATAGTTATTACAAATTGAAACTCAACAAAAAGGCACGTTCTCTAACTAAAGCGTCAGACCTCCAATGTGTTAAATTCAATGTTTGTGTGAAATAGCATTGGGTTTCAAATGCGTTTAAGAATATGCATAATTTCATACTCTAAAAATACACGCGTTTAATCCGAAAGAAGTAGGTATTGTGACTATTCCAGAACACGGCCGTAGCTAGAAGTAAATAATAGGGGGTGGGGTGGGGGCTCAAGAAAATGTAGGGGGGTGGGAAGCTCATGTTTTCCGTTTCTCTGACACAGAAAGGTAAATTAGTCCATATTCAAAATGTAGATACTATGTTTCTTATTAAACTGTTGCAATAACTTTTATGCAAAGAAAAGAATAATATGATGAAAATTTTGAGTGTATAAAGAGTGCAATATTTAATATCATTACAGCTACATATGTGCAAATAGGATGAGTGAGTGTTGAAACGCTTATTTTAGTTATAATTGAGTAATCCTGCAAAATTGTAAAGGGGCCTCAAAACTAAATTAGATATTTGAACTGAATTTCATTTGGATTTTTGGAATATAAATTTATTTAGTGACGTTGGAATCTTTTACAGGGGTGGCTCAAAATGTTTTAAGGGGAGAAAATGAGCCACCCCTAGCACCTCGTTTGCTACAGCCCTGTGCCTGAGTCACTTGGAGCGTGAGAACTGAGGTGGTGACGCGGCGATTCAGTACATACGCTTCCGCAGCCAGAAGCCACGTTTTCCATTGCATCGCTAACCTGTGGCCTAACATTTTATAAAGTTCCATTTACCAATTTTTTGGTATGATAAATTGTCGTCTTACTTTCCATCAGTTCGATAGCAACTTCTATTTTTAGGGTTTCATTCATCTGGCGAGAACCTATTCGTCTCTGTCCTCTGTCTGTCTTTCTGTCATAGAGTATATACACAAACAATATGCAGTCAGATATTTAAATTTTGTACGCTTATATCTGAATACATCTAGACCCACAACAAATCATAAAATTTTGAAAAAGACTATTATTTTAATTAAAATATTTATTTTATTCCACCAGTTCAATTTTTTTCTCTTCTAATTACTGCCAAAGTTTAAATATATATAAAAATTATTATGTATCTAACATAAATTACGTGAAAAACGCGCTTATCTATATATATATTAAGCAATCGTACGTGGCGCAGAAATATCGATTATTTGTTAATTGTTTAATGGCAAGGACCAAATGAAATGCATTTTGGCAGGATTTAGGTCATGGTAAATTGGGTTTATTTACGTTTTGTTCTTTCGTTGCAGTTATAAAGCTTCAAAATATCATTATTTTTTTCTGTTCTTAAAATAAATAAATAAATAAAAGTCATGAATTTTAAGCGTTTCAATTTCAAATTAAAGTTATTTATTATAAATGAAATGAGTTAAAGGATTACATTATTATTTTTTAAATGAAATTAATGAAATACGAAAAAATGCCATGGGTCCAATATTTGGTGATTTATCATTTGCACCAGGCTAGCATAAAAATACTTAGTTCTTTATTTCGCGGCACAGATGTCATATACACATCACATTGGCGCGATTTTTTTCTGATGCCAATTTGGCTAAAACTTCGCTTTCGAATACCAATTACATGCGTTTTTATTAATATTTTCTATCATTTAGAAAAGAAAATAACAATAAATTAAAAATAATACTTAATAATTATAGAACAAAACAATTTATATCATTTAAAAAAATAAGAGTAAATAAACAACAATAAATAAACAAACAAATAAACAACAATAGCCGGGTTGCCATGTGAGGTATATAATTGCCATTTTGATACAATCGCGTTAATGTGGTACGTATATGATATCTGTGATTGTTTCTATAGCAGAATCTTCTAATTTAGCAAAAAAAGGATCAATTAAAATAAATTATGAATAAAAGCAATATGATTTAATGCTTAGAATATATTTAAGAGAGACCAAACTGGTCGCCAAGAGTTGCTAGTTTGTTTTTAATTTGGTAATTATAATTCCAGAGTTGAATTTTTTCCACGACAAACCACTTGACACGGAAAGAAAAAGAGAGAAATTTTTATACTAAGGTTTGATAATGGCAGTACAAATCTTTTCAACTATTGATTTTACACATTAGGTTCTATCGCATCCGAATGTTATTTCGTGCACTGATTCATGTAATCTAAATAAACAAAAATTAGACCACAACTTTCCAATTTATTAGAAAAACAAATTTTTAAACTTATAAAAAAATGCTTTTTCGCACTGACAATTGGCGGGAATTCGTTAAATCTAGGAAAACTAAATGATCGTTTTTACACACTGACTCAGTTTATAACACATAATGCAAATTTTATAAATTTAAAATAAATTGATTTATTTCTTTTTTTAGTGGGGGGGGGGCAATGATGTCTTTTTTCTTTAGATAAGCTGTTGATTGCATTTTGAATGCCTTTTTTCTGAGCACTGATGTAAATATTATTTCTTAATATTAAATATCTGTAAAAGTGAAAAATTCAGGGGAAGGAGAGGATAGTCCCAGTAGGGGCTATTTTCTAAATTTTGTTAACTTTGTGAAAACTAAAGAATCGGTCGCTTTAAAACATTGATATATAGTTTATAACACATAATAAGAATAAGGATAAAGTTTTTTGAAAGAGATAATAAATAAAATCCTATGTGCGATCTGTGATCCCACCTACCCACTTGTTTTGCTTTTTTCTATCAAATTCCCGTTTTTCGGTGGTATTATATGTTTAAAAGATCAGACAAAATACAGGATATTTTTTTTTCAAAATGTCTGTCTTTTAGTCTGTGACTCTGTCTCTATGTTTCATAAATTTTGCAGATGCTCTATCTCAAGAACTAATGCACGAAATTAGATGAAAATTTATATTCAGTTATTTTCTGGTATAAAAAGATGCTGATTAGTTTTTGGTTTAAATCGCTCATCAGGTGACGTTGCTATGCTGTCTTTTTGACGATTTTTTCGACAGGTCTATCTCAAAAACTAATGTACGGAATTTAATACAAATTTTCATTATGTCTTTGATATATATCATATTGATGCTAATTTATTTTTGGTGTAAATCGCTCAACAAGTGTTGCTGCTTTGCTGCAAATTTTACGATTTACGCTCCAGTTATACGTCAATAACTGAAGCACGAATTTTCATCAAACTTCAGATTCAGATAGTTCCTTGAAATTAATTGATGTTTTTCTCATTTTGGTGTAAATCGATGATTTTCACATTTTGGTGTAAATCGTTCAAAATGTGACGCTGCTATACTTCATTTTTCACATCTCCGCAATAGCTCCATTTCAAGAAAGTAATGTACGCAATTTCATGAAACTTCAGATTCATTAAATTCGTAATATAAACAAGTTCTGTTTACATTATGATTCAACTGGTGGCGCTGCTATGCTGAATTTTTTGAATTCCTGCAATAGTCTATCTCAAGATCTAATTCATGAATCTTTACGTGTAGTTCGATAAATATTATTGCTGTGATAATTAATCGCCCAACAAACAGGTCGTATTAGATAACGCCCAATAGATTACGCTATTATGTTGCAATTTCCTGGAACTGACAATCATTCTATTTCAAAAACCAATGCACGTAATTTTGTGCCTTAGTACCCTCACGATGAGCAAAGGTTGTTTTTTAGTTTTGCCACTGTGGTAGCGATTTTTGAAGTGTTAACATGCATTAAATAGAAGAAAGATTTGGGATTGCCACATCCGACTAGTTTCGGTTATTATAAAATATGGAACCAAAAAGATATAATGATCTATTATTTTCTAAATATTTTTACTTTTATTTTTACTTTTATTTTTACGAATAGTTTTATTATGCCCTCCTCTCTCTTTATTATCAATAATAAGATTTTTAAGGCTAAATATCATATAAACGTGCATTTTGAAATTTTTTTTTATTTATTTTTTCAAACTCTATATAAGAGTTTCAATTTATTAAAGTAAGTCCAAATAAGTCTATCTTAGACATTCTGAGTTTGGCAGCGATCAATCATAAATTAAAAAAATTTTCAATAAAAGTTCATAAATTTATTTATCTTGTGAAATCAAAATTACCGTAGAAAAACAATTATTTTTGATTCAGATTCATTAAGATACATGACCTGAAGCTTTTCTAAAAAGTACTTCTCAGTTTTAAAAATATATAAATATAAAAACAAATTTTTAAAAAATTTTAAAGTTTATTTTTTTTATAAATATGAATTATATTAGTGGTAAATAGCATTGACTGCATACTTCTGAATTGTACATTGAAAATAGTTAGTTTATTTATATTCAATTTTTAAGTATAGCATTTAAAAGATATTAAATTGTTGTCACGGAAATGACAGTTTGTCACTGAAATGACTGTTTAACATTGAAATGACTCTTTATCACAAAAATGACATTGTTTTAAGATGAAATTAGTTTACATACATCAAAAATTAAACATATTAAAAAATAGATAAAATAAATAGAACAATGAAATAATATGAAGTATTTTTATTTTATTAAAATCCTTCTAGTTACAAGTTTAATGAATTAAACACACGAAAAGCATGTTGAACATTGTTATAATCTTCATCCTGGAATTTAAAATATCTGGTGGAAGCTGATTCAGGAGAATTAGTAATTTTGCATAGGATATGTGGCATTTGAATTTTATGGACATCTGCTTTCTCAGGCCATACAAACTTATTTTCTCCACATATTGTCATAAAGAACACAAGCAAAATATTTTGAGTATGTAATATTCTCAACCTTACAAAAATAATAATAAAAAAAAATCAAAATCTTGTGTTTTAGTTTTATTTTAGTATAATAATATATATATAATTTTTTCACTTACCTGAATACCACTGATCCAAAAAAAACCCACTGCTACCCAGTCACTAACTTTTAGGTTGTCTTTATTTTCAATAACTTTATTAATCTGGTAGCAAGTGGTTTCGTGAGAGAAGTGAAGAAATTGGAAGAAGAGGGTAATCAGGTCCTCTCTCAGAGATATCTGTTTACATACGTATGTACTAATATCTATATAATTTAGCTGAAATTAAATTCTGAGCAAGCTTGAACAGAATACAGTTACGCTTCAAATGAAAAGTTCAAGGTGCAGAGAAATTAAAAATAACAGAAAAAGCCTCTTGTTTTAGGAATTATTAAATAAAATATTTTAAACATGAAATCAAATGATTTTGAGATAATGTTCTCTTAAATATATGAATAATATTTTGAGAAAGATTTGTAATCATATTGCAGTATTCTCAAACTATTTTTATATAGTTTATGTAGAATCAGATTCAAATTCATGCTATGTAATCTTATTCAACCTGCCTGAATTTTAATGTTAAACAAAAATATTTTTAATTCCTCTTATGATCCACCCAAATTAATAATTTAGAATAGTTAGCGCATGTGTTTTAATTTAATTTGAGGCCGAAAATACGTACTTTGATTTTCCGTAAAAAATTAAATTATTTCAAAATAAAATATTTTTACAAGTGGTTATCATCCTCTCCTTTAAATAATTAAAAATAACAGAAATATTTAAATAGATAACAGAACTAAGCTTTAAAAAATTGCGTAGAAAACTGATGCTTGGCTGATATAAAGCTTATTCTACCCCAACAAATATTTTAATTCCAAACAAAAAATAAAAACTCCGTTAACTCCAGGCCTTATAATAGTAAATCTGGAAGAAATGTCCTTTTTGCGATAATGTCGTCATTCCAGGTGACGTTTGTCATTGTCGTGACGTCACGAAAATGACCGTCGCGAAAATGACGGATTGCCAATAATTCGTTCTATTATTAAAAGCATGCTTTCGTTAAGCCTACATCAGCACGTTTCCTTATTCTGGTTCACATTCTGTATTAAAATAAATCTTTATTTTAAATTTTAAAATATTTTTATTTTTATTTTTTAAGCATCTCGAAAATGACAAGCAATAAACTTACGCATAGCATATAAACAATAAAAATAATGTTACCATTACCTATTTTTTATTTTCTTCAAACTTTTTCTGTCGCAAGCGCTTAATGTAGGTTTCCAATCACCAAAATACTGTTTAAACACGGCCAGACTTCATGCGCTCACGTTTACTATAAGAAATGCCGTGGTTAAAATGAATAGTAACACCATCATTTGACCGTTTATGAAGTTATTTTTGCGTGTCACGAAAATGATGCTTGCATATATACAATTTAATTACTCATGCATGATATTTAACTTAATATAAATTAAAAAAAATATTTTCCTTTGAAAACAAAATTTTTTACAATAATTAGCAATTTTTATAAATATTATTTTATTTTTGTAAGAAGAAAACACTCTTTATATATAGACATTTGGTCCTAGATACTGTCATAAAAATGACATTTTTAAGGTTTAAAATTTTATAAAAAATAATCAAATTGCAATAAAATCATATTTTTTTATTTATTCATTTTTAAAACAATAGTTTTAAAGAATAACAATAAAATTTTACATTTTAATTGCTTAAAATCAATAATAAAGATCTGAAACACTAAAATGCACATTTATGTGATATTCAGCCTTAAGAGTTTCCATTTCTTATGAACAATTTTTCTCCACGCTGTATGTAGGCATATAAAGTTTACAATATCTCCCCCCCCCCCACTTTCGAAGAAAAGCATGCATTGTGTAAAGACAGCTGTTCACAACTTTGTACCATGCAAAGAGCTTAATTGTATATTTGATTCCCAAGCAGTGTGATTGGATATCGCTCAGAGGGTTTCGAAAGAGGATTTGTTCGTTACATAGGTTCCGAACCTTTCCTGAACCACCACCCCCCTCAGAAGAAAAAAAAAATTCCAACGCCCCCTCCTCTCTCCCATAATATTTAGTTACACCAATTAAAATAATATTGCATATTAGCTATACCTATTTTTTGTCTATTTACAAAAAAATACAAAGTAAAAATTATAACATAATAAAACGTTTTCAAGTAAAAATGTTAAAAATAAATGTAAAATTAAATTAAATGAACTTTTTTAAAAGGTGCATTTAATAAATGAAAGATGTCATATATATCTAAAAGATCTTATTATATATAAAAATACAGTTTTAGAAGCATAAAACTTCAAATATCATGCGTTGAGCGCTTCGACCCGAATTTCATCATGTTCAGGGTAGCTTTGTTTATGTACTGAAATTCATTTTTGTTCTCTAATATAACTCGAATGTAAACTAAGCTACCCCTAGGATGACCAAGTTTTGGTCAAAAGTACTCGGCGTATAATATTTGAAATTTTAAGTTTTTAAAACTGTATTTTTATATTCAACATTTTTTTAGATTTGGGACATCTTTAACGTATCAAAAGTTTCACAAATATTAATGTGAATAAAATTAATAAATTTGAAAGGTAGTGACATAAGCATAAAATCAAAAAGAAATAAAAAATATCAATAAGATAACTGAGGCTGATGGAATTTTAACAATTTTTTAATGTCGTTTTTCCAATCGTAAATCGTCATGTTCAGTGAAGTCCAATCTATTTCTTTTCTTAGCCAATTAATTAGGTACTGCACTGAACCCACGTTCAGCCAAATAAGATGACGAAAAATCAGTTAATAATTTTTGTACTTTTACCCACAACTCAGTGTACAGAGGTGCTGTAGACTTCTGAAGCCAAAACTCTTGGTATGCACTTCCAAAGTTTACTTTTTTGTTCTTCATTAGTTGTGAGTTCTATGAGTTACTCCTCTAAATTTGATTAATCTGCTGTATCTTCATTTGCGAAAGGATCTAAAACCCAACTCGGTATGTTCAATGTTTAAAATGCCCTGAAATGGCTCAATAAAATCCTTATGAAGAACGTCCAAGTGTTGGCAGTAAGTTAGTAAATCTCTCTGTTTTGCAAAGGCTGCTACTAAAGTGGAAAAATGGCTGTATTCTCTCTACCTAGATTTAGCTTGAACGTAAGTTTTCTCACAAAACCAGCTATGACTTTTTTTGTTTTAATCAAATTTAATGCATCTCCTTGCAATTATAAATTGATTTCATTGAATATTCTAAACAGGTCTATCAAATAAGCAGTGTCATTTTTAGATGTTACCAGATTTTCGCTCAATTTTTCATCTCTACTTTCAAAGAAGTCCAGTACTGAGTCAAATTGATTAAAAAAAATTAAAACAAATACCTTTCGTAAGCCAACGAACTTCTATGTGCAAGAGCAAGCGATTGTAATCTTAGTCACTTTCACTACAAAGTTGGCCAAAGAGTTTCAAAGAATTTCTTCTAATCTTATTCACTCTTGTAATAAAGTAATAAAGCGACGTATGCATTCGTTCATACAGTTTTTTTGGCAACCAAATGCGACAATGAATAAAGCAATGCATAGCGAGTATATTTGGTATTGCTTCCTTCAAATGCACTATGAAACCATTTTGACGTCCCCGTCTTTGCAGGAGCCATCAGTAGCTGCTGGAAAAATATTATGAACAGGAAATTCTTTCTATCAAGAGACATATTTATGCTGTCAAATATCAATCCTCCCTTTGTATCAGTTTCCAAATTTTTGACAATAATAACTCTTGACATTTTTTTTCTTCTTTTATGAATCGGTCATATAAAAAGAATAGTGCTTTGTTATTTGGTGAGTTGATTAATCGAGTTGAATGGAAAATTTACGCGTCTTTATCTAATTGCGTAAAGATATTTCAATGTCTTTAGCAATTTAATCTATTTTCCTTTGTACAGAATTATTAATCAAAGGATTTTTTTATGATATTTGACAGTGTTTTATGATTAAGAATAGTTGTCGTTACATCTTTGACTGTCGGCAAGATTAATTTCTCGGCAATGGAAGGCTTCACGACTTCATTTGAAAAAACTTCTTGGTAAATTAAACACATATGTAAAAATTGGTTTGTAGAATAATGCGTAAATCCACATTTCAAACATTCAATACTACACTTCCTGGCTTTGTTCTTAGGTTCAGACAGTTTGAAACACAAAATTTCCTACAGTTTAAGTTAAATAGAATATCTTTGCAACATATTCATAAATAGGCTTAAAAATAAAGGCTATAGCTTTCACTCAGTATAAAAAAATTTCTTGAGCAGGTTCAAACTATAGTTTCAATATCTCTGTTTAGGCATATTTCTATTCTAAGTCGTCATATTTCCCACATTTTTGGAATACTGGTTTTAAAAAAAACTCTAGTCATTAAACTTTTAGTGAGCTTAATATAGCAAATTCTACACTAGCGATTGTGATAATATTTTGATCAATGCGTTTGATACTAAATCAGAAAGTTAGATTACATTCTTATTTAACCAAATACGACAAAATCAAATCATTCGTCGCTGCGAGAATTAAAAAAAACGAGTTTTTGCGATCCAAATAGCATACCACATACCTACAAATCGAGGGGCAAAAACAGCGTCCCACGACGTTGGTTGGAATGGAGAGTTATCCTTCGCTGTAAAATGCGACAGGTGAAATCAGATCCTAGCTATACCAGCTCGATTTCATAGATTTACATTTAAAGCTATATTTAAGATTTTTATGATGCTCCTGGGCAATGCCAGGAAGACGAGTCAACTAGTTTCAATATATTAATTTCTTGAATAGGTACGTACGTCGTGATCGTCCCCCATTTTCCTCTGGACCTGTCACCGTCCCCCTGGAAGGCTCCAGTGCCCAGTGGAGATCGGTACCGCCCCCGTTAGGAACCTATGGAACCTATATCTCCTCCAAAAAAAATTTTCATTAAATTAACAAATGAAAAACGGTTTTTTGGCGCTATTTTGACATTTCTTCTTCAATGGCGTCAAACAGAACAGAATATTAACAGAATCTTTCTCTAAATGTTGCCTTGATCGCATAGATTTGTTGCTTTCTCTTTCAGAATCGGCAGTTTAGTGAAGCTATGCAAGTAAATAAAATTATGAATAAAAGTAAAACATTACAAAACTTAGTATAAATTTAAGGGAGACCAAACTGTCACCAGAAGCGGCTCGTAATTTAAATGAATCTTATTTTAATAAATATAAAAATATTTCATTTCGCTTTTCAAAATAGATGATAAATATAATTTAATATGATGAAATAAAAACAAATAAGCACGTTTTTACATGATCTATTTAATTCATTAGTTTATGTTACATACATAATAATTTTATTTAAACTTGCGGGAAACAATTAGAATAAATGAAACTTCAATTTTGAAATTTATTCTATTGAAATTTTTAAGCTTCTGTTGCACATTTTCAATTTTTACACCATCGTATAGGAAAAAAATGTATTTTTAAATGCATTTTCTGTAAAAGTTATATCTCAATTTACTTTTGAGATATTATTTATTTTTGTAGTTTGTAATACCAATTTTGTAATTATGGCAACGGAAGTACTCCAAATCTTTTAAAAGTAAAGGTTAAAAAATGAAATAGTTTTAATATCTATTTAAACTTGCGTGGCAACAGTTAGAAGAGAAAAACCAACAACAAAATGAACTGATGATTTAAAAAATAATAAATAAAAATAATAGTCTTTTTCAAAATTTGATGATTTGTTATGTGACGAGAGGTATTCAGCTGTAAGTACCCAAAATTTGAACTCTCTGGCATATATAGTTTTTGTGTACGGACTCTGTGACAGACAGACAGAGGACGGAGACGAATAGGGTTTCGTCAGGTGAACGAAACCCTAAAAATAGATTATTAAATATTCTCGTACAGATATGATCCAACTTCGTGCATGTTTTTTTCGCATTGGGAAAAGCATTTTAGTCAAATATTTATAAAATCAGGTAAATGTGTATCACATCTCAAAATGCAATTATTGGTGCGCAATTTGTTGGTTAAATAAATGAAAACTATGTCATTTCCACTTATCTTGGATAAGCAAATGTTCAATCTTTAACCCTTCACTGCACCATGTGCTATGTCTGGTATATATATATATATATATATATATATATATATATATATATACCATTAAAAGTAGACAAGATTCACCAATGGATTTTATCAATAAAAGAATTAAATTGAATTATAGTAAACAATATTAACCATTTGGATTTAACGATTGAATTTAATTACTTATAGTACATTGAACATGGAAGGAAAAAAGAATAATATGAATACAAATGAAATTTGTAGAACCAAAGCAGAATCTTCAGGTCCCAAATACTTTGGAACTACAAATGGAGTGTGTGGTTTCATCTTCGTATTTGCCATGAAAAAGCAAAACAATACGAATTTGGGACTACCATCACACAAAAACCAAATTATTAAACATGGAACAAAGATATTTTACAAAAAGGAGTTGAAAGTAAGTAAAAATAATAGTTATCCATAACAAACAAAAAAGATAAAGCAGAATGGAAATATAATTGAACCGGAAAAAAATTAATAATCGATATTAACATAAAATTAAATTAATAAAATGATTAAAATTAGAATTAAGAGATAACATTCATATTAACATATAACTTAAAATACATTATTGTTACTTTAATCAGTAACATTTATTGTGACTTTACATGGTAAAAAATCATTATCTTAATATAGGATAATAAAAATTAAAAAATAAAAAAATAAAAAATAATAATAGTAATAATATTAATAATAATACCAAAAATTATATCAATAACATTAAAAATAATTTGATAATTAAAATATAGCTATTTGATTATAGATATAACTAGACAAATATCCATATATTGGTGTGAATTAAACAGTTTAAAAATTATGTTAAAATAAATAACCCACTCTCAATATTTTTTTTTAAAGTAAATAATTAACTTTTGCGTTTTTATCCAGACAACACCACCCTTCTCCGTACTCTAACATCTACCCACCCAACCAACCTATATATATATTTTTTTTTATTACTTTTTAACATTTTTAATTTTTTATTATTATTTTTATGTTTTATAATTTTTTTATACATTTTTTACGCAAAGAATTAATTATAAGATCATGTAATATCTAATTATAAATTAAAGAATATATGAATTTTTTAGGATAACCATTATTTATAGCATCATATACAAGCTTTTTAATATTAGTATTAATTAAATGGGAAGAACATAGACATTTTATTCTATATAAATGGTTAAGTATTATATTACGATATACAGAATTATGAAGACATGATTTAAAATTAGTAAAGGTATTAACTTTAAAATTAAATTCTTTCCTTTTGTCATAAATATCAGTTATAAATTTGTTCTCTTTTAATATAATTTTAATACCTAAGAAATTGATTGTATTATTAAAAAGTAGGTTTTTTGAAAGTACTAGATTAGAAGGATAATCAACAGGGAATTGAGATAAACAGGTGTTATCAGTATCAATTAAAATTACATCATCTATATATCGATATAAATGTATTGTATTATTTAAATAATGACGTTCATAGTAATATAAGTATAAGTCAGATAATACACTAGATGTACTACCACCTTGTGGTATACCAACATTTTGAATATATATATTGTTATCATGCATGATAAAATTATTATAGATAATGAAATTAGTTAAGGTATGAAAGTAATCAGAATCGATATTATGTGATATATCCAACTCGTGTTGATAGTTTTTAAAAAGCTCATTTATGATATTATGTAAATCCGATAAATCGATATTATTAAATAAATCTTTAAAATCATAGGTAGTGATATTTTTTATACATTTAAGATTTTTCGTAATATGGACCAGTTCATAACTATTTTTTATGCAATGTGTATTATCACTTTTTTTTTGTAATATTATATATTTGATTAAGAATTACTAATAGAAGTTTGTTAGCAGCATTATTATAAGTATTGCAACCAATTGTAACAGTTCTGAATTTAACAGGATGCTTATGAAATTTGGGTATAAGGACTAGATAAGGATATTTAAAGTTAGTAGGGTTAATGTCTAATAATTTATAGAATCCTTTAATTTTACGATTATTGGCAAGTAAGTTATCATTAATTTTTTGGAATGTGTTATTATTAGATATACTAGATTTAAGCAATTGATGATAATAAGATTTACAAATAATGGCATAATTATTAGGAGATTTATCAACATAAGTTATTACAAAGTTTTGTTGTAATTTATTGATTTGCTTAAACAGATGCTGTGTATTTACATATTCTAGGTGTGAAATATTATATTTTAAGGACCTGGTTAATTTATCGATAACTAATATTTTCCATTGATTAAAATATTCAATGGGTTTATTATAATAAATTGCAAGTTTATAAATAAATATATCTATATCATATGTAAATTGTTTTATGATAGATTTAATGTTTAATTTGGATGGAATTCTGTACTTGGTCCCATAACCCATAATTCTTCTAAGTTGTAAATCATCTACAAGATTAAGATTACCAGTAATAATATGTCCATGATCTTTATTTATATATTTTTGTAGAGAGGGGTCATTGCATTTACAGGGTAAAGTACTAGCATCAAAAGAAGATTTAGCGAAAGAATTATAGTTAAAAATCGTTCTGCCGATAGATATGGGATACTTAAAGGTTTTAGAAATATGAATATTATTAATAGGAAATTGACAGTTTTTATCATTTAATATGGAATTAATATGGATTTTATTAAATATTGGATTAGAAAAAGTAATTACCATTTGAGTATTAGTTTGTAGATTTTTAGGTTTTTTTAGTAAATTTATATTGTAAAGGTTGACACGAGTCATAATAAGATCATAAAAAACATCTGAAAAATGTTTAGAGTAAGTTTTACTGAGAAAAATATTTAAATATTGTACTATATGTTTCTTTTTTATTCCAAAAATATATTTACGTATTAGAAACCAATTGTAATTTTTTAAATAATTACGATGCAGATTATTAATTTGTTGAATTATAATGTTTTTAGGAGTAATACTAGAAGATGAACCTTTACCTCTTTTGTTACGTGTAGTTTTAGGATTTATAAGATGATTTAAACTATGATAAATGGGGGAATAATCTGTAGTATCATTTATAGGTGAAAAAACTTTAACAGATCTTTTAAAAATCTCACTATTAAGACCATAAGGATAAATTGTATTATAATATTTCATATATGAAGACTCTAAATAGAGACGCTCAGATTTATTTTTCTGAATTTGTATTATTTCAATAGTAGTATTTTTAAATTTATGTTTATGAAAATGCTGTATTTCAGCTGTAGACTGTATATTTTTTGCTAAATTTTTATCAGAATCGGACCGATGTTGATTCATGCGTATATGAAGAGGACCAGAAGTTTCACCAATATATTTCAAATTGCAAATGTTACACTTTATACTATAAATTACATTAAAAGCCTTACAAAAAATAGAAATATGAGGATCTGATACGATTTGTGACTGAGAAGCAGATGGACAAGTTTTACATCGGATATCAGAACATTTCTGAAAATATAATTGAGGAGGAGGAGCATGTATATGGAAACTGGATGACGGTCCAGGAGTAACCCTATTATTGCTCCTGTACCGGGCACTACACTGCAAAGAAGCATTGTGTATCTTGCCAGGATCGAGATTTTTACTAAGTACTGCCATAATATAAGAGAAAATACAAATATAATAAAAAGATAAAAATAGAAAAATTACAGTTAAATAATCGAGTATCTTGACTAATATAATTTACTAAAGAAAAGGATCTAGAATAATACAACTATAAAATGAAAATAGATACAATATGTACAAAGCTTTAAAGCAATACTCAAACCTCTAAAAGGAAACAATACACGACCATAATACTACCAACCCACACCACATATAAAAATAATCATAGTACTCACAGTACAATAAATGCAAAATCACAAAATCGACTCATTTAAAAGTGAAAAAATCACCGTACATAATAATCCACAAACTTATCCAATTAACATCTCAGCACAATGCTCACATTGTTACTACATTTCACATAGGCTTAACTAATCATGATTTCAATGTATTTATTTAATATAAAAAAATAATAAATAATGATAATTTCAATGTATTACTTTAATATTAAAAAATAATAAATAATGAATATTGATTTTGACATTTAATATACCATATATCAAGACAATGAATTAAACATAATAGCAAAATTAACAGCTAAAATATTATAAATATACCACATATAATATTCATGATGAAACGATTTGCAACTCTTAATGGAAATCTTATTAAGTGGTAACGGAAAACTACATTGTAGAAATCTCACAGACAATACACAAAGATTATGCGGATAGCAGCAATTACCTATGCGCACCATATTTATAAAATTGCTATTAGCAACGGATGTTATATATTAATTATATATAAGATACCACAATAGGAAAAAATTCATTATGACTATTCAAAATGAAAAGATATCAATTAAATATCAAATTGTATACATTCATAATTACACGCGCGGAGCAGCATAATAATTTGATTGCTAATATAATACCATTAAAAGTAGACAAGATTCACCAATGGATTTTATCAATAAAAGAATTAAATTGAATTATAGTAAACAATATTAACCATTTGAATTTAACGATTGAATTTAATAACTTATAGTACATTGAACATGGAAGGAAAAAGAATAATATGAATGCAAATGAAATTTGTAGAACCAAAGCAGAATCTTCAGGTCCCAAATACTTTGGAACTACAAATGGAGTGTGTGGTTTCATCTTCGTATTTGCCATGAAAAAGCAAAACAATACGAATTTGGGACTACCATCACACAAAAACCAAATTATTAAACATGGAACAAAGATATTTTACAAAAAGGAGTTGAAAGTAAGTAAAAATAATAGTTATCCATAACAAACAAAAAAGATAAAGCAGAATGGAAATATAATTGAACCGGAAAAAAATTAATAATCGATATTAACATAAAATTAAATTAATAAAATGATTAAAATTAGAATTAAGAGATAACATTCATATTAACATATAACTTAAAATACATTATTGTTACTTTAATCAGTAACATTTATTGTGACTTTACATGGTAAAAAATCATTATCTTAATATAGGATAATAAAAATTAAAAAATAAAAAAATAAAAAATAATAATAGTAATAATATTAATAATAATACCAAAAATTATATCAATAACATTAAAAATAATTTGATAATTAAAATATAGCTATTTGATTATAGATATAACTATACAAATATCCATATATTGGTGTGAATTAAACAGTTTAAAAATTATGTTAAAATAAATAACCCACTCTCAATATTTTTTTTTTAAGTAAATAATTAACTTTTGCGTTTTTATCCAGACAACACCACCCTTCTCCGTACTCTAACATCTACCCACCCAACCAACCTATATATATATATTTTTATTACTTTTTAACATTTTTAATTTTTTATTATTATTTTTATGTTTTATAATTTTTTTATACATTTTTTACGCAAAGAATTAATTATAAGATCATGTAATATCTAATTATAAATTAAAGAATATATGAATTTTTTAGGATAACCATTATTTATAGCATCATATACAAGCTTTTTAATATTAGTATTAATTAAATGGGAAGAATATATATATATATATATATATTATAAAGGTCAAACGTATATGTGCGCAACGCATACGTCATTTTGCGAATGGATACACTTTCCCATGCGATTTCAGTTTTGCATTTTTCGCTACTGCAAATTTTCTACTTCTAATCATAGCATATTTCCCATTTTTACACCGTCGAATAGAGAAAAAAATGTACTTTTAAATGCAGTTAGTTTGAGAGCTGTATCTCTATTTGATTTTGAGATATTAATTTTTTTATAGCTTTTAGTATCAATTTTGTAGTTGTGGCAACAGAATCACTCTATTTTCTCTTAAAATTGAAAAAATAAGTAGAAATTAAATTGCAAAAAATATCGTCTGTTATAAAATTCCGTGATTTCGGTTTTATCGCGTTTTTATTCATCAGTTAAATAACTTCAAGTTTTGAGTTAAAAAGTGATTTTAAAATGATCAAATTAATATATCATTTTTTAAACACAAATACGGATAGGAGAAGTACGTGTTTAAATTTGAGAGGATGAATATTACAACGGGTTTTAATTTCGCGTGAAATTCTATGACCGTGTCACTCTGGAATTTTTTTTCATTTGAATTTATACCAAACATAAGAGTCTCAATTGATAAATTGAGTTATATGCAATTTTTATATGTGATTAAAGTTTAATTTTAAAAATTTGGACAAATGAATTTAATAGTACTTTGTTAATCTTAGCTTAAAATAATATTTGTTTTAGAGTTAGACTTATCAATATAAAATGTATTTTTTATAATATTTGTTTGAAAGTTAAACTGACCAATATAAGATGCATTTTTTACTGTAAGTAATTTTGTCGGTGTATTATAAATCAATGAAGCAGTTCCTTCTTAAACATTTTCTTTCGTCGAATTTCGACGGGTTCCACCTCGTATATATAAAAACATTATCATTTTCATTTTGTGCCATGAATTTGGCTAATATGACCTCTGCAACTGAACTATTTCAATTCAAAAATTGGAATATCACTAATTTTGTTTCAGTCTAAAACCTGCATCAGAGAAAAAAAAAAAAAAAAATCAGAATTTGTACTTCTGTAACCCCCCTCCCCCCAAAAAAGCAGATTCCGCTTATTAAGATAAGATTTACTTTAATTATTTTTACTGAATACTTAAAGATATTAACACACAATTAAGCTGTAGTATTAAGCACATAAAATTTACTAATCTAGGCTAAATATAGACTAAATAAAATCTTAAATAAAATCCTAAATGTGTGCTAATGTCACAAACCATAAAATAAGATGTCCCGGGGTAATAGCGCCAGCGTGGGTGCTAATGCCAAGGGCTAATATTAAGCATAACTATTAAGTAATCAAGAGGATGCCACCTACGGGTTCTGCGCAAAAGGGCTTATGGTCATCTGAATCACAAACAATCGCTATAAATTACTTTGTTCCATTTCTAGACCTTATCTCTGGAAGGAGTATGTAAAAGTTAACGCCGGTTCTAAATTTTGCTAGGTAAGTTCTGTGATCTGAAAAATATATATTTATTAGGAAATGTTTTGTTTATTAGATGAATGTGTAGCGGATTTTCTACATATTCAAAATGTTGTGAAGATCCTGGTTGAGTTCGCGAGCTAATTTGTAGTTTAAAGTGAAATTAATTAACACCATCCACTAACGTAAATAAGTCCTGCTGATTCTTTTCAGAGCTTGAATTACATCCGAAAAGGGTTTATTTTTTATATTTTATGCACGGGATCATTGTTGTCATTGTTAAAAACCAAAGAGGATAAAAAAAAATTCTTATGTCCGAAGTGCTGCTGATTGCTTCATATTTATCAATATATAGGGCTGTCGACAATGCACTTATTTCAGTTTTTTTTTGTAGTTTTTTTTTTTTTTTTGCATGGCGTTATTACACACATAGGCTTGTAATAACATCAAATATAGCATTGGTCAAGAAATCATGCCATTTCATATTATGAATACATATCACAAAAAATATTCTTTCTTGTATACATAAGCAATAAGTTGCTGCCTAATCCTACATTTGTTTTTGGTTTTTTTTAAACTTTCTAAAACTAAGCCGTGAAAATTGGTAGAAACTTAACGATGCATAATTACTTTCATGATACCTTAATTAAATTTTAGCTTAAAATTTGAAATTTATTTATTTCACTATTTTCCCAATTATTAGGCCGATATACAGATTTCAAATAGTTTTTTTTTTTCCACAAATTCGAAAAATTCGTGCAGTGTAGTCTTAAATGAGATTTTCAAAAAAGGAAAAAATGTAATTGTTCGGATCAAAACTAAATACAAACCACTTACTTAGAAAAGTCGTTTACATTTCTATTAAATTCATGAAGTATTTATTTGTCACAAAAAACACGCAATATTTTGTAAAAATAAAAAAGTCAAATGCGCGTATTTTATTTTAATATATTTCATTTCGTGCTGAGTTTTGACAGGCACTAAAAGCAAATTGCAGCTGGAAGATAATTGCGTGAGGCTTGCTATAAAATAAAATAAAAAAGTATTTCATTATATATCTTTAGTTATACATAAATTGTATTGATTCACTTTCGGAACTGTAGGAACACCATTAAATAAATTTATACATTTTGATTATTATCTGTTTTATCACAGGTCGGCATATCCTAAACTTGTGGATGGCATCTTGATAATATAAATCAAAGTAAGTTCAGCATTTCTCATGTCCTATTCTAATATAATATTATAATATACACTATATTGCCATTGATTATTGGACACTTGCGATTTTAGACATTTTGCTAAATATATAGAAAAATACATGAGGAATCATCTCGAAACTCTTAGTGTATAAATATAATAGTATACGTCATACATCTCCGTGAAGATTTTTTACCGAAACTCCATAGGGGACCGTCAACAAATTAAAAAAGAATGAATATCTTTTGAATAACCCTGTCAAAACTAATGTAGCAAAAGCGCGCAAACTCTAGATTATGATTGAATGCCTTATTGTAATACTTTGTGTTCATTTTTATACAAATAGCATGCATACTCGCAGAGTAATTAAGGTTTTTATAAAAATGGTCCCAAATTTTTCCAAGTTTTTTTCCTTATAATTTTCAGAGTTCTTAATATAAAATAATATTTTTTTCAGAAAATAGGACAAACAACATTGCACACAGTACCCTGTAATCAGAATTAAAAAATAATGAAAATTGTATACAAAATGAGTTGGTTTACTAAATAATTTTTCACTGCGCATGCGTCAAAGATATCAAAATTTCATTTGCATATTATGTTAGCTAAATGTATAGAGCAACTTTTGTGAAAGTCACAAAATCATAACTTGAAAATTCTGAAAATAATCGTCAATTGAAAAAGTTGAAAATCCGTTATTCTCAAAATGAAGCAAAAACAAGAGGGGTTGTATCCATATATTCATTGATTAGTGTCAATATAGAATACACAATACGGGATGTTACGACTACTTTTGGATAAAATCCCTCATTTTTTTGCTTTATTTTGGAAACAACGGATTTTGTCCTTTTTCTATAGACGATTACTTTCAGAATTTTCAAGCTATAATTTTGAGACTTTTACAAAAGTTGCTCTATACATTTAGCTAACATAATATGCAAATGAAATTTTGATATCTTTGACGCATGCGCAGTAAAAAATTATCTAGTAAACCTACTCATTTTTCATACAATTTTTATTATTTTTTAATTCTGATTACAGGTACTGTGTGCAATGTTGTTTGTCATATTTTCTGAAAAAAATATTATTTTATATTAAGAACTCTGAAAATTATAAGGGAAAAACTTAGAAAAATTTGGGGCCATTTTTATAAAAACCTTAATTACTCTGCGAGTATGCATGCTATTTGCATAAAAATGAACACAGTGTATTACAATAAGGCATTCAATCACAATCTAGAGTTTGAGCGCTTTTGCTACATAAGTTTTGACAGGGTTATTCAAAAGATATTCATTCTTTTTTAATTTGTTGACGGTCCCCTTTGGAGTTTCGGTAAAAAATCTTCACGGAGATGTGTGACTTATACTATTATATTTATACACTAAGAGTTTCGAGATGATTCCTCGTGTATTTTTCTAGATATTTAGTAAAATGTCTAAAATCGCAAGTGTCCCATAATCAATGGCAATATAGTGTATACAATAAAACGTGTGTAAATCTGCAGATCAGGAGTCTCAACGTCAGCTCTGCAAATTGCTGTTTTTTTTGCACATTTTGCTTAATATAGTGAAATCTCCAAATAAGGGACACTCCGAATAAGGGGCACCTCTATTTAAGGGACAAAACCTCCGATTCCAGTCCCATGCCGGAGTGCAGTGTATTTACCTTAGAATAAGGGACACTTTATTTAAGGGGCACTTGAAAATGAGATTAAATGAACTGTTTTTAGAATTTCAGATAATGAAGTAGTCTGTGATGAAAATGAAGATACAGATTTTTGTGAGCTTATCAAACAGACGGACAGTCATGTTGATACAGAGGCCTACGATACAATTAACGATCATTTATTTATCCAGAATACTGATTCGACATCAATGCGGATAAACGCATTGAAAGTAATGCTGAAAATTGTGAGGATGGTTCCAGAAGTGGAGAATGAAAGAAAATTGTGAAATAAATAATTTTACAGATGCTTTTAGGCTGTTCTCAAAATCAAAAATGGCACCTTTTAAGGCACAAGTTTTAATTTACTTTTATTCGGAAATGCCTGAAACTAGCAGGTGTTGTTGTTTAAAATATATGACGACCGCAGAAGCCAAGGGGTACAAGTGACAAAATTTCCATTTGGAGTAAATTGAGTATAAAGATAATTGATGTTAAATTGGAACATCAATAACAATTAAGTGAATTGAAATAGGAAATTTCTGCTTCTTGCATTCTGGTCTTTAAACTCTTATTTCAATAACTGTTAAAAAATAAAGTACAATTTTCTTTAAATGTATAATTAATCAATATTGTTTGTTTTTCGAAAAAAGTGGTTTGCCTGCATAACTCAGCAAATAATAAGAAAATCACTTATATTTCTTTACCTGAAATGAAAAAAGCATATTTTTAGGTCGTCTGTGTATTTAGTTTATTTTTTTCAATTTTGTCACTTATATCCCTTGGCTTCTGGGGTCCTCATATGTAATCGACCGCTTTTATTTATTTATTTATTTATTTATTTATTTGCAAATGCAATAGATTTTTCAGAAAATATTGACAAAGTGGACGTTTCGAACCAAATTTTTATGTGAAAGAAAAATAACTACTAAAGAAAGGATGAAAAACGTCTTTGCCACGTGATCAAAATCGCACAGAACTCAATAGGTAATTCATTTATTAAAAAATGAAAACACAGTTCGATTCCAAATCGCTTCCATAGTCAAACTGTAGTCAAGCGTTCCAATTTTATACCTTTCCGTTGAAAATAAATTTTTAACTAAAAAAGAAAAAACACGAATTCTGTGTCAAAACGTTTTTGCTTGCTGAATAGAGCAGTGGAGAGGTTTGTTGTACGCAAAGCACTTGAATACATATTTTTTAGGGGGGGGGGGGGGATTTTGCTGGTAATAAAAAAAATGTAAATATTATAAATGAACACTTGAAAGATTTCTATTGAAAAATTGAAGTTTGCAAAACAATCCCTTTTGATTGATTACTTCAAGTAAAATTCTTTCAATTGTTTTTATACTGTTTGCATGTACATAATATGCCTAAAAAATACAAACCAATAATTCTGCAAATCATATAATAATTTAATAATTAATTGAAAGTTACAATTAATTAATTCTCTTTTGTTCCTTTTGTCTGATTAACGTAATTTATTCGCTTCGGATACATTTAAATTTCACTTTTGATGCTTTGTTATTTTTAGGTCCTTCTGAATTAAAAATAATATAAAAAACTCCGAACAAGAGACATCTCTATTTAAGAGCCAAATGCTCCAGTCCCTTATTTGGAGGTTTCACTGTATTTGATTTCATACATACAGCAATTGAAAGTTTTCAAATAATATAAATGTCTATAAGAATAAAAAATACATCGGAAATTTCAGAAATTAGATGCATTAAATAGATTATGTTGTTATTCAACGATACTCTAAAATTCTGATGAAATGCATAGTATGATAAATGTATTGATAAAAAGCACATTTCTTCGAAGGTGGCATATTCTGCATTCTGATCCTCTCGTGATCTTATTACATTTACATTCGTAATTTTCTTTTGATTTTGCTAATCTTTAGAATTCATCTTAGATTTCACTTTACGCTAAGATTTTTAAGGGTAAACAACAGTTTGGAAAAATCTTTTATATTATTCTAATTAGCAAGTATTTTTTACCTACTATCCATAAACATCTGTATTTGAGTTGTCGAAATGCAAAGGAATTATCTAATTTAGAATTCAATTTTTTTTCCAAAAATATTTTTATGACCGTTCTATAATACTTAGAATATTTTACTTAGCTTACTTACTATATATACTTACTATATATATTTACTATACTTACTATAATTATTTATCTTAATACAAATTCTAATGTATTTGATAGCATTACTCACAAAAATCACCCCAAAATAAGCATTTTTGGAGACATAAACCTAATCGATAATCATTTATCATTGTGTCCACTGCTGTTTGACGAAATAGCAAACTTGATTTTTGAACATGATTATTAAGGCAATATTGAGATTTTTTTAGTTTTTAAGAATGAAAATTATTAACTATTTCCTGCTAATCATCTCATTATTTTTGACATATTATTGACTCTTGTTTTACAACAGTTTTTTTAATTATGATTTTAAATAGAAAAAATAAATCTTTATGTTAACTATGCGCAAACGGTTAATTGCAAAATATTCATAGTTATTTTCTTTAAATATATAATAATGAATATCATAACCCCAAGTTTATTTTATTCCAATATCAAAAGGTATTCATTTTATTTCCGGTAAATGACATTATAATTGTTTGTATTTTTGTACAATTAATTTACCCGTTTTGCCATTTTTTTACTTAAATACAGGATTTTTTAAATTCTTTTTACAATAAAGGGGGGTGATAGTACACATCAAGACAAATAATATTAAATAGGCGACCAAGCCTCCCAAACGTTTGCCAAAGAAGATAGCCGCCTTTAAAGTTTAGGGACCAAAATTTCAAATAAACAAAAAACGGAAAAATAGGTCCATTGATTTACGGTTTTCACTAAAATTATTCTTTATGTCGGTATTTTCTTGAAATTAAATTATAAAGATAAATTTCAAAAAATGCCGATAGAGAGCGCTTTAGACTTTGGAGTAACGAATAACTATTTTTTGCCGGTATTTGTTGCATCTCATTAAATGTTTTCATACGTTTAGACTCAAACTTAAATTTTGAGCTCAAAATCTGAATAGTTGGGAGTGGTTAAGTAGACAAACTGAACTGTGTTCAGAGGATTCAAATTTCAAATGATTATAAAGAACTGAAAAATAGGTCGATTCGTTTGCAGTTTCCGCTAAAACTAATTTTTAAATCACCATTTTATTGAAAATAAACTTTAAAGATAAATTTCACAAAATGACGATAGAAGGCGCCTTAGACTTTGGAGTAACGTACAACTATTTTTAACCCTTATTTTTTTATTCTCATTAAATGCTTTTAAATGCATAGACTTAAATTTTGGGCTCAAATTCTGAATCGTTGGGATAAGAATATTTCTGAAACAAAATTCATTTCTAGGGTATAAACTGCATTTATAAGCAAATATGCAAAACTATTACAATCTTTGTACAATTATTTCATCCGTTTTGCCGTTTGTTTGACTTTATCATTACATCCACTCATTAGACACGTTTATAATATTACTAGCAGCCTTCGCCCTCTACGCTGGACAGTTTTTTTTAAAGAAAATTTGAATCAAACGAAATTTTTCTTTTCATAGTAATTTTCAGTTTTATATCGTATTTTAGACTGTCAGTCATCTAAACGGAAAGGTCAATGTTAGTCACCAATGGATGACGCAGCGCACAACATGTTAACAGTTTTAATCGCATAAAAATTCATTCAGCGGAACCTTTAAAATAAATCCAACCTTTTGCAATTGGGTTCATCTGATTTAAAACATCTCCATAAGTATTCAATTAAATAACGCAGAATGCTATATTTCATTTTTTACAATTTCTGAAAAATTATCCAACAAACAATGTAAGTTCCATTAAAATCTATCTACACTGTAAAAAAAGAGGGTCGATCTACTAAAAAAACTTTAGTGATCCTCGTAATTACTAAAAAAATTTTAGTAATCTTAGTCGGTTACTAGAAAATCTGTAAGAATTACTAGAAAAAAGTTAGCAATGAATAGAGTTAATAGTTTTATATTTTTAATAACTATTACTAAAACTCACTTGGTGTGGCCTTGATAGCATAGTGGTTATAGTAACGGACTCCAGGCTGAAAGGTCCCGGGTTCGATGCTGACACAGCCAAATACGCCCCCGAATGTATGTAGTGTAAGTACTCGTTAATAAATGTTTATGAAAATCCTCTCGGAGCGGTTAGCAATGTTTGGTGCAGCCATCTATTGCAGTTTTGCCGAAAATCTTCCGCTTCAGAAGTCTGGATGCAGCTCGAAGGAGCCTCCTGCCCTTCGGGCGCACGTAATGGTTATTAAAAATAATTTTGGAGCTATTACTAAAATTTGCTTGGTGGCTCATACTAAAAATTTTTCAGTTAGTTATACAAAAAATTCTTTTGTTCAGTTTACAAAAGAAATGCTTGTTTCACTTGCAAAAAAAAAGTTTGTAATGGTTACTAAAAAATTCTGTGGAATAGAAATTTACTAAAGAATTTTTAGTAACCTCTTGAAATTTTTTTTACAGTGTAGTAGAGCTCAAATTATAAGCGGCCGGAATGAAATATCACTTTGCGTTTTATATACATTGAGATAATTAAATTTAGCTTAACCTGAATATAGAACTCTCTTTCAAAATTATACGTTCAATAGATTTTTTTGTACGATGATTAATACCAAATCCAGACATTCTTTTATGTATATAGATTGAAAATTTCAGCTTTTTTGAGCCGAAGACATCGCCTAATTACAAAAATGTGAAGCATCTCACGAACTGCTGGACTTAAAAGAATTTGCTTAATATCATTCGATGCAGCATAAAAAAATACACTAAAATATGATATCAGTTGAAAAATAACTACAAAATCTCATCTATATAGCTAAGGATTGAAAATTTCAGGTTTTTGTCTGAAGACATCGCCAAATTAGGAAAAGTAAAGTATCTCACGAACTTCTGGATTTAACAGAATTTGCATAGTACCATTCGATTCAGCAGGAAAAAATACACTAAAATATGTTATCAGTTGAAAAAAAACTACAAAATCCGATTTTTAAGGAATTTTTTAAAAGTTCGTTTTTTTTTTTTTTTTTTTTTTTTGCCTTCCTTAGGGGTGAAATTTTCGAAAATCCCTTCTTAGCGGCACTCGATGTTATAAGAAGTATTTTTACCTGCAATTTTCAAGATTTTGGGTTCCGTAGATTTTTTTGTGCTCTGATTAATACGAAATCCAGACTTTCTTTTATATATATAGATAAGGATTGAAAATTTCAGGTTTTTGTGCCGCAGAAATCGCCAAATTGGGAAAATGTCAAGTACCTGTCGAACTACTGGATTTAAAAGAATTTGCTTAGTACCATTCGATTCAGAACGGAAAAATACACTAAAATATGTTATCAGTTGAAAAATAACTACAAAAGCCGATTTTTTAAGGATTTTTTAAAAAGTTCGTTCTTTTTTTTACCCCCCCCCCCCCTTAGGGGTGAAATTTTCAAAAATCCCTTCTTAGCTGCACTCGATGTTATAAGAAGTATTTTTACACCAGTTTTCAAGATTTTTAGTTCGGTAGATTTTTTTTGTGCTGTGATTAATACGAAGTACATACTTTCTTTTATATATACAAGGTAGAACCCGTCAAATTTTGACGGAAGACAATGTTTAAGAAGGAACTGTTTCGTTAATTTATAATAAACCTACTGTAACACGCGCTTTCCAAAGGAATAAAAGAAAAAAAATAGACTCACGCGTCACGTGACCTGAGTTTTCCTAAATTAAAAAAAAAAATGTAGTTGTAATATTTCTCGTTTAAAAGAAATCTGGTAACACTAGTTCTATTAAAAAATGTTCTTTTCTTAGTGATATTCGAATGTTAGTTGTAAACTGTAGTTCATATCTTGTGAAGGTGGCGTGCGCCAGAATTATGTAAAAAATTTTATTTGTATGTTATTTGTGTTAGTCTACTATATGTGAGTGACGTCTTTTCGAGTAATAAAAAGTTTATAAAGAATAATGCAAGCCCCGAGATATTTATTAAGATAAGTTATCACTTCTTTCTTTCTTTCTTCTCTTCTACATTTGTAAGGCGAATTTTTACACTACAAAATTAATTATATTAAAAAAATGCACCTTATATTAGTATGTCTAAATCTTAAACAAATCATATTTGACTTAAAGTTAACAAAATACTGTTTCTATTAAACTCAGTTGTAGAAATTTTTAAAATTAAAATTTAATCGTACATGCAACCAATAAAAAATAATAAAGTTCTATTGCTGTGATAAAGTTATAAATTAAGGCTTTTATTCTAGTACTAGAAGACAGCCCGTCAAAATGACGTGGTTGCATTTTTAAAAGGTTGATAAAAAATTATAACTGTGGTCAATCAGACACTTTAGGCTTAAACAATTTTTAAAAATACAGCGATTAAACAAGGGGAAAAAATCTATAAAAAAGAAAGAAAATTTTAACAGAAATTTGCATTTAAAACTATAACAAAACTGTCTGGTGGATGGGGGAATTGTAATGAACAAATCGTAAATACATAAATTTTAAAAGAATAAAGTAAGACAAGAAATCCATTATAAAAGATTATATTGTGAAACTACAGGCAAAAAATATATAAAAATACTGACAGAAAATAATAAAAATATCTAAAATGTATAAAAAAAATTTCCTATTTTGGACCATTTTTTAACTAATACTTAAAAGAAAACGCTCTATAAGATCGGAAACAAATGTCAACAATAAAGAGTAAACAATAAACGTGTTCGGGAAACACACGCGCCGTGCTCGAGAGCTCAGGAGTTTTTGCTTCCGAGTACTAAATCCGCTGTAAGATCCACTCCATGTGCCTGAGCGCGCGCGCTCAGCGCGCATAGCTCTCGAACGCACCCAATCATTCCTGAGACGTGATGTTACAATGGAGTCACTCTAAAGATTCATTCACGGAATTTGTCATTCTTGAATGGCAACAATATTAATTTGCTTAATTTTTTTTTTTTTCGTAATTGCTAGTTGTTTTATTTAGCACTTAAACATTATAATTAAATAGTTTTTGTAGGTTTTAAAGAAAATGAGTAATGAATAAATCTTTTACATGTATATTTTCATAAGTTGAACAATTAGAATATTTGTGAACGGCTCGGAATAGTTAAGCCTAACGTGGACGCAGTTGCAATAAGTTTCTTTTTTTCGTGGATGGGTTGACCCTGGAATCGTCATACACGGAGGGGTTTTATATATATAATTCCAAAATGAAAAAAAAAAAAGCATAATTTATTCAACTTTGACTCAATCGTGGAAATTTTTTCACCGGGAAATCTAAACCACCATTTTCACAATATCAAACTTTACAAATGCACATTTGTAAATTTCTGTATTGACCTTTTCAAAAAAATTCTGTTTGAATTTGATCATTTTGATTCAAAACATGAAATCTCGATGCTATTAGCTGAAGCAGATATTAAACTGTTGATATTCTTTTAAGTTTAAATCAAATTTTGTAAATAAAATCAAAATTCACCGGGTACTTCTTTAAATTTCTTTTTTTCCTTTTTTAATAAGAAAATGGCAACGTAAAGATACAGTAATAAGTAATCAATTTTTCCCTTTTTTCCATTGATTTTAATAAAAATGAAGTACAGCTGTTGCCACGATTAGAAAAGCGCTGTTAAAAACTACAAAAAAAAAAATTAATATTTAAAAAATGAATTAAGATACAATTTTCAAATAAATTGCATTTAAAAGTACATTTCCCCCCTATACGATATAGAAATTGAAAATGTGCCATGTTTATAAGTTTAAAAATTTGCAGTAGTCAAAATTGCAATATTGAAATTTCATTTAAAATTTGAAAGTGTTGTCATTCGCAAAATGACGTATGCGTTACGCACAGATACGTTTGGCATTTATAATATAGATAAAAAAACGGGCGTCGCCCGCTACGCTGGTCTGCTTTTCTGGACAAATCTTTGATTTTTTACGATAAGTTTTGTTATAAAACGACATAACGCTGCGCAATTAACAAAACATTTTTGAAAATTTATCTAACTAACAATATAAGTCTCACCAAAATCCGTCTATTAATAGATTTTATATAGATAATTTTATATGGATAATTTTTCATACTCCGGTTTACGTTATTACAGAAATTACTCCAAAAAAAAAAAAAAAAAAAAAAACTGACTAACTCTATAACTAAACATTGTAGACCAATATACAATACATTAAAACCACCCCTGAAAAAATATCTAACTGACAATAAAAGTTTCATGAAAATATGTCTTGTAGATCTTTTTAAAATGAATAATATTCCATAAATCAGTTTTCCTGAAGGTAGAACTTTGTCCCATAACTCGATATATAAGTAACATAAAACGATATGAAACAATCTAAATGCTTCCAAAAAATATTGCATTATATGTTTTAAGCAGAACTCAGGTTATTACCTAACGGAACGAAATACCAATTTGCATTTTATGTATAATGTATAGATGTATAATAAATATATAGATGTAACATCATAATATTATTGATCATTAAAATTTATAAAATAGCCTGTTATTTTTCGCTGATGATCTCTGCTGATGATCTGCTGAATAAATGCCGTAATTGCGTCAAAACGATGTAAATTTAAAAAGCTTTCAATGTACGAATATTGCGATTTACGATTTGGTTACAAACACTATTTAATTTTGTACCGAAGCAATCTTGCTAAACTGAACTAACTGGATTTGTATTCCGATTACAGAATTTCCCCCATCTTAGTATTTAAATTATTTAAATAAAATATATTTTACTATCTCAGTGTTAGGTTCAAGGACACAGATGCCACCACATTGGCGCAATTTTTTCGTACGCCAATTCGCCCAAAAATTCGGGTTTCTAATACCAGTTACACGTATATTTTGAAAAAGGCAATAATAGTAATAAATACAAAAAGTTTAATTAATAACTATAGAGCAGAACAATTTATATAATTAAAAAAAAAAATAAAAGTAAATTAAGGATTTATTAATAACTCAACAACAGTATTCCGGTTATCAAGCAAAATAATGACACTTTGACGGCAATTAAGTATCCTGATGAAAATAAAACATTGTCGTCTGAAAAAAAATCGCGCCAATGTGGTGTGTATGTAATAAAATAAAAATAAAAAAAAATTTCGCGCCATTTTTTTTTGTTCTCTCTTAGCTTCAATTCTAAATTTGTGGAACATATTTCAATCTTAGTTTCGTAACTTGTAACAGCTAAAATTCTTTTTCTTACTTTAGTTATTAATAAATTATTACTTGCTTCTCAAAAAGGCGGGAAGTATTTCGTAAGCTTTTTACTTTCTGGCATATTCCTGCGATTTTAATTTTATTTTTTATTTTTAACATCGCGTGACAGGTGTTACTACGCGTTGCTAAACGGCTTTGTCTTCCGAGGAAAAAATATAGTTCTTGCCAATAGACCGCCTATTACGGCCAATTAGAATTGATCATTTTGTCCGTTAGAGGCTCGAGTCCATCCTGATTGGATTTTAAAAATGATTGACGCGAAGTAGGAGGGCGCTAGTTTTGTCGTGAAAATGATTTTTTCATTTGGCTTTTCAGGAGAACAGAATGCACCTTTTCTTTAAACTACCAAGACGCGTGCGATTGACTTTCAAAAATTATTAGGATGCTGTTTCTTTTTTCTCCCCAAAATTCTAATATCGTGGAATGCAGCTTAATCCCGAAGTTGGTGAAGTGGAAGTTATTCGATGAGAGTGCCAAGGTGATTGCGTGAAAGAACTTAACTTATTTATGAGTTCTAATAAAATTAATTTAAAGACTGCTTGATTGAACTTTCTTATGGGGAAATAGCCCAATAAACTCATCCACTGCTGGTCAAATTGCCGGAGCGACTGCTCAGCTCGTCCCACTGTTGATTCTTGGTAGTAGTAATCTGTTCTGCCTCATAGATGGTGTGCCACTGGAACTTGTACATTGTTATGGAACATCGCCTTCGTCGAATTATTACATGTATATGCCATCTGTGCCGTTTCAAGCTAAATACCAGTTGTTTTATTGTGTATTATCCGTGCCGCTGCTATAAATGACATTACTCATGCTGCAATTTAAAGATACTGTATGTTGACGTTGCATCACTCCAAAATCATGAATAAATAGCAAGTTACAATATTAAAAGCAGATTACGATGTTTGCCAATAAAAATTATTTCATGTTTGAGTTGAAATAAATAGCGATTAATGCATATTTTGTTACAATGTTGGTATAACGGAAAAGTATAAAAGTATATAATATATATATATATATACAGGGTGATTCTAATTTTTTTTTACAATAAAAGAGGGGTGATAGTACACATCAAGACAAACAATATTAAATAGGAGCCAAAATATTTTCCAAGGGATATAGCCGCCATTAAAATTTAGGGACCAAAATTTCAAATAAACATAAAAAACGGAAAAATCGGTCGATTGATTTGCGGTTTTCACTAAAATTATTATTTATGCCGGCATTTTCTTGAAATTAAATTATAAAGATAATTTTCAAAAAAATACCGATAGAGGGCGCTTTAGACTTTGGAGTAACGAACAACTATTTTTTGCCGGTATTTTTTGTATCTCATTAAATGTTTTCGTAAGCATAAAGTCAAACTTAAATTTTGAGCTCAAAATCTGAAAGCTGGGAGTAGTTAAATAGCACAAATTGAACTGTGATCAGAGGGTTCAAATTTCAAATGATTTTAAAAAATGGAAAAATTGGTTCATTGATTTGTTGTTTTCACTAAAACTATTCTTTATGTTGGTATTTTCTTAAAAATAAATTATAAAGATAAATTTCAAAAAATTTCGATAGAGGGCGCTTTAGACTTTGGAGTAACGAACAGCTATTTTTTGCCGTTATTTTTTGCATCACATTAAATGTTTTACGAAGCTTAGACTTAAACTTAAATTTTGAACTCAAAATCTGAATAGTAGGGAGTGGTTAAGTAGCACAAACTGAACTGTGTTTAAGGAGGAGGGGGAGGTTCAAATTTAAAATAATTATAGAAAATGGAAAAATTGGTCTATTCGGTTACAGTTTAAAATAAAACTATTTTTTAAGTCAGTATCTTCTTGAAAATAAATTTTAGAGATACATTTCAAAAAATTCCGTCAGAGGGTGCCTTAAACTTCAGAGTAACCAACAATTCATTTTAACATTATTTTTTGGTTCTAATTAAATGCTTGCAAAACCTTTTTAAATGTTTTCGGAAGCTTATATTTAAACTTAAATTTTGAGCTCAAATTCTGAATCGTTTTGAGGGGTTAAGAAGTGCAAACTGAAGTGTGTTCAGGAGTTGAAATTTAACCCTCCTTCCTCCTCGAACACAATTCAACTTTTCGCTACTTAAACACTCCCAACGATTCAGAATTTGAGCCCAAAATTTAAGTCTATGCATTTGAAAGCATTTAATGAGATTAAAAAAAAAAATAGCAGTTAAAAATAGTTGTACGCTACTCCAAAGTCTAAGGCGCCCTCTATCGGCATTTTGTGAAATTTATCTTTAAAATTTATTTTCAAGAAATTGCTGATTTAAAAATTAGTTTTAACGAAAACCGCAAATGGATCGACCAATTTTCTCGTTTTTTACAATCATTTGAAATTTGAACCCTCTGAATACAGCTAAGTTTGTATACTTAACCACTCCCAGCCATTCAGATTTTGAGCTCAAAATTTAAGTTCAAGTCTAAACTTACGAAAGCATTTAATAAGATGCAAAAAATAACGCCAAAAAAGAGTTGTTCGTTACTCCAAAGTCTAAAGCGCCATGTATCGGCATTTTTTGAAATTTATCTTTATAATTTAATTTCAAGAAAATACCGACATAAAGAATAATTTTAGTGAAAACCGCAAATCAATCGACAGATTTTTCCGTTTTTTATGTTTATTTGAAATTTTGGTCCCTAAACTTTATTGGCGGTTATGTCCTTTGGAAAACGTTTTGGCCCTTGGTCTCCTATTTAATATTGTTTGTCTTGATGTGTACTATAACCACTCTTTCATTGTAAAAAAAATTAGAATCACCCTGTATATATAAGGTACCCTGGGGTAATAACGCCACGTTAAGGTTCTAGAAATTTTCACGACTCAGTTTTAGATTGTATTTTTCAAACAAATATGTGATTTGATACAGCAACTCATTGACTATGTATATAAAAAAAAAATAATTTAACAGATATGTATTCATAAAATGTAATGACGTGATTGCTTGACCAATGCTATTTGGCGTTGTTACCCACCTACATGGGTAATAACGCCATGCAAACAAAACTATGAAATAAGATGGAATAATGGCATGTAGATAGCCCAATTCCAAAAATACAAATTCTACAAACTTAGAAATTGACAAATTGCATTCTAAGCTATTGAAAATGTTCATTTTTTTGTGAAAGTGTAAGAAAAATAAAGGTGTGGTGTGTGTGTGGGAGGAGGCAAAAGAATATCAGACCGTGAGCTCCTTTTTGCTTAAAAAGGACCGTTTAAATAGAATTATTAGAAACATTGCACGGTTTTAACTGTGTTTATTTGAATCAGTATTTAGGATGTAGTTCGGCCACTGTTGGGAATCAACAGGGGTATTAATGCCAAGGATTGGTGTTATTACCCCGGTATAGTTAATGAGCAGTACATTTTAAACTACAAATTATCTCGAGAAGATATCCGAAATCTTCTACAACTTTTTGAAAGTACATGAAATGCACTACAAATTTACGTAAAAAAGAAAGTATTTCCGGATAAAAAAATAGTCTTCACATCACAAAACGTATCTCGCAAATTTTATCGCAAATCAAGTGTAAATTTTAGTTGCTTGTAGAAGTAATAAGACCTACAAATGGAACAAATGAACTTTAAGCTGTATTTTGCGATTTATATGAGTTAAAACCTTTCTGCGCAGAGCACATGAGTGTCATTTACCGGATTAGTTCATAATTATGCATAATATTAGCACTTGGCGTTATTACCCCGCCTAGCGTTATTACACCAGCTAATAAATCTAGCTAACCTCACCAGCTAACATCAGTTAATAAAAATTATAATACGGAAAAAATGTTGTAAATTATTCATGGATGTAAATTTTGCCAGGAGTGGGGTTCGAACACACGCTCTCTTTCCAGCACCAGAGCTTAAATCTGGCTCCTTAAGCCGCTGGGTCATCCTGACTGCGCTCCAATCGGCGAACTTATTCAAAGTCCATGTTATTTTTTATTTGCAAAAAACCACCAATTTTATTAACATTTGCCTAATTATTAAAAAAGTACTGAACCAATTTTAATGAAATGGAAGTGGTACCAATTCGAGAGTAGCCTCTTTTATTTAACACAAAAAACGAATTAATCGGTTGGATAGTTTCAGAGTAATCGGTGAACATACATAGAAAAAAATACATACGCGTCGAATTGATTACTTCCTCTTCCTTTTCTGAAGCTGGTTAATAATAAAAATTGTAATACGGGAAAAAAAATTGTAAATTTTACATGGATGTAAATTATGTCGAAAGTGGGGTTCGAACCCACGCTCTCTTTCGAGAAACCGAGCTTCAAACTGACGCCTTAGACCGCTCGGCCATGCTGTCTACACTCCATTCAACGAACGTATTCAACACTTTTAATTAGCGAAAAATCACTAATTTTATTAATTTTTGCCTAATTACTAAAAAAGTACTGAACCAATTTCGATGAAACGGAAGTGGTACCAATTCGAGAGCATCGTCTTTCATTTAAAATAAAAATAACAGAAATCGGTTGAATAGTTTTGGAGTAATCAGTGAACATACATAAAAAAATATACATACGCGTTGAATTGATAACTTCCTCTCCTTTTTGAAAGTCGGTTAAAAATATACATACGCGTCGAATTGATAAATTCCTCTTCCTTTTCTGAAGCCGGTTAATAATAAATATTGTAATACCGAAAAAAAATATTGTACATTTTATTTGGATGTAAATTATATCAGGAGTGGGGTTCGAACCCACACTCTCTTTCGAAAAACAGAATTTCAATCGGGAGCCTTAGACCGCTCGGCCATGTTGTCGACACTCCATTCAGCGAACGTATTCAATACTTTTAATTAGCAAAAAATCACTAATTTTATTAGTTTTTGCCTAATTACTAAAAAAGTACTGAACCAATTTCGATGAAACGGAAGTGGTACCAATTCGAGAGCATCGTCTTTCATTTAAAACAAAAATAACAGAAATTGGTTGAATAGTTTCGGAGTAACCGGTTAACATACATAAAAAAAAATACATACGCGTCGAATTGATAACCTCCTCTTCTTTTTGGAAATCGGTTATAAATAAATGAAATTTCCGTCATAATTTTATTACTAATCTACATATAACAATGTAATATGTACGAAAAGCACTCCTTGAAATAAAACCTATTTAATTTAATTTCATTCAAATCCCTTGCGTAGAATTTGAGGAATAAGCGGAAAACCTGAAATTTCCGTTTTTATTTTATATATACAAGGTGAATTCGTCGAATTTGGACGAAAGTAAATGTTTAAGAGGAATTGTTTCATTGATTTTTAATAAACCTTCCAAATTAGCTACAGTAAAAAAATGCATCTTGCAATGGTCAGTCCAAATCTCAAACAAATATTATATAAAGCTAAAATTAAGGAAAAAAATACTATCTCTATAAAACTCAGTTATCCAAATTATTAAAATTAAACTTTAATCGCATATGTAAAAATATAATAATCAAGCAAAATATAATAAAGATCAGTTATTAAGATGAAGTTATCAATTGAAGCTCTTATGTTTGGTATAAATGAGTATGAAAAAAAAAATATTTCAAATTGACGCGATCTTAGAATTTCACGTGAAATCTAAACCTGTCATAATTTTCATCTTCTCAAAATTTACTCGCGCATATTTCAAATTTTATCAATTTTAAGAGAAAATGGCGTATTTCTGTTGCTACAATTACAAAATTCACACAAAACTGTAAAAAAAATTAATATGTCAAGAATAAATTGAGATACAACTTTTTAACAAATTGCATTTAAAAGTACATATTTTTTTCTATACGATGATGTAAAAATTAAATTTTTGCGATGGTTAGAAGTAGAAAATTTTCAGTACCGAAAATTGCAAAACCGAATTGCATGTGAAAGTGTTGCCATTCTGAAAATGACGTATGCGTTACGCACAGATATGTTTGGCCTTTATAATATAGATAAGTAGATAAGAATTAAAAATTTTAGGTTTTTGCGCCACAGACATCGCCAAATCAGGAAAATGGGAAGTATCTCACGAACTATTGGATTTAAAAGGATTTGCTTGCCACCATTCAATTCAGCATGAAAAAATACACTAAAATATGTTATTAGTTGAAAAATATCTATAAATTCCGATTTTTAAGGATTACTTTTAAAAATTCGTTCTTTTTTTTACCTCCCATAGGGGTGGAATATTCGAAAATCCCTTCTTTGCGGCATTCGATGTTATAAGAAGTATTTTTACCCTAATTTTCAAAATTTTGGTTCGGTAGATTTTTCTTGTGTTGTGATTAATACGAAATCCAGACTTTCTTTTATATATATACATTAGGATGAGTTAGCCTTGCTAGGAAACTAATAAAATAAAAAGAAAAAATGAAATTTGTACATTTATAATTAAATAAAAAAAATCTGAAACACAAAATTTTATGTTATTGGAACTCATTTACAAAAAACCACCGAAATTGAGAAAAATAATTTAAAAAAATCTGACAAATGTATAGACAAAATTTCAAAATGATGGGAATAATTTAAGACCCGCATTGGAAAATTTCAGTATCCATAATTTATCATTTAAATTCATTAATCAAAAGAACCCTTTTAGTTCAACAAATGAAAAATTGAAAATTGTCAGAGTTGCCACAGGAAAGCATTATGGCGCAAACTAAATTGTTCTGTATTTTCCGAATGGATGAAGCCCAAACATAAGAATAAACTATACAGCTGAATCCGAGTAACTCAGGAACGTACTTAATTTAAGGAAATCGGATGCTTTTGCGGCAGGTATCGCGGAATAGACCGACAAACAGACAGTTGGACAGAAACTAAAAATAATCATGTATTCAAAATAAGCCTTCACTGACGTTTGGGCAATAATAATATAATATTTATAATATTCTAACATATATTCTAATGTGACATGGACAAAATGAGTAGTATTCCATTCTTTGGAATTATTCTTGTTTAGTTAATATTAACCAAATTCATGGCACATAATGAAAATTATAGTGTTTTTAGATAAGGCACGTGATGCAGTGAACATTTCCTGAACCTAGATTCTCAAAAAGAAGCATGCAAAAATTATATGCCCCTTGAAGAATTACTGTGAATTAATCATCTGAGAAATCAACAGAAATTATTACCAACGAAAATATTGTTTGTAACGAAGTTTTATACTAAGTTTGTAACGAAGTTTTATTCCGTTAATCCAGATCTCCGGATAATTCGGATCGGTTTGGTCAATTTTTCTTTCAAGTTTGAGAAGCGGTTTGGCTAATTTCCATAATATCAACTTGTTTCATCGTCGTATTCTGAATTCTAAAAACTTTTTTCTGAAATCTTTTCGGAAGAATATCTTAAGCTTTCTTATTTAAACTCTTACACCAAACGAACTACTTATGCTCAAGCGGATGCGTAACCGTACGGTTCGCGAAAGATATAAAAACTGGCACTGCAAAATATTACAAACTTTTAAGCTATTGCATAGCTTTTATCGCGGGCTTTGAGCGCGGCGACCGAATCTAGAAATTCCGTAACGAGAAAAAAAAAACCTAACACTTCGGCTAACGTATTTTCAGTTCGGCAGACTTCGGCTTGATATCCTTCGGTAGTCTTCGGCAGATATTGACGCGGTATTTTTCAGATAATTAGAGGCTATCAAGTCTCAAACTTATGTTTCTTATTTCAGTTACCATAAACCTATAGTTTCAATGATAAAAATTCCTGATTAACCTACCTATATTGTAAGATAATAAAAATATTTTAAACGATATTAACTTTTCATTTATTCAATAAAAGAAAAAAATTTGTTTTCTTATCAGTCATCACGCTCAAAAAGTGTAACTTGAATTAATGTCAAAGAAAAAGAAAAAACTTGAATTCATATCAAACACAAAAAAAAAAAAAAAAAATTGCATAAATAAAAAATATATAAATAATTATAATTTTTCCCCCCAAATTTGTAGAATGTGTATAGAAAAGAACCGTCGTAAGATAAAACAAGGGTGGATAATGTAGCTTTTGGTGATTGGAGACCCGTCCCATGGTGAGGATCGAAAAATTTAAAATGCTTATAATTCGCGATCTAATTTTCATAGCGCGGCCAATTTTTTTTGGTAATTTATTATGAGACAGTGTTAATTTTTGGTGACAGGAGACCCCTCCCCCTCTCGGTGAGGGTCGAAAAATTTAAAATACTTATAACTCGCGATCTAATTTTCGTAACGGGGCCAAATTTTGTTTGGTAATTTATTATGAGCCAGTGTTAATTTTTGGTGTCCTGAGACCCCCCCCCTCCCACGGTCAGGGTCAAGAAATTAAAAATGCTTATGACTCGCGATCTAATTTTCGTAGCGCGGCGAAATTTTGTTTGGTAATTTATTATGAGACAGTATTAATTTTTGGTGACAGGAGACCTCCCCCCCACGGTGAGGGTCGGAAAATTTAAAATGCTTATAACTCGCGATCTAATTTTCGTAGCGCTGTCAAATTTTGTTTGGTAATTTATTAAGCTATTCCATAGCTTTTATCGCGGTCTTTGAGCGCAGCGACGAAATCTAGAAATTCCGTAACGAGAAAAAAAACCTAACACTCTTGCTAACTTCGTTTCAGTTCGGCAGACTTCGGCACAGTATCCTTCGGTACACTTCGGCAGACATTGACGCGGTATTTTTCAGATATTTAGAGGCTATCAAGTCTGAAACTTATGTTTCTTATTTCAGTTACCACAAACCTATTGTTTCAATGATAAAAATTCTTGATTAACCTACATGTATTGTAAGATAATGAAAATGTTTTAAACGATATTAACTTCCCATTTATTCAATAAAAGAAAAAAATTGGTTTCTTACCGGTCATCACGCTCAAAAAGTGTAACTTGAATTAATATCAAAGAAAAAGACAAAACTTGAATTAATATCAAAGACAAAAAAAAACTGCATAAATAAAAAATATATATATATAATTATAATTGCATAAGTCGATAAAAAATGCTATGCAATTTCTTTACCACGACAGTCCCCGAGTGCCACACGTATTTTTTTAATTACAAAGTAAACATTTTTACTGTCTGTAAATAATCAATAAGTTAAGTTAAAGGTGATTTTCTGTAAGTATGTTTTATTTTATTTCATTTTTTTCTAATTCTCAGGAAAATCCGGATTTTCTATAATCCGGATTGGGTCTGGTCCCAATTAATCCGAATCATCGGGGTTTTACTGTAATATTTTCTACTTTCGGTATTACCTATATTTTATTTTCCCAATGTTTACCAGATCTAAAAATTGATTTTCACTTTCACCCCTTTTACTTACCCATCATACGTAGTCTTGCAATCGTTTGGAAAATCGAAAAAAAATTTTTTTACGGATTTACTCGTTTTAGATAGTGGAGATTCCGAAAAACATATTTTTAGAAAAATTTTTTCGCCGTCCGTCTGTCTGTCTGTCTGTCTGTCCGTCTGTCTGTAAACGCTCTATCTCCCGAAAAAATTGAGATAGAGACTTGAAATTTTGTATGTAGTTAGTATGCAAGAATGGGACGAAGCCTATTTAATATCAGCAACCACGATTATCCGGAACTATTTTTTTCGGACCTTCGAAAAATTCGTTCTGATGAAAGGTACATAAAAATGATCGAATTTTTTTGTTTTAAGGAATGGACGTAAAAGGCAATAAAATAACACACATTTTGCATATAGAATAAAGTCGATCGGATCATTAGTTCCCGAAATATTCGTAATCCTGTTTTCCACATTCTTCGATTTTTCATGACCCTGTATTTCATTCAAATTTCATTTCAGAGGTATATTTTAATTGGAAATGAGACGCTTAATCCGACGCAGTTAATTGTTAGTTAATAGAATTATTATTTTTGGAGTTATAAGGATGTTTCTTTTACGCAGTTCGGTACTACTTGAGTAGTTTGGCGTTTTATATAATTTGTCGAAATTGGTACATCAGCAGTTCTTTAATATAGCATTACTATGTATATTAACAATATTTAAATTTTGTTTATGAATTGCAATGCATTGTATAAATAGTTTTCACATGTTTTATTTTCCCATACATATCCATGATGGGTAAGTATTACGGTGGCCCCCAACGACTAGTTTACTTACCCATCATACGTAGTATACGGTAAATCTTGCAATCGTTTTGAAAATCGAAAATTTTTTTTGACGGATTTACACGCTTTCGACACTGGAGATTTCGAAAAACATATTTTTAGAAAAAAAAATTTTTGCCGTCCGTCTGTCTGTCTGTAAACGCTCTATCTCCCGAACGAATTGAGATAGAGGCTTGAAATTTTGCATGTACTTAGTATGTAAGAATGGGACGAAGCCTATTTAATATCAGCAACCTCGAATATCCGGAACTATTTTTTTTGGACTCTCGAAAAATTCGTTCTGATGAAAGGTACATAAAAAGTTTCGAAATTTTTTATTTTAAGGAGTGATCGTACAAGGCAATAAAATAACACAAATTTTGCATAAAGAACGAAGTTGATCGAATTATTAGTTGCCGAGATATCTGTAATCCTGTTTTCCACATTCTTCGATTTTTCATGACCCTGTATTTCATTCAAATTTCAAATCAAATATATATTTTAATTGGAAATGAGACGCTTAATCCGACGCAATAAACTGTTAGTTAATAAGATTATTATTTTTGAAGTTATAAGAATGTATTTTTTTCGCAATTCACTACTACTTGAGTTGTTGGGCATGTTGTATATATAATTTATCGAAAGAGATTCATCAGCAACTCAGTAATACAGCATTACTATGCACAATAAAAATATAAATACACGTTTAAATTTTGTTTTGGAATTGCAATCCAATTTATAAATAGTTTTCAAATCTATTATTTTCATGTATTATATATGCATATATATGATGGGTAAGTATTACGGTGGCCCCCGACGACTAGTTTACAACCTTGTTTTATTATTATTATAAAAGAACATTAAAATTGTTTTTTCAAGTCTGTCAATTGAAAATTATGAAACTCTGACATTTGAAAATTAAGATGTTGATATTTGTATTTCATATTCTCTATCGATAAACTGTGTTTACAGCTGAATGTACTAAGGATTAAAGTAATTTTAACACATTTTTAAATATGTTTAGGTCATATTTTAAGTAATTTACACATCGTGTAATTTTAAATTTATCTTTTGAAAGATGAATTTAGCATTTTACTTATTATTTAACTAAGTTAAGCATCTTTGCAAAATTTTGATTGTTTTAAAGTGTCTCATTAACATCTTTAGTGCCGTCGTCGTGCTGTATCTGAAAATTCACTTGTGTCCGACATTTTGTAAGCCAAATTAGAAGTATTAAAAGTAATAATAATCACGATGTTTACATAAAAAATATGCGATCGGAGATTAGAATGCAATGTAATGAATAAATATTTTGCATGACAATAAATTAAATAAATTTAAACAGCACTCTATGAAACACTGCGCGCGCCAAAAGTGAACTGTCAAAAGGAGTGCTAACGCGACGCTGGCATTTTTCACAAGTAGCGAAGGCAGCACGATGGCGCTCCTTGGCACTGAAAGGTTCAATTTAGAGATATAATATTTTAAAACTTTTTCAGTACTAATTCAGTACGATAATTTGTACACAAGAAGGGGAGCAATCTCATTTTCAGCTCTTTCCAACAGCAGTTTTAAAATGTTTCTGCATTCGGTATACTTTTATGTCTGTCCACGCTCTACATCTCGTAAATATCCTCGAAATTTCATGCAACTGGTAAACCTTATGTAGGGTCCCCTACACACTCAGAAATGGATACTCAGATTTCACGAAATTTTCTTCATTTTTCACGAAACCGTTTCCTACGAAGTGCTCGCCCCACCAGTGACCGAAAGGTTCTACTCAAAGAAAAAAAAATTTTAGACGACAGATACTGTGTTTGGTTATATAACGTTGTCGGATTTTTAAGAACATGTTTGCAAACATGAGTAAAATGTCTTTCTAAACTTTATAACTGTATTTAACAGACATTGAAGCAACAAATGAAGGTATTTTTGGGATTTAAATAGGATGAATTTAAATATTATATCGATTTGTTTAGATAGAAAAACACTGATATTTTTAATTTGATATTACAGAAACAAATTCAACAATCAAAATTTCATGAACTAGTAAATAAATGTGTTAGGACGTACATCATGATATATTTGAATTTTTGCATTTTCGAATACTGTATATATATACAGAGTGTCCACTCTACACAGTGGCCAATGGCTAATTAATTAACCGTTCGTCATAGACATATAGTTCCCACTTACAAAAAAGTTTTAAATGGGGTAACGAAATATTGTAAAAAAGATTTCGATCAATAAAAATGTTTCTTAAAATATTACGATTTTTAAATTTTTATATGGTCCCAGAGTGCTATAAGTTATATTTAGTAAAATTTTCCTATTACACTGACAAGTAACACAATGAAAGTCCCCTTCACATGACCGAAAATATAAAACTTTAAAAATGCATGACTTGTACCACTTTTCTGCACGTGAACATAAATGTGTCCAGTCTGCTTTGAGGGGCAATATGTAAAGTGCTTAAAGTTATCGAAGAACGTATTTAGTAAGTATCTATGCTTTGAAAAAAAAAATAGTATGCGTTTTACGATTGGTTTAACTTTTAAATTGTATTATAACGAATGTTTTATTTTGTAAGGATTTGAAACTGTTTCTTTTAACGATTCCTTTAAAAAAATATGTTACTTTTGAAAGTTTTTATTTTCCTTCAATGATCGTATGTAGGTTTTTGCAGTTCAGAATTTGTAAAAAAATTTAACTCACTTTCAGATACCTGATCAAGATTAATTTTACATGTTGAACTAAATCTGATGTTAGTATAATATTGTTATGATTTGCGGTGGTTACCAAGCAGTTATATTCAATTTACAGGATAACACAAAGGATTTTCGACAAATTACCATGAAAAAATTTAAGAAAAAAAAATCAGATTAGATAACACAAGATTATGATGGTTGTATGTTTTTTTTAAACTATTATTGTAATGTGCGCTACCCGCTTAAAAAATATATTATCTCGCTTCACGTGACCGTGAGTTCTGCTAGTAGTTAATTCTATTCGAAGTAAAAAGTTGGTTTTGAGTTGGTGAGTCACTCTTGTTGTTTTTGTTGCATGCAACTAGAATAGGCAGAAAGCGCTATTTTGTAAATATTTTATGTTTGTGTACTGTTATAGGTGTTATGTGCCATCTATGAAGAAATAAAAATATTTAAAGAAGATCATCGCCCCGAGAAATTTATATTTTCTTTATGTGAAACAATTTGGTGGTTTCATTTATATGTGTCTACAGATTTAATTCTACAAGGTTTATTTATTCTGCAACATATTTTAACAAGTAAGCAAAGTTTTTTTTTTTAAGAATAGTAGATTTTCGTAACATTCTTCATACTGTTAGTTTTAATTTATTCCAGTCGTTTAAAAGTATTGAGTAATTCCACTTCTTTTCTTACTTATTCATTATTCTTTAGTTTATATTGATAACATGCAAGTATGTTTAATTTTTATTTTGTTTTAAGCAAGATGTTTTATCAATTCGAATTTAAAAAAAAGTTTTAGAAAGTTACCTAAGCATTCATTTACGTTGATATTTTTTTCTTTTCTTTTTAAAAGAGAGAAATAAACTGTAAGTTAGAAGTTGTTAAAATGTATTTATAACTTTATCCTAATTCTCAAAAAGATATGTGTTTATTTATTTATTATTTTTTCTTTGTTGTTGTTATTGGTTTCGCAAGATAACAGAATTGATTAGAATTTTGATTTGAGTGCTTTGTTGTTATTTAATACCAAACATAAGTATTTAATTTAGAGATCCTGATTTATTGAGAAAGAAATTTTAATATGTTTTTCACAACAGGTTGAGTACGTTTTTGATTTTTTTTTTTTATGGAATAAAACTTTTTAAAAAAAAAGTTATAATGTATAAAATCTGTATTAAGTAGGCTTGGTAATACGATAGTAATATTGATTGATTATTCAGTTATGTTTTTGACATTATTTAGAAACATTGTTTATAAGTGTTGCCTACTATTCAGTACTAATTTTATATCAGTTTAAATATTGTTCAAATTAAGTGTCACGTTATGACAAACAAGTTTATACCAGCTAGAATTTAAGTTTGTTTTCTTTTATAGAATTTTTAAAGTAAAAAGTATAAATGAAGTTTAATTGCTTTTAAAGTTTATTTTACTAAAGTTAAAGATGACTGTTTTATTGTATTAATGTCATGTTTATATGAGTTGTAAAGCAAAGCTCACGTCAGGAGAATAGCTTATTTAAACGAATCTGTAGCATTTGTGGGGTACTTACCTTGTTGTTTTGCTGAAGTTAAAAATGTCGGAACTTAATAAAGCTCTTAAAGAGACTTTGTTTCATGTTGCGGTAGAAATGAATTTAGATATGCAACCATCTTTAGCCATCGTTACATTGCGTGATTAGATTAAATCCTCTGCCTCATACGAAGTTTATTTCGTAAATTCGTTAGTCAGAAACCAAATTTCGACTCGCAAAGAAGGACAGCGTAGGCAAGATTTAGAGGAAAAACAAAAAGCAGCTGAGTTAGAAAAATGTAAATTAAAAATAGAATGAAAGCGTCGTTTGGAAGATTTGGATTTAAAAAGCTTGAGATGAGTTTTTAGCTTGAGAATTTTAAGTTACAGGCTTAGAGCTAAAGTGTTTCCAGTGGAGCGGTATGTGGTACTGCGGCAGGGATAATGTGTCACCCAGAATATAAAATAGATATTCAGAAACTATTGCCTACATTCAGGCCAGAAACAGATGACGTAACATTGTTTTCGGTGCTTCTGGAACGGCAGTTAAAGCTTTCGAAGGTACCGGAAACCTGTGGGTTTATTAGTTATTAAGTGTTGTACCATCTTCTATTTCTACTCTTATTGCTCGTGAAAAAGAAGAAACGCTTCAGCTTTTTCATATGTTAAATATTTACTTCTAAAAAAGTTTAAAATTAGTGCCAAAACGTTTAGGAAGCTGTTCTTTACTCATCGCGAGGTCAAACAAATTACTTGGTGAGATTATTATTTTGAATTACGTGTTTATTTTGAAAATTGGCTTAAAAAATTAAATGTAACGTCTTTTGAAGCTCTTCACGATCTTATCATAATGAATCAAATGAAAAGGCGCGTGCCTGTTAAATGTTAACAACATATGTTATATGATTGGGAGAATTTATATTCGCTAGTCTATTTTGTCGGAAAATTAGATAAGTATAATACAATAAGATCTATGTTCCCTAAAAAAGATCCAGTTGTGCCCCAAGAGAAAAAATAGTTTTCTAGTCAAAAAAATAGATGGAAGCAGTGTAAGGCTGCAAAAGAAGCTATGTTCTCCTATGTTTGCTAATCGACGCTTAGAATCCGATATATTTTGCTAGGGTAGTGGTAAAGTGGGATTTATAAAGAAGAAATGCCCAAATTGTTCCCCATCGATTAAAAAAGAAACAATGCAAGCTCATAATCTTCAGCTATATAGCCTAAATATATTAGCAGTTTTAGCTCCAAATGTGCCCATTACGATCGGCAATAACATGTTAATCTGTGCAGATATGGGAGCGAATCGTTCTATTGCAGGAGAACGTATGTATAAATTATTTTTAAAAACTGATGTTGCATTAAATCCTCATACTCAAGATGTAACCTTAACTGAAGGAATTACAATGGCTAGAGAAAGTTTATTTGTTACTGTGCCCGCTTGATTGAAGGCCGAGTTTACAAAACAGAGTTTATTATATTACAAAATACCAAAGGTAACAGAACTTTTCTAGGTTTGGATTTGTTGCACAATGCTAATATTGTATTAGATACATCCAGCAAAACATGGTATTTCAGTAATAAATCTCATAAAAAGTTTTATTTTGTAGATGAGCACGAAGAAGAAAATAGCACGTCTGCTTGTACGGTCGAAGTTAATCCGTTTGTCATACGTGAAGTTGAAGGCACAAATTTAAATTCCGATGAAAGGGAAACACTTAATGATCTCCTGAAAAAGTCTGATGAGTGTTTTCAACAATGGGAGAAACAACCCCGTTTGTTGAGCATCGTATCAATACAGATGATAATGCTCCTGTAACTGTACTATTTTATCGGATGATTCTTGCTACGAAACAAATTCTTAAGAAGGAATTAGATAATCTTCTAGCTCAGGGAATCATAGAGGAATGTGAATCATCATATGCTTCGCCTGCGGTCCTCGTACCGAAACCTGATGGCAGTATAAGGTTATGCATAGATTATAGAAAATTAAAGGCAATTACAATAGCGTCTAAATATCCATTACTCTAAATATCCATCCCGTCCTCGAATGGACGATATTTTACATGAAACCAAGCATACCCCTTACATGTCAACTATGGATCTTCGTTCTGGGTATCACTTCGTTCATCAAGTTCAAGTCTCCCACCAGATCAAAATAAAACTGCATTTATCGATCCTCATGGAACTTATCGTTTTATAAAAATGACTTTTGGACTACTTTTAGAAATTTTTTGGAAATGATTTTGGAAATGACTTTTTAACAATTCATGCAACTTTTTAAGCTCTACATTAGTTTTCCCAAAATTTCCTGCGTTATTACTGAAAATTTTTCGAGGTTTGCCGCGTCTTGCAAAAAACCTCGTTAATGTAGCAATAAAAGAATCAGATGTTAAATCACTAACTATTTCCAAATGCACTGCCTTCGTTACCATATAAATAAAAATACAAACATTTTTTATGAAAAATATCTTTACGTTGACCTTTATATTTAATCAAAAATGGACCACAGAAATCTGTTCCTGTGCAATTAAAAACAAAGTCATTCTTTCTATAGCAACCTTGCCCATAATTTGCTCTAACAATTTAGGTCTGACCCTTAAACATGTAATACATTTATGTACTATTTTTCTGCATATAGCCCTACCGTTTAGAGGCCAAAATTCTCTTCGAATACAATAAAGTAAATTTTGTGGTCCTATATGTAGATATTTTTTGTGATAAAACTCAATAACTAATTCTGTCAATTTGTGTTTAGAGGGCAGTACAATTGGACGTTTTGTGCATAATTTACTATGTATTTTGGAGACGACCCCAAACTCTGATTATTATTTTTATCCAAGAAAGGATTTAATGAAAGTAATCTACTATTTTTTGGCAATTCCCTACCCTTAGATAACAATGTGAATTCAGAACTGAATTCTTTTTCTTGCACATATTTTATGAAATGTTGCTCAGCTTTCTTCAATTCAGCAGATCTACATGAACAGCTTTCTTTTGGCTTCTTGAGATTCTGAATGAACCTGAAAACATAGCTAAAGATTCTTATTAATTTAGGATAATCATTACTCAAATGCAAAAAATAGTCAATAAAAGATGGAAAGTCTGATATTAAAAGTCTCTGAAAAAATCTTTGAATTTGTATTTTTAAGTTTACTTATGTATAGATCCTTATCATTTTGCTCAAGTTCGACAGTATTTGAAGAAATATCAGTTTGTTGTGTTAGGAATAGTGGACCCTTCCACCATAAGCTACTCTTGAGTAGTTTGTCTGGATCTATACCTCGTGATACAAGATCAGCAGGATCAGAAGTCACATGTCCCAAATGGCTGATATCAGAAATATTCCGAACCGTAGACACACGTGATGCCACAAAGGTCTTTAAGTCACACGGCTGTTTTTGAATCCAACATAATGCGATAGTACTCTCAAAATATTTGTAGACAGCTTCTTTAGGAACTTTTAAGGTTTTGGCAGCCTTATTCATCAATTTGGCTAATAAAACTGCACCATAGAGCTCCAGTCGAGGAATAGTGATTGCTTTGATCAGTGTAACTCGACTTTTACTGCAAAGTAACTGAGAAGTTTGCTCAGCTGAAGAATTTGAAGACAGAACATACAATGCCACACCGTTGGCTTTCTCCGATGCATCTGAAAATCCACAAATTTTAATTTTGGACTTAGTAGACCCATGGGGTCGGAAATGCAAAAAATATTTAACAGCACACTTCTTTTTGTTAACTTGGTTTGCTCACTGAACGATGCACTAAAAGTAAACGTATCATCATTCGCCTTGCAACAAAGTCCTAGTGCCTTAGTTTCACTCATTTTTTCAAGAGTGTAATTCTCATTTTTGAAGGCTGGCTCCATTAATTTTGGATAGTTACTAAACCATTTATGTAAGTTTATGCCGCACGTATTTAACAGTTGAATAAGTTCAATTTCTAATCTCTTAGCCGATTTTAAGTCAGCTACTCCAGTCAGAACATCGTCCATGTAAAAGGTCAGACTGCACCACAGTTGAAACATACGGAAATTGAGATTCATCATCTATATCAAACTGTTTACGGCAGCGCATGGCTAAATAAGGGGCATTAGTTGTGCCATAAGTGATTTTACATAGTCTGTAATACTTCATCTCACCATTTACAGCATTTTTTCGAACTATGCGCTGTAAATCAAGTTGATTCTTGTCGATAACTATCATGCGATACATCATTTTGACATCTGCCGTAAATGCATAGCGTGTATACGAAATCTTAGTATTATGCTAAACAAGTCATCTTGATTGACACTTCCATTCAGCTGTGTGGAATTTAGGGATTCTCTTGATGAAGTTGCATGTGAACCATTAAAGACAACTCTCAATTTTGTAGAACTTTTATCTGGGTGATAAATAGCATGGTGAGACAGATAATTTGCATGGATTGACTCATTTGTTTTCTCTACTTCCTCCACATGGCCTGACTCTCTATACTCTGACATAAACGCGCAAATTTGCCTGTTATGTATCTCTGATGCGTGTTTATAAAGTGGGAGTCACATGCTAATTCTTCTGTTTTTCTTGATGGTGTACTTTCTTTTACTCTTTCAATTTCGCAAAATTTTTACATTTCGAAATTTAAATCTGTTTCAGTAATTAACCCACAATATATTTGTTCCTGATCGTTACAATCGTAAACACTCCCACTGAATATGCAACCAAACACCGTATTCTGCAGTATTAATTTAGAATTTGGTAACTTCATACGACCCACCTTTATCAATTCTAAAAATACTTCAGCTCCTAGCAAAGAACTATTTTCCCTGGCCAAATAAATTCAGGATCGGCAAGAATAATAGACTCTGGAGTTCCTAGCTCTAAAATATTAATATATTTTGAGGGCATAATTTGCAAAATTTTTGGCATGATAATGAAATCTAACTTCCGACTATAATCTCCCGAATTATTACTGATAAAGGCAGTAGTTTTATTTTTTACCGCAACAGATGATCCACTTAAACACGATACCAAAACATTACTTTTTTCTTTTCGAATTCCTAATCTTTCAACTAACTGTAATGTTAAAAAATTGCTCACTGAGCCATTGTCCAATAAAGCACGCACCGGAAGTTTATTTCCGAATTTATCTCTCATATAAAGCATAACAGTGGGAAGAAGAACTGTTTTAATGTTACTCAAACATTCGCAGTACCAGTGAAATTCCGAATTTGTTTATTTATCTCAAAGGGTATGGCGTCAGTATTTAATGTTTGTTTATTTTCATTTGTTGCCAATGCATTTGGCGCTCCTTATCACTATAATTTTTTGTGTATCCCATTGCACTGGAATTTCTCTCACGCCTACTAAAACAAAGAAGTATATTGTGGCGTTTATTTCATTTTGAACACGAAAATGTTAAGTTACATTTTTGACGCAGTGGAATTCTGAAAGATAATTGAAGCACAAATTATGTTTTTTAACGAAACCTATTCTTACCTGTACATTAAATTTTTGAAATTTGGGACATTTAAAAACAGTGTGATTTTTCTGGTTACATGCAACACATTTGCACAAATTTTTCTCATTTAAACTATTTTTTAAAAGCTATACTTTGTATGGCCTTTCGTTATGAAAATTTCGTTTTGTATTTGCTTGTTTGGACGCACTTAATGTATGCGCGTGGTATCTCAAGAATTCTAGTAATTCAGTTAAACTCGATAAATTATCCCGCTTAAGATGTCTTTCCCACCACATTTTTGTATTTACATCTAATTTTTGAGCCAAGATATAAGCAAACATAGTAGTACAAAACCCCTCAACTTTTTGTTCTAAAATCCCTAACAACATAATGCATACGTTTGTAATATCTATTAGATTTAATAAAGCTGCTGTGGACTGAATGACGGGAATATTAAAAAAAATTTAAATGCGCTTAAACTTGTTTGAAAACCGTTCTTCCAAAAGCGACCATGCAACTTCATAATTAGAATCCAAGATTGAAATAGACTGAATTATACGAAAAGCATCTCCTCTCAATGAAGACTTCAAATATTGCAATTTCAATGCCCCTGACAAATTTGAATTTTCATGTAGCCTTAAATACATCCTTAAAAGAAAGCTACTCTTGCAAATTTACCGTAATGCAGGAAGAGTTAATTTCGGCAATTTTATGTTAGTCTCAGCCTTTGAGACGTTTTCTAAATTAACAGATTGCAGTTTCATTTTTGATAGCATTTTGTTAAGTTCAAATTCCATTGTTTCTAATATTTCATTAATTTCTTCGTTTTCCTTAATAAAATCTACAATTAATCTACAATCTTTACTTATTTTATAAATAGAATTAAATAACCCAGAAAAGTTTTGCTCTAATTTATTCCGTTTTTTCTTTATGAGAATTAATTCATTTCATTCCAGCTCAGAATTTAATAATTTTTCTTTTAGTTTTGTCAAATTTGTTTTGTATATTTTCTTTTTCGCTTTTAACTCTCTCATTCTCATTTTTAACGAATAAAAATTAAATTAGTGCACTTACCCTTCTTTACTCTTTAAAATATTATTCTTACATCAAAGAAATAACAAAACAGCACAAAAAATGCATCAGTTATCCTTCACTCATTGACGTAGAACAACAACTCGCTGATTTCTCTCCGCAGAAGACGGACAATATGGATTATCCATTGTTCAATATTGCTATAATATTTTTTAGTCAACTCAAAATTAAATTCACATCTCTCGTTTTAAACACAGTTTATTTTTACGCAAAAACGCATCTCATTCTTTTTCGAACACAGATAAATATTAAAAAAACTCAATTATAAACCATATTTGTTGCGACACATATATTCTTATAAAAAACATTCGAATCACAACTCAAAAACAAAATGAATATTTTTTCACACAGCTTAGGTAAAAGCTGTAGAAATAAACATATAATGTATTTCAGTCACAATTTATCATTTGCACAGAAAACTTATTTTACATTTTGATATAATTTGGTAGATTTTGGTTGCTAGGCAACACCGCTAGTATAAAATTAAATAGCATTTTAACAAACAGTCTGAGCCTCAGGAAAATTTCGTGGGTATGTAGAAGGACAAGAAGTGATTATAGCAACAGATCACCAACCTTTAAAATGGCTTTTGAGTTTTAAGTCACCAGCGGGAAGATTAGCCCGTTGGGCACTACAATTACAATCGTTTTTATTGAAAATAGAATAAAAACTGAAAAATCTAATGTTGTTTATGACATGCTATCGCGCCCTGTATGTAATCATCAATCAACTTTCTGTGAGACATGCAACTTTGTCAGCATAGACATGCCAACAGAAAGCTCAAAGATATCAGGGAAACCCAGTTACAAGATGATAATCTTAAAAATATATATATAGATTATTTAGAAGACGAGCAGAAAAGTGATTTTGCCAACTGGACTAAAAGAGGATTCCTGATGAATCAAGGTGTACTTTATCGTTATGCTCCTGAATCAGATGCCGAGGAAGCGCAATTTGTCATTCCAGTAGAAGAAAGAGAAAATATTTTGAAACTTCATTATGACGATCTCTCGGTTTAACATTATAGTGTTGTAGGAACTTATCAGAGAATTGCTAAGAGATATTATTGGACAGGCATGCTAGCCTTCATTTCTGAATATGTAAAGAAGTGCCCAGAGTGTGCTCGTTATAAAGCAACAAATCAGAAACCGGCTTGTTTATTACGAACACCTGCATATGCTAAGCGGTTTCAGACCCACAGCATTGATCTCTTTGGATTATTGTCACCTAGTAAACTAGTCGTTGGGGGCCACCGTAATACTTACCCATTATAGATATGTATATGAAAATAAAACATGTGAAAGTATTTATACAATGCATTGCAATTCATAAACAAAATTTAAATACTGTTAATATACATAGTAATGCTATGTTAAAGAACTGCTGATGTACCAATTTCGACAAATTATATAAAACGCCAAACTACTCAAGTAGTACCGAACTGCGTAAAAGAAACATCCTTATAACTCCAAAAATAATCATTCTATTAACTAGCAATTAACTGCATCGGATTAAGCGTCTCATTTCCAATTAAAATATACTTCTGAATTGAAATTTGAATGAAATACAGGGTCATGAAAAATCGAAGAATCTGGAAAACAAGATTACAAATATCTCGGCAACTAATAATCCGATCGACTTCGTTCTATATGCAAAATGTGTGTTATTTTATTGCCTTTTACGTCCATTCCTTAGAATAAAAAAATTCGAAAATTTTTATATGCCTTTCATCAGAACGACTTTTTCGAGAGTCCGAAAAAAATAGTTCCGGATAATCGAGGTTGCTGATATTAAATAGGGTTCGTCCCATTCTTACATACTAACAACATACAAAATTTCAAGTCTCTATCTCAATTTGTTCGGGAGATAGAGCGTTTACAGACAGACAGACAGACAGACAGACAGACAGACGGCAAAATTTTTTTTCTAAAAATATGTTTTTCGGAATCTCTACTATCTAAAACGTGTAAATCCGTCAAAAAAAATTTTTCGATTTTCAAAACGATTGCAAGACTTACCCTATACTACGTATGATGGGTAAGTAAAAAGGACACTAGAAAAGTGTCATCTAGAAAAGCACCATGTTTCCTCTCAGAGACGTAAATCGGAAACAGAGGGGGAGGATGTAATGTGCGCTACCCGCTCTAAAAATTCAGATTAGATAACACAAGATTATGATGGTTGTATGTTTTTTAAAACTGTTATTGTAATGTGCACTACCCGCTTAAAAAATATACTATCCCGCGTCTTATGACCGTGAGTTCTGCTAGTAGTTAATTCTATTCGAAGTAAAAAGGTGGTTTTGAGTTAGTAAGTCACTCCTCTTATTTTGGTTGCATGCAACTAGAATATGCAAAAAGCGCTATTTTGTAAATATTTTATGTTTGTGTACTGTTCTACGAGTTATGCGCCGTCTATGAAGAAATAAAAATATTTAAAGAAGATCATCGTCCCGAGAAATTTATATTATTGATATGTGAAACATCTGTGAAGTAATCTGAGCTAGCCTGACATTGTGTATTTTTATCACCGAATCCGAAAATTACCTTAATTTTTAACCATCCTGTCAGGATTTTTTGGAATAAATAATTAATCAAAGTTATGGGTATTAGAAATAAAGGAGATTGTTCTGTTTTTATGTGCGTTCGTAATTATGTAAATGCGTAGCACCTATAGTTGTCGTTTTGTCCGTCTGTCTGTCTGTCCATCTGTCTGTCTGTCCGTCTATCTGTCCACATATAACAACGCAAAAACTACCCAACCGAATCTTTTGAAATTTAAAATATATAATTATTACATAATTTTGTCGAGTCATTTCAAATTTTATGAGAGTCGGATGGATAGATCAATTACAGGGATGATCAAAAGTATTCCGTTACATTACGGTCAATGGGGGAAAATGTTGCAAATGCATTTTAATCGTTTGAAATTTAAATTATATATTTATTACATAATTTTGCCAAGACATTTCAATTTTTTTGAAAATCGGATGCATAGATCAAATACAGGAACATCAAAAGTACTCCGTTACATTACAGTCAATGGAAAAAAAAAGTTTCAAATGCATTTTAATAATATTACACTCATTCGAACATAATAATATTGATATGCATCATAAAGTACATATTATAATATAGATTTTGCATAATCTGTTGTGCAAAGAACTTTTGTTATTGATTTACAAGGCCACACAAAAGTATTCAATTACATAATGAATATAGAGATAACATTGTTTGTTGCGCATTTTAATTGTAATTAACTATTTACAATTTTATGAGATTGATATTTTTAAAACTTCATTATCGTATGAACGGACCTCATTTGCTACGCTTCACGTACAATTTCCAACTTGTTTAATTTATATTAACTGATTTTTAACTATTTTGTGGTACTAAGTCTGAACATAACATTCTTTTTAACCACTGCGTTATATATATATATATATTGCAGAACGTAAATGTCCAACTTAAAGTGTAGCAAAAATAAGATACTATAAAATAGATGTAAAACTTTTTTCATTTTTTAAAAATTATTCTTTTTATTTAATAATTTTTTTTTTTTGTCTTATACAAGGTTTTTTATAGCTATACAACTGAGTGTTCCGATAAGGTAAAGGAGGAGGTTCAATTATAAATTTGGACTTTTAAGCTTTCAAATTTACACTTTACGAAAAAACATTGCGTGATGGTTAAAAATGAAGGTAATTATCGGATTTAGCGGTAAAAAATACATAAAAATCAATTATAAAACCCTAAAAACATAACAATCACATCTATTTTATAGGGTGAAATTTTCGATTTTTTTTAACTTTAAAATTTACGATTTTCAAAAACCCTTTACGTAAATTTTAAAAATAAAGTTCAGTTTCGAACTCAGCGGCACAGAATACATAAAGAATCTATGATTAAAAGCTAAAAAAAAGATCTAATTCATATTTTATAGTCTAGTGTAATCTAATAAAATTTTTAAATATGTTTTTTGTAAAGAATCAAAGCTATTAATTTTCATCGATTTATTTATTAAAAATTCTTTTTAGGTGCGTTCGTAATTATGTAAATACGTAGCACCTATTGTTGTCACTCAGTCCGTCCGTCCGTCTGTCTGTCTGTCCGTCTGTCTGTCCGTCTGTCCGCATATAACAACGCAAAAACTACCCAACCGAATCGTTTGAAATTTAAAATACAAAATTATAACATAATTTTGTCGGGTCATTTTAAATTTTATGAAAATCGGATGGATAGATCAATTACAGGGACATTCAAAAGGATTCCGTTACATTACGGTCAATAGGGAAAAAAGTTTTAAATGCATTTTAATCGTTTGAAATTTAAAACATATAATTATTGCGTAATTTTGTCGAGTCATTTCAAATTTTATGAAAATTGGATGCATAGATCAATTACAGGGACAATCAAAAGGATTCCGTTACATTACGGTCAATGGGGAAAAGGTTTCAAATGCATTTTAATGATTTCACACTCATTCGAACATAATAGAATTGGCATGAATCTATGAAATATATACTAAAATATGCATTCTGTACAATCTGTGATGCAAAGAATTTTTATTATTTAATTACAGGGCCACACAAAAGTATCCCACTATATAATGCTATACGGGGAAACATGATTTGGTACGTGTTTTTATTACATTCAACTATTTCACATTTTATGAATAAGATATACGTTGCTGAGGTGTAATAAAAAATACTTCCTGCATATTTACAGAAACGTAAAGATTTCGACTACTATACTATATCCGGAGTACGCTCTACTATATCAGCAAGATCTGAATATTTTTAAAACTTCACGTGCAATTTCCAACTTGTTTTTCCTTATCAATGTATTACTAATTCTATATTTTGTATTAATATTTTAGAATGAATAAATATTTCAAATTTATAGTTAAATTTTAATTTTAATTACAACCATTTTTTAATACTTCTGACGAAATTTGATTTCAACTAAATTTGGGAATTGCCAAAAATATTCACCAACAAAAAATTAATATTCTCCAACTTGAAATAGCTGTTAATTGGTCAATTTGAATGAGAGAGTAACTGGAATTGTGCTGTTTTATTTGTACGTGTAACAGAGAAGTTTTACTAAATAAAGCTTATAGGACTGGAGAATCATATAAAATTTTAATTTTTGTTTAAAGAAATCATGTTATACACCCAAATTCACTTTAAAATATTTTTTTTACCTCATTTAAAATATTTTCGCTGTTGAAACTATATGTCTATGATTAACACTTAACCCTTTACCTATCGCATTATGAATTCTTGAAAATTTTACATTCTAAGGCATTTTACGCAAATTGTTTAAACTAAATTAAAAGATTTACCTAATCATTTAATAAATATTTAAAGGATTTTAGAAGGATTGGAGGATTTAGAAGGATTCATTAAATTTGAATTTACAGGGATTTTATGCAATTTTTAAAACCCCACTCAAATCTTTTATTTTTAATTATTTTCTTGGCATTTTGTAGAATTATAAAATGTACAAATATGATGTTCTTACAATATAAATGTAGAAATATTTACGCATTGAAAAATACCCATCCCCCTCCCTCAGTGCCAAGAAAGCTGAAAAGATGCAAAGGCAAAACAAATCATAAATATTTTTGTTTTGTGTAACCAATCATACTTTTGGAACAAGATAAAAAAATGTATCTGTAACCCATTCGAAACAGTATTACAATTAACTGACGTAATAAAAATTTTTTATAATAAATTATTTGTATGGTACTTATTTATTATTTATGTAATAACAAAACTGTTTTTTACAGAGGATGTTAATAACTTTCACTAGTGACATGGTGACCTTTTACATCTTTCATTAAAAGAAGAAAACTGACATTGTTTTAAAAATCTTGCAATAGAACAAAGATGGTTCGTTCAAGGTAAGTTTATATTTTAAAATGTTGTATACTTTTGCATTATGGAATATCACTACTTTTCTAGCTATCGAGGCCAGCTTTGCAAGACTGTGATATTAACCTTATAAGAAAAATATTTCTAAATTCAATTTTAAAGAAAATATTTCAAAACGCGCGTGATATTATTACCTTCGTCAGCATACACCCAGTTTTTTCTCCTCACCTTTTTTTCTTTACATCGAGTCATTTAAAATAAAAAAAGAAAGAATGTTTACAATTCCAGGAATTTTTGAGTTATTTTAATCTATAATAATAAAGAGACAAGTTTATGAGTGTGTCAGCGCTGTTCTGAAGAGATCTCTGCTCGTGAAGTTACAAAATTTGGAGAGAAAGTACCTCTGTATATGAAGTTTTGCACATCGAAGCCCGATTTTCGAATTTTTGATTAGATTTTTTAAAAGTTCTTTTAGTCAATTCTTAGCGTTCTTTTTGTCTTTCGAGGCGATTTTTCCACATTTGTAAAAGGAATACAGTTTCATTCTTCTAGCCCGATATAGTAAATTTAGTTTTTTTAATAAACTTTATTCGGAGTTCGTGCAACAATTTTTGAATTTTTAACGAATTTTTTAATGCAAAATTTTAGTATTTTCTCGAATTTTGCGGCTATTTTTTGACATTGATATTAGGAAAACTGTTTCAAACTTTTAGCCTAATTTATTAAATTTTGTCTGCTACGATTTTTGAAATTCCTCGAAATTTAATGTGGTTTACAGTGCGATTTTCGAAGTAATTTTTAACGATTTTTAGTTTTTGTGCTTTTAGAAGCGATATTTTTTTTGGTCAATATTATAGGGATTTTTATACATCATGAACCCAGGCAACGCCGGTCGGGTTAGCTAGTATAATAATGAAGAAACGTTTGTTTGTTGGTCGAACATCATTTCTGGAACTTCCAAATTCATTTCGAAAGTATTGTTGACAATGGCTGCTTCTGATGTAACACGGGCAAAATTTTATGTAGGTTCTGCTCCCTACAACGGATGAGGGATGACCAACCCAGAAACACAGCTTTCGCTTTAGAGTATAAGTGCAATCCCGGGGGTGGGGGGAAACTCAAACGCATTGCTTATTTAGGCATACATTTACAAAACAATCTAACGTTAATTGCCGTTGTTTGCAGCATGATATTCCTGTTAATTACTTTTAAAGCCATTTTATTACAAAATTAATTCTTTCACATTTAAAAATATTCAATTAAATATTGAAATTGATTTACATATAAGGTATTTGTACCCTATATGGACAGGGTTCTCAATATGGACACCCCTAATATCTTTAAAGGTAATAATTTCGATCGAGAGATGGCTAAACATTTTCGCGAAGAAAAGCAGTTGAAAAGATAATTAAGTCTGGAAAGAGTAAAAAAGCGCACTGTTCGTTATTTAGGAGGAAATTTGTTATTTCGAGATCTGCTGATTGCTTGTAAGCTTAATTTCTTATTAGATATGGTAAAATTACATTAAATTTGAAAAGTGGAGTATTTTAGAAAGCTAATAAAACATATCTTCGATTGCTATTGCATATTTTGCTTAAAATAATTTTCCTTATTCATTTGGTACAAGATTTAATAAAACTACTCCCGGTTCCCAATATGGACAGCTTATGTCCCCATCGATTACAATTGTAAGAAAGAAAAAAATTCAACGTTGCCAAGCAATAACTTGAAAAGTCATCAAAGTGGTAAAATCTTTGTTCAACAAAATGCTATTCGAACAATCCCCCAAAAAAACCTTCCTCCAAAAAACCCTTGCAGAAAAATAAAAAGAAGCCCCCCCCCAGAAGGATATTTGTTGGCGAAATCATAGCTACCAATGGTATGACTTCCTCAACAAAGGAGAGCTGGTACTGCTTCTTTTGCAGTATTGATGCTTTTTCAAACATGCGGCCATGCATCACATGTGGTAGATATGTTCATGAGGATTACGTGGGACTTACTGCCCATGGTGAAAAAGTTTCTGTTTGTCCACGCTGTGAGCACTGAGTAATAACAGATGTAAATTCGCAGACAGATGCAATAAAGTTAAGCAAAACCAACAATATTACTTCATAATATTTACTAGTAACTAAGGGGCTTTGCATGGGTCTTCGAAGGATAAAAACCGAGAATGGCTTCCCCCTTTGCTAAAATGCATGTTCTGAATCTATTTACTGTCCCCCTCCTCCTCGGAATACTTTAAGATACATTTTTTTTCATTCTCTCTCCTCTAAAATCCCTTGGAAAAGTGGCTCTTCCATACACACTGTGTAGAAAGTCAAAAAGGAAACACCTGTTCATAATAAGGACATGTAATTCCTTATATGGACACTTGTAAACATTTTTTTGTTTTTATCATTTAAATTAAACCAGAATAAGTACAAGGTAGCTAATTTTAATAATGATAGTTAATAGTCCAAGGATAGTGGTCACATATTTTTGGAGTCCTATGACTTGTACATGGGGGTGAAAAAAATACATTTTCCTTAGGGTGTCCATATTGTGTACAAGTACCTTAATACTTAAATGAGACTCAATGCAAGAACATTTTTTTATTACCATAATTTTGATGCTTTGGAACCTAAATCGCTGACATTAACGTGCACAATATATATTTACATTACATAAGGCAAAATGCTACATTATCAGCATTAAGCGATTGATCCAGTAATATTTTTCTTAACATCCATAATTTTCACATATTGCACCACTTATCAGTTATCAACTTAAATAATCTTTTATATTAATCTATAATTATTCGAAATTATAGTTTCGAAATTATAAGTTAACTATATTAGCTATTAAAACACTAGTTATTTGACTCTTGTTAAAAATACTCAGAAAGTATGTAAATGGAGGGAAATTAAGACCTTGATAAACATACATTCTATGTGCACAGAATAAGTGATAATTACGAAAATCACCTATTTTAATGCAGAAAAGATACACGACTGTTAGTTATACAATTAAAATATTATGAGAAAGCGTAAAGAAAATACTATAGTCGGACATTGTCATATCCGACTAGTTTTAGAGTAGATAGGTATCATTCTGTGTGTGCATTTGCATCTTAAAAATAGCCTCCATGTTATATTGGAAAATTTTGTCCTTAATAACTCAATACAAATTAGCTTTTAGAACATTTTTTAATGCTTTATGCTCACTTTTCCCCATTTTAAATTTTAAATTATTTTTTAAACATTCGTAGTGATCATTTGTATCTTAACGCCATATCAAATTCTGAGTTCTAATCTTTAAGATTTCCGTTGGAGTTTAGTTTAGGAAAACTTTAGAATACTTTTAGCTGACGTCACAATTTTTTAATTTAATTTTTTTTAGAATGCATTCATAGCTAGCATTGCTATCTTAAAATTAACCACCAGCGATGCCCAAATCTCAAAATTTTCCAATTTCTTCCATACTACAAATATCTGAATTTTTAATGTGTATTCTGCTTTTTAACAATCGCGAACAATGTCGCCCAAGGACTGACTGGTTTATTTGATTCATAGACCAGTTTTGCTTAAGCACATCATAGACTGCATGAAATCAAATGAATCCCTTTTTAGGTGCTTTCGTAATTATGTAAATACGTAGCACCTATTGTTGTTGCTCAGTCCGTAAGTCTGTCCCTCTGTCTGTCCGCATATAACAACGCAAAAACTACCCAACCGAATCGTTTGAAATTTAAAATCCATAATTATTACATAATTTTGTCGAGACATTTCAAATTTTAAGAAGATCGGATGCATAGATCAATTACAGGGACAATCAAAAGGATTCCGTTACATTACGGTCAATGGGGAAAAAAGTTTCAAATGCATTTTAATCATTCGAAATTTTAAATACATAATTATTACATAATTTTCTCGAGTTATTTCAAATGTTATCAAAATTGGATGCTAGTTCAATTACAGGGACAGTCAAAAGGATTCCGTTACATTACGGTCAATGGGGAAAAAAGTTTCAAATGCATTTTAATCGTTCGAAATTTTAAATACATAATTATTACATAATTTTCTCGAGTTATTTCAAATTTTATCAAAATCGGATGCATAGTTCAATTACAGGGACAATCAAAAGTATTCCGTTACATTACGGTTAATAGGGGAAGATGTTTCAAATGAATTTTAATTGTGTTACACTCATTCGAACGTAATACAATTGATATGCATCTATAAAGTAGATATTATAATATACATTTTGCATAACCTGTGGTGCAAAGAATATTTGTTACTAATTTACAAGGCCACGCAAAAGTATTCCATTGCATAATGGTATAGGGAGAACATTGTTTGGTGCGCATTTTAATTGTAATTAACTTTTTACAATTTTATGAGATTGATATATGAGAGTGACATTATTAAAACTTCGTTATCGTATGAACGCACATCATTTGCTACGCTTCACGTGCAATTTCCAATTTGTTTAAAAGATGTTTCGGATTGAATGCAATTATCTTTAACATTGTTCTTGCGTCAATCAATTATTTCAAAAACTACTAAAAACTATGTTGATACTCAACTACATGCCATTTAAGTATCAAGATAGATTATACCTTGGGGATACCTGGTTAAATTTTTGCACCATAAATTGTTAATAATTTGCCTTCTCTTAATCCGATCATCATTTTTGGAACCCTTTTTCCATTTAGTTATTTTAACGTTTCTACATTCCAGTTAAAAGTCTCGGGTTTCCAAAAATCACAAAGGGCCCAATCCGGGGAACCCTTGAACTTTCGTGCAGCATGAATTTTTCATCTTCTAATTTTCTCGTATACTGCATGAAAAGTTTTAAAGTTGAGTTTTGGATCCTTTTCAGCAGACCAACACCTTTAAATTTTTACATTGACACTAGTGCCCTGTTCGTAGCATTTCCCTCTATTTATTGTGCTATTTCTTTAAAATTTCATTCGAATGATTAATTCATACGTAAGTTTAATTTTGAATAATTGAAGATCTGAAATGCTACGAACTAAAATCATTTAACGTGTTTTCTTGTTTTGGCCCAACTGTTAACTATCAGCAGTCCCTTTTGGTTTTTTGTCACGGTTACTTTAGAAATGATCCGATTCACTAGCTTATTTCTTCTAACAGATTTTTACGTCTTCCAGCTATTGTATGAACGTAAGGAACATTTCTCAGACTTCCGCTACCACCAATTTTGAAAATTAATCTCTTCTTCTGGCCTTTTTTGCAGCTTTTTAAAGAACGATCCGATTATATTACAATTTTCTGTAGCATAGTTTAAGCGTCCTCTGAATACTTCAAAACTGCCAATTATGTACCAAATAAGATCCTGTCCCCAAGGACTTAGTCCTTTTTCTTACCACAGCTACCATGTGTTTCCAACATTAATCTTCTTTTTGGTCAATAACTTTCGTTTACTCACTCTTGCTGTAAATTGGAAATCATGTTCCTTTATATGTAAACTAGCAGAATTCGTCCACTACGCTGGTCAGAACTACGCTGGTATCTCACGAACTACTGGATTAAAAAGAATTTGCTTAGAACCATTCCATTCAGCATGAAAAAATACACTAAAATATGTTATCATTTGAAAAATAACTACAAAAGCTGATTTTTAAAGAATTTTTTAAAAGTTCGTTCTTTTTTTTTCTCCCCTTAGGTGTGGAATTTTCGAAAATCCCTTCTTAGCGGCACTCGACGTTATAAGAAGTATTTTTACCCCAATTTTCAAGATTTTTGGTTCAGTAGATTTTTTTATGCTGTGATTAATACGAAATACAGACTTTCTTTTATATATATAGATTAAATTAAAAGTTTTCATTCATTTATTAAATATCGAGTAGATGATAAAATTAATTTGTGAAAATTACAGGAGTGAGCACCTTAAACCACTTGAGTCAACTGGGTTCAAAGGGCATCATTTGAATGGGATTCGGATCAATCAACAATTCGGATCCCTTGTGTTATTTTATCTTCGATATCAGCAACTAACATTTTGGATCATTATTGGGGCAGTCTTTTATACGCTTGATTGTTACTTACAGTGCATGTTGCTTTAGTTGTGGAGACCCAGATCGCAAGTTCCCTCGGAAAGACGAACGCTGCGGATAAGGTCCCTGAAACTAAGTTCATTTATAAGATTTTCAAAAGGTATAAAATCATATAAAGTTGAGTGTTTTTTAAGGTTATTATAACGGGCCCCGAGCAACGCCGGTCTTTTATTAATAAAGTATACGATTTTCGTTTGAACTCAGAGTTCAACTGTAACCTAAGCGCTCTGTAAAATTTAAAAAGAATAGTTAAATGCATTAAATCTGAATTGTATTCGATTCTTTCCATTTACCAGTAAAATGCCTCGTCGGAGTGAACTGTCTGAAATCGGAGTAAGAAGAACAACAAAGGTCTGAACGTGAAATAAGTAAAATTATTAATCGCTCCAAATCTGCTCTTCATAGTGTTTTAAGTAAAAAAGAATAATGTGAAACACATAAGTGATCTGACCATAATAAGAAGTTATCATATCGTAAAAATAGGCGAATTAATAGAAAACAATAGGCGAATTATCAAACTAGCAACGAAAAAATGTCAGTCGACTAGTAAAATAGCACAACTGGTAACTAAAGAGATACCACATGCAACCGTTTGGCGAAGCTTGAAATCTATGCTGGTGTTGTTTATCGCAAATTAAACTTTAAACCTTTCTACTAAAATGTCCCAAAGAAGCTCGTTTTAAGTGTTTTCAGACAAAAAAAAATCTTGATTGTCTTGACAGCATAAATTACTACTGACATGATTTAGGACGAAAATTTAACACGTTCTTTAGTAAACAAATGAGAGGCGGTTCCATTATGGTGTTGGTCACATTTTTATATGTAGGAAAATGCAACCTCTAAAGAGTTGAAAGGAAAATGAACCCGGATAATTACCAACGGATGCTATTTCGAAGTCTGATGCCCTTCATATCACTTTTAAGAGTTGCAAAATGGAAATTTCAACAAGATAATGCTCCCAGTCATTCATCGAAATCAACAGAAGAGTTGTTTAAAAGGGAAAAGATTGATGTTTTACCTTGGCCAAGTCGAAGCCATGACCTAAACTCCATAGAAAACTTGTGGGGTTATTTGTCTCGCTAGGTGTATAAAAATAGCAAACAATATCATTCAACATATGACTTATTAATAGCCATTAAGGAGAAATGGAACTATATTCCCGAATCGTTCATTAAAAAAGTATTTAATTCTTTTCCGAATTGTGTGTTTAAAGTTATTCAGAGAAATGTTAGGGCAAAATCTTAGTAAAATTTTCAGAAAATTGACTTTCCCGCAGGTGGTCCTATATTTTTTTATAGTTCTTTTTGACACTTTTTTGTTATATTGATGGGGTTTTTTTTCTGAATTAATTTCTTTTGTGTAAGTTGCTGAATTTTACTCAAAAACATACATAATAACGTAGAGTATTCTTTATTTTCATTGAAATATTTCTTAATTACATAAATAGAAAATATGTTGAGATCTTTTAATTCTGGGACAGGCTGTAGATTGTCATTTAATTTTGGCACTGTGGTAGCGACATCTGCAGTATTAACATACAAGAGATAGAAAAAGTTTTCGGACTGCTGCTTCCAATTAGCTATATTAGTTAAAGACTAACGCCAACTGTTAGGTGATTTACACCAAAATTAGTCAGCAACAACTTACGTCAACTTCTAACTGAATCTGAAATTCGGTGGTAATCCGTGCATTAGTTTTTGAGAATAGAGCTATTTCGAAAATCTTAAAACATTCTACATAACAGTGCCACCTGTTGGGTGATGTACAACAAAAGCTAATAAGGATACGTTTTTAACAGATATTAACTGAATCAGAAGTTTGATGAAAATTCATACATTCATTCTTGAGGTACAATTAATGCGAAATCGTGAAAAATACAGCATAGCAGCAATTTACACCGAAAAATAAAAAAAACCACTCATCTATATCAGGAACTAACTCAATTTAAAGTTAATAAAAATCTGTGCATTTGTTCTTGATATTAAGATATTGTGAATACAACATAGCAGCGCCAGGTGTTGTATACACCATGATATACACCAAAAACTAATCAGCTACGGTTTATATCATGTTCTAACTGAATCTAAAGTTTTATGAAATTCCGTACATTAGTTCTTGAGATAGAGTGCCCAAAAATGTTTTGCCACATACAGACTCACAGAGTGACAGACAGACATTTTCTAAAAACTCTCAAAGCTTATACTTTACCTTCTTAAGCATGTAAATCGATCGAAAACTGGAAGTCGAAAAATTTTCACGAATCTAATATTTTCTTCTTGTAAAGATAAAAATAAAACAGAATATTCCCCAGTTAAATTGATGTTATTGAGCTCACAGGCTACGCATACTAATTATATATTATAGCCTTATATTTTCAAGGAATAATTCCCTAAGAAAATCACATTAAGGGAGGAAATAGCCCCATTTCTTCCCTTTATACTTAATCATTGAACCCGAAAAACAAATTAGGGACACGCTTTTTCATATAATAAATCTATATCCAAATATGAATTAAAACGGATAATTCTGTATCAAAATCCATTTGCATAGTTTACGAGAATTAATCCCCCCTCTTTTATATTTAACCGTTAAACCTTCAAAACTATACAGAGATTTGCCTTATCAAAAAGAACCTACATAAAAATTTATAGCGAATTTGGTAATTCTGTATAAAAACCTATTTATCTAATTTAAGAGGTAATCACCTGTACGCCCCTTTAGACTTAATAAAAAGAACCTCACAATTATCAAGGACCATCTTATCATTATTAACCTGTAACCAAAAATTGAAGCAAACTAGTTATTTCAGCCAAAAAAACCAATTACCTAAATTAAGAGGAATAGTCCCCCCGATCCGTTTCTTAATACTAATTCAATGAATTCCCATAACAAATCAGGGAAGCGCCTTATCAGAATTTACATATGTCTAAAATTTGAAGCAAATCGGTAAATTCTGCTTGAAAAACCCGTTAACATAAATTAAGGGGGGTTACCCCAATCCCCCCCTTTATCCAATGAACATCGGATACTAAGCACGGAGATACCTCATCAGAATGATCCTATATGAAAAAGTTGAATAAAATCTGATAATGCTATAATTTAAAAAAACATTTATCTAAATTAAGTGTGGTGGATTATCCCCCGTTAACCTCCTTATACTTATCGAATGAACTCTCAAAACTAATCACAGAACCGCCTCATGAGAATCAACCGATTATGACAATGGTCCTATACCTAAAATTTCAATGAAATCCGATAATTCTGCTTGAAGAACCAATTTATATAAATTAAGGCGAGGGGTATTAGCCCACGTTCCCCCTCCTTATACTTATCGAATAAACTCTCGAAACTAATCACAGAAACGCCTCATGAGAATGGACGGATTATGAGAATGGTCCTATACCTAAAATTTCGATCAAATGCGGTAATTCTGCATGAAAAACCAATTTATATAAATTAAGGGTAGGGGTATTAGCCCACGTTCCCCCTCTTATATTTATCAGATGAACTCCCAAAATGAATCAGGGAAGCGCCTTATCAAAATAAACCTATATGCAATATTTCAACTTAAATTGGATATTTATCATCAGTTATCACGTTACATACACACATACATACAGAACGGACAGGCATTTAAGCTCGCAGGCTTTCATAGCCTGTGAGATAAAAAGTAAAAACATATTGTCAAAACATGCACTTTTAATGAGAGTTAGTATTAAGAAGACGTCTAAGAAATGCAGCATACACACTGATTACGAAACAGACATAAACAATTCAAAACTAATTAAAAACCAGCTATAACTGGTTCAAACGGATTTCGCGTGCCGTCTTTAATACTTTAACGGTTAGACAATCGTTAGTTTATAAAATAACTAGATAAATTGTAGAATCAAATAATTTTACACACTTCAACAGACTTGGTTAGTTGTTTCATGAAATAACAAGGCATTTTTTGAAATAACGTATTATACGGTTTAAAGGTAACAGATATATGGATTCAACTCCTCATTTTTTGCTTCATTTTGAGAATAACGGATTTTGAGCTTATTCTCTCGACGATCACTTCCAGAAATTTTAAGCTATGTTTTTGACATGTCCACAAACGTTGGTCTATACATTTAGCTACCCAACATTTAAATGAAATTTTGATTGCCTTCACGCATGCGAAATGAAAAGTTATTTAGTAAACCAGCTTATTTTTAATTCAGTTTTTCTTATTTTTAATTCTGATTAGTATATTATGTATAATGCTGTTTGTCATATTTTTGAAAAAGAACATTATTTTATAATAAGAACTCTGCAAATTATGAGGGAAAATTTGGGACTGTTTTTATAAAAATCTTAATTGGAACATGAGTATACATGCTATCCACATACAAATGAGAACAGTTTATTACACTAGCCACTTAATCATAATCTACAGTTTGAACGCTTTTAATACATTACTTTTGACAGAATTATCCAAAAGATATTTGTTCTTTTTCAGTTTGTTGATGGTCCCCCTATGGAGATTCGGGAGAAAATCTTCACGGAAATGTATGACCTGTACTATTATGTTTACGTACATAGAGTTTCAGAATAATTCCTCATGTATTTTTAAAATATTTTAACAAAGTGTGTAAAATCACATGTGGCCGGTCACTTTAGACCATGTAGTGCATATAAGGCATAATTTGTGCACACGTTTTTCCGGTTTCTCTACAGTGCAGTTTTAAACCAATTAGATTTTTTTTTAAATCTTCAAAATTGATGACGAAATTTGTTCAAAAAATTTTCAATAAATTTTAGCACACAGTAAAAGGGATGTGCACTAAAAAATAAGGTACCCAATTAAAGAGTCTTCTAATTTATAGCGACAATGTTTTTTGATCACAAAGAAATAGTAACAATTCTAATGCTAAAGGGAAAAAATGGAAAAGTAAAAATAATTTTAGTTTTGTAAGATTTTTTTTCCTTTAAGAAAAATGTCCGTTTCGTTGCATTAGATTTGGCATGAATACTGGACTCGATTTTGATTTGAGGCCAATAAGCAATTTAAGGCCTCCCTGTAAACTTTGTGACAACATAAATAGTTACATTCTGTAAGAAATAATAAATTAGTCTTTTCATTAGCATTTCTTTGAAGTATCATTCCGATCTTGCTATGAGTTGAAATTTACTTCTTTTCGAAGTCACAAAGCATTTTTAGGTGCGTTCGTAATTATGTATATAAGTAGCACCTATTGTTGTCATTCAGTCCGTCCGTCTGTCTGTCTGTCCGTCCGTCTGTCTGTCTGTCCGTCCGTCTGTATATAACAACGCAAAAACTATCCAACCGAATCGTTTGAAATTTAAAATATATTATTATTACATAATTTTGTCGAGCCATTTCAAATTTTAAGAAAATCGGATGCATAGATCAATTACAGGGACAATCAAAAGGATTCCGTTACATTACGGTCTATGGGGGGAAAAGTTTCAAATGCATTTTAATCGTTTGAAATTTTAAATAAATAATTATTACATAATTTTGTCAAGTTATTTCAAATTTTATCAAAATCGGATGCATAGTTCAAATACAAGGACAATCAAAAGTATTCCGTTACATTACGGTCAATGGGGAAAAATGTTTCAAATGCATTTTAATGGTGTTACACTCATTCGAACGTAATAAAATTGATATGCATCTATAAAGTAGATATTATAATATACATTTTGCATAATCTGTGGTACAAACAATATTTGTTATTGATTTATAAGGCCACACAAAAGTATTCCATTGCATAATGGAATAGGGAGAACTTTGTTTGGTGCGCATTTTAATTGTAATTATTTACAGTTTTATGAGATCGATATATGAGAGTGATATTTTTAAAACTTCGTTATCGTACGAATGCACCTCATTTGCTACGCTTCAAGTGCAATTTCCAACTTGTTTTTTCACAGTGTAGTCCAAATGTACTGCGAACTAAATGAATGAGTTTAGAATCTCTTTTAAATTCAATTTTTAATGCTGTGTGAAACAAATCCACCCATCACGTTCTGCGGTTTTAGAAAGATTTACTGCTTTTTTATTTTCCAGCTTAAATTTAACAAAATACATATTTTAAAATTGATTTATATGCATATATATGTAATTTGTGTAAGTAACATTTTTAAATATAATTAAGATAGTATGTATTTCATTTTAACACAAAGGTCATTTGCATAACAAACGTGAACTGCTTTCTTTACTACTCCTATTATTTTACAACCCTCGGTATTTAGTGATTCATCACTTGTGGCATTATTTTAAGTTATGAAACTATTAAAATGGAGTACTGCCATTTGAAACACAACTTCTAGCGTAATTTGTTCTATCGTAATTATCAAAAATTGAATTAAATGATGATAAATTTTCAAAAAAAAAAAAAATTTTGATGTAAAGGAATAATAAAAGAATAAAAGAATGTTAAAAAATGAAATATTTTTAATGCTATTTTTTATTAATATACTTTTATCACAAAAAGACGTTCTTTTTCAGGTTTTGTTGACAGAACTTATTCTCTGGCTAATTTATTTCTGTTTTTAGGTATTTGGAACCGTTTAGGAAAAGGAAATCAGATGAAATTAAAGGATGTGAGAATTGCTGCCACCAGACACTGACAAAAATAACAGGTATTAAAACTACTGTTTTTTAAATCAGAATTCGAGTATATTTACAGTATTATAATCAAGCTGATAAGAATAATTACACTAATAACACAATCAGCCGCTTAAGGTTCCTGTCCCTGGCCGACGAATTACTCGCGAGCAAATGCTATTCATATTGCAATATCTAAATTGCATATTGAATTTTGATTTTTTTTGCACTAAACACCTTAGGTGCATACTGACATTGCTCCTTTTTTATTTTTCAATTTTGAATGTAAATTTTTTTAAATAGTTAGTTTCACTTTCATTGAAAAATTGCCTCTTTAAAATTTAGAAAGGTGATAATGTAAAAATATAAAAAAAAATGAAAATATGTACAAAAATTTAAAAAAAAATCTACAACTAAAATCGAAAAAGTAAAAAAAGAGCGATGTCGATATGCACCTGAACTATCCAATGCAAAAAAAAAAAAAATGTCAAAATGTAAACTAGATATTAGAAAGTAACCTCCCCATAGGAATAACATTAGCTCGTGCGCTTCATTGGCCAGGGACAAGAGCCTTTATGAAACTTGGTTGGGGAACAGCACAATACAGCATTTTAGTAGAAAAGTTGTGGGATATATCCAAATTTTCAATAACTGAACGTATTCAAACTTAATTCTGTTATTAATATGTGTCTATTATATCACAACTTTACGAGAGACTGAGGTATGCTTTGCTAAAATATAATATTGAATTAATAGCTAAACCTCCGACAAAATTAAAAGATTTAATTCATAACAAAATTGATCCAATACCAGAACTAGAAAAAGCAGATGTTTATATGATTCCATTCACAACAGAACATCAAAGAAGTTTATCCTGTATTGGTCAGACTTCTCGAAAATTAAAACTAAGACTGAAAGAGCATTTTTCGGATATCCAATACAACAAGCCAAGTGCAGCCTCATCTAGAATGCAACAAAAAGATAATATTTTGATAAATTCTAACAAAGCTAAAATAATCCTTTCAACATTCAACCATTACTCCTCCATTATCAGTGAATCCCTCGAAATTTTGCTTAACAAAGATACGGTTTGCAATGACGTCATTTCATATAATATTCCCACACTCTGGTACAATATCCTTGGTGTTTCGATGAATTCATCTTGACTTTGTTTATACACGCGGACTGTTTTTGTTTTTGTTTTGTTTTGATGTTCCGTATTTCTAATCAAATATCTTCTTCTACGTTCCTTTGATAATGAATGCGTGGACATTCGAAAGATCTCAGATAAATTAAATAAATAATATCTATATTCTTGCAACACCTTTTAAGTAGTTACTTTGTATAATTTGATTTAATAACAAGGTGTAAAGTTCCACCAAAGACAATAGTATACCGTGGTTTTGACTCATTGAAAACTTCATTATCCAGAGAAATAACGTATTATTGTTCATATCCAAATGTGTATTCCAATACGTTTCAAAAGCCCTGTACTTGATCTGTCGGTTAATATATAGACTATATAATGGAAAATATAGTTCAGCAAGAAAACGAATTAACTGACTGAAATTTTTCCTTCAGCAATTTATACTAATAGATGGAAACATACTTGAATACTTTTGTTTAGTCCTGTAAAATACATAGTACCATTAATGCACAAAAGTATTTTGCTAAAGTTTAGTTTAAAAATAAATTCTCTTTAAACTATTTAAATCAAATTTCTAGAAATTATCATCCAATTCTTTGCCTGACCCTGTATATCATTTTATCTATATTCTACTAACATTTCTTAATAAACTAAATGCAGTTCATCGTATAAAGGCATAACATATTTGAAAACCATTTTAAAGTAAATTACGCTCATATTCTGTAACCTTCCAAAATCTTTTGTGTAACCCTGTATATCTAAATTGTGTATCAATTAGCATTTATATAAAACACATAATATGCATACATCTAGTGAATCTTAAAAGAGTATATCATAATTAACAATGTATTTCATAAATCTATCAGCCACCTTCCATAATATACAGGAATTTGGATGGAATATACTGTTAAAAATCTTTTGCGTGTCCCTGTAAATGCTATGTAATAGTATTATGCATGAAATAACTAGTATTAATCCTCAGCAACGGATATCAATTGAATTATACATGAAATCGTTTACCATAATTAAAATATGTCACAAACAATTACCCCCTTTATTTTTATGTGTTGGAATTCTTTTATATGGCCCTGAAAATGAATAATAACTATTCTTTTCGCTGCACACTTTAAACAAGTAAGAAAAATCATGCGTAAGAATAGATTATGAAACACTTTCCAACACTTCCAGAAATAACAAAACTTTGTTGTTTAAGGAAATAAGATGCTAATGTCCATACCCAAATATGTATTCCAATACTTTTGAAGAGCCCTGCATTTGATTTGTCGGTTGATATATATATATATATATACTATATGATGGGAAAATTTAGTTTAGCGAGAAAATGCCTAACTGATTGAGATTTCTCTTTCAGCACTTTATTCTAATAGATTGAAAATAGTTCAATACTTTTGTTCAGCCCTGTAATTTCAATAGTACATTTTTACACGCCATTATTTTGTTAAAATCTAGACACACGGCAGTGTGTCAGCCAAGTTCACAAAGTAAAAGGCGACACACCGGCCGTGGGTTATATTACCCGAACCATTTCGGGCCACTTCTGACCCCCCCCCCCCCCAATAACTTAAATTCTATTTCACCTACACACTTGCAATTTTTTGTGTAGTGTAAAATCATCTTCTAATTTCCGAATCCTATAGTTAAAAAAAAATCTTTTACCGTTCACGAGAAATTGGCGTCTGAAAACCGCTATTTTTACCACTGACTCACTGACTCACTCATAGAAATGTTTGACTACTTCCAGGTGACTTAGAAAGTTGAAATTTGGTGTGAAGGTAGTTTATTGGATCTATAAATAGGAAAAAATCAAAAATCACCATTAATTAAACATTAATGGTGGTTAAAAAATAAATTATTGAATTACAATGGGAGTTTATGGGAATTTCTCAAAATACCAGAAATAGTGCCAAGTTGGCGTTACTTTTGGCGAGTATCGGGGCTAATCTCTGAAACTACCGAGCCGATTTCAAAAGTAATGGTACCAAAATAATGGTATTCTCCCCGGTTCAAACATAGACTATATCTTATGTCTGTGTCGCCAGTTAGAGCGCGGACAGACGGACAGACAAACCGAATGCATAAGCACTTTTCAACTTTGTTGGAAAGTGCTAATAAAAAGGCCCCATTGACAACACTAGACACTGGTGCAGCGAGATTGGGATCAATAGATAAGACAAGCGGTGTTCCCGATACAAAGTTTCTCGGGTAAACGTTAACTTTTGAAGCACAGTGATCTCAAGACGATAATACCTAATTTTAATTTCAAATTTACAATCGACGCCAAGAATACTTCAATAAAATTTTGCTTTTACAAGGACAAATTATAACCAGTCGTTGGAGGCCACCGTAATACTTAACCATCATGGATATGTATACTATAATATACGAAAAAACATGCGTAAACTATTTATAAAATGCATTGCAATTCCAAAACAAAAGTTAAACGTATATTTTAATATTTTAATATACATAATAATACTCTATTAATGAATTTCGGAAGAACCAAATTCGACAAACTATATAAAATGCCAAACTACTCAAGTAGTACCGAATTGTTGAAAAGAAACATCCTTATATCTCCAAAAAAAATAATAATATTAACTAACAGTTTACTGTGTCGATTTAAGCGTCTTACATACAATTAAAATATATCTTTGAAATGAAATTTAAATGAAATACAGGGTCTGAAAACCTAGAAGAATATGAAAAACAGGATTACAAATACCTGGAAAATTAATAATCCGCTTGACTTCGTTTTTAATGCAAAATTTGTATTATTTTATGGCCTTTTACATCCACTCCTTAAAATAAAAAAATAAGAAAATTTTTATACATATTTCAGCAGAACGAACTTTTCGAGTGTCCGAAAAAATAGTTGCGGATAATCGAGGTTACTGACATTAAATAGGCTTCGTACCATTCTTACATATTAGGTATATACAAAATTTAAAGTTTCTATCTCAATTTGTTCCATAGACAGAGCGTTTAGAGACATATATACAGACAGACACACAGACGGACGAACTGCAATTTTTTTTCTAAAAATACGCTTTTTTGAATTTCCAGTGTTTGAAACCTCTAAATCCGTCATTTTTTTTCGGTTCTCAAAACGATTGCAAGACTTATTCTATACTACGTATGATGGGTAAGTAAAAGAAGTTACACTTCCAAACAATGGCCATTTATTAAATCACATATACATAAGCAAAACGGCTATGACAACATAAAATGTGATTTCCCTTTTCCGCATAGTCCGAAAGAGACTGCATGGTTTTTTTTTCGGAACGTAACCAACTTTTTGATTGTGGATGCGTAGAAAACTACTCAGCATTATGCAACCACCCGGACATAGTTGCTTTCACTTCCTCATCGTTTTGTACTCGTCGTCGACTGAGATCCTTTTCTAGCTTACCGAAAGACACAAAAATTGCATGGTGATAAGTCTAGACAGCTTAACCCTTTCAGGGGCAAGGTACTTCTGCTCCGAAAATGTTCAAATAATTGATTCACACCACAATTTAAGAACAGACTTATTTGAAAATAATCAAGAGCTGTTTTTCGCGCATATTATAAAATCGAAATTGTACTAAAATTTTACTGGTGCCAGTTCGAAATTGGAACAGTAACATTAAGTGTTTGCACACTGCAAACACCGCCCCTGAAAGGGTTAAAAGATGTTGGCCTGCCTTCGCGATATTCGTCCATGATATCCGCTCGTCCGGCATCAAATTACTGATACTACTTTACAATACATGGACGAAAAATTGTACGCTTAGCACATACAACAGTCATTTGACGATGAATATCCGTGTAATTGAACTGCTTAGCCAATAGAAATCTGATTATTGTACGAACATCCAGTTGACGTTGAATATCTATTGATTCCAGCCCGCTTTGCGCACAAAACACCACTGCAAACAACATCAACCTCCCTATCGAACGTTTCATCAGTTGGCGTGCTTTATTCCGCATTGTCCAAGGTCACGACACACAGCGGGATTTCGTGGCGGGTCAATATAACATTAGTCCAAGAGTCGACCGCAAAAAACATCGTGCACAAGAAAAAAAATCCTTTATTTTATGGAAGAGTAGTAATAGTGTAAATCTAATGATCCACGTCTGCCGGAAGCGAAGCGGTGCATAAGGCCAAAAATGGATACCAATAGTGGATGACTGGTAGGATTAGCATTGTGTTTTCCTGCAACCAGTTTTACATGTTTTCATACTTTTGATTGTACGGCAAACACAATGCTCAGCCTACTAGTCAACCAATAATGGTATTCATTTTTCGCTTATGCACCCTTTCGCTTCCGGCAGACATGGATCATGAGATTTACACTATTACTACTCTTCCATAAAATAAAGGATTTTTTTTTTTTTTTTTTTTTTTTTTTTTTTTTTTTTTTTTTTCTTGTTGACTTAGGGTTTTGTTCAGTCGGATCTTGGACTATGTATTTTTAGATTTGCCCTTGTAAAATGAAAGATTGTATCAGTTCCTCATTTTACGAAACTTTATGTAAAATAATCCCCCTTATTAGGTCAGCAAGGCGTTTCCAGTTCGGTATTCCTATTTGATACCGAATCATCTAGGTATACCCTACTTCCCTTTGAACTTTATTAACACCTTATCTGATACACCCTCTATATAACGTGGCGCATAGCGCAGTTAAAACTAAATATGTCTACTAAATCTACACTTTAAAAATAATTATTTTTCATTTATAAATTTCAGGTTTTGTAGAGATTGCAAGAACAGAAAAATTTCTTCGGAGGGCACTAAAGCTGTTTGTATTCATCATTTGTACAGCTGGGTTTTTCTACCAAACATTGGCTTTTCTAGATATATATCTGGCTTATCCAACATCGCAAGATACTAGCGAGGAATATCCAGAAGAATTTATTGCCCCAGCTATTACGATCTGCAACAATAACAGGTCAGTAACTGCAGATCAGACTAATATATTTTTATTTAAAAAAAGATTTAATGTTTTTGTCCCGTTAGTGAATTTTTAGTTAACCGTCATATGTAGTATTGTAACATACCCAGTAATTGGCATGCACCAGTGATTGGCACATCCTACAAACATATCCTAAAATAAGAAATATATTCAGTCTTTTAAAAATGCAAGACCATATACCAGTTATATACTTTAAAGATTATAACTTTGATTTAGGCTACTAGATGACAATAGTTCCTAGGAAAGAGAAATAATTATGGTTTGTATAAAATAGCCAATTTTCTTGCAAATGCTTCTTCTCTGGCTTAAGGAATGCATGCTTTTCAATTCATTATTATCTGATTTATAATATCTTTTAAATTTTAATTGACAACAATTTTGTTTAGTTGAAAAGGGTTACTTTAATTGTGTAAAAGTATTTTTGGCACAAATACTTGGATTTCTGAATTAATGATAGATGCCAATTAATGGTGCTTCAATTTTGCTAGTTCCAAGTAATTGGCACCTATTCCAATTACAAGGGAATCGCAAGATTTGATATTAAAACAGTTATTTTGGCAGTACTTTTAAAGTTATAGACTTATTTTGTTTATCATTTGTTTTTGTTTGAAAATGTGAAACATTATCAGTAATTGGAATCCATTAAAGATTCATATGACAATTACTAGGGACAGCATGACAATTACTGGGTATTAATATAAATATATTGTATTGTTTTAAAGTGTTCACATTTCGGACTAATATGCTGATTTCTTACTCTCAAAAACTCTAAATATGGCATCTTCATCTACAGTAAAATCATTTAACACTAGAACGCCGGGACGGTGTAAATTCGACACCGGTCACTTGACTAATTGTCGATTCGAACCAGAAAAATCGTAAAAAAAGAAATTATATATGAGTTGCAATGAAATGAGCTAAACAAATAAAATAAATATTTTTGAATTATTTTTCTGGTTTTAACTATGTTTTATAAAACTTGAGTAAAATTTTCTGGCGTGTTAAAGCGATTAAACTGAATGCAAAATATAAATTTTTTTTATATATATAAACTTGTGCCAATTACTGGATCACAAGGTGTCATACATTAGTGCTCTGGGTTCCAATTACTGGTGACTACAGCAACTTTTTATAAATATATTTTTATAAAAATACTTTTTCAAAAATTTTTGCTTTTAGTGGGCAAAATAGATGAACAGATTCTTTGATTTAAAAATATTTGCAAGTAAATATTTTATTTTTAATAATGAAAATTGAAGTAAGCTTAAAGATAAATTCCTAATGTGCAAATTACTGGGGATGTTGCTCTATAGAGTAAATATTGCAATCGTTTTGAAAATCGAAAATTTTTTTTGCGGATTTACACGTTTCAGATACTGGAGATCCAGAAAAACATATTTAAAAAAAAAAATTGGCCGTCCATCTGTTCGTGTGTCTGGCTGTCTGTGTTTCTCTCTATGTGTAAATGTTCTATCTCCCGAACAAATTTAGATAAAGACTTGAAATTTGATGTTTACTCAGTTTGTAATAAACGAAAGAAGCCTATTGAATATCAGTAACTCCGGTTATCTGGAACTATTTTTTTCGGTCTCTAAAAGTATTCGTTCTAATGAAAGGCATATAAACATTTTCGAAATTTTTCTTTTAAGGAGTGGATGTGAAGGGCAATAAAATAACACAGATTTTGCTTAAAGAACGAAATCGATCGGATAATTAGATGATAATTAGTTGCTGAGATATTTGTAATCCTCTTTTCCACACTCTTTCATTTTTCGTGGCCATATATTTCATTCAAGTTTTAATTCAAAAATATATTTTAATTGGACATAAGACGTTTAATCCAACGCAGTAAACTTTTAATTAATAGGATTATTAATTTTGGAGGTCTTAGGATTTTTCTTTTACCCAATTCGGTACTACATGAGTAATTTCGAGTTTTACATAATTTGTCGAAATTGGTTCATCAGCAATCCATTAATAAAACTTACTACATGTTAAAAATATTTAAATGTAAGTTGGAATGGCAATGCATTTTATACATAGTTTAAACATGTTTTATTTTCATATTTTTTGTTATGCATGTCCATTATGGGTATAGTTTTATGGTGGCCCCCCGAAAGGCTAGTTTGTGAATGGAGATAATTTTAAAACATTAATGCTAGCATTCCAAATTTGGGACGATTCAAATTTAAATAAATTCGCACAATCTTTTTACTCTTTATAGCATGAAATCTATGAAATAACTATCTATCAGTGACTTACCTACAACTCTTACCTGAGATGACGGTATAAGATAGATATTATATCCTTAAATGAATGCTTTCTTCGATGTTTATAGATTGCAAACTTTTCAAGAAGGTGAATATTTAAACGTAAGTTTATTTGTATTTCTTCTATCGAAGATTCAAATAAATATGTCAGAAGCTTAGCTTGTAATCTCCTTTGTAATAAATGTTCTTTTAAATTGTAATATTGTATGTTCAAGATTACATTTTATGCATTTTTGAAACGTATAATATTTAGTGTTTAAGCATGTATTGTGACCACCGAATTTACTAAATTCGTTATTTTTTTAAAGATTCTATTACAGAAAGGTGGCTTCATTATTTTTTTATGTGCACGAAGCGCTCATACATGCGATACAGGGATCAATCGTTAAGGATTTGTCTATATTTTTTAGACCCCCATACAACAACGTAACTGCAGCAAGTGATGTCTTTGATATAAGCACAGCAGAGTTATATAATTTAATGTTTAAGGTCTTTCGTGTGGCGTCAGATATAGAGCACATTGATGAAACAGTTTAATTTGAAACAAGAGTTCCATTTATTTATTCATCTTGAATATTAAACTGAAATAAAAATTATTAAACCTCCATTATTAGCTAGTAATTTGGTTATTTACATTATTACTAACATAACTGCTGTATAATTTCATCAATGGGAAAGTTTAAAGTGGTCCTTTCACCGATCCTTCCATTACATTCCACTGAATTATTTCAGAGTAGATATACATTGGTGATAAAAAGTTTCTGGTCAGTTAATTTCTTTAATTTGTTTGCTAGAAGACTGTAGCAAAAAAGGAGCGCGATTGCTTCAAAAAATAGGATTATGTAGATGAAGTGGACAACGTGGCCATTTTGATTGGAGACTAAAGACACTTGATACAAAAGGAAGGAATTCAAAATTCGCGTATGCAAATGTTTCCAGATATTCGTCATGCGTTATTTTTAGATATGTTCGTAATTATGTAAATACGTAGCACCTATAATCGGCGTTCAATCCGCCCGTCTGTCCACATATAGCAAGGCATAATCTATTCAACGGAGTCATTTGAAATATAAAATGTGCAACTATAATATACTTTGTCGAGTCATTTCAAATTTTATGAACATCAGATGTATAGTTCAATGACAGGGATAATCAAAAGTATTCCGTTACATTAAGTCCAATGGAAAAGAGAGTTTGAAGTGCATTTTAATGATTTTACACTCTTTCGAACATAATACAGCTCATACACATCTATGAAGTATACATTAATATATACATTCTATAAAATCTGTGGAGGAAAGACTATTTGTTATTGATATACAAAACCACGCAAAAGTATTCTATTACAAAATGGTTTAGGAAGAAGCATTGTTTGGGGTGCGTTTTATTCATATTAAGCTATTTCACATTTTATGAAATTGATACGCGACTCTGAGGACAAGTTAATTCCTGTACAATAAAAAACATTTAGTACACTGTTAAAAATAAATCTGTGAATTCCAGGTGAAACTACCGGCAGCAATGTAGCCGAACTTTTACCGTTCCGTTAGTAGATTTTCCGTTGTGGGAAATACAAGAAGGGAAAACTCCGGTGTAAGAATCAGTAACTTTGCGTTACAAAGTTTGATTTATAATAGTAATAATTTAATATAATTTTTAAAAATGAATAACCGATTAATCTTCAAAGAATTCGAAATCACCGAGGGATTTCAAGCTGCTATGTTATTTTACTTAATTGTTATTTTGGATAATTTAGTTCACGCCGTCCTCAGGACCAAACTCGGGACCTTCAGATTGCGGAACAAATTCTTACGAACTGAGACAAAGTTGCTGATTCTAAACGGTACAAAGTATGTCTTTTATGAGTTAGTGGGAAAAACTGTTGTGCTTTTTAAAGATTTCCTTTCAAATATATTCCTTAGAATGTTTGTAAACGGATTATTTTACACTGATGCATAATACTTATTATTTTTTTAAATCATTTTTAATTTTTTAAATAGTTTAAATAAAAAAAATCACTGTTTGAAACCACTGTTTTTTTTTAATAAAAATTTTTTTATTGACAATTTTTTTACAATATATATATATATAGACTTTTTTTGAATTTTTTTTTTTTTTTTGAAATTGTCGTACATTATTTATTTATTTCTTTATTTATTTTTCGGCTAATAAATTAAAAGATTTTTAATAAGAAAAAAAGAGAAAAATAAACAGAAAAATGTAATTTAAAAGGAATTTTTATGTTTCATTATTCCATGGCGCCAATGGGACTCGAACCCACAAACTGCGCTCGCAGGCGATTAGCGGTGTGGTGCCTTGACCACTCGGCCATGGAGCGCCCCACACAAATGAGTGTCTCCGTTTTTTCTTTTTATTTCCATCCGCTTCGTTTTTTTCAGGAAATATGATGGAACTTTGTGATTTGTAACGGAAACTATCCTTTAGTTGTTAAAAGGGAGCTTTTCTGTGAAATTCAGGAAAAAAATGTTCGTGAATTTCAGAATTTTTTTAACAGTGTATTTACATTGAACAAACAAAAGATTTCAGATATTGTATTGTATTCGAAGTACTGTATATTTTAAAAACTTACTGTATATTTTAAAAACGCATCCCACTTGGTACGTCTGACGTAAAATTTATGAGTTGTTTCTGTCGGTATGGTTTTTTATTTTAAGGTGTTTGTAAAATAATCAACGTGAATAGCGTGGTTGAAATTAAAAAATGAAAATTTCAACAATTGTTCTTTGTAAATGATTATTGAATAAAATGTTTTTTTTTTTTTTGTCGCGAAAGAGCCAATTTTCTCATGTTACACTGACAAAAAAAAGATAGTTCTTGCATTTAAATCTAAATTGTGACGCTACAAAAAGTAGTTCCATGTCATTCTTATAAATTCTAGAACCCTTTACTAGAGTCTCTTGTTCGAATTCAAGCACGTTTTCCTATATTCTCGTAGTCAAAATTATTTCAAAATCTCTGCAAATAGATGCGAACACTAGAGGTTTGTTTTAATTACTATAATTCTAGTTTATGAAACCATTCCTGAAATCACTCACTACTGAAATAATTCACTATCGTTTAGTCAACTAGAAAACAAGAGACTAGAAATGCGAGGTCATTTCGTTGTTTCAGCTTTGTTGTTTTGGATGAAACCAAAAATGCAGGTGCTTTTCATGTCCAAAACTTTAATATTTTTTGTTGAATAAATATACAAAGAAATTCCAAAAATTTTTACGCCATATTTCAGAAAAAAACTACTTTTTATTAGTCTTTGGTTGGTTGTCTGTGACTTGTACGATCAATGATGCATAAAGATTGAAATCAACTTAACATATTTATTCTTAACAATCAACAAAACAAACACAACACCTGCACGCCAACATACGAACTGGTTGTTGCCTGAGCACACCCCATGCCATTCGCACGAACCCTAGCGGCCGAGAATGTTAACAGGTAAGACTGCATGGTACTGCCATCTAGTGACAAGACTTTTGAATAGATCACTACATCAGTCTCCCCCCAGTGATGGAGAGAAATGACAGAATGACATGTGGTATGCCCATGCAACACAATTTTCTACAGAATTTATGGCATGCTGAAGAAAAACATGAACTACATACACATATAAAAACATTGATTTGAAATAGATGCGAAATAAAATGCAGGATTGAAATTTCAATATATATACAGAATAATGTTTGAAGGAATGTATGTGAAATAAAAGTTCGCATTAAAAGTTTATATTAGTCATAGTTCGGAGGTTTAGAGTTTATATTATTTCAGTAATGAGTCTCTTTGGGAATCTTACACGCCTACCTGATTTAGTCTGTTGGTTGTTTGTCACAGTAGGAGGATCAGCTGGTGGTGAATCTGTACCATTGACAAAATCACTATTAGGAACACATGAATCATTGAAAATAAATGCTGGCTTAACTCTATCAAGAGAAACGCACTTCTTTTTTCCATTCACATCAATAGTGATGAGTTTATCAGATCTTGCTAGGACTTCATGTGGCCCTGTATAAGGCTGAGAAAGGGATGGAGTAACTTTATCAACTCGAAGGAACACATGACTGCAATCCTTCAAGCGAGGGTGCACAAAAATTTTTGAAGTCCCATGGGCAGAAGTAGACAATGGTTTTAAACTATTCATTTTGTCCCTTAATTGCTGTACAAAGGCGAAGTTGCATGGTACTGTTGATGGTGTTTCTGTACACATGTCAGCTGGCAGCCTAAGGGGCATGCCATATACCAATTCTGCACTGGAAGAGTTAATGTCTGGTTTCACTGCTGCTTGAAGACCGAGTAGAACAGCAGGTAGAGATTCAGTCCACTTGGTGTGTTCATGGGCTTTTAATGCACTTTTTAAAACTCTATGGAAACGTTCGACTAAGCCATTTGAGATTGGGTGAAATGATGTGGTGTGAATTCGATTTGTGCCCAGAAACTTTGTTAACTCTTTAAGAAGAGCAGATTCAAATTGACGCCCTTGGTCGGTTGTGATTGTTGCAGGACATCCAAATCGAGAAATCCAGCCATGAAATATTGCACGGCATACTGATTCAGCTGTGATGTCTGCTAGGGGTACTACCTCTGGCCATCTAGTGTATCGATCAATGATAGTGAGACAATACACTTGTCCTTCTGATGGGGGTAAGGGCCCTATTAAATCTATATGAATATGTGCGAATCTTGCATCTGGTAAAGCGAAAGTACCTAAGGGTGTTTTTGTATGTTTATGAACCTTTGAACGCTGACAGGCATGACAGCTTTGGACCCATTCTTTGATATTTTTGCACATATTGGGCCATACATATCTTGAGGATATAAGTTTTAAAGATGCTGCAACACCTGGATGAGCTAGGTTGTGAAAATGCTCAAAAATAGTCCTACGAAAATTGTTAGGTACAAATGGTCGAGGAGAACCTGTAGATGTGTCACATACAAGCTCTGTAGCGGAAACTGGTGATGGCATGCTTTGTAAAATAAGTGAAGATTTGCCATCTTTTTGAAAATTCTCTAGCTCTATATCATCTTGTTGAGCTCTTGCAAAAGTCTCAAAATCTAAAAAGGAATTTGAAACTTGATTAACTTCTATTCGTGAAAGAGCATCTGCAACTATGTTGTTGACGCCACTTACATGGCGCACATCTGTGCTGAACTGCGAAATAAAATCAAGGTGTCGCCATTGGCGTGGACTACATTTGTCTGGATCTTGCTTAAAAGCATATATCAGGGGTTTTTGGTCAGTGTAAATTATAAAGTTCCTTCCTTCAAGCATGTGGCGGAGACGTTTGACCGAGGTGTACATGGCGAGAAGTTCTCTATCGTATGCAGACCATTTTTGTTGACTCTTGGTTAGTTTCACCGAAAGAAATGCGATAGGTTCCCATTCATTATTGTTGAGCTGCATGAGAGAACCGCCGATGGCTTTATCACTTGCGTCAATCCAAAGGCTCAATTTTGCACTGGGAATAGGATGACGCAAAAGAGTTGCATTTGCTAAAGCTTGTTTTGCCTCGGAAAAAGATTGCTCAGCCTCCTCAGTCCATTGAATTGTGTTCTGTGAATTTTTACCCGAGCGTTTTTTATCTTTTTTAGAGTTGGTTATTCCTTCTAAAAATTTATTTAGAGGAGCTAAAATGTGTGCTGCTTTTGGTATGCACCGTCTATAAAAATTATATAGGCCAAGAAAACGCCTCAATTGCGTGAGGGTGTTTGGTTGTGGGAATTTTAAGATACAATCGACGCGATCTGGTAAAGGTTTTATGCCAGATTCAGAAACTCTGAAACCCAAAAAATCAATAGAGGAAACTCCAAAAATGCATTTAGATGGTTTTAGGCTTAATCCATATTCCTGCAGACGCCCGAATAAGATTTTAAGATGCTCGAGATGTTCTTCTTCAGAACGGGATGCGACAAGAACATCATCAACGAAAACATATACAAATGGGAGATCGCGAGTGATTTCATCCATAAATCTCTGGAATGTTGCGCTTGCGTTGCAAAGACCGAATTCCATTCGTGTAAACTCAAACAAACCAAAAGGGGTAATAATTGCGCTTTTGTGCACATCTTCTGGGTTAATTGGAATTTGGTGGTAAGCCTTTACCAGATCAATATGCGAATAAATTTTGGTACCATGGAGCTCGGCAGTAAAATCTAATATATTTGGAACATTGTAATTATCTTTTACTGTTTTCGCATTAAGTGCACGATAATCGCCAACTGGCCGCCACTCGTTACTGTCTTTTTTAGGCACCATGTGCAAAGGCGAAGCATAATTACTTTTTGAAGGTCTCACATGACCTAACTTGAGCATATTTTGAAACTCAGCTTTAGCAATACGCAGTCTATCAGGTGCAAGACGCCTAGCTTTTGCTGTTACAGGAGGTCCTGTAGTTTGAATGTGGTGGACAACTGAATGTTTAATCTCCTGATCGGGACGAGGAGGTTTAGTAATGTCAGGAAATTTTTTTAAAAGTTCATGGTAAATAGTGTCACCTGTTACTGTTTTAACAGAGTGAACATAACTATTACGCACAATGCACTGACAATTAAGATTAGTTTTTAAGTCTAACAATATTTGTTTATTTAAATCAGGAACTAAATTAAAATTATATAAAAAATCAGCTCCAATGATTGGGGTTGAAACATTCCCAACCAAAAATGACCATTTGAAAATTCTCCTCAAACCAAAATCTAAAGAGAGAGTCTGAGAGGTATATACTTGTATAGGCGATGTATTTGCGGCAGAAAGTGTCATTTTCGGTGGATGCCGTTTTTGAGATTTTGATGCTGGTATAATACATATATCAGAACCAGTGTCGATCAAATAACGGACATTACTACGTTTGTCGCGAACGAAAAGGCGACGAGAAGTATACGGCGTGGCGGTAGTCGCCTCTACACCTCGCCGTTGTCGTTTTTTGAAAAATTACATGGAGGAGAACATTTTTGAGCCTTTTTCCCGAATTTGTAGTGATACCAGCACTGTTCAAATTCTTTTGTTTGAGAACGGCTACGCGGCCGATTAAAATTACGATCGCAACTACGACCTCTACGAGTAATCTTATCTATACGCAGATTTATTTTCTTAATTTCCTCTAAAAGCATATTTTCAACAGAAGGACAAGAGACTGAGCATGTACTTACCGGAGTTGGCGAAACATCCATTACGCGATCGGCGATTTCAGCAGCTTTCGCCAAAGTGAGAGGGCTTACCGCGGCGAGAATTGATTGTACTTGAGTCGGCAGCTGTGCCTGAAACAGTTCCATCATTAATTCATCGGAGACTTTATGCGCCTCCGCTCGGCGCTGCATGATGCGTAATAACTCGCTTGGCCGGCGATCGCCTAATTCTTCGCCGATGAGTAACTTCCGTATTTCCTGTTGTGCAGATTCGCTGCTTCGTTTAATCAGTTCGTTCTTCACGTGTGTGTATGGATCGTCACTGTCAGGATTTAATATGACATCACGAATTATGCTGGTCGCTTCTGGTGGTAGGTGCGCGATGATATAATTAAATTTTGTCTTGCTTTCTGTTATGGCTTTAGGGCATCCCAGTTGAAAGGTGCTTTCACATATTGTAAACCATAACGCCGGATCGTTGAAATTGTATGCAGGAATCTTCACAGCGGTAACATTAGACATCTTCACGGCGGTAATTTCCGATCACGTGGTGCAAGTTCAGTTATCTAATTTTTTTGTGATTTCTTGCAAAAACAAAATGCATATTTAATAAAAGCATGTTCATCGAGAGGGTCACCATTTTGGTTGGTTGTCTGTGACTTGTACGATCAATGATGCATAAAGATTGAAATCAACTTAACATATTTATTCTTAACAATCAACAAAACAAACACAACACCTGCACGCCAACATACGAACTGGTTGTTGCCTGAGCACACCCCATGCCATTCGCACGAACCCTAGCGGCCGAGAATGTTAACAGGTAAGACTGCATGGTACTGCCATCTAGTGACAAGACTTTTGAATAGATCACTACAAGTCTTAAATTTGATCTAGCCAATTTTAATGTAATTAATGCATTATTTATCCAATTTATCAATTCTTATCAAATGATTGGAGAGACAACTGCAAATAGATTTCAATTCTAAATATTATGAACAAAACAATGTTTGTCTATTTTTATTTAATTAGCATATATAATAGTTTTATAAATTTGTAATAATGAATTAAGATATGTATTTTTTAACTGTATAAGTTAAATTTAACATTTGTCCATAAATATGTAACCTCTGTTACTTTATTTACATTTAGCAGAATAAATAATAAAAATTTTGTCTATCAGAGATCGCTACTAATCTATATTGCTCAAAGAACTTTCTAGAAGAGAATACAAGTGCCATTTTCACTTTGTCTGCCACACTGTTAAAAATAAATCTGTGAATTCCAGGAGAAACTACCGGCAGCAATGTAGCCGAACTATTACCGTTCCGTAAGTAGATTTACCGTTGTGGGACATACAAGAAAGGAAAACTCCGTTTGAAGAAGCGGTAACTTTCTGTTACAAAGTCTGATTTTTAATGATAATAATTTAATATAATTTTTAAAATTAATAAATCGATTTATCGTCAAAGAATTCGAAATTACCGAGTGATTTTAAGCTGCTATGTTATTTTACTTATTATTATTATTGCACAGTTTAGTTCACGCCGTCCTCAGGATCGAACTCGGGACCTTTTGACAGCGGAATAAATCCTTACTAACCGAGCTAAAGCTGCTGATGCCGGGCTGTACAGAATATGTCTTTTATGAGTTAGTGGGAAAATCTGTTGTGCTTTTTAAAGATTTCCTTTCAAATACATTCTTTATAATATTTGTAAACGGTTTATTTTATTTTATTTTAGACTGATGCATAATGCTTAATATTTTTTAAAATCCATTTTTCTTTTTAAATAGTTTAAATAAAAAAAATCACTAATTAAAACCACTGTTTTTTTTTTTTTTTTTTGAATGAATGAATGAAAAAAACTTTTTATTAACAATTTTTTTTTGGAAAAATAATGTTATAGACAATTTTTTGAAATTGTCGTACACTGTTTATTTATTTATTTATTTATTTATTGGCTAATTAATTAAAAGATTTTTTAATAAGAAATAAGAGAAAAATAAATAGAGAAAATGTAATTTAAAAGGGACTTTTTATGTTTTCATTATTTCTTGTCGCCAGTGGGATACGAACCCACAATCTGCGCTCGCAGGTAATTGGCGATATGGTGCCTTGACCACTCGGCCACGGAGCCCCTTACACAACGGAGTGTCTCCGTTTTTTGTTTTTATTTCCACCCGTTTCGTTATTTTCAGGAAATATGGTGGGATTTGCTGATTTGTAACGGACAATGCCCTTTTGTTGTGAAAAGGGACTTTTTCTGTGAAGTTCAGGATAAAAATATTCGTGAATTTCAGAATTTTTTTAACAGTGCACATGTTTAGAGTATAGAGCAGTATTATAAAGTTCTAAGGTGAGTGTGTTTTCTCTTTGTAACTCCTGTTACTCCAATTTTAGACTTAAATAATGTTTTAAAAATAAAATTTCTTTTTAAATCACGAAACTCTAAGTAAATTAAGTTTATTTAAACAATATAACTATTTTTTTAGAATATTATTGTTTAAGGAAAAAAACTGTTTTTCTTTAAATGTAACCTCTGTTACCATATTTTGGTAGCAGATGTTATATAAAAAGAGGTTACATTTTATAACTGAATATACATTTTTTATGGTAATAATATATATATATTTATTCATAGTACCAAATTTACCTATCATTTCTATCATTTGTTTATGTTTATTTTTGCATTAGTAAGTATTATTTATTCAGTTTGTCTGCATCTTATAAATTTTTGTAACCTCTGTTACATGAATTTTTCTATTTTACTTTAATAATTGTAAACCGATAATAAACCAAATGTACTTAAAATAAGGAATATTTTATGTACTTTAAATTCTATTAATAAAATCTTCTCTTTAAAACTAAAAAAAGTGATAATTATGAACTTTAACTTAGTTTTTTTTTTCTGAACGAGATAGAATTACGCATGTAATGATTATTAAATTTTATTATTTATTATTCATCTTTCTGTTAGTATTGTTTTCAACTAAATGACATTTTTGCTTAGGTAAAATATAAAAATTATATCTTTTGTTAAAGTATTTCTATCATAAATTAAGCAATTGTCTGGTAACAAAGGATACATTTTCTATGCTAGATATGAATTTAAAAACTTATATTTTAAGTGTAAAATTGTTTTTTTTTTCTGTGTGGATGTGAATTTTGTTCAGCTTAAACACATATTTAAATAATATTATTGTTATTTAGTAAAATCTAGATCCTAAAATATATATATATATATATATATATATTTTTTTTTTGAAAAGCACAAAGAAAATTGGTTTTACCGCTTCACCTATTCGCATAGTTCGGTCATCTATAATTCCAGTTTAGGTATCCAGAAAGTGATTTACTATTCATTCAAGGTGAAGGTGGTATATCATTTTTCTCAGTGTATCGCTGCAAAATTATCGATCAGGAAATATACTGAGAGCGTTATTTAAGAAATTCATTTCGTCGTTTCAGCTTTGTTGTTTAACCTATTCGCACAGTTCGGTAATCTATCGTTCCAGTTTAAGTATTCAGAAAGTGACTTACTATTAATTCTAGGCGAAGGCGGTGTATCATTTTTATCAGTGTATCGCTGCAAAATTAACGATCGGAAAAGATACTGAGAGCGATATTTAAAAAATTCATTTCGGCGTTTCAGCTTTGTTGTTTAACCTATTCGTATAGTTCGGTCATCTATAGTTTCAGTTTAGGTATTCAGAAAGTGATTTACTATTCATTATAGGCAAAGTCGGTATATCATTTTTATCAGTGTATCACTGCAAAAATATCGATCGGAAAAGATTCTGAGAGCAATATTTAAAAAATTCATTAAACCAAAAACTTTCTGCGCACGTAAATATTGGGTCAAAAACTTTCTGCAAATAAATGTTTAACAAAATTATGCATCGTATGATTTTGCCATGAATGAAATTCGCATTTTTAATTCAATTTAAGAACGCAATTCGCGTTTTTGGATTGATATGTCGACGAAATTCGCTTTTTTTACTCTAATTCACGGACGAAAATCACATTTTTCATTCAATTCATAAACGAAACTTTCGTGTTTTTTACGTGATTCATTTACAAATTTCGCGTTTTTTGAAGGTCTTTGGACGAAATCTGCATTTTTTTGGCAGGGGGTCTTATGTCGGAACTTGCGTTTTTCACACGATTCTTTGTTGAATTTTGTGTTTTTCACACGATCTTTGTTGAATTTCACGTTTTTCACGCAGTCCTTCGTCGAAATACACGTTTTTCTACGCGATTCTTTGTTGGAATGCACGTTTTTCTATGCCAATTTTTGTTGGAATGCGCTTTTTTCTACGCGATTGTTTGTTGAAAATTGCGATTTTTTCGAGGTCTTTTGACGAAATGCATTTTTTTCAAGATCTTTTGACGAAATTTGTGGTTTTTTTGCTATCCTTTGATGAAAGTTGCGTTTTTTCGTGACCCTTCCATCATATTTAGCACTTTTTTGCGGAACTTTGACTAAATTCGTGTTTTTTCCGTGATAATTTGACGAGATTGGCGATTTTTTCTGCGAATGATTGGTGATTTTTTACGATAACCGTCTGTCAATATTCGCGATTTTTGGTATCCGAGGTTTTGGATTGATCAATTTTTAAAGTTTTCGGCATCAAATGTCTTACATTCTCGGAAAATTTGAAAATAGGCCCTGCTGTTAATATTTTTACTTTTTGTTCCTAAAAAGAGTTACAAAAATAAAAATTGTTTCTTTCCTAAAATTTTCTGCGCACGGCGTGCGTCTATATATTATACAACTCTGACACTGATAAGTAAAACTTTAAGGGCGGTACTTTTTTTTAAGTTCTGCAAATCGGTAAAAATTTGTATCATAATAAATTCGAGATATAAAAATATGGCTAAAGTGAACATAATTAAGAAAAAGGTTAATAAAACTTCAAAATAAAGTTTCGATGAAAAAGAAAAAATCTGGACACCCGTCTCTCATCTTGAACTTTCTGCTACCGCTACCAGGAATCACGAAAAAAACTAATTTTGTATAAAAAGGCAGTAAGAAAAAAACACCAAGAGGGATCACTGTAAAACATAACAAGTTACAAGCTGTAAATAGGGAAAAAAAACTGAAATACTATTATACCTATACAAAAATACCTATTTTAGGATAAAAACATGAAATTCATCAACTGACCAGGAAACTATTGAAAAAGTTGACAATTAGTCACTTTGAAAAAAATAATGGAAATTTGCCTCTCGGCTGAAGAAGAAAAATAATAAATTTTGTCATTTGTATGCGATAAAAATGTCATTAAATCTGTCTTTCAGTAGTGGAAAAATGTCACAAAATTTCTCAATCGTTCACATGAATTTTTTTTAATTCATCAGTCAGCCATGGGTAAACGTAGCAAAATTTTTCAGTCATACACAACAAAAAATATGAATTTGGCCAATTAATAGCAGGATAAAACAAAAATTGACAATAAATCAAGAAAATATCTCAAATTTTGATAATCGGCCACTGGGCTTAAATATTTCAATACTTATAATGGATACTTAAGAAAACTGATCGATACATGCCGCTCCCACAGACAATTTTCTTTGACAACAAACTGCTGTCGCAGACACAAATATAACTTTTTTATTCTTTACCATATCTGTATGAAGCTGTAACTACTACAAGGGCAAGTATAACTGCAGTATAATTATTTAAAATCAAAAGTATTTATTTTTATGAAAGTAAATAAACTAAATGCAACTTATAGTAAAACAGTAGGTACCTATTAAATAATTAAAACAGAATAAAAGGCATAGAAATTAAACCTATGTTTAAAGAAAACAAATTTTCAACCATGACTATATTAGTAGTTTAATGCTTGAATTTTAGATAAAAGTGTGTATTTATTTGTGAAAATACTCTATAATTACAGGTTTATTAATAAATGTGTTATAGCTGAAAAAAAAATCTTGTCAGTATTGTTCAAATAAATAGAAACTTTTAATGTTTAAATTACATTTTTTATAGAAATATATGTATATTTATAATGTTTTAACGATCTGTGAAACCTGTTTGTAATTTATCGATTTGCAATGCCTTTATACAAATAAATAAATAAATAAATAAACATAGACTATCATAATTTAAAAAATATACGGTGTCCGAATATCCGTATTCTACAAAATCAATATATGTTTCCAACTTTTTTGGTTATTAAAAAACAAAATAAATGTGCAAATAACTTTACGTTTTAAAGCGTAGGGATCAATGAGAAAAATGATTAGTATTCTTAGTAAACAAACCTATCGATTTAAAAAATGGCTAAGATGTATTAGCGAATTAAAATAACATTGCGTCATACACTTTTTAACATGGATTGCTTGGAATAATACGAAAATAACTTCAAACTTTAAAAAAAACAATGAACACAAAGAATAGAACTTAAGAGCAAACAAAAAATTAGTTTGGTAAACAATTATTCATGTAAAAATTTGCACATACCTTTAAATTTTTCACATAGCTCATAAAGTTTTGTTGTCGAATAATATTCTTTGAACCGCTAGACGCCATTTCAAATCAATACAGATGCAAACATGAAAGATCGTCGACCGTTGTACCGCTCTTGATTTGATTGCTTCTCTTTCTTTCGCTAGGGGACATTTCTTGTTCTGTAAAACGTCATTTTAAAACCGAAAGCAACACAACAGCTTTAAAATTCTCGTTAATTCTCGCTGAATTCCCAATATTAGTTCTTGTGCATTTTCCTAAATTATCATTGTCAAACTTATATAAAAATCTCTGCAAACTAGCAAAAGCCATGCTTTGTTTGGATACGCGAAATATTATTTCATAAAACAAATATTTGAATGTAAAAATATTTTTTAATATTAATTTTGCATCAATATTAAACAAAAACGTTATTTTATCTTTTGGCGCATTTTAATTCTAGAAAAGTAAGTTCAGCCAAATAACTATCAATTTCCTAGGAATATTTTATTTATGATGTAAGACTGGCATAAAAAATATTTTTGAAGCAATTTTTTACAAAATATTTTTAAATTTTCAACTAAAAGTGGTGTTTCTCTGTTAACCCGTCGACCCATTTCGCAAAATTATACAAATCGCCAAACTAATAGCCAAATTATACATATTGACATAATTTATATTTTAAATAACGAAAAAACAAATATATAGTATAATATCACTAAAAATATTGATAAAAAGTCGAAATAAAAATCACTTAATGACATTTTAAACACTTTAATCGTATTTAATGTCATTGAATGTGACATTCACGATCATCCATTATTGGCATTTAATCTTGGCGATAATTTTTTGGTCGACGGGATAACCTAGTAGTACAATAAAAGCTCGTTTAAAGATGTTTTTACAATTTCCAGTAGCCACTGGTGTTTTTTAAAGTTGTTTTAAATAAGCATGTTTCCAATCTTTGTAATTAACATCAAATAATCTTTGATAGCTATCTTAGAATAATATATTTCTTCTTCAAAATCCTATTTTCTGGAAAAATTTTAAATCTGCTCTGGTTGATACTAAGAATTATTAACTGTAAAACTTTTTATTCTATTTTCTTTGTTTTTATGCATGTTAGCGAATGAGAATTTTTGATAGTGTAGAATTTTTCGTAAGGAAAATTTCTATTGAATGCTTAATTTTGAAGGATTTTCCCTTCTACATTACGTACGTTTTTAAGCCAACTGGTGTCTCTATATCCCCAATATCTACAACTGCTTCATCTAATGTTAAACCTTGGAATTTATGAATTGTAACAGAAAAATCTAACTGCAGAAGAGATTTTTTCCTTGAACAATTTATACTTTCATTTTTCCAGAATTTAATTATTGGTGGAATTGGAGCGCACCAATTCTTATAAGATAAATGTCTGTAGTTTTCAAATTTATCTATGACTAGCTGTTAACCGTGACGTCGTTCACGTAGCATTAAACAAAATTATAAACGCTTTAATCAAACAAAACATTTCATTAAAAATAATTTAAAATATGTATAACACATATCTTATACCAGGCTATGCAGTAGTTTTTTTATAGGGGACTTAAAGAACTCAGTCAAATAAATGGAAAATGTGTTAGATAATATGATCAATCGCGAAAATGAAATTGTAACCACTTATACTGTAGAACAATTGTAACGCACCCCAATTGTACAGAAATCATGTTATAGTGCATTTCAGAATTCCCTATCAAAGAAAAAAAAATCATGTGTTAAACCTAGGTAATAAACAAAATACCCAACATTTCCATAATACATAACTTCGCCGGCCCATTCTTTTCTGCAGCTGTGTATATGATCTATGTGTTTGTAAATATTCTAAATTCAATGTTAAAATTTTGCTTAGTTAGAAAAAGTATAACGAAGATTAAAATTCACCTTTAGCAATTTCTAATAATAGACAGAAACGTACTTGAATTCTTTTGTACAGTCCTGTATATTACGTGCAAATATTTATACGACCGCATATTTAGCTTAAATTATTCAAGCAAAAAACCCGATTCAAATTATTGAATTCATATTTCTGTGAATCGCTATTGCACAGGTGACCATATATCCAGTTTATTGTATAGTCCGATACATGATTTATTTAAATTGTACAAACATCCCTTATTATACCAAATGTAGCTGAACTTCAGGATGCATTAGTTTTCCTTAAAATACATACGATAATTGAAAAAGCTCTTCGGCAATCTTTTCTAATAGACCATACTTTGGATACAATATCCGAGATCTGGACACAGGTCCAAAATTTTTTATGCGTCTCTGTAAATGAACAACAAATGTGATGCAAATCCTACTTAACTGCAAGCATATTGTAGTTCAGTATTTCAGTATTTATCATTGTATTGATTATCTCAGTATATTAATTTCATCATATTTGAAATAGTGCAACGCAATTAAAATACGCTGGGAATATTTTTCCCAGTAGACTATTATATTACCGAACAATTTTCTGTGATCTTGTAAATGAATGTTAAACCTTTTCACCCCATTTGCTGCAGAAATCCTGTTTTAGTACACTTCAGAAACTGATGTCAATTTCAATATTATTAAAATAACATTATTAAAATACGCTGCAAATGGTTTTTCTTCACAGACCATGATATATTGAAATACTTTTGAGCTGCCTGTACGCACACTATAAGTACTATACTTAACCTATTCGATAGTAACCATGTTCTTGTGAACCTTAAAAATGCATGTAAATTTCATTACATTTAAAATTATGTAACATTATCAAAATTCACCACAAATGATTTTTTCGCCGTAGACCATAATGTAAAGTCTCCTTTTGAGTGCTCCTGTGATTCAGCTATAATTGCTACTTGGTTCATTTTCAATGCCGCACATGCTATGGCAAATCTCAATAACGTATGTTATTTTCGCATGAATCCCACTATATTTACTCAAGTTGAAACACGGACAAACAGACGGCAGACCCCAGGCACTCGGCATCCGGTATACAGACAGGTTGATGTCCTAAACACTTTTAGACCATGTTAGAAAGTGTAAAAAAAAAGAGTAGTTTCCGTAAAACGAAAAAAAACCAGAATTTTTGAAAATTTGAAAACCTATACTTTGTTTCAGATATGACGTTACATTGATATTTTTAAAATTCTTAATGGAAAGTATTCCTGTGACGTCACAATTGATAAAAAGTTGAATTTTATAGCCTCGAACCGAAAGAAAGAAAAAGGTTCATTTTTATTACGGATTAACATCTGGAAAAACTACTAAAATATTTATATTCTTGTAAAGTGTGAAGTTATATTCTTGTGAAGTCTTCTAAGTGTAAAAGAAATTTTATATAATCGTCTGCGTGATATAAGAAGAAAAAAAGTATTCCTCTGACGTCACAATTAGTAAAATCGCGGTTTTTAACCTCGAACCGAAAAACAGAATAGGGTCCATTTATTTATTTCATTTTGTTTTATCAGGTGAAAATCTTTCAGTTGAAAATTAATTACAGAAGAGAAATAATTATTCCGGTTTTTTTATTTTTTGGAAACGAAAAAAGAAAGATGATTAAATATTATGGAAAATTTTTCAATTTATTCTGTATGAAAAATAGTGAAATGTTGAATTATCAAGAAAAATATTTGAATAAAATAAATAAAAATTAGCCTATGTTCATTTCAGACCAATAATCTATCTATATACAAAAATTCAAAGACATTAATCCATCCGTTTTGAAGCCAAGTTCATTCCAATTTTTCGGACACACTTTCAGATTTATAATATATATAAGGATATAAGGATTATTCGCGTTATCTGATCTGGTGGTCCATGCAACAAAGCCTAAAGTCTCGTTCACTAAACCTTTTTCGTTCCACAAATAGGAACGTAACATTACTATAGATCCGAATGATAATGTAAGAAATGGTTAAAGTCCATTTGTCATTTCTGAATCGGCCAACTTTGCTTTAGTACATTTATAAAGAGCTTGAATCGAGGTAACAAGTTCACGCAGTTCTTTTAATTTTTCATTTATATAACAAATTTAACAATTAATTTTAAGGCTCTATTTGTTTGTAATTCTTTTGTTGCCACTTTAAAAAAAATCAATAATACAATTCTTTTAAAGTATTTAAGTATCATCTGTGCAAACGATTTTGCGGAATAATGAAATATATTTTATTTATTAAATTAATCATGATTCTATCTATAATTACTTACTCCTTGATTTATATTTTTTTCTGAAAATATACGCGTTTCATTTTTTATTTATTTGCTAAAATGCGTCCGTATTGGAAAAGCATGTAAAATAAATTAATTAAAAGAATACATTTTTTAACATTTTACTGTAAAAAAAAAAAAAAAATTATATTGGGCAAATCTACAGATCATAATTTATTGTTGTGTTTAATTTCAACTCAAAATATTGAATAGTTTTTTTTTTTTTTTTTTTTTTTTTTTTGTAAAGCGTACGACAAATTGTAATTTGAGTGGCCTAGTAGAGGATTCGCTTCGCTCATCCTAATAAATGCGAAAACAAGAAAAAAATCCAGTAGCTAGATTTCTAGTTTATGTATAATTTCCAGGAATCAAGCGATAATTTTTCGCAGTTCAAACGATTCGTAATAGCTATAATTCGTAAAATATAGTTTCGTCAATTTTAAAACAATAGATTAGAAATTCTCGATCATTTCATCGATATTGTTTATTTCTTAGGCTTATTTGCATAACTCTGACATCTATATTTCTAGTTTAGGGATTTAGAATGTGACTACTTATTCGTTATAGATGAAGGCGGTATATTTTTTTTCAGTGTACTATTTTTTAATTAAAATTTTATTTCGTCACCATTTGTTTTTTAATTTCACCATTTCAAAACCCGAAATAATAATTTATCTTCAGTAATTTAATTTATAATTGAAAGATTTCCTCGTGCGAAATAAGAAGAATTTTAAAAATATGATTGCAACGTCACATAAGGATAATTTCTAATAACACAAGGTGCATGGATTTTGAGTAAGTGAATTGAAAACTATTGCATGTGACCTACACTGATAAAAATGATATACCGCCTTCGCCTAGAATGAATAGTAATTCACTTTCTGAATACCTAATTCGAACTTAAGATGACCAAACTATGCGAATAGGTTAAACAACAAAGCTGAAACGATGAAATGACATTTTTTAAATATCGCTCCCAGTATATGTTCCGATCGATCATTTTTTAATCCCACGGAAAGTAAAACGGATATGTTTCGATGTTTAAGATAAATGGGGTTGAGTTAAAAGCCTGATTTTTAGCTTATGGGGGCTAGATTTGTGACAGTGGATGAGATAAAAGTACTGTTGTTTGGACTCGGGATCATAGTGATGAACCCATTTCTCGTCCACTGTCACAAGTGTAGCCTCATAAGCTGCAAATCAGCCTATCACTCTCACCCTCCCTCTCCTCTTAAAAACTTCCTATAAATAGGTTTTTAGAACTTTACCCCTCCCTCTAAAACTATGTTACTATAGCAGCTACGGATCTAAAATTCAGCATATCGCCATTTAAGACATTAGTTTTTGATATTCCTCATCAACCAACGTAGTACAAATATTACTTCTCTGTTAATGGGGAAGTATGGGACAATTTTGAAATTTACAATTTCTTTAATTATAAAATTGATTCTTTAAATTATGTTTCTATATTGTTCAAGGACATTAGAAAGTGTATCATTTTGTATTCTATAAATCAAAATTTTTGTATAAGTGTCAAATAAAGTTGATTTTATTATTTTTGTAAAAAGTGTCCGATTCTTCCTCATTCTCCTGTAAATATACACATAAAAATTGCTGTTTTATTTTCTATATTCTTCCTTGCTTCTTAATTTTATATTTCCCCCTCATTTAGATATTATTCAGTACATGCAATTAGTACATGCAAATTAAGATGAAGAAAAAGAAAAAATTAATTAATGATAGATTTTAGACTAGTCAGATGGAATAATTATAGTTGGTAAACTTGCAATCTCCACACTTTTCATTTTCAGAGTTCATACTCAATTTTTCATTTTTTATTTTTCAGACTCAAGGTACAAAGTCAATTATACTCAAGGTACTGTGATACATATCATATCATATATATTATAAAGCAGAAGTTCTAAAACTTCCAAACGAGTGTTTTCAAAAACTATCCGATGGATCTTTTTGCTGATTATATCATTCGATAGGAAATATTTTTGCGGAGGTTTATGATACAAATATACAGGGATAACTCTAATTTTTCGTAATAAAATTCGTATTTTTCGGTTATTTTTGACGGAAGGGTTGCAACAACTAATTTTTTGGCGATAATTGTATTTAAAAAAAAAAAAAAAAAAAGAAATGAAATGTTTTCTCTAATGGAAAATAATATAAACATTTCGAAAAAACTGTAATTCATTGATTTAAAATAAATAATGATAAAAAGAAAAAAATCCGTTTAATGCAAAATAATATTATGAAAGGAAAATATTTATTTTTAACGAAAAAAAGAAAAAGAATATTTATAATATTTAAAAAGTAACTCAATGTGAAAGAAACTTTTGAAGTGACACAATATTTGGCTATTTATTTCTCTTGAGCCAGATTAAAAGAAAACAACATCTCAAAAATTTCATTAGGTAAAACATAAGCATTTTTTTTTCTTTCTTTCTTTAAAAATATTTTTAAATCTAATTTTCCCGTTATGTGTTTTACAGAAGAAACTCGCAGAATTAATTTTTTAAAAAAAGGCTCTAATTGTTATTTGTATGTTGTTTGTTCAATTGGGTGTTTCAATCTACTTTTGTCGCCAATCAATGCGATTCTAAACCAAAAAAAAGCACAAGACGGAGCGATGTTCGCAAGAACTATTTTCTTTCTCTGTCTCTTTTAATGAGTGCGAGCATTTTTAGGAAAAAAAATTACATTTAACTTAAATACATATATAGCAGTTAATATCACAAAAATGAATAATATTTAAATTTTAGGGTAAATATCTTTCCACATACATAGATGTTGTAAAATAATTTAACTGCAACTTAAAAAAAAAATTTTGGCACAGATATCTCATACGCACTACATTGGTGCCATTTGTTTCTTACGCCAATACCATATATACATCTGGGTAATTAACTGACGCCAAAGTGTCATTATTTTGCTTGAAATGGCAACCCGGATGTTATTGTCTGTTTATTAATAAATTGTCTATTTATAATTTTTTTCTTTTTTTTTTTCCAATTATATAAACTATTTTAATCTAGGCACATTTGTCATACATGCGCCACATTTGCGCTACTGCAATAAAATGGCGATTTTATGCCTCACTTGCTAACCTGGCTGTTGTTTATTTATTAATAAATTTTTATTTTATTTTATTTTATTTTTTAAAGGATATAAATAGTTTTGTTTTATAATTATTAACTAAAATTTTTAAAATTTATTGTTATTTTCTATTTAAAATAACAGAAAATATTTGTAAACTATATATTTAACTGGTATTTGAAAAAAAAAATTTCTCCAAATCGGCATCAGAAGAAAAAAAAAAAAAAAAAAAAAAAAAAAAAAAAAAAACGCGCCAATGTGGTGCGTATATGTCATGTATACATTTTTTTCACTATACTACAGTATTTAAACATGCTGTATAAATAACGATTATTGTTTATTCCAATCATGTTTGGCACAGATATTATATACACACTGAGGTATCTGACTATCGCCAAAACTGTGTTATTTTGCCTGATATGGTAACCCAGCAATAGTTGTTTCTGTATTAATAAGTTGTTTATTTACTTTCAATTTCTTTTTAGAAATTCTATAAATTGTTTTGTGCTTCGTTTTAAAATAACGAAAATTTTTTTTAAAAATGCACATTTCTTCGCTATTCTAAAACGAGGATTTTGCCGCATTGGTATTGGAAGGAAATCTTGCAAATCCGGGTTTGTGCCGGAGTTTTTTGTGAAATATGATATTTTCAAATTTAAATTGAGTGCTACTTGATTAACACGTCGGCCAGTTTCGCCAAACTATTCAAATTTACATAAATTCATTTTAAATAATGAAAGAACAATAAACATAAATAAAAAATACAAATTAAAAGTCGAATTAAAAAGCACTTAACATTTAACTTAAATACATATATACCAGTTAATACCACAAAAATGAATAATATTTAAATTTTAGGGTAAATGTGTTTCCACATACATAGATATTGTAAAATAATTTAACTGCAACTTTTAAAAATTTTTTTGGCACAGATATCTCATACGCACTACATTGGTGCGATTTGTGTCTTACGCCAATACCATATATACATCTGGGTAATTAACTGACGCCAAATTGTCATTATTTTGCTTGATATGGCAACCCGGATGTTATTGTCCATTTACAATTTTTTTCTTTTTTTTCCAATTATATAAACTATTTTAATCTAGGCACATTTGTCATACATGCGCCACATTTGCGCGACTGCAATAAAATGGCGATTTTATGCATCACTTGGTAACCTAGCTGTTGTTTATTTATTAATAAATTTTTATTATCTTTTATTTTATTTTTTAAAGGATATAAATAGTTTTGTTTTATAATTATTAACTAAACTTTTTAAAATTTATTGTTTTTTTCTATTTAAAATAACAGAAAATAATTGTAAACTATATATGTAACTGGTATTTGAAAGCAAAATTTTCTCCGAATCGGCTTCAGAAGAAAAAAAAAAAGCGCCAATGTGGTACGTATATGTTATGTATACATTTTTTTCACTATACTACAGTATTTAAACATGCTGTATAAATAACGATTATTGTTTTTTCCAAACATGTTTGGCACAAATATTATATACACACTGAGTTATCTGACTATCGCCAAAACGGTGTTATTTTACCTGAAATGGTAATCCAGCAATAGTTGTTTCTGTATTAATAAATTGTTTATTTACTTTCAATTTCTTTTTAGAAATTCTATAAATTGTTTTGTGCTATAGTAACTTTTTTATTTATTAATATTTCGTTTTAAAATAACGAAAATTAAAAATTCACATTTCTTCGCTATTCTAAAACGAGGATTTTGCCGCATTGGTATTGGAAGGAAATCTTGCAAATCCGGGTTTGTGCCGGAGTTTTTTGTGAAATATGATATTTTCAAATGTAAATTCAGTGCTACTTGATTAACACGTAGGCCAGTTTCGCCAAACTATTCAAATTTACATAAATTCATTTTAAATAACGAAAGAACAATAATCATAAATAAAAAATACAAATTAAAAGTCGAATTAAAAAGCACTTATGACGTAAAAAAATACATGTATCACGTGTAAGATCAATTGCTATCATATTTACGATCATCGATTATTGACATTTATTCTTATAATCTGCTATTAATTTTTTTCTCGGCAGAATAATCAAGTAGTACCGTACATTGTACAAACTCCAGTTAATATAACAAAAATAGAGCTAGATAACTAAATTTAGGTGCAAATGCACACACCCATGTTGTAAGAAAGAGGCACAAATGTCATATATGCACCACGTTGGGGTGATACATTTCTGGCGCCACTTTAACGGAAACTTCGTTTTCAAATGACAGATACATTTCAATTTTCTATTTTACTTTTCTATGTATAGAACATAACATTTTGTATCATTTTAAAATGCAAATGAAAGTAAATAAATAGTTCATTAATAAATTAAAAACAAAGCTGGATTACCATAAGAGGCATAAAATTTTCATTTTGTTTCAATCACGCCAACGTGATGCGTATATGACATCTGTATCAAAAAATGAATTTCACACATTCAAAAAACATTCACCTTATTTTTCTAAGGAAAACTTTAACTTTATTTATGAGGCTGCATTCCAAAAACGGAACACTGTAATAGATTTGTCAAGTGAAGATGTACGTTGCGAAATATAATGTAACATTGATAGGGGATGTATTAAGGTTTCCACAGATACCCATATCCTCAAGTTGAGAGGTTTAGAGTTCAAAAACTATTAAATGAAAATGAATCACTTGAAAATTGTTTAAATTCAATGGTCAATCTCTGCGATCACAATGCTCGCTATTTTAGAAGTATGGTGAATAGACAATATTTAAATTGCTCTTTTCATAATTGCCTCATTTATCTATCAAACTCTACAATAAATGGTCAACTGAAATATTTTTTTCTTAAAAACCCGAATTTTATCGAATGCGTAAGCTGATACAACAACATATTGTTTTATTATTATTTTAATATATTTTAGCGTCAACGGGCCTTGATTCCATTGTTGTTGTTTTTATTTTTGGCTCAATTTTGTTTTTTCTGGCTCGCTGAGTTTTGCACTGATGAAGAATCTCGACAGTAGATTCGAAACAGCTGTTTGCTAACTTTTAATGCATTTTTGGTTCATTTATAATCGTTGGTTTTCTATCTTTACATACAATGGCGTTTTGTATGATTTCCAGAAATGTGAAAGAGCATTCGAGGTGAAGTTGCTTTAAAAAACAAAATCATATTCAATATTTTGTTTGATTCATGTTTTGTTTTAAAAAATAGACCAGCGCAGCGGGCTCAGAGTGCTAGTAGTTATAAAAGTAAAATTTTAGATACTATAGAAAATAGATAAAGGTATGCAATCTTCATCACACATACACATACACATATTACCTGCAAAAATTTTAGCTGATTTGTTTATATATACATAAATCACCTATATTATATGTCGATAGGTTTTCTTTTTAAAAATATTCATCATTACAAAGAATTTACCTTAAAAAATTATCAAGATTATCAAAAAGGCTGTTGAATCATTAAGATAACATCTTTTGCATTTAAGATCATATTTAGAAATTTGTGTATTTTTTCAAAAAAATACAAATATATTTTAACATTAATGAAATGACTCGTGTTTTCATAAATGAAAATTTCATTTATTCTAATTAAAATTTTAGATATCAAAGTAATGAGTATTTTTATTTATCAACTATAGTAAAAAATAAAATAAGAAATACTGTGATTATATTCAAATATCAATTGACTCTTGTAAATTTTCGAAATTAATGCTCGTAGAATTTATTTGGCGATTACATTTGTGTCTTAAGTGTATAAAACTCACCCGGGGGGATATTTATGTAGGGGGAAGGAGGTTAATATGTTCGGTTTTGAATATTCATTATGACACAACTGTTATATTTTTTAATATACATACAATCATATGTTTTAGGTCATATAAATTCTGTAATAGGCAATAGGTGTGTAATAATAGGCAAAATTGCAATAGAAAAATGTTTATTTGAATAAAAAGCCATCCCAACAAACACATAACTGGTGGGGCATCGTTAGCGGTGGCCCAAAGTGTTTGATAACGGCCCGCCATCTTTGGCCGTAACGGCTCCGTCAAAAAACTGTCACGCCGGCCGCAAGATAATGGCCATGAATACAAGAAGTTGCCCACAAATGTGCCATTAACGTTTTTATTAAAAATATCAGACAGCCACAAACTGGCCACAATTATTCTTTTAAAGGCCATTAAAAATAAAGGCTGGCCAGGAGATCCCCCTCACCCAGACATTTGTGTTTGTAAGAATTAATATTTAAACATGAATTCAAAATTTGTTCTATAAAAAATATTTGCTGGAAGATTATTTAAATGATAAACTGTCTTTGCATGTAAAACAAATATACTAATAATCTTTATGTACACTTTTCAAAAAAGTTATAAATTTACTTATCTTTAAAATTTTCAAAAATTTCTAAAGCATATAAGTTGAAAATGAATTTATTTGTTTATTATTTAATTATATGCTTTAAAAATTTACATGTAATGCAATCAAAAATAATTTTTAAAGCATATAATTAAATAATAAACAAATAAATTCATTTTCAACTTATAAGTTTTGGAAATTTTTGAAAAATCTGAAGATAAGTAAATTTATAACTTTTTTGAAAAGTGTACCTAATGATTAATAATATATTGTTTTTTTATGCAAAAACACTTTATAATTTAAACAATCTTCCAACAAACATTTTTTATGGAACAAATTTTGAATTTATGCTAGTGATGCATGTATTAAGTTAAATGATTTATGTTTCTTTTTCTTTTATTTTCATTGGTTTTTAGACTTAAGAGGCTACTTCAGCCAAGCGAAAAGACCCAATAAATAATGCCGATCCTACAGAAGGAATTTATAAAGATATCTCGGTTGCATTCCAATACTTTTAAATTACTTATTTATTTTATTTTATTTTGCTTATTATCTGTTGCATTAGATTGCTGAGATCGATTCGTAGACAATTTTTTTATTTTTTCGATTTTTATTGTAGATTTTTTCTGAGAATGCTTTCACTTTCGTAACCGGTTCCGAAAGTAAAAACATTCTCATTAAAAATATCTGCAAACAAAATAGAAAAAGTAAAAAACGGTCTTTGTACAGATTAATTTCAGCTATCTGATAGGAAAAATATCGTTTCAAAATATTAAAATGTAACAGAGATATCTTTATTGATTTCTTCTATAGGATTAATATTACCGAACGAATCGTTTTGCTTGACTGAAGTAGCCTGTTAATGGCTCTCACCAATATATTATATTTATTCATTAAAGAATTATTATGAAACCTGTCGAATATTTTTTGCATCATTTTAATATACAAAAGAATTTTCATTTAGATTTTATTCGAATAATTTAATAATCAAACATTACACACACACACACACACACACACACACACACACATATATATATATATATATATATATATATATATATACATAACAATAATATTTGCTATTTAAAAAATATATTATTTTAATTTTTTCATATTAGCTGAGAATTATTTACAGTAATTGAAAATGTATCAAAATTTTGAATGATCTGACAATTTTATTTAATTGTTTAATGAATGAAATATTTTCGATGAAAAATTGTTAATTTTTTTTCGCTCAAAATAAAAAAAAGAAAAAACCATCATTCACAGTCATGTTACTTACAACGTTAAAGAAGCTATTTTAAGAATCTAAAATGAAACCGATAGCTATTTTATCTAAAATAATTCAACAAACCTCTACAAAAAAGAATTTTCTTAAGTTAAAGAAACATCTATTAAATGGTATTTTGCACAATTTTATACAAGACACATGAAATCGCTCTTTCTCACTTCTAATATATGAAAAGAAAAATAAATTTTACCTTTAAGAATCAGTGTAAACTTTATTTAAATTAAACTATTTTATTTTTTGCAATATTTTTATTGACATGCACAGTAGAAAACAACAATTGTTATATAAAAATATGATTAACTTTCAAACTTTTAAAAAATTCTTAAAAGTATATAATTTTAAATTAGCTGCTTTTCCTAATTTATACAAAACTTTAAAATAACGAATAAGCGATGAATAGCGGAGTATAAAGTAAATATTATTTTATATTTGTTAAAATACAACTGCATTTTTAAAAACGTATGTCTTAAAAATGAATATGTTTCCTATCTTTCTATTAGGTTTCCGAAATCAAACAATCGTGAGGTCGATGCAAAAAAAAACTCAAGAGGTTATAATGAATTATAAATTAATAATTCTTCAATGAATAAGCATAATAAAACATACCTATATTGTGGTAAAATATCCAAATTGAAGGTAGCATTCGTTAAACATGCTTTCTCTCCCTTATGTGACGGTCTAACTGAAATGATCTGCTTATCAGCACACCGTCCAAAATTCTTGGAATATTCCCCCCCCCCCTGTACTTGTTGACCTTGAAGGAGAGCATGTATTCTCCTAAGGCCCAAACAGATCTGACCACTTTTTGCGGTTACTCGTCGGATCGTTTATTGTGGCGACGCGGTCTTTTCGGTCTTTAATGAATTTTGTTTGAAAGGGACGGTTATCCGACATATGAAAAACAATAGATGGTTTTATCTGTATTTTTTATTAGTAAAAATATAATAAAGCAAATAAATACATATAAATGTTAGGAATTTAACAGATACAGGGAATTTTCTTTCTTTCTTTGAATCAGAATTTTAAATTCCCCCCCTCCCCGGAATTTTATTTAAAATGCATATATATTTGAAATCATATTAAAAATTTACGTTTTAGAAACAGTTTATATGCTCCCCCCTTTTTTTCTTTTTTCTTTACTGACTCGCATTCAGCAAAAAATTCTTGTTGAAACAATTTGAATGCCATTTCATCCATTTTGTTTGCAACAAATACCTTTTTTATAGAATTAAAAAATATATACTAAAAAAATTCACATTTATCAGTAAATATCTTGTAGATATTTTGTATAATATGCATTTCCAATGAATGCATCTTACTGTATTTAAATCTTTGTATTGTTCCAATTTCTTAAAAATTTGTGTTCTGTTTATTTTGGCTATTAAAATCAATATAAATTGAATAATATATTCATTATTTCCAGTATGACCACTGAAATATATCCATGTAAAGCTATCCGCGCTTGCAGATGCAAATAAATCAAAATACATTCTTTCTTTTTTTTCTAATAACATCACTTTTCAAATTTTAGAATGATCTTTCCTAGAAAAAAAAGGTGAAACTAATTGTATTTCTAAGCCAACTTTAGAAATACAGAAATCGACAATTTTAGAAATATATTATGCATGTACGATTAAAAATTATTTTATGCATGTATGCTAAAGTTTTGCATGACTGAGTAATTGGGAGGAGGGGGGGGGTGGACATGGACTGCTTTAGGGACAATCTAAAAGCGTTTTTCTGTTTTAATATTTATTTTAAATTATTTTACTATATTTTAAATATTTATTCATTTTTTTCCAATTTTTTTTTTTTTTATAAATAATGAATGTAACAGTGTGCCGGTGAAGAAAAAACTTGGAATTCTGTATACATTTTGAGCACAATTTTTATTTTTTATATAAATATTTTCAAACTAAATAAAATATGTCATCTATTTTATTGTTTTAAATATAAATCTCGTAAATTATAGCTCGTATATAAATCTCTCCTTATTAAAACTCAGATTTAAAGTAATTTTTGAAAGAAATAAAGACCAAAAATATGTACATTTTCTCTCATAAAATAAAAATGCTGGTCAGTTTATATTAGCCCTCTGCTTTCTAGATGTTGGAGGGCCATTACTTTTTTGCCCGAAACCGACCATTAAGAGTTTACCGGCAAAGTAAATGCAACACTTCTGTCATCGCCGAGCCTTTAACGGCTCGGCGATGACTGCCGCAATTAGCGGCGGTTCACTTGCGGTACAGCATTGTTTTTGTACAAATGGCCTTAATTCCTTTTGGCCGTGACGAAACCAGCTTACGGCCTTAACTAGAGTGTTTGTGGGGATTACTTTAATATAAATTCTCTTCAGAATTTTTAGTCTAAGGTTATTTTAAATCAATGTATTTTTGTCCTTTTTAAATTTACTTCTGTGTATTGTTATTAAATCTATAATTTACAAGCAAAAATTATGTGTTCTTTACTATGCTTATTTTAGTGGAACATAGTTCTTCTGATGTAATATTTTCAAATTAAACACAGCTGAAAATTAAATGCAATTAGGATAAATAAATATTCCAAATTTCTCCAAATTGGAAGATGTAGCGTAGAAACTAAAAACAACGCTATAGTTTCAATTGATAGTTAACATTATAAGTTTAGTAATCTTAGTTAACATAATTACATAACATAACTTAGTTTCATAATTAAAAAAAAACTTACAAAGACATTTCAATAAATAAATAAAACTGAGATGAACTGTTTAACTTATAAATCAGAATATATAATTTATAGATATGATATACATTTGTATAGTAGTTTATAAATAAACTATAATATCTTTCACACAGCCGACCCAAAATTTAATACAGTACCCCCCCCCCCCCCAAAAAAAATGTTAACGTTTATTTTGCTACTGTTAAAATACATTCATAAATTCCTTTTAAGATGAAATTTTTTCAAGAAATAAATAACCTTAGATACAACAGTTGTAATTTTATTCGACATTTATCAGGAGTTAGGTAATGTTGACATTTTTTAAAGCAAATAAATTATTCGTGTAAAAAATTCTTATATGTAAAAAAACAATCCAACATATAGCATTTACATTTATACATAAATATAAATAAATCAGATAAAAAGAATTGAAGGCAATACGAACGTATGAGATTACATACCTTACATTTTATAGGAGAATAACTTCTATATTTTTCTCAACGCGAGCGCTAGCATTCAGCTGGACCCACCATTAGTTTTCAACTTAAACCTGATTAAGCCAAGTCAACCATGATTAACTTAAACCTGATGAAGCCAAGTCAACCATGATTAGGATTTCGGGTTTCGATGCTAGATTCGCGTCTAACATCGGGATCGAAGGAATTCGTGAACAGGACCATAAATTGTACTGCAAACTAAAGTTAAACTAAAATTACAAGTTAAACTTTGAAATGGGTAAAAGGTTACAAGCTACGAGACGGCTAAAATAATTTAGGGTAAAATAAGGCATACTTATATTCGATGTGCAAAATGTAAAAATAACTCAGGATACGAATTTAGAATTATCTTAATTACATAAATTATATTTTATGTTACATATTAAATGAATTCGAAATAGTTTTTAGATTCTACTGAAGGTTAAACTACTGTCCTTTAAATTAAGGGGAGGGGAGGGAAGCAGAAAAAGTAACAACAGTACAAAAAATATAATTTAAATTTATGAATAAGTATAATGTGTGATTATATCTTTATTATAAAGCCTCTTTAGGAAGTCTTCCTAATTTCACTTTAAGAATGATATCTAACACTATTACTGAAAATTACAAGTAAAATTGTGAAAAAACAGCGGTCTGCGAGACGGCTGAAAGAAATTATGATTTAATTAAAACCTAGAATTATAAAATCAAGCATTCTTATATTTGATGTACAAATTTCAAAAGGTAATTCGGAAAACGAAATTAAAATTAATTTATTAAATGAATAAAATTTTACGTTACATGTAACGAAATATTGTTGCATGTTGTCGAGATTAAATTTTTTTAACTTCTTTTAAATATTCACGTGCTGCTGAAACGGGGAGGGTGAGAGAGGTGGTCAGAGTATCCTATAAAAATAAATAAATATATTGGTTTATTATTTAAAAATGCTGTTACAGCAATGCAATATCAGCATGTTACTTATGAATGGGATTACTGAAATACAAAGTGTAGCTCTGAATAATATGTAACTTTCGTAACTTCTACTTTAAAATTCACGCATTTATAATTTTTGTAACACACTAATTAGAGTAATTTCAGGTGTTATCTAGCATTATAATCTAGATTTTTATCTAGATCTGAATGCTATTTATATCTAGATCTTAATCGATTTATATCTAGATCTTAATATCTAGATTTATATCTAGATCTTAATGCCATAAACTAAACACACACTAAGATAGGTATTTTTTGTGGGAAATGTGTATTTTTTATGACAAGTGGATGATTTTAGAAATTTACACACTTACTTATGTGTATATCATTAAATGTTAATTACAATAACGTACAAATTTGTGTAAATTCAGGCATTTTTCACCACTTACTCATTTATTTGTGATTGTCAAGTGATAAAAAAACATATACTTAGTTTTGTAAACTAAAATAAACATAAAAAACAGGTAAAATTTTGTAAAAAGTGGGTAATTTTCATGTCAGGTGTGTAATTTTAGGAATTTACACACATATACATGTGAATTTGTCTAATTTACTTTTATTTTTTAGAGTGTAGTAATAGGGGAATGTAATGATCCATGTCTATCGGAAGCGAAGTGGGCATAAGCCAAAAATGAATACCGCCAATTTTTGACATGTAGGCTTGTCATTGTGTTTTCCTGCACCCAGTTTTCCATGTTTTCATACTTTTGATTGTAGTACAAACACAATGCTAAACCCATGAGTCAACTACTAGTGGTAATCATTTATGACTTATGCACCACTTCACTTCCGTCAGACATGGATCTTTAGATTCCTCTATTACCACTCTTCCGTAAAATAAAGGTTATTTTTCATATGCTCGATATCATAGGGTTTAGTGCTTCGACACTTGAACTGTTATAGGATGTAATGCGTACATATACAAGATTCGCAAAAAATACTTCATAAAACACAATTTTGCAGTAGAATTCTCCTAAAATTGCTTTTTTCGTGTTACGAAGACAGATTAATCGATTTTATTTGACCATCATTTTTAGCAGTATCCAACGTTGTATAAAAGTATTTACGACTTCGATCTGCCTGCATGCAAGATGCCAATGGCCTGCAGACTGTCCTCTGTAATTTGTCTGTCTATCCGTGCCCTAACTCGAGCAAATATAATCGGATTTACATGCAATTATTGGATGATATTGAGATCTGTCACACCATGTCCGGTTTTGAAAATAAAGCTTGTAGCATTCACAGCTCAATCACAGGAGCATTCAAAAGTACTAATTTACATTATGGTCTAAGGGTAAAAATTATTTGCGGTCTATATCAATAAAGTTAGATAATTTTAAATGTAATGAGATTTATATGCATTATTAAAGTGCACAAGAACATGGTTACTATCGAATATATTCAGTGTAGAACTTACGTTATGCGTACAAGGAACTCAAAAGTATTTCTTTATATCATAGTCCATTAAGAAAAATTATTTGCAGCTTATTTTAATATTGTTATCTGTTTGAAAAATAATGAAATTGACATGAAGTTCTGGAATGCAATAAAAGAAGATTTCTGTAGAAATTTGATAACAAATCTCATGCAAGCTGTAAATTTCAATTCCGAGTGCAAATTTTAGTTGGGACATTTATCATTCATTTATGGGGTCACACAAAAGAGTCTACAGTAATATAATGGTCTACAGGGAACAACTTTTTATAGCGCATTTTAATTGTGTAGCACTATATCTAACATGATAAAGTTGATATACATTTTTGAGGTTTACTCCAATATTCTTGCAGTCGAGTATGATTTGGTCACATTTATTGTTCATTTACAGAGACGTATAAAAGATTTCGGATACAATACTGTATTCGAAGAATGCAAAACTTCTTTTCCTTCTCCTGTGAAATTTACTTTTGTCGAGATGTGTCACTTTTCCTGCATATGAGCGATATGTCTATGTAAGGTCAGTAAATTTCCTTTTAATTGACTTATATATTTCCAAGAAATATTGTTGATACCATTGCCTGATTTAAGAGGACCCATCGTCACCTTTGTTGGTCGTTACCTAGCAACCATTTACTTTTGAAATTTGATTTATTACTTTGTGCAAAATTACGATTTCTTTTTTAACTATTTGGAAAGTACAGCTCATATTCAAAATATTAGAATAATTGAGAAAAAGTAATAAGAAAAAATTATTTGTCATTTATTTATTTTTTATACTAAGTAAATGCAATTAAATTTCTTATAAATTAAATCTGGAATGTTTAGATGAGATTTTAACATTTATAAAATACAGCACAATAAATTAGGTATACAGCTTCCTTAAACACACCAGAATATTAGAATAAAATTTAGATTGGTTCAAAATATTAGAATATTTTATTTTACGCAACAATATTACCTTATGAATATGAAGTAAATGGTAGTTAATATTTTGTAGCATCCCCTTTAGCTTTCATAACAGCGTACAATCGATCTTGCATATTATATACAAGGTGTTTACAAACATTTCTATCAATATTAGCCCAAATAGACTTTATACGTGCCACTAACTCAGTTTTACTTGAAGGAGGATTTTCTTGAAGTTTTTTCTTCATTATACACCATAAGTTTTCGATGGGATTAAGATCTGGTGAATTTGGTGGCCAAGGAAGTACCTTAATGTTGCGTTGGCGGAACCAATTCTTAGTTGACACCGAGGTATGCGGGGACGCTAAATCTTGTTGAAAGATGAAATCATCTTCAAATAAATCTTCTGATGATGGAATCATGTAATATTCTAAAATCTTTTGATATATCAGAGAGTTAACCTTTTCGTAGACGATGCATAACTTTCCAGGTCCTTCTGCACTCATACAACCCCAAACCATGACACTAGCAGCAAATTTTACGGAACGTTTAAGGCATTCTTTATCAAATGCTTCTTGCTTCATTCTCCAAACTCGAATACCTTGATTACCATATGAAACACAAAACATACTTTCATCACTAAATAATATAGTTTTCCAATCTTCATTGCTCCATAAACGTCTTGATTTACACCAATTCAATCTTATACGCTTTTGTCTTGCAGTCATGAGAGGTTTTGTTTTTGGTACACGAGATTCAAATTTAAATTTATGGAGACGTCTTAATGTTGTCGATGTAGAAACTTCAACTCCTTCTTCTTTCCATTTTCGGTGCAAGAATCGCACACTTTTAAAACGGTTTTTCTTAACTATACGCTTCAGTTTCCTGTCACCTCTAGCAGATGTTTTTGGTTTTCGGCCACCATTTCGGCGATCGTTTTGAAATTTTCCAATTTTTTAATATTGTGTTAGTATTTTACTAACGTTCGATTGCGAACAATGTAATTAATTCGCTATAAAACATTGATTTTTACCGTGCCGATACAAATCAACCATACGAAGTTTAGTAGATTCAGGAATATCACTCACACGGCCCATTTTAAGACGAAAAAGAAACAAACTGCAAAAAAGAATACTGATTTGAAATAAAATAGTCTGAATTTAATCAATGATGCCACCAGTTAAGAATTGGTAATAATTAAAGGAGAATTAATGTGAAATATTCTAATATTTTGAACCACTTGAATAAATATTCTAATATTTTGACTTTTCAAAATAATTTTTTTTGCAATTAATCTTTTCAAAAATGATATTAAATTTAAGATAACAAGCAAGTTTAATCAACAATAAGTTCTTAATAAAAATATCGTTTGCATATTTTCATTAAAAGACATTAAATTACCAAACGATATTTTCAATTTCTAAAAAAAAGGTAATCATTCTAATATTTTGAATATGAGCTGTAGTTGTTGTCCTGGGTAGAGAATTTGGAAATCCTGTGTATATCTGAATACTTTTATTTGTTGAATTCCGCAACTTATTTTTTTCTTTTTCTGATTGGTTCATGTTGGTTTGTCCAGAAATGAAATACCTGTGTTGCCTCGATGACAAAAAAGTATTAAAACAACTTACAAAAAATTAATAGCTTAAAAATTTGAGATACAACTTTAAAAAAAATTGCATGTAAAATTTTTTTCTCTCTACGACGCTGTATAAATTGAAAATGTCTGATGTTTAGAAGTTTAAAAATTTGCAGTACTAAAACTAAAATTTCATTTAAAATTTGTAGATCATTGGTAGAGGAATATTATTTTAATCCATGACGTACGTACTATAGGACTCTGATATTAGGAATACAATGTGTTGATTATCCTAAAAAGATGTTTATTAGGATGAGCGAAGCGAATCCTCTACTAGTCCACTCAAATTACAATTTGTCGTACGCTTTACAAAAAAACTATTCAATATTTTAACTTCAAATTAAACACAAAAATAAAGTATGATCTGTAGATTTGCAGAATATAATTTTTTTTACAGTAAAACGTTAAAAAAATTATTATTTTAATTAATTTATTTTACATGCATTTCCAATACGGACGCATTTTAGCAAATAAATAAAAAATGAAACGCGTATATTTTCAGAAAAAAAAAAGTTTAAATCATGGAGTAAATAATTATAGATAGAATCATGATTAATTTATTAAATAAACCATGTTTTCATTATCCCGCAAAATCGTTTGCACAGATGACACTTAAACATTTTAAAAGAATTGTATTATGGATTTTTTTTTTTTTTTTTTTTTTTTTTTTTGTAAACTGGCAACAAAATAATTGTAAACAAATAAAATTAATTCTTAAATTTGTTATATAAATGAAAAATTAAAAGATCTGCGTGAAGTTGTTGGTTCAAGCTCTTTATAAATATTTTTGCGAAGGTCGTATTGTGGCTAAATAATATCGACTCATTAATCAGAAGGATTTTATAGAAAAATAAGACTTTAATAAGTTCGCAAACACAACAATAATTATTCGTGAAAACGTCACTGCGAGAATGAGAGAGCGCTTCGTTAAAAGGTAATTCCATTAATTGAATTGCCATTCGCAGAAAGTAAAAAGTTCTCCCACGCGGAGAGAATTACAGCAATTCTCATACGCTAACATGTATAAAAACGAAGAAATTAAAATAAAATGTTTTACAGTTAAAAATTCATAGTATCAACGAAAGCAGATTTCAAATGTTTTTTCCAGAAAATAGGATTTTGGAGAAGTAACTTTCTTCAAGCTTTCTTCAAATATATTATTCTAAAATAGCTATCAAAGATTATCGGATGTTGATTACAAAGATTGGAAACATGCATATTTCAAACAATTAAAAAACACCAGTGGCTACTTGAAATTGTAAAAACATCTTTAAAAGAGCTTTTAGTTGAAAATTTAAAAAAAAAAAAATGTAAAAGTTTGCTTCGAAAATATCTTATTATGCCAGTTTTACATCATAAATAAAAAATTAAAATGCGCCAAAACATAAAATAACGTTTTTGTTTAATAAAGATGCAAAAATAATAATAAAAAAAATATTGTTACTTTCAAATATCTGTTTTATAAAATAATGCTTCGCGAATCCAAACAAAGCATGGCTTTTGCTAGTTATTATTATTGCTATTATTTAAGTATAGAATTTATTTAGAAGTCTAAAATTTTAGTCTTTGAAAATATGATTTTCCAAATAGTCGTCGTAATTTGTTAGAGTTTTTTTTTTATTTATTTTTTATTTATTTTTATTTTTATTTATTTTTTTTTTTTATTTAATTTTTTTTTTACATTACTTTGCAAAAGTCAAATGAATTGATTCTTTTTCCTTATGTAAAAAATTATACAATTATGTTCTATGTTTTTAAATTATTGGGCTTTACAATTGTAACCGTAAAATTACTTTGTATTTTTCAGATTTTTACGTCGGCGATTATGTAAAGTGACTCCAGAATATTGCAATTGGGAGAATACTACAACATTGGATGAGTTTTGTGAGGCACACAAAAGGCAGTGTGAATTTAGAGATGGAGAATATCCAGATATCTCTAGAAAATGGAGGCTGCGTGAAGATTTCGATTTCGCGGTAAGAATAGTTATATAAGATCTATTACTTTTGATAAACTATCATAAAAGAACAAAAATTTTTTTTAAAAAGTCCTTCCGACTAGTACCGGGAGGAAGAGGTATCTTTCATATTCTTTACTTAAAGGGAAAAAAATCAAGGTATATTATTCTACCATACAAAGATCAAATTAGTGTTACACGATAATAGAAGATTCAATACTTGTTTATATCAATGCTGAACATGAATGGGAATTTCGAGAAGGTGGTAAACTTTATACAGTCTGGTTTTATTTAAAAGCGAATTATATTTGAGGGCGAAACTCGGTGATATGATGAAATTTCTGCCATTTAAAGAACATGATGGGTGAAATTAATCAAAGAGCTTGCTCAAGATCTTAGTAAGTTCTGTACACATACTCACTCACATCGAAATTGGTTGATATATCCGAGAGTTGTCGCAAGCAATAAGATTTTTTTAAATGTCACCCACTTTAGAAATTCAAAGTGTTATAACTCAGTCATTTTTGAAGATATAAACAAAACAAAAAATGCTCTGGAGTCTTTGTATCAAAATCAAACACATAGAAGAAGAAACTTTTTAATTTCTATTTTTTTGTACTTAATTTTACATTTCAAGTTAAAAAAAAATTAAATGGTTGCAATTTTGAAACAACATATCAGATGATGCAGTACAACAAACTCGGTCGAAATATTTGTATGTTCTATATACACACTAAATTACATTCAAATTGGTTCATTAATACTCGTGTTATCATGTGACAAAAATCAGATCATTCCAAAATGTCAGCCATACTAGAAATTCAAAGTTATAATTCTTTTTCCGATAAATATGCAAGCTTATTAAGATAATCAAGAAATACTTCTTAAATCAAAATAGCCAATGATAAGAATTTTAACAGGTCAGAATAAATAAATAGAAATTCGAGTGGAGATGTTCATGCATCTGGTCTTCCGAAAAAAAAAATTTCCCAGCAGTTGGAGGTACAGTTATGTTACATACCAATATCTGGATTGATTGAGGATTGGACTGTGTGTAAAATGTACCGTCTATGGCCCAAGATTTTAGCTTTCAAACTTGTCATAAGCTGCAATGATGCATTTTGATGATTATCATGGGCCATTTTTAATGGAACTATTTTTTCTTATGAAATTTATTTGTATTTATTGGAAAGAAAAAAGTACTTCATGCTCACGAAGCCAGTTACGTTTGACTTTTGAGTAAACTCCCCCAAAACCCAGAGTTTAGCTTTGTCTAAAACCGCTGTTGACATTGGCGTAAAGGAGTTGTCAAACAAAGCATTTTATGGCACAACTAATGACACAATCTGTACGAAAGTACAGACTGTCGTTCAGAGGAAATTCTTATTGAAACACTTTTCACTAAGAATAGGTTCGATCAACTTAGAAAGCTGAGAACTCTTGCTGAAAGATTAGACTTTGAACAATACATAGGGCGACTAACAACTGAATTAAGCACTTTAAAATAAAGGCTTAACAAGTGCTTTTTCAAACTTACTTTCATACAACAGTAAACAGTAATTATGAAAATATAACGTTTTTTAATTTAAAATCCCAGACAACCACAATCGTCCTTCGGACGTTTCACAATGATCATAGAGATCCTGTAGTTGTCATATCCTATAAAATTATCCTCTGAATGTCCCCAGAATACTGAAGACAGGACCGTCCAAACAGTACTATAAGGAAAGGGCAGCTGACGTCACTGTGGACGAATTACTGTGGATAAGGGAGAAAAACCTGTCCGTTCTTTAACGACTGACACTGTACGGATGAGCTCCGGGAATTTGATTGGTCTAAGTTTCCCAATGCATAAGTAAGTATGATATGATTGGGCTACGCCGTCAAGATAATTCCTACAATGATCGCTATGACAAAAAATATAGCAGTAGAGTGGTTGACAGAAGTGTTTGTTTGTAAACATGCCCTTTCCTTATCCCTAGAACGGCCGGAGGACGGAGTACATGCATGCATAGTTCGACTCCTTGGATTTTATCCCTGTACTCGATGTGCAACCTACCAACCAACTTCCAATGTTTATGTTCCACCGCATGGCGATGGCGAATTTCCAATAAGTAAAAAGTGGAATAGAATGTGGGTATAAGGTAAGAATTTGCTTTCATTTTTATTTACAATGCATTTCTTTATAATTATTCTGGCTCTATGTTTGTATAATGTTGGCAAAATTTCATTAAAATGCAATAAAAAAAAATAGGCCTAGTCATCGCTCGAATAAGAAATAATTTTATAAAACAAAATGTATTTTTACAGTAAAAAATAAATTTGTTTTATAAAATTGAAAAATTTCTGTTTTGTAGATGATGAATGTCAACTGATGTATTGAAGTAAATGTGTATGTTTTTTATTATAAAATAAACTGGTTATAAATACAAGTATTTCAAAACAGTGTTTTCTCGCCAAAATCTCTAAAGAAAAAACGTCGACACCCTGATGTGACAGCAGCATTTGTTCTATTTTAATGCTTTTTTGTAGCAAAGCTGTTTAATAGAAAACAAGATCATTTTATTTATCAGCTTTAGAGAAATCAAAAATTTGAATTTAATATTTACGCTGATGTAACAAGTGCTTTTAAAAATTTGAGTTGACTTTGATTATTCATTGATTGTACACAGTTAGTTTTTTACTTTATTTTGTTTGAAGCATTAAGATATTCTTTCCCAGGTTTCATCTATAGGTCATTCAAAAAATAAAGCACCTGAGTAAAACGTTTTATATTGTTATATTTCAATTAAACTTAAATATTGTTAAAATGTATATTTCAGAAATATTTTTCTTCAATATAATTATGAAATTTTAGATGATTTTTAAGTTGATTCTAGAAAAGAAAAAAAAAACAGCTGTGAGATTTTTTAATGGCACTTATGTCACAAATAAAATTTTGAATTGCAATTCACAATTTTATTTGTGAGTTGCAAGTGTTCAAATTCAGAAACCATGTGATTAAAAAGCAGGAGTCTGTCCAGACTTTTCTCACAGAGTCCTGTTTTTGTGAAATTGTGAATTTTTTTTCTTATTTGTGAAAATTCTAGTCAGAATTTTGTAAATTTTAAATTACGATGTCTCCAGGTTCTATTTTTCATATGTATAAAGCTAACTATCAACTGCTTATTTACAAGCCAGATTTTATTATCAAATGATTAAATTTGTGAAAAATTCAATTTAAACGTGAAGAAATTCTGTAAAAGGGTCATTCTTCCAAAACAGGCAACTTTTCTATATTAAAACATTTTTTAAAAAAAAGATGCTATAAATGTATGGTATATTTTTTTTGTTATTATTTAGGCTTTAGACAGTAGGGAAAAAATACCAGCATCGCAAAAAAATGTTAATTGTGAGGAGGAAAAAATATTTTTAAATTTCCTATGCCAGGACAATGATGCCCATACCAGAACAATGACTGAAATAAAATAATAAAATTGGAAAAACATTTCATAGGCATATTTAGTTGAATATATATTTATTGATTACATATTATAATAATTACAAAGCAGAAAAATGGAATTTAGGGAGGGGGGGGGGTATATTTTATGCTAAAAACTATGGAAAACCATTAAATTTAAATTGGGAGGCTCTATTCCCACATGGTACCGGAGGATCAATCATTTTTATGATGTCACTTTTGTTGTGTGACAAGATATCCTGGGCCATTTGTAGTTGTTTTCTGCAGCATGCTCCATAGCACTAACTTCATAGTTGTTAGCTGAAGAACCAATAACTTCTCCAGGATAGAACTTTCCGTCATACTGTACAACAACCCAATTTCCAGGTTTGAAATTTTTCATGCCAGAACTTTTTGGTACATCATAATCACTAGAAAAGTTGTTTAATAAAGTTGTCTTTCCCAGGTCAAAGCCATGTTCACATCTTTAGGTTATTGGACAATTACAGCTTAAAGATCTAAAGAAAATTGTGTTTTGTATGTTGAAATCAATGAGAGCTTGGTGTACTTTCATAGTTCCTTTAAATGTTTCTAAGGACTTACAATCAAGTATATAATTTGTTTCAATATATTATCAATATCTAAATCCGTTACTTCAAACAATTCAATGCCTTTGCATTTGTCTTTTAAAGTTGAAAAAACATCTTTAAACAAAGATAAGTCCTTTCCATGTGCAACAATGGAGTCTGCTATTCTTTTTAGAACACCTCCAACACCATCAGGTGCCCCCTTTCCATGACCCGATTCACCAAAATTCCAAGATGCAAATTTGATATTTTTACAAATAGAGGGCAAGATCTTAGCCATAAGATAAAAATTAGTTTTATTTCTATACTGGCTAGTTGGTGAATCGCTGAAAAAATTTACTCTTTCAATTATATGATATGACATAATATTATATAATACTGGAACCAAATGAGCCCACATAGCTACAGAATCATGTCTCAATGACTGTGACATAGAACAAAAAGGTTTAGTTATCATCTTATTACATTCATTATAATAATAGACTCCTGTATGCATGGTGACTTGCTGTCTGGATCCACCAAAATGCATTGCCTGTGCCTCTGAAGAATATTTACAGTTGTAGTTTTCACTAAAGTCAATATGAATTGTGAAAGTTTTTTCTTCGATACTCGATTTCAAATCCCTTAGTGTGGCAGCTTGATGTTTAATATTTGCTAAATGCATCGTGAATTTTGGAGCTGTTTCTTTATATTCAGAAACCATTTCTATCATACTTGTTTCAATTACTTCTTTAGAAATCAATTTAAAAAGCTTCGTAGCCCCTCTAATGCTTTTCTCTTCTTTTCTTGTGATCCACTTTTTGAAATTCACATGATCCTTTTCATCAAAAGTATCAAAAGTTATTTCATTTTTTATACAATTTTTGCATTTACAAAGCATACATTTTTCATTCATTTCTGAATTACATGTCATCTCTTTCAGCACATCTGTAGGATATTTTGATTTTAATGTGCCATAAAAATGCAATTTTTCTGTAATGAGTTTCATATTTTCATGTGTTATACATAAACACGTATCTCTTTTCTCAATGTTAGGTTCGACAATCCAAAAGGGTCTGTATTTACAAAAGGTTGAATAACTAACTTTATAATGTTGATTTTCAGTTAAATATTTTCCATGCAGTGTTTTTAGCGACTCGTTTAACAATCGTTTCTGTTTTTTTATTTTTTTTATTGTGATGCAGTCTTTCTTACCCGGACAAAGACGACTGTTTTCATCTTTCTCTAAAAACTGTCTAATACTTTGTTTCTTTTTATATTCTTCACCCTTTATTTGCCTTTCATAGATTAAGTTTCCTCTATTTTTATTTGCAGTAAAAGACTTGTACTTTAAAAATGATTTACTTATTTTCAGACATCTATATTTCTTAATAATTTTCCCAGAAATAATTTTAGTAAACAGTTGTTTACTTTTTGCACTCTGTAAATTTTTATAACTTTCAGAAAGCTGTGATTCAAGCACATTTGCATAAAATAATTTTTTTCGCACATTCTTTGGAACACTTACCCCTTTCAAGCAGATTTCAGTTTTTGATCTTGGCGTAAGATTGTTAGTGGTTGACAAGGTGGGTTCTGTTTTCGAATTTTTTAGACGGTAATAAATTAAAATTAAGTTTTCAAAAATACTATGGGTTCTGCAAACAAAATTTGATTACTTTAATATAAAAAAAATGGTAATCAAAATATATTATATAAAAAATACTGAGGACTAAAAGCTAATTAAATACTTAGATATTAACAACAGTTTGCTTGTTAATGTAACAATAAATGCAATAATTTTTGAATTCAAACTTAAAATTGTAATTAAAATTAAATATTTAAGTTTAATTAAAATATTATTAGATAAATTTGACTTTATAAATTTCAAATAAATAACAAGCATCATTGTCCTGATTTGCTGTCATTGTCCTGTTCTTTATTTTCCAGGACAATGATGAAATTGATGTAATTAGAAGCTGGCATATTCTGCCTTAAATTTTTAAAGTTAATGATTATATCTTCTAAAAGGTAACATTATTATGCACTCTATATTATAATATAAAATTTTTTTAATTCACCTAGTTGTTTCTGTGGGTGCCAAGAAAATGATTGAAATCAAACATACTCTGAAGGCAAAGAACTTCAAAATTCCACAAAAAAAAGGGGCTCCATTTGAGAACAATCACTTACACAGTTTAGTAAAAGAGTAAAAGATCTTGCAACAGGCACAAAAAATAAAACCCTGCTGCCTTCTGTAGGGAAAATATTGAGTGAAATGCAATCTACCAAGACAATGATATTTTTTTCAGTTACACACTATTTTAATATTTTTTTAATTATGAAAAATAATAAAAATATTTGATAATATATTCAATTGCATAGAATACTTTATTATGAATCTATTAAATGAATTTTTAGTTGAAAATTAATTTTATTATTGATGTATTTAACATTTAGAACAACATAGATGACTCTAGTTACAAGCCAGGACAATGATTTTTGAACAATTTATATTTATTTTAAATAAATTTATCAATTTTTTTCAAATTTGTAAGATATCTGTAGATTAGCCCAGAACATTAAAAAGTCATTAAAATATTTTTAATTAGTTTTGTATTTATTTTTAAAATGATACAAGGTAGTTACATGCATTTTTCCTGTTTTGGAAGAATGACCCAAAAAGTCTATTTAAGAGACAAATAATTTTGTGAAGGGTCCTGTTTTAAGATAAATTATTTTGTGAAGGGTTCTTTAAAGGACCTAAAATTTTCCTAAACATATCCCTGAAAAGTGTTTTCCATTTTTAAATAAAAGCATATTTAAAAAAAAAACCTTTTAAAGATTTCATGATTTAGCATTTTAAACAAAATTTCCGGGTGCGACTGCTAATTGCTTTCTCATGACGATATTTCGATGGCTGTCAAGTCCTATAAACTATTGTAAAATGCTAACTTTTAACAACATTTCAATTTCTTCATATCTGAATGAAATCTGTGTAAATTATACACTTTTAGAAATACTAATGCAAATATATGTATTTATGAACGAAAAGGAATTAGCGAAAGTATAAGAATAAACATCATTTTAACATTTGAAAATACAGCAAATTTCGTCAAAAAAAATGAAAAAAAAATGCACAAACTTTGTCATAATTGCGAAAGATCTGCAAATTTCCCCAAAAGATCTCGAAAAATCCATTCGTCAAAGGGCTGTGGAAAAAACATTGTGTCACAGTTGGGTTTCCTTCCTCCACCCATCCCCACACACATACACTGTGGCGAAACATATCAGAAAATTTTCTGTGAATTTCAGTTCCCTCATCCCCTCAGATTCACCCCTAAAGTGACCCTTTGACAAATTCCGCGTTTTTCCTGTGTCCCTTAAAGAAATTCTCAATTTTGCTTGATTTCTCAACCAAATATGAGTTTTATCGCACTCCTTTGACAACTTTGACGTGGTTTTTTTTTTTTTTTTTGTGACACTTTGCAGGCATGCTACTTTCCCATGGAATTCCATAAGCATTAAAATTTGTTGCAATTTTTATGTGGGGGGGGGGGGAGGCAGTAAATACAACAAAAACACAAGTACAAACTGCGTCCAAAATTGAGAAAATTTCTTCAAGGGGTTGCAGGAAAAAATGAAAATTTCTCCAAAGTATAAAAAACAAACAAAAAAAAAAATATATAAATTTGTTAAACGATCAAGTAAAAAAATTTCTTCAAATGATCGGGGGAGGTAGCATGATTTCCGTCGCATGATTCCAGAAAAAAAAAAAAAAAAAAAAAAATGTGATTTCCTTCATAGGATTACGGAAAAGACGCTGTTTATGTTAAAGGATTGCGAAAATACTTGAATTTTATTGGATAATTGTGAAAGATAGTCCAATTTTTGTTGAAAGATTGGAGAAAATATTCTAGTTTTGTTGAAAGATTGGGAAAAGTATGCAGATTTTGTCGAATGATCGGAAGAAGTATGTGGGTTTTGTTGAAAGATTCAGAGAAGTATGCAGATTTTGTCGAAAGATCGAAAAAAATTTCCAGTTTTTGTCAAAAGATCGGGAAAAGTTTGCGGATTTTGTCAAAAGATCGAGGAAAATAAACAGATTTTGTCGAAAGATAATGGAAATTATGCAATTTTGCTGAAAGATCACAGAAAATATGCAAATTTTGTCATAAGATCACAGAAAATAGACTTATTTTGTAGTAAAATTGGGGGGAATTGCATGTTTTGTCGAAAGTTTGAATGAAAATAGCGCATTTTATTGAAAAATCGGAGTATAATTGCAAATTTTGTCAAAAAAGTTGAGGAGAATCGTGAATTTTGTCAGAGGATTGGGAAAATATGTGAATTTTCTTTAAAGATCACGAAAAATACGTGAATTTGATGAAAAATCGTCAAAATTATGCAAATTTTCTGAAAATATCATAAAAAATAAAAACACTAATTTTGTCTAAAAAGGGTGAAAAAAACCACAAATATTGCTAAAGGATCATGGATAAATGCGATTTTCATGGAAAAGAGTGTGGGAAAAAAGTGTGATTTTCATAAAATGGTCATGAAAAACACTGCAAGAAAATGTGAATTTTGTCAAAAGTCCATGAAGTTCTGAAAGTTCAGTTTTTTTTTTTTTTTTTTTTTTTTGGCTGAACCTGTAGCGTGTCTGACTTTATCAAAATTTGTGATATCAGTAAGTCTAAATTTTTGGTCTGATAACCGATTTTTCATAATTTTTGGAATTGAATGCATTGATTTTTTGAAAAATTCGAAGCAGAATCTCTTTTTTTGCAGTGGAAAATAGTATGAAAATTGTCACTTGATTGCAGGAAAAAATTGCAAAATATGTCGATTGGTCGGGAAAAAATCATGAATTTCAACTATCTTTCGCACTAGAAAACTTGCAAAATGTGTCAATCAGTTGCACGAAAATATCACAAAATTAACAAAACGGTCGTAAGAGTTGATCATAGCTTCAAAATGCAAAATTTTTTGGGCAAGAGCCTCCTGCCCACGTTATATTTTTGTGCGGGATTTCATGAATTTTGTCCTATTTAAAGATACATTTTCTAAGAGAAAATACTGGTACGAAAAAATTTCCTGGTCGTGAAATTCCAGGTTCCATGCTAACCGTGCCATACGAAATCCAAATCAATCTGCACTCGGCTGTCTGGCTGCATTTATGAATTATACAAATGTAAGTAGCTTTTGAAGATAGTTTCACTTTGTTCAGCTGTGTTTTGACATATATGATTAACAAGTCATATTTCTAAGTAATGGTTCAATATTTTGTACCTTAAAGAATCCTGTTTTTTAGAAATGAATATGTGCAGTTTGCAACAGCTCTATCCTTGAAGGACGTAAGATTAATTCCAAATTTTTAAAGTTATATTGTCATTTCCAAACTTCATGTCATTCGTAATGTTTTTCAAAAATGTAATAAAATCATAATGCAGAGTTTCCCCCAAGTTTAAAAAAGGGCAGGACGCTACTGTTCTGAAAAGAGCACTTTTTACATTTTTCAGGGCACTTTTATAGAGTTGAATCTAGAATCTAGCGGTTCAAAAAGCTGTGAAAAAACAAAAATTTCATCAAAAAATTGAAAAAAAGGTAAATTTTGTTAAAAGATCGCAAAAAAACAGCCAATTTTGTTAAAAGATCGCAAAAAACAGTAGATTTCGTTAAAAGATTGCAAATAACGGCATATTTTGCTTAAAAAATCACGAAAAGCATATTTTACTTTTAAAAAAATCGTGAAAAAACTGTAAATTTTATTAAAAGATCGCAAAAACAGCAATTTTTGTTAAAAGATCGAAAAAAACAGCATATTTTGCTAAAAAATCGCGAAAAAACGAGAAATCTCGTGAAAATATCGCGAAAAACTGAAGTTTTTACGGAATTTTCCGTTTTATTGCGATTTTTGGACGTAATTTACCATTTTTTCCGCAAATCTTTTGATGAAATCTGCCGTTTTATTGCTATTTTTTGACGAAATTTGCCGTTTTTGCGACACATTTGTCGAAATTTTCCGTTTTATCGCGATTTTTGGAAGAAATTTGTCGTTTTTTTCTATCTTTTGAGGAAATCTGCCGGTTAGTGAAATTTTATGATGAAATTTGCCATTTTTTTGTGAATCTTGCCAGATTAGTCGTTTTTTCGTAATTTCTAACGAAACTTGCCGTTTTCTTAGCGATTTTTTTCAAGAAATTACCCGTAACACAGGACGCGTATGAGGCTGTTTTTTGCGTTCCATCGCCGATTTTTTTTTTGCTTAATTTACATACTATAGCGCTTTCGGGGTCATCGCTGGAGAGCTGCGTTTTTTCAAATGTGGGGCAAGAAGGCGCTATTTTTTTTTTTAATGAATGACACGAGGGGCGCTAGTTTTTAAACCAAAGGGCAGGAGGGGTGCAGCGCCCCCCTGAAACCGTCTAAGGGAAACTCTGATAATGTTTAAAGGGATAGCTTTGCAAGGCATTGATACTTCATCTCTATTACATAGATAATGTTCTTTTATATCTTTAAAATTCTGTCTTTTTTTATGTAGGTTTTTTAGATTATCCTATTTTTAAATTTAGGGGATTGGGGGGGGGGGGTATAAAAATACTGATTTTAAAAATGCCGTTAATTGTTGAAAATGATAAATCTCAGAATATATTTTGTATTAGTCCATACTTAATTTTATCTATTTAATCTTTTTCAGCTTCTGCTTCCACAGTTCAAAAGCATGTGAGTTTGAAGATTTCCTCTTAATGGATAAGTGCAGTCTGCAGTGCTTACAAGAAAAACTTTCAGGACCAGAACATCAAGTATATATCATATGCATTTTCACCATTTTTTCCAACTGTCTTAATGTTTGAAGATTAGTCATAATTCTTAGAGATTTTTTTTCCTCTCAAGAAACCCTTCTTTATAGCGCCACAAATTATTAATGTTTGTTAGTCGTTACTAGTAAGTGATGAATTAATTTAGTTGCATTTGACAACTACAAAATTATTTTCTTTTGTAAAATTTGATGCCCAAGTTTTATTTATTTTTTACTTTTTTTAAGTAATAGTGGTATACTTCAGATTTTGAGTTTATGTTAACTTATTCAAGTATAGATAGTGTGTATATATATATTTTCCCGGAATAATTGCGTTACCAACATTAGATAAAATTTTGTGCTCGATTTGTATGTAGCATTAAATATCTATTACTAGATAGCACCTGTCAAGACTTGACGGTAAATAACTTAAATGTTTTATTAGAAAAATTCTTAAATTTTTACTTTTAATATATTGAAACCATGATAAATAACTACTATAATGCATTAATGATTCCCATATCTGAAAAGCTATTGATGGTGCTGTTAGTCTAACCTCTTCAATGAATTAAAGAATTTTAAGTTTATAATTTACAACCAAATATGCTTACTTTTTGTCAGAAAATTGACTAAAAATACTGGGTAGAATATTTTGTTTGTTTTTTAAATAATTTTTTTTTTTTTTTTTTTTTTTTTTTTTTTTTTTAATTAACTCTACAACCATTTAAAAACTGATGTGCATTTATTTTTCAATCTCATTCTCAAAATACCTCAATTTGGATACAGCTAATTACTTGAATTTTGCATTTTTAAAATATTACAATATTAAAACATAGATATAAAGGCAATTTCTTTTGTAGTTTCTTTCGTGGTTATACTTTACTTTCTCACACAGTAATATTCTCGATAAGTGGTCGGAAAATATAACAAGTTGTAGATCAGCTTGTTTTATTTGATAATGGAGAAATTTCATAATTTTCCTTTTCACTTTTATATTGAAGATCACAAAAAATCAAGAAAAGTGATACTATTTTTATGTATATTTGAAGCTTTAATAATTCACTAAATGAATTTTAAAATGCCAGGTTTTGTCTTGGCGGCAAAACGCTGCATCACGGACGAAAGCGACTGTGATGTCATTTACCATGTTAACACCGTCGTGCTATATTGCTGGCATAAGTGTTTGACATATTTCTCATAGGTATTGTTTAAATTTTTTACATCAAAAAAAGAGTAGCAAATTGTGTTATAAATATTGTATAGTACTATATTGCACAAATAGTACAGTAAATTTGCTGCTAATAAGCTTTTTTTAGTGTTCCTAAAGATATTTTTTTTCTGATGTTAACATGACAGAAATGTTTTTGTAAACTTAAAATCTGCTATTCTTTATTTGTATGAGTATTTATTGATTGAATCTAATTATTATTATTATTTAAAATGCGAATGGGAATATGCTTATAAAAAGAAAAAAAAATATGTATCATATATATAGTCATTAATTTTTATTTATACATATTAAGAAATACCAAGTAACTGATAGTTTATGTTTGAGATAAATAAATATATATATTTGAATAAAGGGCAAAATTAGCACTGGCCACAGGACCAGTAAATGAGAAAAAGCGGTTAGTGAAAAACTGCAATATCAGCAGCCACTTTTTTCATACAGAGAGAATAAAATTTTCTTGCATTTCAAAAAGTGTTCTACTTTTTTTTGTTCCTGTTCCAGTATATTTTAACATATTTATTTGAACTATTTAGTTTTAAATTAACTCTTGTAAAATTTTTACTATTTAGTATTTTTAAATAAAAAAGTGGCCACTTAAAAAACTAGTCCTACCATCCAATGGCCGCTAATAAAATTTCCCAATTTTGCCCTATATTATTCAATAATCATAATGCAATTTTTTTTAAGCCTCTAATTTTGATATCCATCATGTATAATTTTATTCATTAAAAAAAATAAATAATACAATCACTTATGAAAACAAATTTTCACTGAAACCATACATTTTGAGTGAAACATTCAGATTTTTCAATAAACATTTTTGCTTTAGTAGCATATCCAGAAGTAAAAAGAAACAGTAGGGGGGGAGGGGGAAGAAAAGGTTTGTTTTCAGAAGTTTTAATTCACATGAAAATTCAAATTTTAAAAGATTTTTAAGGGAGATTTTAACCCTATAAATAACACTTTTGGTTTCAGAAATGTTTTGAATATATATATACATATAATATATCATAGCTGCCAACTCTTCTGATTTTTTTGCCCGAAAAAATTTAATACAAATTTTTGTCTTGTTCAATCGATAGATTACGGCGATTTGAAATAGTAAAATTTACTGTAAATTTTTTCTGGGTTTAAAAAAGCGAAGGATGTTGACAGCTATGAAATATTTTGCTTGTTGTGTGCATACAATTAAGTTTTTTTTTTCCTATGAAAATTTATATTTTATCTTATTTGTAAATAACATTTCTAATACCGCCTAGAAGTTTATTTATTTTTTTATTTGTAATTATTAGTTACCATTATATGCTTTTAATGTATATATGTACTTTATAGGATTAAGTGAAAATTTATTATTTCCTATAAATTATAATTAAATTTGATGCCAAATGCCCAAATTTATTTAACTTTAGATGAATAACATTGGATGAATTATATTATATATATTTTTTTTTTCACTCTAACAAAAAATAAAGCAAAAATTTTCAATTTTAAATTTAAAAATTGTCTGTTTATCCGACATGACACGTAATCTATGATACATACACACATAATTATACTTTTTATAAGAAATCATTAGCTAAACTAACGTAATAAATCAGAATAAATAAATTTTTTTATTTATATCTTATTTTCTTTTGAAGGCAAATACTAGCTAAGAAGTTATGCTCTGTATACGAAAAATTTCAAAATTAATATTCTGTTTTAAATATTTATGATATGACACCGATTAATTGCATATTTAGTAAACTTCAAAGTCAGTATACTAAACATTTTTTTCTTCATTATTTGACATACATTAATATTTAACATAAACCAAATATTAAAAAGTTATTCATTTTGTTTACTCTTTTTTCTAATAAATTATCATGCATTACTTGAGACAAGTAATAAGCACTTTTTAAAATATTAAAAAGTGAAAATAATCAAACTTTTTTCGTAAATAGGTAAATTTTCTGACGTTCATTTGTTTCTGTTTCAGATGCAGTTTGTGAGGAGCAATCTGTTACCAAGTCTGCTGTTGAAGACATAATTAAAACATGGCCAAGACATGCTAAAGAGAGAAAATATTATGTTAAGAGAAAAGATATAACTGTGTAGATTAATAAGAGATGGATAAAATAAAAATTGGTGTACGGATCTAGAATTCTCCTTTTCATTTTTTCCTTTCAGACCATTCCCTCCCCTCCCCCCCACAAAAAAAAAAAAAAAAAAAAAAAAAAAATTACAACTCAGCTTAGAAAGCTTATTCTCTATTGGAAATTTTTCATGGTCATTCAAAAAGAAATGTTTAATTGAACAAATTTAACTATGGAATATGTTAAAATTTATATTACTTTTTTATCAAATTTTTAAAAAATTTATTTTTTTTAATCACCTTATTTTTTGTTCAAAAACTAAATTAATTTTTCGGTAAGTGCTGTTCTAAAAAAAAATCATTACTTTTATTTAAATAGTAACCTTGATTTATTCTGATCTACATACAAAAGATGAAAAATAATTTGCTTTTTTATCTTTGATTTGTTTTAATTGCAAAGTAATTTTATTTTGCCAAATGTCATTTTTTATCAAAATTAGTCTAGTGGCCTAGTGTGATTTATTTTTTATTAATGATATATTGCCTATGAGCTTTAAATGGGCCTGCCCCTTTAGCTTTTATACTAAGATAATCTAGATCTAGAGATGGATGTTTGTGAAGTACTCTAAAATCATGCAAATTTGTCTGCTTGTAGAAATATTAGCACTTTCTCTTGCAGATGAAACATATTGGCAAGATTATCTTATTCATGAACTATAATGTGCCGTGCTTAACATTTTGTGATACAGGCAGAATATATTGCAAAAAACATTATCGAAATGGACATTTTAAAAGAAATTTCTGGAAGCAAGAGAATAAGAATAAAAATGTTTGTACTAATAAAATAACTGTGTAGATTAATAAGAGATGGATAAAATAAAAATTGGTGTACGGATCTAGAATTCTCCTTTTCATTTTTAATGAACAACTTTTCTGTTTAGAAAAGTGCAAAATAAAAACACACAACTGCTTAACTCTTCAAACGTTATGTCAGTGAGTTTCATGCTTTTATTTTTAAAAATGTGCCATAAAATTTTATCTTTACAGAAAAAATATTTTTTGAAATAAATTCTCTTAAAAAAGGATTTTTATTTATTTATTTATTTATTTATTTTTTTTTTACCATTTTTGTAGTCATCCTGGACATCTTACAAGAAAGGTCCTAACTCTGTTAGTACCATTTTGGATCTTCATTGACTCCATTATTATTGTTTTTGTTTTAAAGATTTTGTTTAAAACTGAAAAGAAAATTATAAATTGAAAATCATAAAATCAACTTGATACCTTGTAAGAAGCGTCATTAAATAAAATTTCTCATGCAGATAATGGAAAAACAAGAATGCTCATTCAGAATTAAAATCTTGGCTAGAAGAACTAAAAGTGCATTCTGTGAATACTTCAAAAAATATTATTTAATCTACTAATGTATATAATAAAGCGTTCATCATAATGTAATGGAAAACTTGTCTCTCTGTAAATGATCTGACAATTTGTCTGTTTGATTATTATTTAATATTGAGAAAACTTCACTTAAAAACACCTGCTCGCTAATGCTAAACATTTAGGTAGGTTCTTGTTTTAATTTCAAAATTTTTAACCTTTTATTTTTCATTCCAGAACTAAGGTCTATTTTTAATAAGAGTATTTTGTACTTTTCCAATTTTAGTTGCAGTTTTTTAAATGCGGGTACTTTTGTTTAACCAATTCTGAAAGTAAAAATACCTTCATTTAAAAAAAAAAAAAGTTATTGCATAATAGCTTTTGCTATCCTAAATTGTTTAAAAATATTTAAATTTAACACATTGCAATCCATGGTGACGACACTGAACTTTGCTTTGGCTACTGGTGACTGAAAATGTAATGTATGATATAAAATAAATTAGTGTTTAAATGATTAAGAAAGTAAAATCCTATAATTTTAAGTTTAATTAAGTTCAGTAAAATGTAAATAAATCTTCAGAGATTGCTTAAAACAATATATTTTTAAACTCGGTGACTGACATGGCATTCGACGTGTTAATAGAAAAATTCAAAAACCTGTTCAATTAGGAAATGTGTTTGCTAGAAGACACTCATGGATGTCTTCGAATGGAGAGTCCCCTTGAGAAATAGATGCATCACTACAAAGCTCATTATAAATAGACAGAAAAGTTTATTTTACCATGAAGAGCTGAAGAAGCTCTTGGATTATTTTTTTATACATACGTTAAAAAAAAAAAAAAAGAGCTATATGTGGATAAAATAATGCTGAAGATCATACTTTTTTATACACATGCAGAGGTCGATCCAGGCAAAATTTGAGGTCTATTGTCCCTTCAAAAAAATTAATTTAATAAAATGGGCCACTTCACGAAATTTCTTATAATAAAATAGGCTCTTTTATAAAATTCTTTTTTATAAAAACTGTTTAAAAATGTGTAATTTACTAAATATAACCAGTTTATGGAAAAGAAAACCTTTAGCAAAAGGATTTAAAGATGTTTTTGTTAATAAATGCTTGGTTCGAATTTGCGTAACTGGGTTTCTAGTTTCATTACTATTACTATTTTTTACCACAGAAATAATTTTACTTTTCACAAAATGGGCCCCAAGAATAAAAATCTGGATCAACCCCTGACATGTCAAAAAAGAAAATTATATACCGCAGGTTGAATTTAGGTTATCCAGGGGGTACCTGCAACTGTCCTATTACTGTACAAAATGTGTATTAAAATGTTGTCCACAGGACATTGGCAGGTTTCACACTTCGAACTTAAGGGGATGTCCTACAACTGTCCACAAGACGGATTCACCCATCCATAGGATATCAGCTTATCTGGAATATGGCATTATTAGGATGATTTTAGGACCGTCCAGAGGTTATCATATAAGCATCCTATAACCATCCTAAAGGTGTCATGAAGTGACATCCGTAGGATGTTGACAGGTGTGACATTTCGAAACCCAGGGGATGTTCTGTAACTGTCGATAGGACCAATTCATCGGTCCACAGGATATCACGCATGTCCTAAGCGTGATATCTTCTGGATGTTTTTAGGATGTATTTGTGTTGTCTGGGATGTTACCTTATCTGACTCCTTGCTCAGACATTTTAGCTTGACGGATGCTAGATAACTAGTATTTTATATTATGTTTTCTCATGTTTGATTTTTACATTATTATTATTTACATATATATGTATACGTATATTGTTATTTCATTTAAGTGTTTAAAAGTTTGGGCTAGCGAACAGGTTCTTTACTTTAATAATGTGTTAATGAAACCTTACTGTAATTATTTAGCAGCATAATATCAAAGGAAAACTATGCTAATTAAGTGGGGACGTGTAAGGATCGTACGTACAAATTTTAATATTTCCGAATTTCAGTTGCAAGCAATCGCCAAACGGTGGAAATCTTGCCAAATATTGAACCCTCTCAAAAACAGAACTTTGTTCCAACTGAAAACGAATGAGTGTCGGCATGGTGGTCCGATGGAAGTCTGTGGCGTGCCGCGCAGATTTATATAGAGGAATGGATTTATGTTATATTCTGTGAATTCGCGTGGTTTCAAAAGTGTGTCTTTTGTGTGATTTAAAGTTAGCGTCGTCGAAGCTGAAGTGGTTTTTGTTTTTCCTGATATTCTCATCATCAATGGTTGATTTAAAGGAAAGACGAAACTCGTGCGCAACTTCTACTATAGGGTCATTCCATGTCAATTCAACCAGACCTTTAAACCCGACCGACAGGAATTTGGATTAAACTTTGTATACACACTAATTCTAAAATAAAATGATTCTATCAGAAATTTTTCCTTCCCAGACCTCATGGTTTGTGATATATGGCGGTGCAATTCTTGAGTTTTTCTGAAATCGCACATTTCTGAGACTGTACTTTGAGATTGCAGTTCCATCTTCAAAAAATTGTTTCTCTGGATCTAAAACATGAATCATCTTGAAAATATCACTGTAAGAATTAAAAAAAATTCAGATTTTAATGAAAAATATTTAAAAAATTTATTTGTGATGTTTAGGATAAAAAAATCAGCTAAAGTTGAGAGTTATGGTTATTTTTCCAAATTTTTATGATTTCACGAAAAAGGCTGTACACAAAAAGGCAAATTAAATTTCCAATTTCTTTTTGTTTTAAATAAAAGTTTTCACTTTGGACTTTCTATCTATGAAATAAAAATTATGTCTTTCTCATGGCTTATGCAAAAATTTTGGGTACTTTCCAGTGAGTCCGATGCATGTGTTATTTTTACATATGTACATATATATAGATCTATATTTATATAGATCCCCATTAAATTTAGTGAATGGTCCATATGTTTCATTTCATTCACGCTTATTTTTCGTTTTATAAAGCAGTAGTCCTAAGTAATAAAAGTTCTTTTTCTGAATCACAGCGGTTATCAATGTAGTTTATTTCTCTGTTATTTGTATAGCTAGTTTTGTGACACTCTAAGCAGACAATATTCCAATACTTCAAGCCTGAAGACTAGTATAATATTTAATATCAGGCTCCATATTCAAACAATAAAGAAAAAAAAATATTTATACGTATCACAAACTATAAAATACGTAAAAATTAGAATATATTTTTAATACACAATAAAAGATAGATAATTCTTCTATGATAAGAAACAACAGCATGACAATAATTTAATTAAATAGATTTCAAAACATCTGCTTTCACTAAAGAAATTTACCCTGCCTTTATCAGAAGGTGTTATACAAAGCAGGGGCAATTACTTCTTTCAGACTATAGCAACAAATTTAAGCTCTGTTAAACATTTTTGTATTTAAACTTGTCAAAAAATATTTAAACTGATTAAAATTACCCAAATGAAGGAATTACAAGGATTTGAACATTTTTTAAACACAAATAATTAATATGTAAGCATTCAAAAGAAAGAATGGAAATGTGAGAAGAAAAAATTGTTTATTTTATACTGTACAAAAATAAATCTGTTTTGAATTAAATTATTTAGGGTGGCGAGTATTCAGAGAAAAATGCAGTCGGTAAAAAAGGAAACCACCAGCATTTTCTTTTAGAAAATACTTGAAATCATAAAAAAGGATTAAAGAAAGCAAATTTCTTTTTAATAAAATGCTGGTATTAAACAACTTTTTTTACTTTGTTTTTCCCTGACCACTCGCCACCCTGTTATTGAAAGCAAAAGTCGCAGATTTTTTAGATTTGCAAAAAATGCCCATTATTAAATAACTAAATGAAACATATGGATCATTCACTAAATTTAATGAATGTAAAAATAACACATGCATCCGCTAACTGGAAAGTTCCCAAAATTTTTGCATAAGCCATGAGAAAGACATCACTTTTATTTCATAGATAGAAAGTCCAAAGTGTAAACTTTTATTTAGAACAAAAAGAAAATCGAAATTTCAATTGCCTTTTCGTGTACAGCCTTTTTCGTGAAGTCAGAAAAATTAGGAAAAATAACCATAACTGTCAACATTGTCTGACTCTTTTTATCCTTATATAAATTTTTTAAATATTTTTTTATTAAAATCTACATCTTTTTATTTTCTTACAGTGATATTTTTAAGATGATTCATGTTTTAGATCCAGAGAAAAAATTTTTTGAAGATGGAACTGCAATCTCAAAGTACAGACTCAGAAATGTGCGATTTCAGAAAAACCCAAGAACTGGACCCCCCATATCTCACAAACTATGAGATCTGAGAAGGAAAAATTTCTTATGGAATCATTTCATGATAGATTAAGTTTGTACACAAAATTTCACCCAAATCCCTGTCGGTCGAGTTACAAATCGGGAAAAAATTGGTTGAATTGACATGGAATGACCCTATAATGACCTTCGAAAAATAAATTAAGAGGGAAAATTATCCCTTTCATTTCCCCTATTTATACTCAATCATTGACCTCCCCCCAATCTGGGATACGCCTTATCATATGAGAAATCTTCCATCGTCAATCGAAGAAAGTTATGATTTTTGGACTTACACATTTAAGGGGGTCAGAGATTACAAAAAACATGTTTTTACAAAATATCTGTTTGCCCGCGTGTGTGTGTCTGTGTGTCCATATGTCAACATTGTACCATCGGAAAGTTTTGGAAGATATGCATAGAATTGAATAAAATTTTTTGTGTATGCTTTTGGTTGCGGCAAGCAGGTCTTTCTTCAATTTTGAAAATTTTCGCAGGAAGGGGACATTTTAGTCATAGCATTTTTTTGTGCCATTTCAATATTGTACTATCAAAAAGGGTATGAAGTTATGCACAGAAATGAACCATATTTTTTTTGTATGTGTTTGGTAATGGTTACTAGATCTTACCTGAATTTGAAATAAATACACCTGAAGGGGACGGTGTAATAGCGATTTTTGTGCCTTTTTTAATACTGTACCACCGAAAAGTATATGAAATTATGTATAGGATTATGAAATATTTTTTTCTAATGGTTTGGCTATTGTCAGCAGGCGCTATCTGAATTTGAAAAATATAGGTCGGAACGGGGTGCTGTAATCGCTATGTGTGTATCATTTTCATTATAGTACCATCAAAAAGTGTATGAAATTATCAGGGCTTGAAATTCAATTTTTCGAAGGAGGGGAGTCTCCCTACCAACATTTACAAATGGAGGGGAGTTTAGCTGTTTGGGAGGCAGAAAAAAAATGTTTAAAACCCGCTATTATTTTATGTTCTATTTAAAGAATTACCAGAACACAGACATGACAAAATATCACTGAAGCAATTTTTATCAACAATTCAGAATAATTATGCAAAATGTGTAAAAACTTTTATACTGTCTAGTTTTTACCAGTGGTAAATCTTTTCCTGGTACTAATTATTTTTGTTGCAGGTCTAATTATTGTTTTAACAATAATTAAAACTTCTAATTTGATAAATTTATATTTATAATTTATAATCGTTATAATTGAAACCAATATTATTTTCTGTATATTAAATGTACAAGATACAAATTTAATTATAAAATAATGCTTATTTGAGTGTAGAAGATAAGTATCAATATTGTTCGCATTTCTTTTAAAATGGGGCAAGTCAAATTTATTGAAAAATATTTTTTCTTAAAGAACTAATACTTTCATTAAGTAAAGGGGTGCTTTTTGTTTAATGAATGGCTACTTTCAGGAATTGCATTAACTCAGAAAGATTTGGAGCTGCCAGAAACTGGTTTTAGAGCAGCAAAGAAATATATTAAACAAAATTGAAACAAGAAAATTAACTTATTTAACAGAAAAATGCACTCCCGGCAATATTTTTTTGGGGAGGCCGGGGTGAGAGGTTCCCTTTGTCGGAATTTGCATATTTTAGCTATCTTTTAAAGAAGTTTGTCTTTCTTTGCGATCATTTCAGGAAAATCTGCCGTTTTTTCGCGAATTTTCTGAAGAAATTTGCCGTTTTTTCGCGATCTTTTGATGAAATCTGCCGTTTTATCGGAATTTTTTTACGAAAGTTGCCATTTTTGCGATTTTTGACGAAATTTGTCTTTTATAGTGAATCTTGGCAAAATTTGTTGTTTTTCGCGATTTTTGGACGAAATTTGACGTTTTTCATTGACTTTTTTGATGAAAACTACCGCTTAACTACCGCCATTTTTCGCAATCTTTTGGAGAAATTTGTCGTTTATAGTGAATCTTTTGTCGAAATTTGTTGTTTCTCGTGATTTTTGGACGAAATTTGACGTTTTTTCATCGACTTTTTTGACGAAAACTATCATTCTTTCGCGAATCTATTGACGAAATTTGCGGGAAATTAGGCGTTTTTTCGCGATTTTTTAACAATAGTTGCCGTTTTTTCGCAAACCTGTACGAAATCACGCGTCCTGTGGGATGCATAATAGCTGTTTTTTTATGTGCCATCTCCGATTTTTTGCGTAATTTACGCGCTATTAGCGCATCTGTGGGATCACTGTTTCATAATTTTTTTTCATTAAATGCGTTAAGTTTAATTTTTTTAATTTAATTTATTTATTTATTTATTTATTTATTGAAAATTTTGAACAGAATCACCTTTTTTAAGCCGCGGAAAATAGAGCGAAACTCGTCAATCGATTCCAGGAAAAAAATTTGTCGATCGGTCGCAGAAAAAATCGTGATTTTCAATGATTTTTCGCGGTAAAAGACTAGCAAAATGTGTCGATCACTCGTACGAAAATATCACAAACTTCGCAAAACGGTCGTGGGAGTTGATCACAGTTTGAAAATGTAAAATTTTTTGGGAGAGAGCCTTCCGTCCACGTTATTCTTTTGGGCGGGATTTCAAAATTTTGGGCGCGAATCCCGCCATCCCGCCCTGAAATTAAAGCCCTGAATTATGCATAGAACCAAACTGAATTTTTTTTTATATTTTTGCTACGGACAACGGTTCTTCCTGGGATATGGCGATATTTCTTAGGAAAAGAGCAATGCGAAAGCTCTTTTCTATCATTTTCTCAATTTTTCGATTTTCTATTGTCCATCGGCTCGTGCAGAGACGGGAACGTTCGTCCTGCTAAGTCGGCTATTTGGGAAAGACTAGTGACAACAGAATAAGTGAAAACTACTGATTTTAATAAATATCAAATCCATTTTAACTCTTTTTTACTCCGATTTATTGACTGAAGCAGAAGATTAAGTTGGGAACCAAAATTGGTATAGTTCTGAATTAATAATATTGTATTAAGATGTGTAACTACACTGTAAAAAATGCCCAAATTGGGTTTTTAGAAGATTGCTGGGTACAGCAGTGTTCCAAATTGGAAAATTCATTCTGTAACCTAAAATGATTTTTTTAAAATGGCAGATCCTTAAAAACATTAAAACAATCAAAACATCTTAGCTAATATATACATTACATCTAACTAGAGAACTGCAAGGAGTGTGCAAGTCTATAATTTTTACAAAAGTGATATCGTTGGAAAGACCTCATCGTGAGCATTAAAAAACTCAAAGGAACTTACCCGTCGGAAATGAGTCGTTTTCGAGATATCTGAGAATCTATGTCACGTAGCAAGTGCACACTTAATGGGGGACCGCAAAAAATTTTAATCTCGATTTTGACGAAGGTGGTATCGTTAAAAATATATCATCGCAAGGATTAAAAAATGAGACGTTTTCGAGATATCCGACAATTTATGTCACTAAATGCAATTTCCCAGCTAGTGTGCATTAGGTATGTGACACAAATTTTCGGATATCTCGAAAACGTCTCATTTCCGATGGGTACTTCCTTTGAGTTTTTTACTTCTCAGAATGATATCTTTCAACGGTACCATTTTTTAATAAAAATCGAGAAAACAATTTTTTGCTGTTCCCTATTAAGTGTGCACTAGCTACGTGACATAAAATATCGCATATCTAGAAAACGGCTCATTTCCGACAGGTCGTCCCAGTGACTTTTTACTGCTCACGATGAGATCTTTTCAACGATACAACTTTCATCAAAATCGGTGACTGACACTTCCTACAGCAGCCTAGTAAGAAGTTTTGATTGTTTTAATGTCACTAAGGCTATGTTTTAAACCAGTTTTGAATAATTTTTTAGGAACACTATTGTAGCATTTTGGGATAAGTAACTCTTTCATTTTGGGAACAGTTCTGTACCCTGAGATTTTAGAATCCAGTTTGGGTGTACTTTTTTAAGTATTAAAATGTATGTAAGAGATAGAAGAAAGTTTTAGTATTGGCAAATTGAGCTATTTTTAAAAGTCAAATAAACATACTTCGTGCAAGCAGGGGCCTCGGTAAGGGGGGGAAAGGAGGCAGCCTCCCCCCAAACGTGTGCACATGCTGTTACAGCTGGCAAATTTACAAATTGAACTGGGAAATTAGTTCAAAACTTTAATAAAGGACTATAATACATTTTCTGTTTCTGCTAGATTTGACGAAAGTTACCAATATATTTAGAAATACTATTAAGCTAATAAAATTACAAATAAAAAAATGTTTTGCATTTTTTAATTGTGATAATTTGGTAAAATTACAAATCTAGTTGGCAAACGTCGAGATCTAGTATTTAAGTCTGCTTTTCACTGAGTTGGCAAATACCGAATTTTGACTTGTTAATTTAAGGCTTCTCCCCCACTAATAATGCCCTGCGTGCAAAAAACTTTCATGAAATCAGGTTTTATACTTACTTCTTAAATTTTCAGTATTTTCGTTGACTGACAACTGCTTTTTTTTTCAGACTCCAAAGTTTGATGGAGAATTCAAGTGGAATCGCAATAACAGCTTTTTAAATCTTACAGGGCCACAGAATGGAACAGAATTAATAGAGCATTGCAATCTGTGGATTAATGAAATCAATGTTCCCTGCAAGTAAAAAACCAAAAAAAAAAAAAAAAAAACATTTGATTCTCTTAGTGAAAGTATACTTTAAATGTATAGTGGTGATTTTGGATATAAAAATGCATTACATTCCACGTTTTACTTACCCATCATACGTAATATAGGGTAAGCATTGCAATCATTTTGAAAATCGAGAATGATGGGATGACGGATGGGATGACTATGACGGATTTACCCGCTTCAGAAACTAGAGATTCCGAGAAACATATTTTTAGAAAAAAGATTGTCGTCCGTCTGTCTGTGTGTCTCTATCTCCTGAACAAATAGAGATAAAGGCTTGAAATAAGGGGTGTACTTAGTATATATTAATGGAATGGTCTACTGAATATCAGTAACCTAGATTATCTTGAACTATTTTTTTCGGACACTCGAAATATTGTTTCTGGTGAAAAATACATAAAATTTTTCATTTTTTTTCTTTAAATGATCGGATGTAAAAGGTAATAAAATAACACAAATTTTACATAAAGAACAAAGTTGATCCAATGATTAGTTGGTGAGATATTTGTAATCCCATGTTTCACATTCTTCGATTTTTCATAATCCTGTATTTCATTCAAATTTTAATTCAACGGTATATTTTAATTGGATATAAGGCGCTTAATCCGACGCAGTAAACTTTTTATTTATATGATTATTACTTTTGGAGTTATAAGGATGTTTCTATTACGTAATCGGTACTACTTGAGTAATTTGGCATTTTATATAATTTGTCCAAATTGGTTCATCAGCAATTCATTAATAGAGTATTACTACGTGTTAAAAATAGTTAAATACAAGTTTTAATTTTATTTCGGAATTGAGATGCATTTTATAAATAGTTTACACATGTTTTATTTTCATATTTTATATTATGCATATCCACGACGAGTAAGTATTACGGAGGCCCATCAACGACTAATTTTTTCTTAAAACTTTTTACAGATAAAATACAGTAAATTACTGCAGGCACCGTACACGAATTAACACATTCGAAACGAGCAACTGGTAGGTACTGAGAATCCTTGACTATTTTCCCCAGTAAGTTTTTTGAAATATTGAATAAGATAAACTATAGCAGACTTGAATGCATTTAAAAAAATCACCTGATGGAACATATAGTGCAAGAGTTGACAGTACAAAAACCTAAGTTATCGAGCACACACACACACAAAAAAAAAAAATTTACTTTATGGAAAAAGTTTTATAGGGGAATCTAGTGATCCATGCCTGCCGGAAATGGAGTGGCGCATAAGCCAAAAATGAATACCACTAGTAGCTCACTCGGTAGCTTTATCATTGTGTTTACCGTTCAAACAAAGGTATGAAAACACGAAAAACACTATGATAAATCTACGAGTGAGCCACTGGTGGTATTCATTTTTGGCTTATGCGCCATTTCACTTCCGGCAGGCATGGGTCACTAGGATTCCCCTACGACACCTCTTCCATAACATAAAGTTTTTTTTTCTTGTGCTCGATAACTTAGGTTTTTGTGATGTCGGATCTTGAAACAACACGTGTGCTCTAAAATTTGGTATTTTAAGTTCTAATATTGTCCAGAATTGTTTTCAAATACACCCCGCATTTTCTGAACGCCAGTATTTTAAAATCGGGTTGTAACAGTTATCACGGTGAGTCTGAATGAGACTCGTTCTATCCCTAATGAATATCATCCATTTCTAAAAAAAGTAACTAACAGTAACTGTTCTTGATATGTGTTTCTTATGCAATGGGTATTTATTTGCATTGATGTCTTGCGAATAGCTTGGCGAAAATTTTACATTTTAGCTCAAAGGTCTGTTAGTCTGAGAGCTTATGTGCCCGCCCGTTCTGTACGTATGTTCGTACTTGCGTAACGTTATAACTCATGATAAAAATAACCCATCTACTTGAAATTTTGTATATACGTATATCCTGATAAGACGCTTCCTTGATTAGTTTTTGGAGTTCATTCGATATGTATAAGAGGGGGAACGGGGGGCTCGTGCCCCTCCCCTTAATTGATATGAATGGGTTTTTCATGTAGAAATATTAGTTTTTTTTCAAAATTTACACATAGGATCATTCTGATGAAGCGCTTTCGTGATTGTAATTAGGTGTTCTTTGGATAAATATAAAGAGGGGAAATGGGGGTTCTAATGCCCCTCCCCTTAATTTATATAAATGGGTTTTTTTATGCAGAATTGTCAGATTTCGCTCAAATCTCTGAATAGTTTTGTAAGTTTAATGGTTAAGTATATAAAAGAGAAGGATAATTCTTCTTAAATTACATAAATTGGTTTTTATTAGGAATTTTCCGATTTTCTCTAGATTTTGGATATGGATTTTTTATATGATAAAGCATGTCCCTGATCAGTTAAAGGATTCAATGATTAAGTATAAAAAGGGGAAAGCGGGGAGCTGATCCCCCCTCCTTAATATTTTTTTCGAACGGAATTAACCCTTGGACATATAAGGCTGTAATGTACAGTTAGTATGCGTAGCCTGTGAGATGAATGCCATCTGTTTAATTGGGCAACATTCTTTTTATTATATTTCCAAATGTATTCTAATATTGTGTTTTCTACTTTTTGTACATAAATTTTAATTTTTTAAAATGTATTCAAGTCTGTCTTAGTTTGTTTTATTCCATCTTTTAATAGCTTTTGAAATTCAGACTTTAAATGTATGCACGTATATTACAAAATGTAAGTTTTTGTTGTAATTTTTGCCTAATCAAATATTTTAGAGCTTCAACTAGGTAAAAATAAAAAAAAACCGTAGTTAAAGTCCAAAAACTCTGTGAAAGAATCTCGCGAAAAAGGAGTTGACGATTTTCGGTTCGATTTTTTTCGCAGTAATCTGCCAGTTAAATGAGCCAAAATTTTCGATTAAATTTTTCCGGGCCAAAAAGCTCGAAAGCGTTGGCAGCTATGTGTATCATTAAAACTATATAATAAAGATAGTATTTATTTTTTAAACAACTTGATTCATGTTATTACAGAAATCTTTAAAGTGAAAGGTGAAACATATGATAATAATATTAATAGTATGAGTAGAATAACCCAGATTATTTTTAAATTTTTTAGTTAGCAGTAAGAAATTTCATGTAGGAACAATTCATGCAAGGGGAAAGTCGAGTAGAATCAATTGACTTCAAGTTTATGACCGTTCAAAGTGAGTATTTACAATGATGGAAATTGATTTGTGAAAAAGCGGTTTTTTGACAAAAACTTTTATAATATTCATTAAAAATGAATGAGACTACATGGTATATACATAGTACGTATGACAAATCTGCTACAAAAATTAATTTTCACACATAACATTAAACATTAATAAAAAGTCAAAAATTAAATTTTCGTAATATACGAACATGGAAATATTACATTTTATAGATTATTCCGAAGCAATGTGACAAAAATTTGCATAAAACAAGGTAACGTGACTTGCAAAGTAGACATAAAAAGCGTTGTACAGTGAAAGCAATGCATTTCAATTACATTTTTTGCGATGGGTAAACGAAAGATTTTGCCTGAAAAAGAAAGAGGTAAAATCGACGCATATTTAGAATGTGGAAAGTGTGTCCCGAAAATTAGTAAATAAATTAAAGGTCTGTTAGTGTGATACATAACTATAGAAAAGATACAGCAAATTATGGTAAAGATTTTAACAAAAAAAGCAATCTACGTTGAAGCAAGAGACAGAAAAAGAGGGATTCTTCAGCTTGCATCGAAAGCTGGTCACAGTTCAAAGCATATTTGTGCAGACCTGCCTGTTACTTCTAGAAGAGTTAGTCAAATTTTTCATTCTTACGGAGCTTGAGATGGACCAAAATGAAGCCGTGTCCAAAGGTACTTCTGCGTCACAAGCAGATACGTTTGCAGAATTGCGAAAAGTACATGGCAATGGATGAAAAGTGGAAGAAAGTCATTTTCTCTGACGAAAAAAGATTGGATGACCCAGATGGTTTGAGGTACTATTGGAGAGATCTCCGAAATCTACATTCAGCAGAAATTTTGGTGGCGGAAGTTTGATGATTTGGGCAGCGATTGCTTATGTTAGCAAATGTGAAATTGTATTTTTAAACAGTCGCCAGAACTCTTTTGATTATAATTAAGTTTTAGAAAATTCATTTCTTCCATTTGCATGGCAATATTATGATTTAGATTATATCTTCATGCAAGCTAATACAAGTATTCACATTTCAAATACAATGAAAGTTTTGTTTGACGAACAGAATATTGTTCTTTTAGATCATCCACCTACACTGTCAGAAAAATTCGTCAATATACACTAAGTTATCGTTATTTTTTCACAAATAACTTCTGTTCTCCCAAAAAACGTATTTGTTCTGTGAATTCATTCCGAAAGTCGAAAAATGAGGAAACGATTCCGTTTATATCTAGCACGCATGCGCATTGGGTCTGTTAGTAATAAATTCGAATTTATTTTTAAAATGAAAAACTAAAATATTCTATCGATTAAAATGTCTAATTTAGTTTTAAAAGACAAAAATGTTTTCGAATTTAAAAATAAATAACAATTACTTTCTTTATTTGTTCAAAAATTCTCACAATCTGTTATTCAAAGTTGGATAAGTTGAATAAAGTTCAATATACTAAGTTATTTCTATGATAAATATTCGCATATAAAATATACTTTAAGTGAAAACATTTAAAAAATATTTTAATTAAAAAATAAAATGCAAAAAAAATTGATATTATTAAAAAAATTCTTATCGAATAAAAATAAAACATCCATGTTTTTTCTCTAACAATCTACGTAATATATTTCATTCTTTCACATTTTTATACTATATTAATACTAAACGTAAAAAAAACCCAGCCACAGTTTCATTGAAGATGAAGTCTTTCCGAGATTAACTGCAAAATTAAAAGCTTTTTAACGAAATACACCAAACCACACCCATATGAAATGAACACTTCTATTTAAAGCAAAATCTTCATGAGCAATCGTGGCGCCGTGGATGCGCGTTGGCCTTGTAATCTTGGGGTCCTTGGTTCGATCCCCACCTCTTCCGCATTGATTTTTCCAAACTTTTTTCAAGTGACGGATATTTTTCCTCTTTTGACGGAGAAAAAAATAAACGGAAAGTCGTCAATCTACAGACAATTTCTGGCAGCAGTGCTGCCAGTACATTTTCTGTAAAAAAGACGGAAATTTTTTTGAGAGTGTATAAATCCTGATCTGAACCCTCGAAAACGTTTGGGGACAGCTTGCTCGCATGGTTTATGGAAATGGGATGCAGTACATATCACTTGTAGATTTGAAAGCTTCAATCGGTCAAAACTGGAAACAAATTGATCATAAATACATCCCAAATCTTGTTTTATCAATTCCATCTAGAATAAAAAAACTCTAATGAAAAAAGGCTGCTTTACTAATTATTAATTTCAATTAAATGTGATATTTCATAAATCAATTTCCATGTTTTTATGTAACTAAAATCTAATTTTTAATGCTATGTTTTAGTTTACTAGTTTGTATGAAATTTAATTTTTTTAAATTATTTTTTGTACATAGCATGTATAGTGAATGGAATTTCATTCATTTTCAGTTCATATTATAAATGTTTTGATTAAAAAACATTGCTTCCATAATTCAATTTCTATCAGTGTATCTCAATTGTATAATGTAAAAATATAAAGGGGGAGAATCAGATATGATGTAGATAAATATTGCGGTATTGATTTAAAAACTAAAAAAGTACTGAATTTCGCTGATTTAGAAATTATAGAATTTTATTAAATAATGCTTTATGTATAAAAAATTAAGTTTTAAAGTTATAAAATTATGGAAATTAATTTGTAAACTATTTTTTTCATATGTACAACCATGAAATCTTTTTTTTTTAAATATGGAATTGATACTTGTTGAAAAGTTAAAAAATATATCTTAGTTTGATTTTTACTATTTCTGGATGTAAGTAACACAAGTAATAAAATTTTACAAATTCGGTTGTAAATTTTCAAAAATTACGGTTTGTGAACCATAAAAGGCGTGGCTTTAATAAATTTGTAAATACTTTCAGAAAACATTGCTAAAATAGTGTAAGGATAATTTTAAAAACAGAAAAATAGTTTCATTTAATTGATGATATGTTTTAAATCAATACCAAGTCATTTTGGAACAGGTGCTTTAGCGTTCGGCCCCGTAAATTTGGCGATTTTTTTCGCGCCAAAAAGCCGTTTCCAAAAATGATCGCCAAACTGAAATTGCGGGAGAAACCCGTTTTCAAATATAGCGATCACTTTCAAAACTCCTGAAAAAATGCATTTTTGTAAATATATTTAAAAAAATGAATAATTTACACTTAATCAGGGGGGCTCCGCCCCCCTGAACCCCCCGGTTTTTTTCAGGAGAAAAAATTTAAAATGTTTAAGTGATCGCCATATTTAAAAACTAATTTTATTGCTAATTCAGAAACACGATCATTTTGAAACGGACTTTTTTGCACGAAAATGCTCAAAAAAAAAAAAAAAAAAATAGTACTTGCATTTTGTATATTTATTTTTATTTATGAAAAAACAAAAAGAGGGCTACAAATGAAAAAAAAATACATATAAATAAAACGAGCGAAATAATTTAAATTCCAAAGAAAATTTAAAAAAATCTATATACAGGGTGCATGTATAAATTACAAAAATTGCCGATTCAAAATCGTGATCATTTTAAAAACGATTTCTTTGCACGAATAAACAGAAAATGAAATTAAAATAATGACAAAAATAGTACTTACATTTTGTAGATTTCTTGAAATTTTCAAATAGTAAAAGATCAGAAAACGGGTTACGACATAATATTTACATATAAATGAAACGAGCAAAATAATTTTAATTCAAAAGAAAACAATTTAAAAAATATATGTATACAAGGTGCAAGTGAAGATTACAAAAATAAATATACGCTATTACAAAAAAGATAATTAAAAATTTTAAACCAAAACATCGATCTTTACTGAAAAACCACTTTCGTTTCAGATTAATCATTCTCATGTCCGATTTGCAGTTTCGGCAGTTTCGTTCAAAATGAATTATCCAAAAAATGAAAAAAGAAGCCATGCACCCCAATAAAAAAAATTTAAAAATGCCCTTTGGGCAAAATATAACGTCCTAATCTATCCTTAAAAAGATCACTCGGAGTTGTTACTCACTGTCGACGGAAAGCGAAAAAGAAGCAGTAAAACATCGTTAGATAGTTCAAAAATTTGAATTTCAGAACATAAATTGCGCAGATGTAAAAAAAAAAAAAAAACTGCGCAGCTCGTAATCAAATTACATCACAGGCTCAAAGAGAAAAATCTCCCCCCTCCCTCACCTCAACCTCCCTCTTGCTCCGGGAAGAGAAAAACTCCCCCCCCTCCCTCCCTCACCTCAACCTCCTCCTTGCCTCCGCGAAAGCTGCTATTAGGGTTGCCAAAAATATGGGATTTGGCAACATTTTGACAGGGTTACCAGAATTAGGGGTTTATCGCCATACTTGGCGAGATTTTCTCCCATTAATTCTGGCCGAACGCAAAAGCACCTTAGCCGTCATTTTCAAAACAAATTAAACAAAGAAAGTTTTTAATTTCTTTTGAAAATGGCTCAGTATTAAGTTGATGTAACACATGTCAACAGTTAATGAAATCTATCTTCCTGTTTTTAAAATTATCCTCACACTCATCAGTTAGAAAGAATATATTAACACAAGGTGCATTTTGTTATATATATACTTTCAGAAAACTTTTAAATTATTTCTCTAACTTGTTATTCTTCTCTTTATTAATTTTAACTTTTGTAGAAAAAAAAATTTTGAATTTTGCAGTAATTTGCATTATTTTTCGTTCAACAGTTTATTTTGTTGATTATTAGTATTTTCATTTCATAGTAATTACGAGAATGTGGTTATTAAATATTAAACATATAATAATTTGCTTTACTGTTTCATATGACAATAATATTTCTGAAGAATAGGTAGGGAAATGACTAGAATGATAAGCAAGAAGGGTAAAAATTTGAAGTCGGTTATATGAATTAATAATTTTCTGATAAATGTTTAAAAGCAGTTGTAAGCATGTAATGTTAAAGTGACTCATAATTATAAAAAATAATAGGCTATCTCCTTAAATGTTGCTCCTAGGCATATACTTCCAATTGCAATGTTTCATAAAAAAGGTGCAAAATCTAATGAGATAAGTTAAAACAAGGGCGTCTATTTGAGAAAATACAATAATTAAATTTTATACGCCCCCATATCTTTTTTGATTATTTAACATTAATTTTGTTTCAGCAAATTTGAAAAAATAATTATTTTTGAAAATATGAATTTTTTAAAAATAAGATAAATCAATTCTTTAAATAAATATTTTTAAAATTAATATTGAAAAAAAAAACTTGAAACAAAATTGAAATTCTATTAATTTTAGGATACAATTTTGTTTACAAATTACGTATGTTTAATTTAACATGAAATCTTGTCATGTCTGTCACACAGCTAAAATTTACTATGCTTGTTCGCCACCGCTATTTTCGAAAAGTTTTCCTCGCCCTATTCAACTGACGGAATATCTCCGATAAAATAAGTCACATTTTTCCGTTCTAAAATACTGGTAGCCAAAAATCGTTGTATGTGACAGACATGATAAGTTTTCATGGAATTAGCCGTATGTGGTTACCCATCATAAAAAAGGGGAAAAAATCAAAATTTTAACTCAATAGATATACTTATTACATATATCCCAGAACTTTTAGAGTAACATTTTTTTCTTAAATTGCATACACTTCAATTTGTGTCTAATCCCATAAAACTGGATGAATGCATCTATAACTCTGTGAGTTTTGCAGATGTGAAGATGCAATTTTTTGTGTTTAATTCAGGGATAGGGGATAGTTTTAATGGATGAGGAAAGCTTTTTTAATTGGAATTTTTACCCTACGGGAGCAATATAAAAATTCGAGTTTCGTATTTTTTCAAATATCCCCCCCCATAGAGTTGCAACTTATGTCATTATATTATGCACCTATTTTATGAAACTTTGACAGTGGAAGTATGTGCTTGGAACAATATTAGCTTTCTGTTTCGATAATTAGGACTTACACTGTGTATTAGCAAGTGCCGAGTTTGATATAGATAAATTTTGCGGTAATAGTAAATCTTTTGTTTAATGCCAAGAAATTATTTGAAAACGGGACGTTCTATAAAGGAGTTGATATAATTTCAGTTACAGTTTTAGGAGAATTTACCAATAAGGTGATGTCTGCTAATTTAAAAAGGTAATGGCTAAAAGATCTACGCCATATTAAAAAGAAAAAAATAGCCTAATATGTGCTCTTATGTGGTGAAAATTAGATTTGTTTGAAATGTGAAATGTTTAGAAAAATTAAAGTTTGCATTCATATACGCTCCGCATTCTTAAAACTGGAAAGATAGTATTCATATTTGAAGCATGTTGATGTGGGATTTAATAATTTTCCGATAAATAGATAAAAAGAGTTTTTAAAATTTTGTAATTTTGTAATTTATGTAAGAACAAGGTTTGATGTAAATAAGTACTACGATAATTGAGAAACCTTTAAAGTGTAAAGGGAAACATATAATGATTTGATTAATTATATGAACAGAATAAGTGAGATTAGTCATTTATATTATCAAATCATTAAATATAGTATTTATATTTTGAATAGCTTGGTGTTTGGTAATTTAGAAATTCCAGAAAGGTAAGGAGAAACATGTGACAATTTCATTACTAATATAAATCAAATAATTTGGACTGGTTTTAATAACTGAAATGTTTGAAGCAGTAAGAAAAGACATTCATTTTCCCAATTTTTATGGGGTGTGTGCATGGTCCACATGCATTTGTATTTTTTTATGCAAGCTATCAGATTCTGCTTAAAAAAGTGTTAATAACTTTTTTTAAAAAAATCTCTGTCGGCTGGGCCTATAGGCGGAGGTAGATTTCGAAGAGTGCTCATTTCAAAAAAAAAAAAAAAAAAAAAAAAATATATACATATATATATATATATATATATATATATATATATAATTAGAGATAAACCCAGTTTAATAACTTCATTTGGTCGTTTATGAAAAATTTTTAATTTCATTTTTCTGCAAAAACTGGTTTTATCAGAATCATCTTAAGAAAAATTCAGCTCAAATGCCCATTTTGACATCATATTTTGAAATGGATTCTGAATTTATTAAAAAATCGACCAAAACAGTACATTATACAGTTCCTAAATGACAAAAAACTGTCAGTTGAATGCATTTAAGAGAAAAATGAATTTAAAAATGAGTCATAAAATAACCGATTTGTTGTTTGAATACATCCTTAATTCTTTAATCATGATTGCTTCGGAAAATTTTGTGCGAAATACTCACTTTGATAGCATTTTTAAAAATATATTCTATCTTTATCAAAAAACTGGCCGATGCGTCACAGTATATAGTCCCTAAATAATAGGATCTGTAAATTGGATGCGTTTGAGAGCGAAAATGGATTTTAAAACGAGTCATAAAAAACGCAATTTGCTATGTGAAAACTTCCTTACATTTTCAAATCGCGAAGACTTCGGGAAATTCTGTTCAAAATACCCTTTTTGGTAGCCTTTTTCAAAATATATTCTGTCTTTATGAAAAAACTGACCAATGCATCACATTATGTAGTTCCTAAATAAGAGGATCTGTAAATTGGATGCACTTGTGAGTAAAAATGGATTTAAAAACGAGTCAGAAAAAAACGCAATTTCTTATTTGAATACTTCCTTAAATTTTCAGTCACGATGATTTCTGAAAATTCTGTTCAAAATACCCTTTTTGGTAGCCTTTTTTGAAATATATTCCTTCTTTATGAAAAAACTGACCAATGCATCACATTATATAGTTCCTAAATAAGAGGATCTGTAAATTGGATGCATTTGAGAGCAAAAAGGGATTTAAAAACGAGTCAGAAAAAAACGCAGTTTCTTATTTGAACACTTCCTTAAATTTTCAGTCACGATGATTTCTGAAAATTCTGTTCAAAATACCCTTTTTGGTAGCCTTTTTAAAAATATATTCCGTCTTTATCAAAAACTGACCAATGCATCACATTATATAGTTCCTAAATAAGAGGATCTGTAAATTGGATGCGTTTGAGAACAAAAATGGATTTAAAAACGAGTCAGAAAAAAACGCAATTTCTTATTTGAATACTTCCTTCAATTTTCAGTCCCGATGACTTTCGGAAATTCTGTTCAAAATACCCTTTTTGGTAGCCTTTTTTGAAATATATTCTGTCTTTATCAGAAAATTGACCAATGCGTCACTTTATACAGTTTCTAAATAAGAGGATCTACCATTTGGATGCGTTTAAAATAAAAAATGAATTTAAAAATGAGTCAGAATATAAGCAGATTGGATTTGAGGTTTTTTCTCCAACTTCTATTTTTGTTTAATTTTTTTTTTTTTTTTTTTTTTTTTTTTTTTTTTTTTTTTGCTTTACGAATTGGTCCTATGAAAAACTTGTCAATATAAAAGTTATAGATATTTTTGAGACGATGTAAAATAAATTTAATCAGATTTGATAGCTTAAAAATTGACGGAGTTATGGATTTTTCTCTTCTTTCAGCGCTATTTTTCTTTTAGTTTTTAATTTTTTTCATCGGTAAAAGTTGGTCTTATCAAAAACTTGTAAATACAAAAGTTTTAGATAATTTTAAGAACATTTACAAAAAATTTAGTTGGACTTGATATCTTGAAAATTGACGAAGTTATGAATTTTTTTTCTCTCAAAATCCCTGTTTTATTCGCCCCTTGAGCCCACTTCTAAATTTATCAAAAATCTGTCATGCATATACTTTTGGCCCATTTTTAAGAAGTAATATAAACTTTAAACCGATTCGATACCTACTTTAATTAAGAGGTTATGGCGTTTTTTCGGTTTTCACAAAAACGCCCCCTATTCCGACCCCCTTGGTCCGATTTTGCCCATTAACGAACTTAGCCAAGATTTTATCTCCTTTGATTTTATGTACAAGTTTGGTGGAGATTGGTGAAGAATGATAAAAGTTATGGTGTCCATAAAAAAGTGAGATATATATATATAGATAGATATATAAACTGGTGCGATTGCAATAGGTAGTATTTCTTACGAAATCTACCTAATAAACCATATTGATCACGTAAATTATATATCAACTAAAGAGCTCTGAAAGGACTATCTTTGCTGTCAAGGTGCCTAAAAAAATACCAAATCTGAAAATATAAGATTTATTTTTTGTAAAAACTATAAGAATACATATAAGAATATCTATATCTACTTTATTATATAAAATAAGTGCAAATAAGACATTTTAGGAAAAAAATAAACCATATAACATGAGTATGGTACATGAGTATTTCCTTCTTTTGTTTGTTTGGAGGTAACCAGGTTTTTATATCGAGCGAAGAATATTTTATTGGTATCGATAATTTTCTGATTATGTCACTTTGCCTTATATATCCCTTGATATCGGTATCGTAAAATCTCGAGGCTATCTTACTTAAGAAATTTGGTTTATTGACAATTATATTTACACCATTTTAATAAAAAGCTGAAGAAATTCAACGAAACTGAAGATGTTTGTAAAACTAGTCGTTAGAGGCCGCCGTAACACTATCCATCATGGATATGCATACTATATTGTATGAAAATAAAACATTTGTAAACTACTTATACAATGCGTTGCAATTCCAAAACAAAATTTAAACATATAATTAAATATAGTTTTAATATACATAGTAATGCTCTATTAATGAATTGCTGATGAGCCAATTTTGGCAAATTATATAAAACGCTAAACTACTCAAGTAGTAGCGAATTGCTATTTATCGATTGCCGTATTGATCGTATTACCGATCTTACGATCTTCGTTTACTAATATAACAGATGTAAATTAATTTAACGATTGAATAATCGTGTTATAAATTATTTTAATCCTATGACTAATAGTTTAAAAAAAATTATTGCCACAAAAGTTTATAAAATGTAACAATACAGTTAAATATGCGTCTAACCATTCGCATGAAAATATGTTATTTTATTGTAAATCTACAACAATCAAATACTGAATGAAGTTTGATGTGGCACTAAAGAGTAGAAAATAAAATATTAACCCAAAAATAGAGTTTCTGATTATAACCAGTTAACTGATCAATATTTTTGAAAAAAAATAGATAATATCTATTATTTTGTGTTTTAAAAAATTTTCATACTTTTATCACCGGTTTTTGAAAATAGAAATTTTTGCCTAATTAAATTGGAAAAATGCAAATTAATTCGGAAAAATGCATATTAAATAATACAAAGTTCACAATAAAATTTTACTGGTGAGAATTACGAGCGATTATTTCTCCCACTGGCTGGATAATCTCATTGGTCCACTGGTTATCACATTTTAAGTATGCCAGAAGTGACGTTTATTGCTTAAAGGTTGGCGATAAGAACATATTATATGAAGATATTTTTTTATGAATATCTCTCACTCCTGATTTATTCAATTTATTAAAACATTGAAAAACTAAATTATTTGTGAGCTTCCTAATATTTATTATTTTAAACACATTATATTTGAAAAAGTTATTGCACGCACTTGTAAATGAATGCGTATTTTCTGCATGCCAATCTGACGATTGAATAAAACGGGCCGTGGCAATTTTTCCAAGCTAGCTGGTGAAAAAATTCTTTTCCTCAGTAAATCGTCTCCAAGTTTCAATAAGGGGGATTTCAGCCAATGAGGTTATCCAGCCAGTGGAAGAAATAATCGCTCATGTGAGAATTATGATTGGAATATGGATGCCCATACGATGAGCCGGACAAACATGGAAGCAGTTAAAAAGTGCAAAAATTTTTAGTTTTTTAGTTTTACATAAAAATACATTGTACATAATGATATTTGTAGAAAATTGATTTTTTCCATTTTTTATTTTTTTATATTATATTTTTGCAGTTCTAGCATCATGATTCAAGCTTCTAAAGACGGTTATCCATACAAATGTTTCACACTTTCGTCATTACTAGGAAAGCCAAATGAACAGCCATTAAAGTTGTCTGTATCTGATTGTAAGTGTTTTCTTGTGATTATGATGCAGGATTTCGAAAATGCAATGTGTTCATTTAGCAATGCAATGTGTTTCCTTTAGAGAACTAGGGGGCCATGCCCCTTACAAACTACGCTCGTCAATCCACGTAGGGGCACCACAAACTCTAAAATCACGCTATTTTGATCGGCTTTTTTAAAGATTGAAAATTTTAGCTACATGTGCGTATATATATCCACACAGGAGGTTTCAAAATTATCTGTTATAGAGTGGACCTAAATAATCTAACCTAAATAATCAGATTTTGGACGAGGAAATGTGAGGAATGTGTATGAAGAAATGGAGCGTTGTGGGAGTTGAGGACGCTGTTGTATTCCGCTGATAAAAGCAATTTCAGAACTGAATCGTCATTCTCCACAGGGATTTTGCACAATATGTATTGTAACACGACTGCGCAGTTTACCATCATGCATATTTATGTATGGTACTACACAAGTAAATGGCTCCCATTTAATTCACGCTCAATAGCTTTTGAGCTTGTCGAACGGTTATGCTCTAACATGCATAATGCCTATTTTTCCTCTTCAAAAAATCAGTGATATGTTCAAGTGCATTTATCACGCTTCCAAGTATAAACAACACTGTAAAAAAAAAAACTGTCGTCTTGGCCTATAGGCAGAAGGAAATTTCGAAGAGTGCTCATTTCAACAACAAACAAGTAAGAAAAATCATGCGTTAAGCATAGATTATGAAGCACTTTCCAACACTTAATGAAATCTTTAACAAAACTTTGTTATTTAATGAAATAATAGTGTATAGCCAAATATACCCTAATATGTATTCCTGTACATTAGAAAGCCCTGTATTTCATATGTCAGTTCATATAATTGGGAAAATTTAGCTTAGCAAGAAAATACCCAGTAGCTTGAAAATTCTTTTTCTGCAATTCATCCTATTAGATGGAAACATACTTGAATACTTTTGTTCAGCCCTGTAGTTTACATTGTACCTTTATTACACGTCAGCATTAGGGTAAAATTTATTGTAAACTAAAACACTTTTAAAACAAATGAAATCACATTCTCTTAAATCATCATTCATAGGCGTCCATGTACTGAATTCTTTGCGTGGCCCTGTATATCCCTTTATCTATATTCTGCAAACATTTCTCAGTAAATTGAATGCAGCTCAGCGTAAAAATGCTTAGCTTATTTAAGAACCACGTTTAAATAATTTACGCTCATATTCAGTAACGTTGGTGATCTCTTTTGGGTAGCCCTGTATATCAACTATAACATTTATACACACCATATAATGTGCATATATTTAGCGAAATATAAACGCGCATATCATAATTAAAATGCATTTCATCCCTCCATCAGCCATCATCGGACACATATACGGTATTTCGGAAAGAATATACTATTTGAAATCTTTTGTGTGGCCCTGTAAATGCTATGTACTTCATATTATGCAAGACTGTAGCGTATAATTTATATTAAGCTTCAGTGACATATATCAATTTTATTTTACATGAAAAAGCTTAATATATTTAAAATATGCCACACACAATTCCCCCTTTTACCATAATCTAATGGAATTCTTTTGTGTGGCCCTGTAAATGAATAATAGCTACATTTTCACCTTATATTTTATAGAATGCATATTTTAATATGTTTGACAGAGTATGACATCTTTAAAATTCCTTTGAAACGATTTTTCTCCATAGGCCGTAATGTAATAGGAAACTTTTGATTCGCCCTGTAGATAAACTAATCATGGTAGAAACTTCATTTTCGATAGTACTTGTGCTAGGGTAAACGTCAATAACGTCCTAAAATTTCATGGCAATCCGAGTATATGAACGATTTTTCCCCATGGGCCGTAGTGTAATGGAAAACTTTTGATTTGCCCTGTAGATAAACTAATCATAATAGAAACTTTTTTTTCAATATGGTTCGTGCTAGGGTAAACGTCAATAACGTCCTAAAATTTCATGGCAATCTGAGTATAGTAACGATTTTTCCCCATAGGCCGTAATGTAATGGGAAACTTTTGATTCTCTCTGTAGATAAACTAATCATGGTAGATACTTCATTTTCAATAGGGTTCGTGCTAGGGTAAACCTCAATAACGTATAAAAATTTCATAGCAATCCGAGTATATTTACGGGAGTTAGAGCGCGGCCAGACAGACAGACGGCCAGACGGCCAGACGGACAGACGGCCAGACAAACCGAATGCATAAACACTTTTCAACTTTGTTGGAAAGTGCTAAAAACGAGTCAGGAAAAAACGCAGTTTGTTATTTCAGTACTTCAAATTTTCAGTTACGAAGACTTTGGGAAATTTTGTTTAAAATACATTTTTTGGCAAACTTTTTTGAAATATATTCTGCCTTTATAAAAAAAACTGGCCAATGCGTCACATTATATAGCTCCTAAATAAGAGGGTCTGTAAATTGGATGCATTTGAGAGCAAAAATGGATTTAAAAACGAGTCAGAAAAAACGCAATTTCTTATTTGAATACTTCCTTAAATTTTCAGTCACGATGACTTCAGGAAATTCTGTTCAAAATACCCTTTTTGGTAGCCTTTTTTGAAATATATTCTGTCACTTTATACAGTTTCTAAGTAAGAGGATCTACCATTTAGATGCGTTAAAAAACAAAATTTAATGTAAAAATTAGTCAGAATATAAGCAGTTTGGATTTGAGGTTTCTTCTCCAATTCCTATTTTTGTTTAATTTAGTTTTGCTCTACGAATTGGTCCTATGAAAGACTTTTCAGTATAAAAGTTGTAGATATTATTGAGAAGATGTAATGTAAATTTAATTAGATTTGATAGCGTAAAAATTTACGGAGTTATGTATTTTTTTTCTTTTTTCACCCCCTCCTTTTTCTTTTCGTTTTTAATTTTTTTCAGCGATAAAAATTGGTCCTATCAAGAACTTGTAAATACAAAAGTTTTAGATAATTTTGAGAACATTTATAAAAAATTAGTTGGATTTCATATCTTGAGAATTAACGAAGTTATGAATTTTGTTTCTCCCAGGGCCGTAACTATAAACTTGGTGGCCCCGGGGCAAAACCTCCGGGGGGGCCCCCCCTCAGGGATGGCAAATTGAAACTTTGCCCCGGGCATAGTTTCTTTTCTCTCACACCGTTGTTTAAATGTACATAGTATGATAAGCCCAAAAATGACTAAAAAATGTAGAATTGGACAGCTCTACTCGGCAGGCACTTGGCGGCGACGCCATTTTTGCCGATCCCACTGAAGTTAGCATAGGGAAGAAAATACGAACTTCTGATTGGTTGAATACTTTAAAGAGCATTTTATTTAGGTTCATTTTTGAGTATATGTAACTTAATCATGCGTTTCTATTTAAAAACCTTTTGAAAGATGGATTGTGATAATTTTTTTTTTCGATTTTATGCATTTATTAACATATAATAACATTATTATTAACATATTAGACTAGTTGACCCATCCGGCATTGCCCGGGACACGTTATGATAACCTTAAATAAACAATTAACACTTTAGATCTACAATTAGTCAAAATTAAGCATAGGATATGAATTATTCGTTAAATAATATTTTAAAGAAATGCATAAAAAATGAGTAAATGCTTTAAAAAAGGCCTTTGGACCTCAATAAAAACATCAGGGTGTAGGTCCTGAAATAAGAGTCCAAAATTCAACTTTAAATTTATGCATTGAGAAGGTTTGATTATAAGTTGGTGAAATATGCATGGAGAACAAAAATTTCAAGGTGCCTGAGCCGAGACCATAAGGAGTCTCAGGCTTTTAAATGGAATGTAAGAACATGGGAATAACTAAGTGAAATAAAGCATACTGCCCAGTTAAACTGATGGCATTGAGCTCACAGGCTACGCATACTAATTGTTCATTAAAGCCTTATATTTTCAAGGGTTAGTTCCGTTCGAAAAAAATTAAGAAGGGGAAACAGCTCTCCCCTTTTCTCTTTTTTTATACTTAATCATTGAACCTCCTATACTATCGAAGACATGCTTTATCTATAAAAAATCTATAACAAAAATTCAGAGCAAATGAGATAATTCTTAATAAAAACCCATTTAGTATTTATATAATTTAAAAGGAGTTATCCCCCCTCTTTTATACTTAACCATTAAACTTCAAAAACTATTCAGAGATTTGAACCAAATCTGAAAATTCTGCTTGAAAAACCCATTTATATAAATTAAGGGGAGGGGGCATTAGAACCCCTGTTCCCCCTATTTATACTTATTCAATGAACACCTAATAACAGTCACGGAATCGCCTCATCAGAATGATCCTAATCTAAATTTTGAACGAAAACTTAATTCTGCTTGAAAATCCCATTTATATCAACTAAGGGGAGGGGCATGAGCCCCCCGTTCCCCTTCTTATACATATCGAATGAACTCCAAAAACTAATCAGGGAAGAGCCTTGTCAGGATATACCTCCATACCAAATTTCAAGTGGATCGGATATTTTTATCATGAGTTATCGCGTTACGCACGAACATACGAACGTACATACAGAACGGACGGGCACATAAGCTCTCAGGCTATGATAGCCTGTGAGCTAAAAATAGTTCCAAAAATGAAGATTGGATTAAGAGAGGGCAGTTTAATAGCAATTTATGGTACAAAATCTTCAAGGGGCCAGGAACTTATTTCGCATGTAGTTGGGTATAAAATATTTTTTGTAGTTATTAAAGTAATGGGAGGACGCTAAAGCAATGTGAAAGAAAATTGCAAGCAATCCGGATCATTTTTAAAGAAATTGCACCAACGGCCCCAAGAACACGATTAATATATAAAATTGGTGGTAGCTAGACTATGGCGGTTTCTTAGTAGCTGATGGATTTAAGAAGTTGTTTAAAAAAAGAGTTAATTGAACCATTTTAAAGGGATTTATAATAAGGGCCCAAAAAGGACAACTGACAGTTAAAAAGAGGGCCCTAACAGGAAAACATGTTAAAATATCTTAGTACTTAGCTCTTTAGATCTACAATTAGTCAAAATTAATCATAGGGTATGAATTAATCATTTTAATAATATTTTATCGAAATGCACAAATTGATTCGGAAAATGTTTGAAAAAAGGGTCTTAGCCGCGGATGAAAATATGAGAATTTTTTCCCTGAAAGAAGAGTCCAAGACTCAAATTTAAAAATTTTGCACTGATAAAAGGGGATAAATTTAAAGAGTGAACTATGTTTGCATCGCAAAATGTTCATTGGCCCTAGACTGAGCCGTATGATTCCACAGGAGGCCAAAGTGTCTTATATGGAATGTTAAAACATTAAAATACCTAAATGAATAAAGAATCCTAAAAATGATGATCGGATTAAACGGAAACAATTTATTAACAATCTATTATTACAAAAATTTCAACGGGCCCCAAGGGGCCAGGAATTTATTTTGCATGTAGTTGAGTATAAAGATATTTTTTATAGTTATTCAAATGATGGAAAGAGGCTATAACTATGTTAAATAAAATTGAAAGCAATTTGATTCATGTTTAAAGAAGCTGCATCAAGGGTCTCAAGAAAGCAATTGAGAAACAAAATTAATGGTAGCTGAAGTCTGAGAAATTCTTTTGTCGTTCATGTAATAGGTAGAGAGAGGACATAAAAAATTGATAGAAAAAAAAAGCTAGTGAATTGGACCATTTTTAAGGGAGCTATAATATGGGGCCCTGTAGGGACCAACTGACAGTTAAAACCAGGGCCCTAATATGAAACCATGTTAAAATATTTTAGTACACAGATCTTTAGATCTTTAATTAGTCAAAATTAAGCATATAGCAGGAACTATTCTTTGGAATGATATAATTTTTTAAATGCACCAATTGATTGGGCAAATGTTTAAAAAGGGGCCCTAGGGTCCGAACAAAAACATCAGGTTTTCTGGATTGGTCCTGAAAGAAGAGTCCCAGGCAACTTTAAAATTTTGCACTAAGAAGATCAGAAATATAGGAAATGAAATATGTTTATTTCACAAAATGTTGAGGGGCCCTGGGCTGGACCCTATGATTCCACAGGGGAACACAGTGTCTTGTATAGAATGTCAAAACATTAAAATATCTAAATGAATAAAGAATCCTAAAAATGAAGAGCAGATTAAAAGGAAGCAATTTATTGACAACTTATTATTACAAAAACTTCAAGGGGGCCTGTACCGGGCCCCAAAGGGCCAGGAAATAATTTCGCATGTAGTTGGGTATAAAAATATTTGTGTAGTTATTAAAATAATGGGAAGACGCTAAAACTATGTTGAATAAAATTGAAAGCAATTTGGATCATTTTTAAAGAAGCTGCACCAAGGGCTCCAAGAAAGCGATTAATATTCATAAATAGTGGTAGCTGAAATCTAAAAAATTTCTTTTATTGTTCATGTCGTAGTTGGAGGACCTAAAAAGTTGTTAAAAAAAAGCTAGTGAATCCGACCATTTTTAAGCGAGCAATGACAGAGGGCCCCATAGGGGCCAACTGACAAATACATGAAAACATGTTAAAATGTTTTAGTACGTAGCGCTTTAGACCTTTAATTAGTCAAAATTAAGCATAGAGTGTGAATTATTTGCAATAATAATATATTTTTTTAAATGCACTAGTTGTTTGGGTAAGCGTTAAAAAAAAAGCCCCAGGGCCCGAATAAAAATATCAGGGTGTTGGTCCTGACATAAGAGTCCAAGATTCAGCTTTAAAAATTTGCACTAAGGTGAGAAATTTAGGGAGTGAAAAATGTTTAACGCACAAAAAGATCAAGGGGCCCTGGGTCGGCCCTGTGATTATCTAGGGGGCCCCAGTGTCTTATATGGAATGTAAAAATTTGAAAATATCTAAATGGAACAAATATCCCAAAAATGAAGATCGAAATTAATGGAAGCAATTTATTAACAATTTACTATCACAAAGACTAAAAGAGGCCCTAAAACGGTCCCTAAGAGTCCAAAGTCATAACTGAAGAGTAAAAAGGCGAAAATATCTAAAAGGAGAAAGGTACCTCAAAACGGAAAAGATTAGATAAAAAGCAGTCAAGCTATTGACAATTTGGCGCATAAAAATTGTAAGGGGCCCAGGGCCCTGGCCCTTAAAATATTAAAAATCTGAGCCTCAGGTGCAAAACAATCAGGTCAGGTCTTGGACTATCTTCACCTAAAATTTCAGATTTCTATGTGCGGTAGATTTTGCTAACCATCGCAGTTACACACACATACGCAGACATACACAAACAGAGAGTTTTGTTAACTTATTAGTATAGATAAGAAAAAAGATTTTCTAGAATTTTTTAGATGCTTTTTATATTATTCAGGCGATTAGAAGTTCATATTTTCTTCCTTATACTAGCTTCGGTGGGATCGGCAAACATGCTGGCGCGACATGACACATTCGACTCGACATTTTGCTGTCTGCTGTAGAACTCCTTTTGCATGCGAAGCCTAAGGAGTTTATTGACAGACAAGCAAAAACATCTATTCTAGCACTTTGATTTTTTTTTTTTTTTACTAACTTTTAGGTATGTGCTAGGCATTTTATAGGAACTTAGACTAGAAACTAAAATCAATAGTTTTTTTAACCATCAGTTTGGTGCCCCTCAGGCTTGGGGGCCCCGGGGCAGTTCCCCGGCTGCCCCGGCGGTAGTTACGGCCCTGGTTTCTCCTAAAAACCCTGTTTTTTTGCTCCTTGAACGCATTTCTAAATTTATCAAACCGCTGTCACAAATAAACTTTTGGCCTATTTTTAAGAAGTAATATAAACTTTAAACCGATTCGATATCTATTTTAATTTAGAAGTTATGACGTTTTTTCGATTTTTACAAAAATCCTCCCTATTTGCACCCCCTTCGACTGATTTTGCCCATTAGCGAAATTAGCCGAGATTTTATACCTCTTGATTTTATGTACGAGTTTGGAAGAGATTGGAGCAAAACTATAGAAGTCATCGTGCTCATAAGAAAGTGAAATATATATATATATAGATAGATAGATAGATAAACTTTTTTACTAATGGTAGTTTTGGATTCTTGGGGTCATAATCGGTGTAGATGTGCAAAAAATTTTCAGAAATTCCAACATTGGTGCGAACGCAATAGGTAGTATTTCGTACGAAATCTACCAAAAATCTGTACAGTCTAAATTCTGATTACAGTCTCTGATTACAGTCTAAAATCTGTAATCATTCAAATGTATAGTTGCGGAAATCTGTGTGCTTACTAATTTTATCTGTACACTGAGCAAGAAAATATGCAAATCTACAAAACTATTTTTTGTAAAGCTACAGAAATCTGTAACTTTACAAACGATAACCATAAACGATGTATTTACGTAGCGAAATTTGACTTACGACAAAACTCGATTCACTCAAAAAGACACGGATGACAATGTTAAGTCTATGGGGGCGTTATTTTCATATATCTCACGCAAATTTTAATATTTTTACACGAGTTTTTTTGTATAGAATATCTGTAGATTATGTGGAACCAGGCTGGTTTCTACCTTTTTGTTTTTGGTTATGTATTGTAGAAAAATCTCAAACCAAAATAGAAAAATAAAAAAAAATTAGTCCGGTTTTATATCTCCTCAGCTATTCCAAGCAAAAGAATCATGAAAAAAAATATTAAAATTCGAGTGAGATATTTGAAATGACGTCCTCTTTTAGACTCATTTGTGTCTTTTTGAGTGAATAGTGTGGGCTCTTAAGAGCCCACAATAGTCACAGAAAAATTACTCAAAAAGACCCGGATGACCATGTAAAGTCTATGGGAGCGTTCTTTTCTAATATCTCGCTCAAATTTTAATATTTTTGCATGATTTTTTTGCACAAGATAGCTGAGGGCAATCCACAACCGGGCTAGTTTTTACTTTTTCAAATTTTGTTTCAGATTTTCTTTAAAAAATTACTTTAACTTTCGAAACTGGTTTAAACCGGTTCTGAAACTGAAACTATCGTAATATAAAAAATATATAACCAAAATCGAAAAAGTAAAAACTAGCCCGGTTGTGAATTGCCCTCAGCTATCTTGTGCAAAAAAATCATGTAAAAACATTAAAATTTGAGCGAGATATTAGAAAAGAACGCTCCCATAGACTTTACATAATCATCCGGGTCTTTTTGCGTACTTTTTCTGTGACTATTGTGGGCTCTTAAGTTTCTGCTATCTGCCTCTAGTTTTTTTTTTTAAATATAATTTTGAAACACAATGTATATTCACAAGCTTTTATTTCTCAAGCATACTTCATGGTTCTCCTACTGCAACCAGATGAATACACTTACGACAATGAGTTGGTCTACGTTTCGATAGCTCTTCATGATCCACGCAAATTAGTGAATCCGATGACGGAAGGCGTGCCTACGAATCCAGGAAAAAAATACAACTTATACGTGACTATGGTAAGTGCATCATTCTTTGCTACTCGTAATTCTGTAAACATAAGGTAGAACGCGTCGAATTTCGGTAAATGAAAATCGGGTGCATAGATCAATTACAGGGGCAATCAAAAGTATTCAATTACATTATGGTCAATGGGGGAAAAGTTTCAAATGTATTTTATTCGTTTGAAATTTGAAATACATATTTATTAAATAATTTTGTCGAGTTATTTCAAATTTTATGAAAATCGGATGCATAGATCAATTACAGGGACAATCAAAAGTATTCCGTTACATTACGGTCAATGGGGAAAAATGTTTCAAATGCATTCTAATGGTGTTATACTCATTCGAAATTAATAAAATTTATATGCAACTATAAAGTACATATGATAATATACATTTTACATAATTTGTGGTGCAAAGAACATTTGTTATTGATTTACAAGGCCACTCAAAAGTATTCCATTACGTAATGGTATAGGGAGAACATTGTTTGGTGAGCGTTTTAATTGTAATTTACTATTTACAGTTTTATGAGATTGATATATGAGAGTAATATTTTTAAAACTTCGTTATCGTATGAACGCACCTCATTTGCTACGCTTCACGTGCAATTTCCAACTTGTTTGCTACTTGTAATTCTATAAATATAAGGTAGAACGCTTCGAATTTCGGTAAAAGTAAATGTTTGAGAGTGAAATGTTTCATTGATTTATGATAAACCTACAAAATTAGCTACAAAAAATGCACCTCATATTGCTAAATCTAACTCTTAAACAAATGATATTTAACCTAAAGTTAACAAAATACTATTTCTATAAAACTCAGTTGTAGAAATCGTTAAAATTAAACTTTAATCGTACATGTAAGTAGTAAATCAAATAATAAAGGTCTGTTATTGTGATAAAATTATCAATTAAGGATCTTATGCTAGAATTAAAAAATGAACAAAAACATAATTTATTCCTCTTTTACTCAATCATAGAATTCCCCTCCCCCCCTCCCCTGTGAAACCTAAAGCCGAAATCATTTTCAGCATATCCAAATTTACATTTCTATATATTCACATTTTTGTAAATAATTGGTATTTCAATTTGATCATTTTGTTTCAAAGCTTGAAGTCTCGATGCTATCAGCTGAAACAAATTCTGAACTATTTATATTATTTTAAGTGGAAATGAAATTTTGTAAATGAAATCAAATTCGTCGGATTTTATAAAAGACGATATTCATAACACAGCACGCATTTAAATGTCACTCTCAATGAGAAAATGACAAAATAAAAATACAATAATATTTTTTAACGATTTGGAAAATAATTATTGTCCTCGAACTGGGAAATCTGAAGTATATCTCAAACTTTTTGTTGGTTGAATTCTGAAACTCTTTTTTTTATTATTCGTTTTCTGATTGGTCCGTGTTTAATGTCCAAAAATGGAATACTTCTGTTGTCACGATGATAAAAAATGTAATAAAAAAATTAAATAATATTAATAATTTGAAAACAAATTGTGATAAAGATTTCAAACAGATTAAAATACATTTGAAAATGCAATCTTTTTTCTACGCAACGGTGTAAAAATTAAAAATGTGCGATGTTTAGAAGTTTAAAAATTTGCAGTTCCGAAAATTGTAAAACTAAAATTCCATTTAAAATTTGTTTGTGACGGGTCCAGAAATGTGAATGTTTAATCCATATCGTACGCAATATGAGGGTCTGATTAGTTCCATCAAATTAAAATGCACATTTTAAACAGTTAAAGTAGTATATCTATAAACTACTGTCTTTTTAATCGTTGGTCTAGGAATCTTTATGTTTAATGTATGGTGTATGTGACGCGTTATAATCATTATAAAAATTATGTTTATGATTATTATTAATTTATCTATAGAATTCATTTATAAGTCTTAAAGTTTCAGTCTTTAAAACTATAATTTTTCAAATAGTCGTTGTAATTTGTTACCTTACAATTTTGCCTTTGCTTTTAATAGAAACAGAGTAATTCTGTTGCCACGATTAGAAAATCGGCATTACAACATATTAAAAATTATTTAAAATTATTAAATTATAATTTATTTCAAAAAGAAATTAAGATACATTTTTCAAATAAATTGAGTTTAAAAGTACATTTTTTGCCCTATACAGCAATGTAAAAATTGGAAATGCGCAATGTTTAGAAGTTAAAATATTTGCTATAGCAAAAGTTGTTAAACCTAAACTTAATTTAAAATTTGAATGTGTTGCCATTCGCAAAATGACGTATGCGATACACACACATACGTTTGGCCTTTATAATATAGATTTTTAAATACACACACAAAGAAAATGGAGAAGAAATTTCTGAAATGATATATATCATAAAAAGAAATAAAATTAGTTTATTTAAGAAAAAGAAAAATGTAATCTTATTGACATCTAACAAAATAGAAATTTGAAATTCATTGGCCATCATTATCGAATATTAATATATACTAGAACTATTCTCAAAATAACATTAGTAATGTTGCTGAGAAGATAGATTTAATAATAAATTCTGATATATAAAGAAAAGGAGATACTTTCTTTAATCGACTATACATCGCCACAAATTCAAACGATGAAGATGAGCAAATTGAATAGTAAAAAATTACAAAATACGAGGGAAAGTCCGAAAATAAGTTTCAACTGGGCACATGAACATATGATGAAGCATTAAAGATATGGCGTAACTTTATTTTTCTACGTAAATTCCAAGTGAGTTAATATACTCCTCATACTTCTTTATAAACTTCAAAAAAACATTTCAAGAAAAAATAGGGCTACGCATACGAAAGAAGTGTTGAACGGCATGTGTGGCTTACAAATCTGTAGTCAAGCACTGCTTTCGTTCACTGTAAAAAAAAAAGGGTCGATCTACTAAAAAAACTTTAGTGATCCTTGTAATTACTAAAAAATTTTTAGTAATCTTAGTCGGTTACTAGAAAATCTGTAAGAATTACTAGAAAAAAGTTAGCAATGGATAGAGTTAATAGTTTTATATTTTTAATAGCTATTATTAAAACTCACTGGGTGTGACCTTGATAGCATAGTGGTTATAGTAACGGACTCCAGGCTGAAAGGTCCCGGGTTCGATGCTGGACACAGCCAACTACGCCCCGAATGTATGTAGTGTAAGTACTCGTTAATAAAGGGATTATCAAAATCCTGTTGGAGCAGGTAGCAATGTTTGGTGCGGCCATCTATTGCCGTTTTGCCGAAAATCTATCGTTTCAGAAGTCTGGATGCAGCTCGAAGGAAGCTCCTGCCCTTGGGCGCACGTAAAGGTTATTAAAAATCATTTTGGAGCTATTACTAAATTTTGCTTGATGGTTCATACTAAAAATTTTTAAGTTAGTTATACAAAAAATTCTTTTGTTCAGTAGGGGAGAGGGGGGCACCTTTGAACAGATTTTCAGAAAATCAATATATTTTTTACTTGAATTATATTTATTGAGTTTTAAATGTTACATAATAAAAACAACGCATTTCTTCATCATATGAACCATAAATTAAACATTTTCCAAAGAAATTAAATAAGCTGTGAGGATTTAAAAAGTAGAAAGATTTTTGTTCAAAGGTGCCCCATGTAGGGGTACCTTTGAACAAGCAAGGGGCACCATTGAACAAATGAATAAAATATGAAAATATTCAGAGTTTTTATAAAAAATTGAATATGTTACAGAAATATAAGGTGATATGAATAAAATTAAATAACTACAATTTTTTGAAATCACTAATTTTTTTGTTATTTAACCAAACTTATATCCATCAAAGTTGATGTCAAAACTCATTGTTGATAAAACACAAAGTGTCCCCCCCTCCAGTTGTGTTTGGTTGTAAAAACTTTTTTACTATATCCTTGAAATACACCAATCTGATATCTGATGCATCTAGAAAATTAAAAATTTTCATTTGCTACTTTTTTAAGAGACCTGATATAAAATTCCGTCTTATCCGTTAATTAAACCAGAAATAATGTTTGGAAACCTATTAAATCATGAATCATTATTTTATATCCAGGATTTGCAATTATCGAATAAATGAATTTAGATTTGAAACTTCCCATTACTGATACATAAAGAGGTTGGAACTTATGTGTGCAGTATGGGGAATTGTTAGCAGTATAATTCCATGTTCTTTGACATTCTTAATTAACCTCTTTTCACATAAAAAAATTTCAGAAATAATAATATTTAGATACATATTAACAACTCTTTACTTCATAGCTTTAAGTGTTCTCTTTAAATTGTTTCACTTATTATTTATCACCAGTTTATTCGGTGTTTCTTCGCTATTCAAAGGTGCCCCAACTTTTTTGTTCAATGGTGCCCCATTACATGGAGTTCAACATTACAACGGTTTACTTAATTAGACTGAAGAATTTGAATAAAACAAAGCTTATAAACTAAAGCTAACATCTTTGTTTAAGCATTGAACAATGAATTAAAATTTTAGGGATAGAAGTTTGTAAACAAAAATCTTACAACTTTATTTTCTTAAATTTAGATTCAAGAGGGGGAAAAATACATATCTTGTTTAGACAGTACTGTTCATACAAAAAGGTACAGCTTTGTATAATTATATCCTTGAAGCAGCAGTAATGTATTACCATAAACATTTTTTTAAAGAAACTTATTTGTAGGAAAATATTTAGAGTGTTCAAAGGTGCCCCCAGTTCAAAGGTGCCCCCCTCTCCCCTATACAAAAGAAATGTTTGTTTCACTTGCAAAAAAAAGTTTGTAATGGTTACTAAAAAATTCTGTGGAATACAAATTTACTAAAAAATTTTTAGTAACCTCTTGAATTTTTTTTTAGTGTTGTGATGGTCGTGCACATTCTTCCAGGTCTCGATCTGTCCAACATTTGCAGACGACCCTCACTGAATTGGCTGCCATTTGATTCGACATCACACCGGCCAATAAACTTCCACATGGCGCGTATGGATTTCTGCTCTCGATATTCCACGTACTCACTCATGGGGGACAATTGCACATTCTTCCAGTGTTGACCACGATTTCAAAATTATTTTTCTCTCCGTATCCACCGGGCCCAGAATGATGTAGAGCACTGTTTTTTACCAGGGGTGCTTTCTAAATCTTATAAAAGGGTATGAAAAATGTCTCAATCCCTTAGAACTTATGTAGAAAAATAAAGTTACGTCTTATCTTTAAGGTTTCATTATATATATATATTTTTTCACACATATGTCTGTCCACTGTCGCCAGGAGAAACTTCTTTTCGTTCTATGTGGATCATTCTACAGAAAGTGTACCTTTTGAAGCAAAATATTTTTCAGCTTCAAAACTTTAAATTTCCCCCTTTTTTTAAGCTTTTATATTTAAAATTCATTTAGTAGAAGTAATCCTGAAATATGGTCCTACTTAATTTCAACTGCTTTATTCTTATATTTGAATCTCTTAATGAAACTGACAAGGTTTATCATGGAGGTAAAGAGTCAAAGGATGTTTTTTTTTTTAATAATTGTTGGTATTAAAATTTGCACTTGTAAGCATATTAAAACAGGCAAACTTGTGTTTTTACATTATTTTGCATACCTAAACTTCAAGGTGAAGGAGGTGAGAGTTCGCAATAACCACACTTAATTTTTTAAAACAAATATATCTTCTAGTTTCTCATCTAAAAGCTAAGAAATCTTTTATAGCTGTAAATAAACAAAATGAATTATTTGCATCACAGGAAATAAAATGTGATGCCATTGCTGCCATCGATCAGTGACAATGACATTTTATGTTTGGATAACGAAGGCGAGAATTTATTGTGTGAGAAAACTAATTGTTCTGCTAAAATAAACTAAATCACAATATAAAAATTTTAAATATGGTTAAATAACTAGTATTTATACTTGTGGAAGAAATAATTGCTCGTCTAACTCGGTGAAGTGAATTCATCGAATCGAGAATCATCAAGTTCTGTAACATAAATTGCTTTTTTGGGGGCAAAGACTACTGACCCCACCATGCACACTATATGTTACGGAACTTCTATAAAGATACTCTAAATTTCTGTAAAGCATTGCGTTTTATCAACGTGTGATTTCCATTATATTATTTCAAAATTGAAAATAACGTAACACATGTGAAGTATTTGAAAGCAGCTGGGATGAAAATGACGCATTTCTACAAAACATATTGTAGTTTTAAGAATTAAAATACGTTTTTTTTTCCCTAATAAAATGACGTCATTTGGGTCCGTTAAAGCATCACTGTATTACGATCGATTCCTAAACAACACCCCGGCTCCTCTATAAAGACACTTTAAATTATTGTAAAGAATTGCGCTTTACCAGAGTACGATTTCAAAATTACACACAATTACAAAAAATATCTCAGTTTTAAAAACTAAAATACACGCTTTTTCATAACAAGATGACGTCATTTGTATCCGCTAAAACAGTACTATTTTATGATCAACCCTTAAACAACGCTATAGATTAGTACATTTATGACGTCATTATCGCGGAAACCTAGCAAAAGAGTCATGTCGCCTTTTAACCCTTTGCGGGGCAGGGCAAATTCATTACTTAAGTATTGAAATTAATGACTGACACCGGAATTTGAAAACAACTTTATTTTGTTTGGGAATTAAAATTAAGTGGTATATCTATGAAACCACCGCCCCGCAAAGGGTTAAGAAGCAAATTCAGTATCTAACAATTCCCATGGCTTCAATTTTTAGGTGCGTTATTATGTAAATACGTAGCACCTATTGTTGTCGTTCAGTCCGTCCGTCTGTCTGTCCGCATATAACAACGCAAAAACTACCCAACTGAATCGTTTGAAATTTAAAATATATAATTATTACATAAATTTATCGAGTCATTTCAAATTTTATGAAAATCGGATGCATAGTTCAATTACAGTGACAATCAAAAGGATTCCGTTACATTACGGTCAATGGGGAAAAAAGTTTTAAATGCATTTTAATCGTTTGAAATTTTAGATACATAATTATTACATATCTTTGTCGAGTTATTTCAAATTTTATCAAAATCGGATGCATAGTTTAATTACAGGGACAATCAAAAAAATTCCGTTACATTACAGTCAATGGGAAAAAGTTTCAAATGCATTTTAATCGTTTAAAACTTTAAATATACATAATTATTACATAATTTTGTCGAGTTATTTCAAATTTCATCCAAATAGGATGCATAGTTCAATTACAAAGACAATCAAAAGTATTCCGTTACATTACGTTCAATGGGGAAAAAGTTTCAAATGCATTTTAATCGTTTGAAATTTTAAATACATAATTATTACATAATTTTGTCGAGTTATTTCAAATTTTATCAAAATCGGATGCATAGATCAATTACAGGGACAATCAAAAATATTCCGTTACATTACGGTCAATGGGGAAAAATGTTTCAAATGCATTTTAATGATGTTACACTCATTCGAACGTAATAAAATTGATATGCATCTATAAAGTACATATTATAATGTACATTTAGCATAATCTGTGGTGCAAAGAATATTTGTTATTAACTTACAAGGCCACACAAAAGTATTCCATTGCATAATGGTATAGTTAGAACATTGTTTGGTGCGCATTTTAATTGTAATTATTTACAATTTTATGAGATTGATATATGAGAGTGATACTTTTAAAACTTCGTTATCGTACGAACGCACCTCATTTGATACGCTTCACGTGCAATTTCCAACTTGTTTTGTTTATAATAGCTCCATGTTGTATCGGAAATAAAAACTAGTTGGATGTGTCAATCCCAAAACTTTCTTCTATCTCATAAGTACATTTTAATATTTAAAAAAAAAAAAAAAAAAAAAAAAAAAAAAAAAACGCGGTGACCCCAAAGTTACCCACCATCGAATTTCCTCGAACATTGGACCTAGCCTAATGAGATTCTGGTATCCGAAAAGCCTAAAACGCAAAATTTAATTATTATTCTGAGAAAATGAGCTTAGTAGTGCCTCATGTTGGGTAATTTATACTAAAACCTAATAAGCATCTATTTATGTCAAGACCTAACAGAATCTGAAATTTGATGGAATTTCGTCCATTAGTTTTTGAGATATAGTTATAACAAAAAATTTGCAAAACGTAGCACAGCAACACCATATCTTGGATAATTTATGCCAAAACGTAAAAAGCGTCTAATTATGTTACGGTGTAAAAGAATCTTAAGTTTGATGAAATTCTGTGCATTAGTTCTTGAGATATAGCTAGTTTAAAAAAAACATGTAAAATATAGCACAGCAGCACCATCAGTTGTAGGATTTATAACAAAACGTAATCATGGTGTAATTATGTTATATGTCATTTTGTAACAAAATCTGAAGTTTGATGAAATTCTGTGCGTTGGTTGTTGAGATATAGCTATCGAAAAAATCGTGCAAAATGCAGCATAGCTGCACCACCTGTTGCAAGGTTAATACCAAAATGTAATCAGCGTCTAATTATGTTATATATTCTAGTGTAACAGAATCTAAAATTTGATGAAGTTCTATGCATTAGTTCTTGAGATATAGCTATCGCAAAAATCGTGCAAAATGTAGCATAGCAGCGCCACCTATAGGGCAGTTCACACCATAACCTTATCAGCGGCTATGTATCTCAAGGTATCGCGGAATCTGAAGTTTGGTTAAATTCTGTGCATTAGTTCTTGAGATATAGCTATCATGAAAATCATGAATAACGTGGCATAGCAGCGCCACCTGCTGGACAATTTACACCAAAACTTAATCAGCGTCTATGTATATCAAGGGGTCACAGAATATGAAGTTTGGTGAAATTCTGTGCATTAGTTCTTGAGATATAGCAATCTTGAAAATCATGAAAAACGTAGTATAGCAGTGCCACCTGCAGGCCAATTTTCACCAAAAACCAATAGGCACTAATTCATATCAAGGTCTAACTGAATATAAAATTTTATTAAATTTCGAGCATTAGTTCTTGAGATAGAGCGCCCACAAATTTTTTGTCACATACAGACAGACAGACTCACAGACAGACGGACAGACTCACAGACAGACACACAGACTCACAGACAGACGGACAGACTCACAGACAGACATTTTCTAAAAATAGTCAAAACGTGTTCAGGACCTTCTAAAACGTATAAATCCGTCGAAAACCGGAAGTCGAAAATTTTCATGAATCCAATACTTTCTTCTTGTAAAGATAGAAGAAAGTAAAAACAGGAGGAAAAGGATAGGGAGTATCCAGAGGCATAATTTCAGCACTTAAGGAGTTACTTCCTTTATATTTTATTTACGCTTCAGGAATTTGTCTTTCCTTTCTGACTTTTTTCGATCAATTCGATCAACCTGGATCCAATATATAATCGATTCTGGGTCCGGCAGGGATTCTGCAGCATCTGAAAGAATAAACAATATATATCTAAATTGATGCTTCTCATTATATATATCCAGTGTTGAATTCAGAGTGTTCAGGATGGGGGGCAATCGTCAAGAACATTTACATGTACTACACGGATAATTTGAAAATTTGTTTATTTTAGAAATTTAATCCTCCCCCCCCCCAAAAACACACACACACACACACATTTTCGGCCTATAATAATGCTCCTCCTGTGGAAAAATGTCTGACTTTAATATTGTTGAATTTCACTTGTGGATTTTAACTGTTACATAATACTTTTTGTGAAATTTAATATTACTTTAATATTTAATATGAAAACCTATCTCCTGTGGCAGTTGAATCCATTTCTTGGATCACATTTGTTGTCATCGTGCAGTCAACGTCTGAAGCAGATGAAGAAATAGCATTTTCAGTTCCATTTTTAGGAGGGATGTATGTTGAAGCTTCCCAGCTATCATCAGAAATTCCAAAACACTGATCATCATTATCAGATGCAAATGATATTGTATTTATTTAATCTTACGTTTAATCTTTGCGCGCCATTTTATGAGCTTTATGCTCTAAGTTCAATATCTGGTACAAACACAAAAACAAGATTTCAAGCTGATGTATTCAAATATTTTAGTTTTAAGAAGCCTTAATTACAAATGTGTGATATACTTGAATGTCTAAAATTTTATCTTGCGATACTTTCAATATTTTTGGGTGAAAAAGTTGAAGCAAATTCAACTGTTGTATACGATACAGACTGGATTTTTTTAAAAATAAATTTAATAGCTAGTGAGCTACCGCCATCAAGTGAGAAAAACTGGTACAAAACTATTTGTTTAAATGTTCTGGATATGGCGCAAAGCTCAGATAACCTAAATTTAAGATCCTCAAAAAAATAGAAGGATTTTATCGATATGTCTCATATCCCTCATAGCATGCATGGTCACAGTGACGTCACAATGACGTCACTGTAATTCACTTTGGTCACATCACATCTGTGACCAAAATGCTACCACACAGTAACGTCCCATTGTGACTGAGATATGACTTTCTTAAAAATTTTTAGAAAATTACAAATATTCTTGAAAACATGTTATTTACTTTAAAAAACATGTTTCTGGCAATTTAAATATCGTCGCTTTTGTCACAGGTTCGTCACAATGTTAATCTGAAAGTAGTCACAAATGACGCACTTTTCACAAATTGGTCACATCGTGACTTCACAAAGAGGTCACAATGTGACGCCACAAAAGAGCTCTAAAACGGCCATAACGACTTCACATTTTAGTCACTGTGACTTCACATCGACGTCACGTGACGTCACATCGACAATCGATGGTCACAAAGTCACAATGTGACTTCATAACGACGTCGCAGTGACGTCACCATGCCTTACGGGATATGGCACATCATTCTTAGCATGTTATGGCACATCAAGGGTTAACATGCTGGTCTGTCACGAACATGATGAACAATATTTACATAAGAATTGGGGGTTGGAACGCGATCTTGACTGTGACGCAAAGAATATGTAACAAAGTCTGAGAAAATACTTTCATTTTACAAAAAAATTTAATTGGAGAGCAAAATACAAATGAAAAAGGATACAACTCATAAAAAGTGCTCAAAATGTGCCGTCATTTGTGTTTCACTTCGGCGTCACACGCAATCGTAAACAAGTTCCAATTGGTCAGGAATCCCTCGGAAACGTTCTATAGAACGAGTCATGCTGTGAGTCCGATAACCGATGTGACGGGTGTCTCGCACACCATAGATTTAAGAGCCCACAATAGTCACAGGAAAAGTACACTAAAAGACCCGGATGATCATGTAAAGTATATGGGAGCGTTCTTTTCTAATATCTCATTCAAATTTTAATATTTTGACATGATTTTTTTTGCATAAAATAGTTCAGTACGATCCACAACCGGGCTAGTTTTTACTTTTTCGATTTTGGTTATATATTTTTTATATCATGATAGTTTCAGTTTCAGAACCGGTTTAAACCGGTTTTGAAAATTAAAGTAATTTTTTTAAAAAAAATCTAAAACCAAAACTGAAAAAATAAAAACTAGGCCGGTTGTGGATCGTCCTATGCAAAAAAAAATCATGTCAAAATATTAAAATTTGAACGAAATATTATAAAAGAACGCTCCCATAGACTTTACATGATCATCCGGGTCTTTTTGTGTACTTTTTCTGTGACTATTGTGGGCTCTTAAGAGCCCACAATAAGAAACCGGAAATGAGACGCTTATGAGAATAAGCGTCTCATTTCCGGTTTCTAGTCCTACATAATTTTCTATTCCCAATGATGAGATCTTTCCAAAGATGTCACTTTCGTCAAAATAAAGAATAATTCTTTTTTCGGTTCCCAAATAAGTGTGCACAAAATGAGTAATAAGTGTGCAAAAGTGACATAAATTGTCGTATCTCTCGAAAACGGCTTAATTCAGAAGGCTGAGTTTTTCACTCCTCACAATGCTATCTTTCGAACGATACCTTCAAAGTTGAAACTAAAATTTTTTGTGGTTTCCCAGTAAGTGTTTGTTCACTAGCTACGTGACACAAATTGTCACATATCTCGAAAACAACTCAATTCCGACGGGTAGTTCTATTGAGTTTTTCACTCCTCACAATTAGATCTTTCCAACGATACCACTTTCGTCAAAATTGAGACTAAATTTTTTTGCGGTTTCCCAGTATGTGTTCCCTAGCTACTTGACATAATTTGTCGCATATCTCGAAAACCGCTCAATTCCGACGGGTAGTTCCATTGAGTTTTTCACTCCTCATAATGAGTTCTTTCCAACGATACCACTTTCGTCAAAATCGGTGACATACAGTTCTTGCAATTCCCTAGTTAGTTATATGTGTAATATTAAAGCTGCCTCATCTTTGTTTTAATATGATAATTAATATTTAATTACTTAAACATACCACAAATCATAGAATTTTTTTTTCTTTAATGTTACTTTCAGGAACAAAAATTAAGCCTCCCACCGCCATATTCCACAAAATGTAAGGATTATTTGAATAAGTGGAAGCAAAACGGAGGACATGGACCTGTCTCTAAAAAGGTATGATTTAATAACTAACGAATATTTCTCTAATATTTCTCTAAATCCTCTCCTGTAGGAGTTGAATTTGTTGGAATTTTTTGGGCTTTTTTGGCTTTTACAGTTAGAATTACTCGATATCAAAATATGAAAACAGGTAGTTTCAAAAAGAAATGCCCGATAAACATGTTAAAGTAGACTTTTTTTTAAATAGGCTAATTATTTTAGACAAGTTTTGCTGTTCAAATTAAAGGAGATAGTTTAGAGGCTAAACATATAACAATTTGTTGGGAATTTGCTGGACCTTTTTCATTTTTTTTTGCTTATACTGCAAAAATTGTTATAGGTATATGTATGCACTATGTACCAATATAAAATAAAATTATTAGAGGGAAAGGGACTATTTTCAACTATATACTTTTCTTAATTTTCACTGGATCTAAATTTTCTTCATTGACATTTTAGGACTGCATTGATCTATGCGTAATTAAAGCGATGGTTGACGAATTTGGCTGCGTGGGACAACAGATAACGTATCCAAACAACTACGAAATTTGTACTTCTGGTAAGTAAATGTCATAGAATTAAAAAAAAATTATAATTTATATCTCCTAAGCAAATAATGGTACGTAAATACCATAAAAAATCCATAAGCGAAATCATATGTGTTTTTTTGCCTATGGTAAAATATATCCTATGGAACACCTTACGCGTATGATACTTTTTATGGCACTGCCCGATAAACGTCTAATGGGAACAAAAATGCACATTTTGCCAATGTGCAGCTGATCCTCCCAACTGCTATCCACATTCGATGCTGCCTGGGTTTTGCGATTGGTTTCTTCAACGAACGCCCTGACTGTTTACAAGTAGACGTTTCTTATTAGATAATTATAAGTTTGTTTTGTTTTGATTTGCTTTCCCTATTTTTAAAACTGTATAGAAATCATAAATGTTTGATTAGATGATTCTCAAATTTGCGAATTATGAAAGCTTAAACCATTTGGAACTTAGAAAGTCTGAATTACCAGTTTAAAATGGGCTTCAGAGACTCACTGCAGTTCGGATATCCATATCAGATTTCTGTTAAAATTCATTAATCTGAAGGCGTCGGATGCTTTAAAACTCTATTTTTACATGGCATTACCCGTCAAATTTTGACGAAAGAAAATACTTTATAAAATTTAAGAAAGAACTGTTTCATTGATTAATAATAAACCTACGAAATTAGTTATAATAAAAATGCACTTTATATTACTATATCTAACTCATAAAAATTACATATTTAACAAAATATTTTATCTATAAAACTCAGTTGTAGAAATTGTTAAAATTAAACTTTAATCGTACATGTAAGCAGTAAAAAATAATAAATATCTGTTATTATGATAACTTTATCAATTAAGGCTGTTATGCTAGTATTCCAAAATGGAAATAGGAAAAATTTATTCAACTTTGACTCAATCTTAAAAATATTTTTCTTTAAAATGCAAACCTGGCATCATTTTCACCATATGAACATTTACAAATGCATACTTCGTATCTGTATTCACTTCAAAAAAAGAAAGAAAAAAAAGGGAAAAGAATATTTTATTTTAGTTTGTTTATTTTGATTCAAATATTGAAGTCTCAATGAGATATTAGCTGAAACAGATATTAAACTGTTGATATTCCTTTACGTGTAAATCAGATTTTGTAAACGAAATGAAAGATCTCCAGGTTTTATAATAGAAGATAATTAAATTTCAATTTTTTCACTTTTAATAAGAAAATGGCAACATAAAAAAACAGTAATATTTTCTTCCCTTTTTACTTTTACTTTTAATAGAAATGGAGTACCCCTGTTGCCACGATTAGAAAAGCGATATTAAAAACTATAAAAATATTAATATTTCAAAAATAAATTAAAATACAACTTTCAAATAAATTGTGTATAAAAGTACATTTTTTCCCCTATAAGATGGCGTAAAATTGAAAATTTTCTATGTTTAGAAGTTTGAAAATTTGTAGTTACAGAAATTGCGATACCAAAATTTCATTTAAAATTTGAAAGCGTTACCTTTCGCAAAATGACATATGCCTTGCGCTCAGATACGTTTAACCTTTATAACAAAGATAAATAGATATAGTATTAAAAATATTTAAAAATCTCGTAAATTATTTTTTGTTAAACTTGAAACATAATTGTTTGAATATATATATATATATATATATATATACACACACTGGTTTGCAAAATTCAAGGTCCCAAAATGCCAATTTTTTCACGCGATAATTTTCACGCGAATATTCGAAATGAAGTAATGTAATTCGAATAATTACTATCCCTGCATAACAGCTAGTCCATATAAAGTCACATGGGGATTTTCAGTCACAAGACTTTGTCAAATGGTGACAGAGACCCTACTGAGAAGTAACCACTGTGAAAAGTGGTGAAAAGTCACCGTGTGACTTTAATGGGACATTATTTGGTAATTTATCATAATGCAACGTTCACAATGATTTGTCACACGTGAGTCTCAATGAAACAATATTGTAAAGTCACCTGGTGACTCGCCACAAAGCAGCAGTCACAGTGACCTGTCAGTGGAGTCACATGTAGTAGTCATTTGAGACTCATAAAAAAGACGTATGGAATTTCCTATTTTTTGCTTCGCTGTCGTGACTGTGACTCTTATGACCAAGTGTGACCTAAATGAGATATTATATGGACTACCTGTTATACAGGGATAGTAATTATTCGAATTATATTACTTCCTTTTCCATATTCGCGTGAAAATTACCGCTTGAAAATCCTTTGAAAATTGGCATTTCGGGACTCGCCTTTAAATTTTGCACACAGTATTAATAATATTCTTTAATAAAAAACAATTAATAAAAAACAATTAAATTCTTTAATAAAGCAACTGAGTTTATAAAATTAGATGAATGTTTTTATGATAAAGACAACAAATCATTAAATGATTGTAAAACTAAACAACAAATTAAGGAATCAAAAATAAACAAATTAACCTCAATTTAAGTAGAGTACTTCGATTGCTGTAATATTACATTAAAAATTAAATCACAATACATTCGAATTATAATTACATTAAAACTATATCGAAATTCATGCATTACATTTATTTTATTTAATGTATAGATGTAATTAAATTAATAAACACTAATTTTTAAATATTAAAAGACCTTAATAAAAAAATCTGTAGAATAATTAGTCTATAATATTTGATATAAATATATTAGTGCACATAAATTTCAAAAGGCCAAAATTTATTTTAAAAAAATCGTTAGAATAACAAAAAAATAAAATAAAATAAAAAATTGGTTGCCTGTAAAGTCGGTATACGGGCGAAAGTTTTACGTGACAACGACTTTGAGTTGTAAAATAATTTTAATGTGAATATTCATTCGTATAGTAGGAAGAAGGATGAAATAATAGTAACAATTTAAAACATTTATTTATACAAAGAATTATATTTAAAACATTAATTTATACAAAGAATCTCGCACTGAATTTCATATTAACAAAATTTTATTTTTACCTTTACACATACATACGCATTTATATACAAATATACATACAATAACTTGCAATACACTGTGTTTGTTAAACACATTTTACTTCATGTTTATTGATGTCAAATGTTGAATTTTGTAAACAGCATATTAAAGAATTTTTCAATGAGCAAAATATAACTAAAGTAAAATGGCTTTCACTAATCACATATCATTAGTTTTCCATAATATACCACCGAATTACGAAATAAACTACACTTATTTTCTTTGTACTTTATACTAATAACTAATACATAACGTATTTCGTCTTAGTTTGATACTATCTAAAATTCCTATTAAGCACCGCCCCTTCCTTGCAGCGAATTCACATTCACGTTCAGAAAATGGTCCCACAAGTGACCGGAAAAAGTTAAGAGAAAAGTGAGCGCGTATCGTGAGCGGAGCGTAACGTAACGTAACGCAGTTTCTTGAAGTGTCTCCCGGCAAACCAATTTACAAGACGTTGTCACGTCAATAAAATAAAATAAAACAAAATAAAATAAAATATATATATATAACTTCTATAAGTTTTATACTATTTTATAGAAAAACTGTTCAATAGTAAGAAAAAAAAATCTATAGAAACTGTTTCTTTAGAAAAAATATTCTAACTCATTAAAACGATATAGAAAAAGCAGAGAAGAAAAACGTTTACAATTTCAAAAATACTTTACAATAATAATAACATTGCATAACTTTAAAAATTTATATCTCCTTTAGATCTTTTGTGCACATTTTTTTTACTTTCTTTTATCTTTATAAGAAGAAAGTGTTGGATTCGTGGAAATTTTTGAACTCCGGTTTTTGACAGATTTACATGTTTTAGGAGTCAGAGAATCCGTAAAACATGTGTTTTTACAAAATGGCTGACTGTGAGTCTGTCTGTGTTGACGAAAATTTTTTGTGCGCTCTATCTCAAGAACTATTGCACGGAATTTCACACAACTTTAGATTCTGTTAGAACTTGATGTAATCTGGATATGATTAGCTTTTGGTGAATATTTCTCAACAGGTAGTGCTGATGTGCTGCATTATTTATAATTTTCATAATAGCCATATCTCAAGAACTAGCGCATGGATTTTCATAAAACTTTTTATTTAGTTAGTGCTTGATAAAATATGGTGCTGATTATGCTTTGGTACAAATCGCTCAATCGTGATTATCGCAATGCTCTATCTCAAGAACTAATGCATGGAATTTCACAAAACATTAGATTCCGTGAGACATTGATATAAACGAGATCTGATTAGTTATTGTATATATCGCTCAACAGGAAGCGCTGCTGTGCTGCATTATTTGCAATTCTCACAATAACCATATCTCAAGAACTAGTGCATGGATTTTCAAAAAACTTTATATTTAGTTAGTACTTAATAGAACAATGTGCCAATTATATTAAGGTGTAAATCGCTCAACAGGTGGCGCTGCCGTGGTGCACTGTTCATGATTTTCGTAATAATTCTATCTCAAGAACTAATTAACGAAATTTTCTAAAACTTCAGATTCAGTTAGTTCCTGATATAGTCTAGTGTTGTTTGGTTTTTGGCGTAAAATGCCCTACAGACACTCTGCTATTCTGCATTTTTGACAATTTCGCAATAAATGTATCTCAAGAACTAATGCATGGATTTTCTTCAAACTTCAGATTCAGTTATAAGGTGACATAGGTTGTTGCTGTCTAGATTTTGGTTTAAACCACTTAACCAGTGGTGCTGCTATGCTTTATTTTTTGGCAAATATTAACATGCATAAGATAGAAGAAAATTTTGGGATTACCGAATTTGTTATGTTTTATATTATAGTTACAAAAAATCAATACATTATTAAATTTCAAAAGAAATTGTATATTTTAAGATTTTACCATGCACCATGCTTTGGAACACCGTACAATTTTTGGTACAAGTAATTATCATGTGATTTTAACATACATCAGCTATGGTATACAATATAGTTTGTAGAACAAACAATTATCATATGATTTTACCATACATCATTCGATGGAACACCATTGAATATATGGTAAATTTCATTTTCCTGTAATTTTACCATACACCTTGGTATGGAATACCATGTAATGTATGGTAAATACCATTACCCTATAACTTTACCACACACATTGCTTTGGAATAAATTGTAAAAAAAAGGGTGGAATACCTAAAAAAATTTTAGTTTCTCTCAGTGATCCCTGCAATTACTAAAAACAATTTTTGTAATCTTACATAGTTACAAGAAAATATGTAAAAATTACTAGAAAAAAAGCTAGCAACGAATAGAGTTAATAATTTTATATTTTTAATACCTATTACTAAAGCTCACTTGGTGTGGACGTGATAGCCTAGGGGTCATAGCATCGAACTCCAGGCTGAAAGCTCCGGGTTCGATGCTCGGCACCGCCAAAGACAAACCGGGTATATGCAGTGTATGTACTCGTTAAATAAAGGATTTATGAAAACCCTGTCTTAGCAGTTACCATGGGTACTGATCCCTGGACTTTCCCTCCCTTTCAGAAGCATATCTAAAATGAGAAGGTGGCTATGTTTGGTGTTGCCATCTATTAAGGCTTTGCCGAAAACCTCCGCTGCAGAAGTCTGTCGACTTACCCACTGGATGCAGTTCAAAGGAAGCTTCTGCCCTTCAGGCACACGTCAACAACAAAACTCATTTGGAGGTTCTCGCTAAAAGAGTTTTAATTTAGTTATACGAAACATTCATTTATACCGTTTAAAAAATAAATATTTTTTCACTTGCTAAAATTGCGTTTTAAATAGTTATTAAGAATCTGTGAGTAACGGTTACTAAAAATAATTTTGACGCTGTTACTGAAATTTGCTTGGTGGCTCATACCAAAACGTTTTAAGTTAGTTATATAAAAAATTCTTTTGTTCAGTTTACAAAAAAAATGTTTGCTTCACTTACAAAAAGAAAGTTTGGAATGGTTAATAATTGCCATGTGAGTAATGGATACTGAAAAATTCTGTGGAATACAAATTTACTAAAAAGTTTTTAGTAATCTCTCTCTCTCTCTCTCTCTCTCTCTCTCTCTTTTTTTTTTTTTTTTTTTTTTTACAATGTACCATAGAAAGAAGAATGAACACAGTATGTTTACTTATAATGACATAAAAATTTTTATGATTTTACATATAAAGCCATATGTTTCCATAAAAAATCCTATGCCACTTGATCTTAAGGGTCTTTAAAAGGGCTAGCTTGCTCATTAATATATCAATTAAATATTAATTTTTACGTTCGTTCGTAATTACGTAAATATGTTGCACCCATAGTTGTCCATCAGTCTATTTGTCAGCCAGTCTGTCCGCATATAACAGAGCAAAAACTACCCAACGGAATCGTTTGAGATTTATAATAATTAATTTTTGCATAATTTTTCGAGTCTTTTCAAATCTTATGAATATTTGATTGTAGAGACTATCAAAATTATTCAGTTACATTGCGGTCGATGGGGAAAAACTGTTTCAAGTTCATTTTAATGGTGTTACAGCCTTTCAATCAGGATGAAATTTATATGCATTTATTAAAGTATACTAAAATATACATTCTGTGCAATATGTAATTCAAAAAAATTGTTATTATTCATTATAGACCTACATAAAAGAATTCGATTAGATAATGATATATTGGAAAACTTTCCTTTAGGCATATTTCAATCATGTTAAATTATTTAATGTATAATTAAATTGATATATGTTTCTGAGGTTTATTACAAGTTACAACCGGTATAATAAAAAGTGCTAACAGTATTTACATGGACTCACAAAATCCTTATGATGCTGTAGTGTACCAGAAATACTGTATACTACAGAGTAACACAACATAATTTGTAAGAGCTCACATATATGAAAGGATCTAGCTTAAAAGATTTCTTTGAATAAGTTACGCATTTTTTCGATATCCCAGAATAGGTCTCATTCTATGTTTGCCGTGTTGATTACGTGTTATTTAAGATAAGGTCGTTATTTTCGTATAACTGAATTGAAGATTTATAATGGTATCAAATTTTGGACTCATATATTTTTGCATAAGATTTAACAGCTAATGCATCAATCCCTGAATATTTATAAAATTCATTATAGTACGAGCGCACCTCATTGGTCACGTTCGACGTGCAATTTACAAATTGTTTAAATATCGCAGTAGCGATATTTAAACTCTGACTCTGACGCTATATCTCAATAAAATTTTTGCTTTCCGCGCAGCGACTTCGAATCTCCCCCCCCCCCAAAAAAAAAAAAAACAAGTTAGAAATTGTACGTGAAGCGTAGCAAATGAGGTGCGTTCGTACGATAACGAAGTTTTTAAAATATCACTCTCATATATCAATCTCATAAAATTGTAAATAGTTAATTACAATTAAAATGCGCACCAAACTATGTTCTCCCTATACCATTATGTGATGGAATACTTTTGTATGGTTTGTAAATCAATAACAAATGTTCTTTGCATCCCAGATTATGCAAAATGTACATTATAATACAGGGTGACCAGAAAAAACGTAACGAAAACTAGAAATAAGGTCATGCTTGATGATTATGCTTTTACTCGATTCTCAGTATTTTCTTTCACTTATTAATCTTTTTTCTAACTATAATTGGTTTTAGTACGATGACAAACAAACGAAACGCTGTTTTTGAACTTCATCGCAAGAGAAAGAGTGTATGTGAGATTGCTCGATTGCTTCAAAAGCCTCATCCAACAGTTTGTAAAGCAATCAAAAAAATTAAGGATCTTATCTATGAAGGATTCAGACCAGGAAGAGGCAGGAAAAGAACAGCGAACACCTCCATAAACCGACAACTGATAAAAAACGAGTATCCCGAAATCCTTGGGTCTCGATGAGAAAAATAGGGACGCAGACTGGGATTGGCCGGGAATCGGTTTGATTTATGGCCAAAGAAGAGATGAACCTTTATACTTTTAAGCTGATTCAAGCGTTTATTCTCACCCAAAAAAACAAACGAGTACGGCTTGCAAGATGCAGAAAGCTGCTAAAGCGAGCTGCTGGGAGCGAATCCTGTTTTCTGATGAAAAGCTATTCTCGATAGAGCAATCGTTCAATCATCAAAATGATCGTATTTGGTCAACAATTTCCCCAAGCAACTCTTCCATGGTTCAATATTGTCAAAATCCTAAATCTGTCATGGTGTGGGCACGAAATTGCGCAACATGCAAAACTCCTCTAATTTTCATCGATTCTGAAGTCAAACTGATTAAAGATAAGTAGTGAAAACAGATTTTTGAAGATCTGGGCTCAAAAACACTTCGGAAACGGGACTTGGACTTTTTCATAATATTTCTCATCGAGCGAAATCCACACAGGACTGGTGTCGGGCAATTTTCCTGACTTCTTCTGGGCTCAAGAATGGCCTTCATACGTGTGTGACCTTAATCATTTGGATTACAGTTTGTTGTCGATTTTAGAGGCAAGAGCTTGCCGAAAACTTCACATCAGTTTGGAATCTCTAAAGCGTTCGTTGATTCTGGAATCACTCCAGCAGAGCTGCGGCCAATTGCTGAAAATTTCACCAAATGTTTTCGTCTCTGTATGAAATGAAAAGGAGGACACTTTGACGAAAAGTGATTTTTTACTTTTCTAATACATTGTTGTTAATAAATAAAACATTTTTTATGCAAAGGCTTGTGTGTTTTCTTTAACCGAGCCAAATTAAATCGTTACGTTATTTTTGGTCACCCTGTATGTACTTTATAGATGCATATCGATTTTATTATGTTCGAATGAGTGTAACACCATTAAAATGCATTTGAATCATTTTTCTCTCTTTGACTGTAATGTAACGGAATACTTTTGATTGTCTCTATAATTGAACTATGCATCCGATTTTGAAATGACTCGACTAAAATTTTAAATGACTCTAAAAAATTATGTAATAATTATGTATTTTAAATTTCAAACGATTAAAATGCATTTGAAACTTTATTCCCTATTGACCGTAATGTAATGGAATACTTTTGATTGTCAATGTAATTGATCTATGCATCCAATTTTCATAAAATTTGAAATGACTCGACAAATATATGTAATTAGGATGAGCGAAGCAAATCCTCTACTAGGCCACCCAAGTTACAGTTTGTCGTACACTTTATAAAAAATCTATTCAGTATTTTGGCTTGAAATTAAACATAAGAATAAATTATGATATGTAGATTTGCAGAATATTATTTTTTTTTTACAGAATAACCTTTAAAAAATATTATTTTAATAATTAATTTATTCTACATCTTTTTCTATTATGGACGCATTTTTGTAAATAAAAAATTGAACGCGTATCTTTTTATTTTCAGAATGAAAATAAACCATGGGGTTAGTAATTATAAATAGAATCATGATTAATTAATTAAATAAAACATATTTTCATTATTCCGCCAAAATCGTTTGCCAATAAAAAATTGAACCCGTATCTTTTTATTTTAAGAAGAAAAATAAACTATGGGGTTAGTAATTATAGATAGAATCATGATTAATATATTAAATAAAATATATTTTCATTGTTCTGCCAAAATTATTTACGCAGTTTATACTTACGGATTTTAAAAGAATTACATTATGATTTATTTATTTAGGTATTTACTTTGGTAAAGTGGCAACAAAAAGAATCGTAAACAAGTAAAATTAATTCTTATATTTGGTATTTAAAGTGAATATTTTGTTAAATTTAGTAAGTTGCTTAAGCCTGGTATTCGAAATGAAAGATTAAAGAATAATTAAAGAGTATTTTAATTGATTACAGAATAATTTATTTCAACCAAATTGAATATATTATCTACGTTTATAAATAATTTCTGGAATGTATTAGTAATTTAAAAATGTCGAGAAAAAGAACACTTATTGGCCAGAATGAACGCTGTTACTGGCCATTGGAAAATGTAAAAACATCTTTAAAACTTTTAGTTAAAAATTAAAAAAAATATTTTGTAAAATTCTGCTTCGAAAACATTTTTATTTATACCAGCCTTATATCATAAATAAAAAATTCCGAGGAAATTCTTAGTTATTTGGCTGAATTTACATTTCTAAAATTTAAATGCGCCAAAACATGAGATAATGTTTTTGCTTAATAAAGATGCAAAAATAATATAAAAAAGTAATGTTCCTTTCAAATATTTATCTTATGAAATCAGTGTTCTCGCTGTCGCTCGCCATTGCGCCAAATTGCGACTGAATTCTTTATTTGGCGAGTCAACAAGCGATTAGATTCGCCAAATTGCTAGCGCACAATTTTTGTGTTTTCATTCTTTTCTTTTTCGTTTTCCATTTTTTAAATATATTTGTAGCGGGTAGTTGAAATTAGATTAATAACAATCGTTTTCGCAGTTATAAAAACATAGATTATTTCAGAACATATTGGAAAAAAGGGGGTACTTTAAAGGATTAAAGATAATATTTTTTTGTCCTACGCGGCGAATGTATTTGGCTAATACTTTTTCATTTGGCGAATGTTTTTTATTTTTAATTAGCCAAATTGCTAACGTTGATCAAATGCCAGCGAGAACACTGTATGAAATAATGCTTCGCGAATCCAAACAAAGCACGGCTTTTGCTAGTATGTATACATTTTAAAATTCAAACGATTCGATTGGGTAGTTTCTGCGTTGTTATATGCAAACTGACGGTCAGACGGACAGACTGAATGAAAAATATAGGTGCTACATATTTACATAATTACGAACGCACCTAAAAAGAAATGAGAATTCAGCCCCATTTCTTATTTATTGATTTCTTTAGTCCCAATATGACATTTCTCTTCCGTCCCGCTTCATTCAAACCAGAATTTCCCCAACACTGAACCAAACTGTACCAAACCAACCCCCAACACTGTAGCTCAAATGAAAGAGGCACTGGTGTAATAAACAAGCCATTTGAAGAGAAAGATGACTGCACATGACAAAGCATGCGATATTGCCAGATCCCACAAGATGAGTGCGTGGTAGCGTGGAAGCAAGTTAAAAGGCACCATTCCCATCGGAGATGCTTCTACGACCGATTGTGCAATATTTTCCCTCAGAAAATGTGAGTGATCACGAATTCTATCGTTTAATGCAAAATGTGTATGGCACGGAGCGTATGTCACCACATCTTCAATTCACCAGGGAATGTTATAGTCCAAGAGCCGACAGCTCAAAACCCTAAATTATCGAGCACAAGAAAAAAAACTTTATTTTATGGAAGAATGGTAATAAAAAGAACCTAATGATCCATGCCTGCTGGGAGTGAAGTGGTGCATAAGTCAAAAAATGAATACCACTAGTGGTTGACTCATAGGTTTAACATTGTATTTGCCGTACAATCAAAAGTATGAAAACATGGAAAACTATGAGTAGGAAAACACAATAATAAACTTACAAGTGAGCCACTAGTGGTATTCATTTTTGGCTTATGCACCACTTCACTTCCGGCAGATGTGGATCATCGGATTCTTTTATCAGTACTCTTTCATAAAATAAAGGTTTTTTTCTTGTGCTCTATAACATAGGTTTTTGAGGCTATACTGTGGGCAATGCCGTTTAATTTTGCATCCTGCGGGGTCTGGTCCATTCTCAGCACTCTGCACCCTCTGTAGGAGCATGAGTAGTCACATTTCTCCTCAAATGGCAGAGTTGATTCCTTTGCGCGACTTTTATAACAGTTATCCCAAAATATCTGAATGTATTCTTCACACTCCTTACATATCCCACAAACATCGAAATTTAATTGCCTGATTGTTACAGGATAGCGTTGTTATTGCTTCTTGTGTTTCTGGAACTGGTATTTGTATTAATATATTTTAACCTTTTAACGTTCATTGGTTTCTCTAAGAAACCACGAAATTTTAATTTCGATATGCTACGACTGTTATTACTTCTTTCTAAATATATCAAACTTATATTGTTAACTCATAACAATCTAAAGAAAAACTACTATTAGTAGTATCACAGCATAAGACCCTTTAAAATCTCACTAAAATAAATCCAAGAGACGTAAAAGAAAAACACTTGTTATCTATTCAACATTTTAATCGACAACTGACAACATCATTTAATAACATTTTACACACAGATATCGTGACGTCACAGAATTAAACAAAGCGGATACAATGGCGTCAATCTGTCGGCATTTCAGAATTAAATTATAAACATAAAAAGCAATATATTACACTTAATGTTTTAGAAAATGATTACTGTCTAAATAAATCTTACTCGATGATACAGAAAATTATTATTATGGCAATAAATCCTTTTTTATGATTTAGGAAATTACTTTACATTAGTTTTGATTGATTTATTATATTAAATGAGTATGTTAAATGATTCTGCTAAATTATTATGTTAAATTATTATATTAAATTATTAAGGTTACCGATAACATACTCCCCCCTTTTGAGTTGCTGACTAGCTACTCAAAATTAAATACTTCATTTACCAAATCTTTTGGGCATTTTGGAAATACGCCCAAATCGAGTTCTATAACTCATTGTTTCAGGTTTAGTCGTCCCGTCTGCAGAATCAGAACTCACGAGAGCATCTTGACTACTGCTTTCCAGCTGAAAAAAAGAAGGATTCATATTATTAGTAGAAAGTTCGAGAGGAAATACTCTTTGAATAGGTCTTAAAATCACACCGTGTTCAGTTTTCAATTTAACAGTCCTAACTTTACCATCCTTTCCAGGAATTAGATCCACAATCTTTGCAAGCGGCCAATTGAGACGTTTTTGCACATCGTCTCCAATCAGCACAAGTTCACCCAGCTTTAACTCTGGTAACTGGGCTATTTCACGACGTCTTTGAAGAAGTTGACCAATATATTCAGTTCGAAAACGTATTCGCAGTTGTTCCATGAGCTTAACTCTGTATCTTAGTCTTTTGCGAAACTGTTTAGCGTCAACTTCGTCAATGTCCGTGACACTGGAAGAAGAGTTTTGCACTAAAAACATATTAGGTGTTAAGGGAACTAAATCCTCTGGATTTTCGGATTTATATGTGAGGGGACGAGAATTGATAATATATTCACAATCACACAAAATTGTTTGTAATTCTTCCAAATTCACAACAGCTTTACCGAGAGTTCGTCGGAGAAGCTCTTTGATCACACGGATCAGCCTTTCCCACCAGCCACCCCACCAAGCGGCTGAGGGAGGATTGAATTTCCAAACAATTCGTTGCGCGTCGGAAAAACGAGATAATTTTTCCCAGTCTATCTTTGACAGATCATTATTGGCACCTTTGAAGTTGCTACCATTATCAGAATAGATTATTCTAGGTCTACCTCTTCTCGCGATGAAACGTCGCAAAGACAGCAAAAATGCATCAGTTGACAAAGAGGAGACAAGCTCTAAGTGCACGGCTCGGTAAACTGCACAAGTATATAGCACTATCCAGGTTTTATCTGCGTTTTTAACAAATAAAGGACCTGCTAAATCAACGCCTACAATTTCAAAAACACTAGAATCCTTTACCCGATCAAAGGGTAATGGCACTGGATCGGATTCACGAGATTTAGTTTTGTAGCGCTGACAAGGAATGCATTTATTTACAACTTTTCGGACAGTTTTTCTACCTCTTTGAATCCAGTATTTTTCTCTTAAGATACTTAACAAAATGTGAGTTCCAGCATGACAGTTCGCTATATGAAAATGTTCTATTAGTCTAGTTGTAAAAATACAGTCATCAGGTAGAAGAATGGGCGATAAAAAATATGGTGTATCAATGCGCTCTGTAATCCTTGTCTTTATTCTAATTATACCATCTTCATCTTTAAAGCAGCTTAAGTAAGGTATCGAATCTACATCTGGGAAAAACTCGTTTTGAACAATTGAAATTAAAGTTTTTTCAGCATATTCTAATTCCTCAACTGATAATTTACCAACTTTTCTAGCATTGTTTCGTGATCTCACATTATTTATGAATCTTAATACCCATGCAACTAGTCTAATAATCGACTCAAATTTTGAAAATTTCCTAGCGTACCAAGGAATATTTTTAACAGTTGTATTTACGTTACACAATTTCACTTTTCTCCTTTCACTAACAATCTCAGGAGTTTCACTATCAAGAGTTTCGGTTATGGGCCATTTTTCTTTTTCCTCCATGAGCCATTTCGGCCCTTCCCACCACCGTGATTCTAGCAATTGCTGTGGAGAACACCCCCGAGAAATCAAATCCGCAGGATTCATTTTTCCTGGCACATGGCGCCATTCATTATTGGGGAAAAGACTTTTTATTTCTTTTACCCTGTTCGAAACAAAAACGGACCATTCACCGTATGCACTTATCCAGTACAACGCAACCATGGAGTCACTCCAAAACACTGTTTTCATGTTCTGTATACAAAGTGCTTGCTGTACTGAATGTGCCAACCTAGCTCCGATATTACACGCGATTAACTCCAATCTGGGAATTGACGCTTGCTTTATAGGAGCAACTCTAGCTTTTGCTCGAATTAATTGAATTTTTACTGCGTCCGGGGTTTTCGTTCGAAAAAATACACAAGCTGCATATGCCCCTTTGCATGCGTCCATGAAAACATGCATCTCGGTAGACTCATTTATTTCAACATATCGCGGAATTTGAACATTTTCTAACATATTTATTTTATTGAACCATTTTTTGAAAGGCCTTTGAATTTCATCCGGTAAAGGAGAATCCCACCCTAGACCTAATTTCCAGGTTTGTTTCAATAAAATTTTCGGTGGCAAAGTTGCTGGGCACAATATCCCTATTGGATCAAAAATTTTCTGCATAGAGCTCAAAATTAATCTTTTAGTGAAATTTTCATTACTACTCAATTTATCAAATTGTAAATTACACTTAAGCATATCGCAATCCAGATCCCACAATATCCCAAGCAATTTTGTTACACCTGAACTTTTTGAAACCTTTTGAGATTGAACATTACTTTCCCAATTTCTCAAATTGAAACTACCTCGAGACATAATGTTTTCAGCCTGTACTATAAATTCGTCTTGTTCCGCAGCATTCGAAACACCAGTAACACAATTGTCAACATAAAATGAATATTTCAACTTTTCAGAAATATTCCTATAATTAAGAGGTACATTATCTAATAAATGGGATATCGTGGCTGCCAACAAAAATGGGCTTGAATTCACTCCAAAAACCACCCTGCAATGCCTATAAATAATTTCTTCATTAACGGCAGGATAAAAAAATCGTAAAAAATCTCTATGATCCGGATTTATGCTAATCTGCAAAAAAGCTTTTTCGATATCCGCAGAAAGACCTATTTTATTAATGCGAAACCTATCTATAATATCCGGTATTTGCTCAATTAAATTCGGACCTTTATACAAAATATCATTTAAGGAACACTTTCCGTATTTTCTAGCGGATGCATCAAAAACGGGCCTAATTTTAGTAGTAGCACTGTCCATTTTTATAACAGGCCGATGCGGCAAAAAATGCCCCTTTTCGACGTTCCCCGTTACTTTCTCAATTATTTTTAATTCTTCCCATTCTCGGAAAACATTTTGATAATCAACAAAAATACCCTCCTTTTCAGCGCGTTCGCACATTTTCTGATGTCGCTTCCACGCCAATTCTTTATTATTAGGTAATTCAATCATATCAGATTTAAATGGCAAACAAACTTCATGCCTACCACCCGGAAGAATTTCAATATTGGTTTTGAATTCCTCTATCATTTTGGAATGTTCATGTTGATTTTTTAAATTTTCTACAGGCTCTCTAATACCGATCATTTCAAGGTCCCATAACTCATTAATGGTAACATTTTTTACATACAAAGATACAACAGACAAAGCATTATTACTATCATAATTACCACTCAAGTTTTGATTGGGTTTTCCAGTTAATACACAACCTAAGCGTGTTTCTAACAAAAATAAACCTGAATTTAATTTCTTACATTTATTAGTGAATAATGTGCCAATTAAGTCGGCACCTAAAAGCAAATTAATTTCTGAATCATCAGACTCAAGATCAGGTAAAATTATTTGTTTTTCTCTAAGCTCAATAAGTGCCTCCACACTAGATAATTTAGGCACAAATCCGGTAATTTTATTTTCAGAGAATACCTCAGCTTTAAAACTAAAGGAATCATTCAAATCAGAAATAATTAAATCATAAACATCATGCATTTTAACTGAGGTTTCTCTCCCCCCAAAAAGGCAATGAGTCATTTTAATTTTCCTCTTAGGAACCAGATGTAGATTCTCAACCACTTTTTTACTGATATAGCTGTTTTGAGAACCAGAATCGATTATACTGCGAACTTTTAGTTCTACATTCTTATTTTTAACTTTAACCATTAATGTCATAAGATATACATTTTCAATATTAGAATGATTTGTCAGAGTATTAGTTTCATGTATATCACTTTTGTTCTTATCATTAGTATTTTCAATATTATCATCTGGGCACATCAAATAATGGTGAGATTTTTTACACTTTACACAAGTACTTTTAAATCTACAATTTTTATATATATGGTTTGGTCTAAAGCAACCAAAGCAAGCATTTTTCTTTAACAATAGTTTTTTCTTATTTTCTAAAGTCATATTTCTAGCTGTAAAACAATCTCGAGACAAATGCCTTTTATCACAAAATATACAAGAAATTTCTTTCTTACCTGGATTTCCGAAAGACGTACTCACTAAAGTCGAAGCCGTTGCAGGAGTCGAAAATTTAATATCCCGCTCTCCCTTTTTATAAGTTGAACTTGCACCGAAACCACTTCGCGCTAAAGCCACCATCTCTTCGCTTTGAACTTCTTGTTTAATGAAGCACATTAAATTTTTTAATGATCTTTCTTCATGTCTTGCATCTTCCGAATTTCTTTTTCTTTCCCATGACATCAGGACTTCTTCGGGAAGAATTGATTCTACTAAAGGTATCAGGAAATCCCCGTACTTTTCCTGAGTACGGCCCAGACTTTCTAACGATCTCAGTTTTCCTTCTAGTTCATCATATAATTTAGGTAAATCTGTTTTAACACGACCAGCGATAGCGTTTTTCATGACCATGGATAACAAGTCCCGTATATAAACTTGAACAAGCAAATCTTCTCTACTAAATCTTTCTTGAATCTGATTAATTGCTTGTTGATAATTAGCAGCCGTTGCTGGGTAACTTTCAACCACTCTCGCTGCCTTTGAATTCGGAACCACTGCTTGAATTAGATATTGAAATTTATCGGACTCTGTAATACTTTTATCTTCATGTATCTTCTGAAACTGCGACCAGAAAGACAAATAATCTTTAACGTCACCGTTAAATTTCTTCAATTCAATCTTCGGAAGCTTAAAATTTCTTTTTTCAAAGTATTCATTCCTATTTTCAAACACTGGTAACTGTAAAGAAAGAATTTTTTCTTCTATTCCAGTCTTCATTTCCAGGTATTTATCTCTATACTCTTCTGCCGACTGAAAATCATCTTCGCATTCCTTTTCACAATCTTTACTTTTCAAAAGAATGTTCCTGATGTTTTTCTGACATCCATCTAATCTTTCGAATTTATCTTCTAACTGTTTCTGCAAAACAGAAAAGTTCTTGACATCAATGTCCGGTTTCAGCAATTCTTCTTTAATTTTATTTACACAGGCAGAAAAAGATATTCTTAGACTTTTCCTTTCTTGTTTTAAAATGTTTAAATCCATATTTTATGCTGTGTCGCCCCACGTTGGGCGCCAAAATGTTATTACTTCTTTCTAAATATATCAAACTTATATTGTTAACTCATAACAATCTAAAGAAAAACTACTATTAGTAGTATCACAGCATAAGACCCTTTAAAATCTCACTAAAATAAATCCAAGAGACGTAAAAGAAAAACACTTGTTATCTATTCAACATTTTAATCGACAACTGACAACATCATTTAATAACATTTTACACACAGATATCGTGACGTCACAGAATTAAACAAAGCGGATACAATGGCGTCAATCTGTCGGCATTTCAGAATTAAATTATAAACATAAAAAGCAATATATTACACTTAATGTTTTAGAAAATGATTACTGTCTAAATAAATCTTACTCGATGATACAGAAAATTATTATTATGGCAATAAATCCTTTTTTATGATTTAGGAAATTACTTTACATTAGTTTTGATTGATTTATTATATTAAATGAGTATGTTAAATGATTCTGCTAAATTATTATGTTAAATTATTATATTAAATTATTAAGGTTACCGACAACAACGACGACGCAGGATTTTAATTAAAAAACATCTGTTTTATTATGCGCTTGAGAAACCCCGTTTTTTATTTACAAATATATTTGTTCGCAATCATTGGTGTCATTCATTTATTTCAACATATTAGCAATGAAAATGCTTTGTCCGTTAAAGGGTTAATACATCAAGTCATGTATTTAGGATATATTGCGTTCATTAACATAAGTTAAAAGTTTTATTTGTCAGAAGATGGCCGATGAGTGAAAATCACTTTGATGGCTTCGCAAACTGACTTGACAATTAATTATCCTTTTACTATCCCGAACGCTTAGTTCTGCCTATATTTATATATATTTATGTGGGATATTGAGTGATTAGCTTATGATTTAAGCAAAAGTAACATTCTTGAAAAAATTGGTTGCCTGTAAAGTCGGTATACGGGCGAAAGTTTTACGTGACAACGACTTTGAGTTGTAAAATAATTTTAATGTGAATATTCACTCGTATAGTAGGAAGAAGGATGAAATAATAGTAACAATTTAAAACATTTATTTATACAAAGAATTATATTTAAAACATTAATTTATACAAAGAATCTCGCACTGAATTTCATATTAACAAAATTTTATTTTTGCCTTTACACATACATACGTATTTATATACAAATATACATACAATAACTTGCAATACACTGTGTTTGTTAAACACATTTTACTTCATGTTTATTGATGTCAAATGTTGAATTTTGTAAACAGCATATTAAAGAATTTTTCAATGAGCAGAATATAACTAAAGTAAAATGGCTTTCACTAATCACATATCATTAGTTTTCCATAATATACCACTGAATTACGAAATAAACTACACTTATTTTCTTTGTACTTTATACTAATAACTAATACATAACGTATTTCGTCTTAGTTTGATACTATCTAAAATTCCTATTAAGCACCGCCCCTTCCTTGCAGCGAATTCACATTCACGTTCAGAAAATGGTCCCACAAGTGACCGGAAAAAGTTAAGAGAAAAGTGAGCGCGTATCGTGAGCGGAGCGTAACGTAACGTAACGTAACGCAGTTTCTTGAAGTGTCTCCCGGCAAACCAATTTACAAGACGTTGTCACGTCAAAAATAAAAAGGTTTAATAGACATAAAATATGTAAGTAACATTCAATGATAACAGTAGAACTGAATAATATTTAAAATAAATAAGCTTCCCTGAGCTTTTGATTAAAAATCCATCCAACTGGCCATCGCTGAAATCTATAGAACACCTCGTTCTTTTTACGCATCATCACACGAGTCTCATTTTGGATATCACGTTCATTAAATCATTGAGTTCATTATCTTTTATTGCTGGATACTTTATTCTTTAATCCCACATTCTTATGAAAAACAAGTGAATCTTTACAAGTAATAGTTCAAGTTATAATGATTTAAATTTACTCCACTTTTTTAATAAATTTTCAATTTTAAACATAAAAAAAAAATACCGTAAGTTTTTTCCTTTGAGTTTGTTTCCTAATGATGTGGTTAACCATCAGAAAAAATTTCATAATTTTAACTTAATAAATAAAAATTATTTTAAAATGTGCCCTTTACCCGCTTTAATTATGTTTTAGATGGGTTGTTTTGAAAAATTATATTTTGGATGTAACCATCTGTGCACAGATGTGCAGCTTCAGCTATTAAGATTCTATACTAGTCACCAAAAGTCGCGTTCTTTTCAAATACTTTGCTCAAATTTTAAAATTTTTACATGAATTTTTTGCATAGAAAATCTGAAAACGATCTACAACCGGGCTAGTTTTTCTTTTTCGATTTTGGTTATACATTTTTTATATTATGGTAATTTCAATTACAAAACCAGATCAAACTCGTTCCAAAAGGTAATGTTCCTTTTGGAACGGTGATGATCTGATAATTCTTACAGTGCCAAAAGGGAATGTTCCTTTTTTGTTAGAAAATCTGAAACCAACATCGAAAAAACAATAAAAAGAGCATTGCCCAGTTAAACTGATGGCATTGAGCTCACAGGCCATACACACTAATTTTATATTACAGCCTCATATTTTCAAAGATTAATGACCTTCAAGAAACAAGTTAAGAGGGGAACTTTTTCCCTCTTTCTACTTAATCAATGAACGCCTGAAACTAATCAGGAATACAGCTTATCATATAATAAATCTATATCCGAAATTAACCAGAAAGTCGGATAATTCTGCATAAAACCACATTTATATAATTTAAGAGGAATTATTCGTCGTTCTCTCCTTTATACTTAACAATTAAACCTTCTAAACGTATCAGAGATTTGTCTTATCAGAAAGAACCTACATCCAAAATTTAAAACAAATAGGATAATTCTACACAAAAACCTATTAATCTAATTTGAATGGGGTTATCGCTAGTACTACCCCTTTATACTTTAGAAAAGAACCCCACAACCAATCAAATAAGCACTATGACCTGTATCCAAAACTGAAGCAAATCGGTATATTCTGCATGAAAGACCATTTAGCTATATTAAGAGGGATAATCCCTCCAACTCCCCTTTATAATTATCTAATGAATTACCCTCCAAACAATCAGAGAAATGTCTTTTGAGATTGCACCTATATCCAAAATTGGAAGCAAATTGTGAATTTCTACGTGTAAAAGCCATTAGCGTAAATTAAGGGAGAGAGGGGGAGGTGCTCTCCATTCCCCCTTTATACCAGTGAACTCTGAAAACTAATCTTGGAGGCTCCTTATCAAAACGATACTATAACTGAAATGAAATCTGATAATTCTCCAGGAAAAACCCATTTATCTAAATTCAGGATGGTAGCCTTCCCGTCCCCCTCTTATACTAATACAATGAACTCCTAAAACTAATAATAAAGGTGTTCTCATCAGAATGATCCTACGTCTAAGATTTGAATGAAATTTGATAATTCTGCAAGAAAAACCGATTTATATAAATTAAGAGGGGGTGTCCCCCCCACGCCTACTTCTTATACTTATCCAGTGAACTCCCAAATCTAATCATAAAAACACCGCATCAGAATGATCTTATATCTATAAATTGAATGAAATCTGACAATTCTGCATAAAAAAATTCATTTATATAAATTAAGGGGAGGGTTATTAGCCCCTGTTCCCCCTCATATACATATTGAATGAATTCCCAAAACTCATCAGGTACACGCCTTTTCAGAATGAACCTATATCCAAAATTTCAAGTAAATTGGACATTTTTATCATGATTTATTGCGTTACATACATACGTAATGCGGCACATAAGCTCTCTGGCTTTGATAGTCGGTAAGCTAAAAATCTAGCCCGGTTGTAGATCGTCCTTAGCTATACTATGCAAAAAAAAATGAAGCAAAAATATTACAATTTGAACGAGATATTTGAAAATAACGTCACCACAGACGTAACATTATCATTCGTGTTTTTTTCAGTAACTCAAGCGGCCTCTTAAGCAGAAGAACTGCTATTGTTATAGTTAGTAACATTATAATTGTCTATACATTTTTTTTTCAGAAATTGATGCTACATCTAAAACGATGAAAAAATGTCACAGCCTTTGTCCAGATGCATGCGAGTAAGTTAAAAAAAATCGAATGATAAATAAATTAAAAAATTGCACCATACATTAAATTAGACCTATTTTTAATTAACTCGACTTTAATGTGTTATACAATTTTGATTGGATATTTAAATAATCATATTACTGATTCTCTTCTTTGACTGGTTAAAAATATGCCTTATATAGTATGTTTTTTATTGTTCTAGATCAGTGGCTCCCAAACTATTAGTACGCGATCCACCTCTAAGTAAAAAGAAATTTCGCGTCCCACTTAATATAAGGATGTAAATCAGAATGGAAATTGCTATGTGAGATCTAAAAGCTAACGGCTGTCCTATCCTACAAAAAAGAACAAATTTTCACACAAAGGATACACTATTAACGAAGACAACAATTCTAATGTGTGTGAGTGGAATAATAAATATCCCAACCCACAAAACTAGTAGAAAGATAAGTAAAAATACATTTAATTACTATCAAAACATAACTTTTTAATTAGGGCTTTTTCTGAGGCTTTGTTTTTTACCAATGAAGCATCTATATCAGGATTAAAACTTGTTTATTTCAATTTTAATTCACTTTTAACACACGTTTTTTCTATACTTGTTTGCCAAAATCAGCCAAGTACAAAAAGCATGTTCACACAATGTGTGAACCCCTGTGTTGAACCCCATCAAGGAATTCAAAGCTCATTTCGATGTTTCTGGATAGTTCTGCTCGTATTTTTCTTCATATGGAAATTAAGGAATTTCCCTTGAAAAATTATTTACTATTGAAATTGTTATATTTTTTTAACAAGTGAAATACATAAAATATTCTTGTGACAAACCTATAAGTATATAAAATATACAAGTTCAATATAGAATGGAAATTGCACTAAATATAATAATCGATTTCAACTGGATTTTTTTTTTCACTTTGTCAATTGTTTCCGCGACCCAATAACGTATTCACCATGACCCACGAGTGGGTCGCGACTCATAGTTTGGGAGCCGCTGTTCTATATTTTAAGTTTAGGCTATTCATTTATTTCTACTCTTGATTAAGATATTTCTTCTTAAATAAATTAAAAACACTATTTTTTGAAACACGTGTTAAAACTTGTAAAATACAAGGTCAGTATATAGAAATTATATAACTTTTTAAAACAATATACTTACTTTTTCGCTAGCGTAGAAAAGATGAAAGAATATACATGGCCGATAATAATTATCAAAACAATAGGCTATCTCCTTAAATATTGTTCCTAGGTACATACTTCCAATTGCAAAGTTTCATAAAATGGTGAAATATTTGATAAGTTGCAACTTTATTGGGGGGGGGGGGTATTTGGAAAAATACGAAAATTAAATTTTTATACGTCCCCCATAGAATAAAAATGCCATTTAGGAAAACTTTCCTTATTCAGTCCTGAATTAGACACAAAAGTTTGTATCTTCATATCTGCAAAACTCCAAGAGTTATAACAGTTTAAATAATTCATCAGGTTTTAATGGATTAGATATAAATTGAAATGCTCGCAATTCAAGAAACAATGTTACATTAACAGTTCTAGGAAAGATGTAAAAAATACATCTTTTGAGTTATAATTTTATTTTTTTTCTTTTGTATGATGGTTACCCATACAATTTGATGACAAAATCACATCATGAAATTTCACATAAAATTTATAAAAAAAATCAAATGATTAGTATTGGTATTAAATGGCATAATTTTTTTCATTAAATTAAACAAAAAAAATCTGGCTTTAATTTTGTTCCAGGATTTTTTTTATCAATATTATTTTTAAAACTATTAGAAATGTTTATTTAAAAAATGTTGTAAATTAATTTTTAAAGAAAGCCTATTTTCAAAAGTAAATATTTTTTTTTCAAATTTGCCAAAACAAAAGTACCGAAAAATAATGAAAAAAGACATGTTTCAAAGTTGCACTTTTTTTCTTTAATGATTCTTAATTTTAGTAATTCGAAGACGGGTAATAGTGGGGGAAAACACTCATCTTGCAGAAAAACGCATTTAAAACTTTAAACAAAGTTTCGCTCCTAGTAAAATATTTAAATGCTTTTTAAAAAATTGAAAGTGTAAGGTAACACCTTCCTGTTGCTCAAACTTCCGATTCAGTTTAACTTTTTTCCAATTCTACCTATTTTCTGTACTGTTTAAATATCCGTCAGTTACTTAAAACAATGATTTTTCTAACATGCCAATTAAGAGCTTTTTTTTATAAATTTAGGGCTTCTCAGGGCTTCTCAGGGCTTCTCAGGGCAACTTCAGGGCTTCTCAACGTTCTGGAGAGACTTTTAAATAAGTCTGTATACTGGGCTGAGACTGGGCCAGGACCCGAACGTTACTTGTTTCTGAAAACTTGCCTCGCCTGGCCTAATGTATTTTTTTATACCGGAGTGGACTGCTTTTTAGGTGCGTTCGTAATTATGTATAGTCCTTCCGGCAATGCCGGGAGGAAGAGGTAGCTTTCATATACTTATATATTTATTTATTTATTTTAAAGTAAGTTACATTGTTCAAAAATACTAAGCTGAAATTAGTGGAAATAATCTTATAAAATTAGTGATTTTATAAGATTGAATACTAGTTTTTGTCAAGACTGAATATTAATAGGAATTTTTAGAAATTAGTCATCTTTTATTCAACCTGGTTTTATTTTAAGCGATTTAAAGAGTCACCAAATTCCACGATATCATAAAGTGTATGCCATTTTAAAGCAACATTGTGGATCGTTCAGATCAGACCGTTTCAAAATGTCAGCCATAAGCAAAATTCAAAGTGCTATAACTCAATCATTTTTTAAGATATAGACAATATAAAAAATGTTCTGCAATCGTTGTTTTAAGTTCTAACACGTAAAAGAAAAAAAAAATTCAACTTTTATTTTTTCGCATTTAATTTTAAATTTTAAATTTTTTAAAAAATTTAAAATGGCCACCATTTTAAAACAAAATGGTGGATGATGCTGGCCAACGAACTCGGTCGAGACATTTGTATGTACTATGTACATACCAAGTTTCATTGAAATCGGTTCATAAATACGTGTGTTATCACGTGACAAAAATCAGATCATTTCAAAATGTCAGCCATAAGAAAAATTCAAAGTGCTATAACTCAATCATTTTTTAAGATATAGACAAAATAAAAAGTGTTCTGGAATCTTTATTTTAAGTTCTAATACGTAAAAGAAAAATATTTTTCAACTTTTAATTTTTTCGCATTTAATTTTAAATTTAAAATTTTTATAAAAATTTAAAATGGCCGCCATTTTGAAACAAAATGGCAGATGATGCTGGACAACGAACTCGGTCGAGACATTTGTATGTACTATGTACATACCAAGTTTCATTGAAATCGGTTCATAAATACGTGTGTTATCACGTGACAAAAATCAGATCGTTTCAAAATGTCAGCCATAAGAAAAATTCAAAGTGCTATAACTCAATCATTTTGTAAGATATAGACAAAATAAAAAGTGTTCTGGAATCGTTGTTTTAAGTTCTAACACGTAAAATACAAATATTTTTCAAATTTTCATTTTTTTGCATTTAATTTTAAATTTTAAATTTTTTTAAAAAATTAAAATGGCCGCCATTTTGAAACAAAATGGCGGATGATGCTGACCAACGAACTCGGTCGAGACATTTGTATGTACTATGTACATACCAAGTTTCATTCAAATCGGTTCATAAATACGTTAGTTATCGCATGACAAAAATCAGATATATATATATATATATATATGGTTATATATATATATATATATATATATGTCAACATTTGAACGGAGGGTGGTTTTGGGGTCTGGGGGTCATGATCGGTGAAAATATACCAAAATTTTCCGGAAGTGCTTTCCTCCGGACGGCTGCAATAGGTAGCTTTTTACTTTTTGTAATGAAAGCTACCTAAAATACGTAGCACCTATAGTGGTCGTTCAGTCCGTCCGTCTGTCTGTCTGTCCGTCTGTCTGTCCGCATATAACAACGCAAAAACTACCCAACCGAATCGTTTGAAATTTAAAATACATAATTACCACATAATTTTGTCGAGTCATTTCAAATTTTATGAAATTCGGATGCATAGATCAATTACAGGGGCAATCAAAAGTATTCCATTACATTACGGTCAATGGGGAAAAAGTTTCAAATGTATTTTAATCGTTTTAAATAGAAAATACATAATTATTACATAATTTTGTCGAGTTATTTCAAATTTTTTTTATAATTGGGTGCATAGATCAGTTACAGGGGCAATCAAAAGTATTCAATTACATTATGGTCTATGGGGGGAAAGTTTCAAATGTATTTTACACGTTTGAAATTTAAGATGCATAATTATTACATAATTTTGTCGATTAATTTCAAATTTTATGAAAATCGGATGCATATATCAATTACAGGGATATTCAAAAGTATTCCATTACATTACGGTCAATGGGGAAAAAAGTTTCAAATGCATTTTAATCGTTTGAAATTGAAAATACATAATTATTACATAATTTTGTCGAGTTATTTCAAATTTTTTGATAATTTTGTGCATAGATCAGTTACAGGGGCAATCAAAATTATTCAATTACATTATGGTCAATGGGGAAAAAGTTTCAAATGTATTTTGCACGTTTGAAATTTAAAATACATATTTATTACATAATTTTGTCGAGTCATTTCAAATTTTATGAAAATCCGATGCATGATCAATTACAGGGACAATCAAAAGTATTCCGTTACATTACATTCAATGGGGAAAAATGTTTCAAATGCATTTTAATGGTGTTACACTCATTCGAACTTAATAAAAATTATATGCAACTATAAAGTACATATTATAATATACATTTTACATAATTTGTGGTGCATTTGTTATTGATTTACAAAGCCACATAAAAGGATTCCATTACCTGATGGTAATGACAGAACATTGTTTGATGAGCGTTTTAATTGTAATTCACTATTTACAATTTTATGAGATTGATATATGAGAGTAATTTTTTTAAAACTTCGTTATCGTACGAACGCACCTCATTTGCTACGCTTCACGTGCAATTTCCAACTTGTTTCTTCCTATGTTCGCACGGTACGAAATTTTCAAATTCGGTGTCAACATAACCCGTATTAAAACCTCTGTTTCTGACTGATTTAATACGTGCATTAAATAAGTAAAATTTGGCTCAATCAAAATTGTTACGAAAAACACATAGATTTTGAAATTGCCTTTTTTTTCAAAAAAACTTTCAAATTCCTTTTTTTTAAAGAATAGCATATTTAAAGGCAAAAAATTAAACACAATATAACCAGGGGATAAAATCTGCCTATGACGGAATTTTGTCATAAACGGAAATTGAGATGATCCATGCAAAATAAATATAAAAGTATAATAATAGCTGAGATAATATTATTAATATAATAACTCTATTTTCATTTCCTAAGTAGGAAATTTGTCTATAATGCATTTTTTTTTCTTTCCTATGTGATTCTATTTTAAAAGGTTTTACTGCATAACATTTTTCAAAGTTTTCACCACATAGAATATGCATTAACGATATTATATTTAACTATAAGTGAAACATTTACATGTAAATAGAGATTCATTGATATATATATATGGAGATTCTTCTTCTAAAAGTTCTTTCGAACACATAAGTAAATAAACTCGGAGGTAAATTAAATTCTGACACCGTTTTTAAACTTTTAAATGACTTATATTAAACGTTAATATTTACAAAAAAGATATTTACATATTAATATTTACAATTCGAACATTCAAAAGGAAACTTTAATTAAAACATCTTAATCGCGTCATCTTAATCAACATTCTTCTAAAGTCAACACCAACTCTCCCCAAACATTCCATCCAACGATCTCTTCCGTTCATTTCTCTTTTCTTCGGCTTTTCGTCTGAATGGAGTTTTTTCAGAAAATCGTCTGCTTTCTAAAGACCTTTTCTATCAGAGTTGCGATATGAAGAACCTTACAAGACATGATACTTGGCTGTTGGAGAAAGAATCGCTCCCACAACGGCCGTCCTGACTAGGCTTTCGTCCTCGAATGCTCGTCCCTTTGGAGGCAGCAGCAGTTGGATCATCTGGAAAGATAAAGAAAAAAAAAACACAGCAGCATCCAAAGTCTTAATTGAAAAAAAGAAGTCATTATTCAAATTGTTTATCAAAGCTTAGATTATTTCTTGAAAAAATTCATATATTTTTTTCGCGTCTTTTCGTCTTCTCTTTCTTACGTCCTTTCATCTTCTTTTATCTTACGTCTTTTCGTCTTCTTCTTTCATACGTCTTTTCATCTTCTATTACCTTACGTCTTTTCGTCTTTTCTTTCTTACGTCTTCCGTCTTCTTTTATCTCACGTCTTTTCGTCTTCTTTCATACGTCTTTTCATCTTCTTTTACCTTACGTCTTTTCGTCTTTTCGAGAATAAAGTTAAAATTCTATTAGTTGTCAGTCCAGAGGTTTGTCATAGTTGGTATAGTGTCACAATCGGTGAAATTCTTTTTTTTTTTTTTCAAGCTTCGTCCGTCCACGGCTTCATGTACTCTGCACATGTACTGGTGACCATGGGTCCTTCGTTGAATCCAAGTTTCTTTACATCGTAGGTGTCATTATTTTTTACTTTTATGACTTTGTACGGACCTAAATATTTTGGTTTTAACTTCAAACCTGGACCTTGTTGTGTGCGTTTTATAGCAACCACATCATTAATCTTAAATTTGTTAGCTTTCTTTCGTCTGAGGTTGTAAGTTTTACGGTTCTCTTCTTGGACTTTTAAAATCTGTTTTTCAGCATTTTTTCTCATATCTTCGCGATTATTTGTAAAATCAGATTGTATTTCAGCATTCAGAAGACTAGTAATTTCAATGTTATTTTTTAGTTTCATTTTAGTACCAAACATCAATTCAAAAGGAGTTGTGCTTATACTTCTCTGAAAAGTCGAATTTATCACCTGTTGGACGTTGCTTACATGTGTATACCATTTTTTAGGATTATCGACAGACAATTTAGACAGAACAGATATTATGACAGAATTTAGACGCTCAACTTGGCCGTTAGACCTGGGTAATCCAGTGGTAATCGGGATATGTTTAATATTTTCATTGATGCAATAATCTTCAAAAGCTTTAGAGGTAAATGCAGGACCTTTATCTGATATAATTCGAACTGGATTTCCAAAGATAGATTTTTGGATTTCTAATTTAGAAATTACTTCGGCAGCATCGGTAGATTTTGTGGGATACAACCAAACAAATTTTGTGAATGCGTCAATGACCGAAAGGATATGTTTGTAATTTTTATTAGTGCTTTCTAATGGACCTAAGTGATCAACATGGTACGTATGTAATGGAGTTTCTTCTTTTTCTATTGGGTGAAGTAAGCCTTATTGTTTACCACATTTTCTATTAACTAAAATACAGGGAACACAATTTGCTATACATTTCTCAATTTTTTGTTTAACTTTAGGGATGTAAAAATCATTTTCTAAACTTTTCTCTGTTCTTGCAACTGCGTAATGACCTTTTTCGTGAGCGGCCTTGATTATATTCATTTGCATGTCTTCCGGTACAACTAATAAATCATTACCATTAACACATTTATAAAGAACATCATTTTTAACTAGATAATCATCATAAGATTTCACCTTTAGGATTTCTTTTATTGTTTTAACTAGCAGGCTATACCCGCTGCGCTGGTCAATATTTCAAAATCAACCGTGAATGAAACGAACTGGTGAATTTAAATTTGTATTTTAAATAATTTGGACCTGCAGCAGCACCTTGCTCATTGCTGAAAACGATTTAGACACCATTGTGATATTAAATTATCTTAAACATTGCGCAAAAACCAGCTATTTAGAAGTAACTATTTTAGTTTATTACTAACAGTGCACATTTGGAAGCGAAATGAGACCATTATGGCAACAGGATTTAAAATTTTCCCTTATCTGAAGAAATATTAATTATTACTGTCGTTACCATGGTACAACTTCTGAAAAATTTCTCCACAACTTTTCATTATGTGAAGCCAGGAACCCAAAGCTACTCCCACCTAAAAAGTTTATATATATATTAAATTTTGTCTGCGCGATAAAAGGCACAATTATGCAAGAATCATCTTCAAACTCGTCAAGTACATCGAGATGGTTAATATCTCAGAGGGAATTGCAAATGAGCAAAATCGGCCCAAGGAGGTGGTAATTGGGAAGTGTTAAAAAATTTGAATACCATCTTAACATGGCTTTCACAAAACCAGCTCTTACAAAACAATAGCAGAAAAAAAAGGTACTTCTAGGTTATCCCGTCGATCAATTTCGCCAAATTATACAAATCGCCAAACTAATAGCCAAATAATATATATTGACATATTTTTTATTTAAAATAATGAAAAAAAACAAATATTAGTAGAATATTTATAAAAATATAAATAAAAAATCGAAATAAAAATCACTTAATGATGTTTTAAATACGTGTATCGTATTTAATATCATTGAATGTGACATTCACAATCCTCCATTATTGGCATTTAATCTTATTTTTCGGCGATCGTTTTTTGGTCGACGGGATAACCTAGTAGTACCATAAAAAATAAACATTTTTCGTTACAGCAAGTTGCCAACGATAAAAACACACACACACACACATTAAAATTCTCACTACAACAATTACTTTATTATTGCAAAATTTCCTTCTGAAAAATGAAAACAAAATTATTTGCTCTTTCGTATTTAAACATTTTCTCTTTAGTTATTTAAGATAAAATTATGTAAATTTGTATAATTTGGCGAACGATTTGGCGAAATTGGTTGACGTGATAATCAAGTAGTAGCCAATTTACACTTTTCAAATTTCACAAAAGATTTCAACACAGACATCATATACGCAATAGGTTTAGCACGATTATCTTGCAACTACAATGTGGCAAAATCCTCGTTTTAGAATACCAAAGAAATTTATGTATATTTTATTATTTTCTATTACTTTAAACAGCAATTAACAATAAATAAAGTAACTGTAGAACAAAACAACAAATATCATTTCAAAAAAGAAAAAATGAAAGTAAATAAACAACTTATCATCAGATAAACAACTATAGCTGGGTTACCATATGAGGCAAATGATAACATTTTGGCGCCAGTGAGATACCTCGATAAGTAAATGACCAAATCCGTGACAAAATTTCCATTTGGAAAAAACTTTAATCGGTATTTATACTGCATTTTCCCTGCTTATGTATAAGAAAAAACTTTGACACAAATGTCATGTATGCACCACATTGGCGCAATTTTTTTTTTTTTTTTTTTTTTTTTTTTTTTTTTTTTCGCCAATTTGGAGAACTTGATTTTTAATTACCAATTTCATAAATATTTTTTAATTATTTTGTATTATTTTAAAAAAAATATTAAATAAAAAAGTTTAATTAATAGCTATAGAACAAAATGATTTATATTATTTTAAAAAACAAAATGAAAGTTAATAAATAGTTTATTAATAAATAAACAACCATAGTCGGTTTACCATGTGTGGCATAAAATCGCCATTTTGTTGCAATCGTGCGAATGTGGTGCGTATATGACATCTGTGCCAAAACTTTAAAAAGTTGCAATTAAATTATTTTACAGTTTGGATGAGGAAGACATTTATATTAAAATTTAAACATTATACGCATTTTTTTTTTCTATAACTGCTATTTATATATTTACAATTAAACATAAAAAAAAATCCTAAAAATGCTCTCACACATTTAAAAGAGAGTGAGAGAATTTAGTAATTGTGAACATCGCTCCGACTTATGCCTTCTTGGTATAAAATCGCATTGTTTGATGACAAAAGTAAATTCAAACACCCAAATAAACAAATAACATATAATTAACAGATAAAATCATTTTTAAAATAATTCTGCTATTTTGTCCTGTAAGACACATAATGGTAGAATTAGATTTTAAAAATATATTTTTTTTTAATAGAAAAATATTATTTTACTTTTTATCTAATAAAATATTTAAAATACATTTTTGTTAGCCTGCGCGAAAGAGAATAGCGAAAGTTTGATCGAAGAAATATTGAAGAGGGAATGGTCAATTAAAAAAGACTTGTAAATTTTATTCAGCGGGAATTTTTCATTTCAAAATGTTGAATTTATCTATAGTAATAACGCATAATTGCATAAATTTACTTTGAATTGCAAAATTTTTCCTTCTGTACTACTTGGTTATACCGTCGACCAATTTCGCCAAATTATACAAATCGCCAAACTATTAGCCAGATTATATAGATTAGCATAAATTTTCATTTAAATAACGAAAAACAAATTAGCAGAACATATATAAAAGTAGAAATAAAATGTCGAATTAAAAATTACTTGATGACATAATTAGTATTTATATTATACTTAATGTCAAGTGAATGTGACATTTACGATCATCCATTATTGACATTTAATCTTGGAATTTGGGAGTAGATTTTTAATCGATGAGGTAATCTTTCCTTCTTCAGTTTTTAAATTTTAAAACTGAAATTTTTCCTGTAAGTGAAATTGACGAAATGGCGCAAGAAAAATTAACAATGAAAACATTTGCAAAAAGAAATAAGAGAGTTATACTCATATCTATGTAATTTACGATTGAATATTAAAATATACTCTAAAAATTATCTTCACTTGAAAAAAAAAAAAAAAAAAAAAAAAAATACATTATTGCGACCATTAAGAACCGAAGTCAGACATTAAGTTAGTAGTGCATTTTCGGCTTAAAAACACATTCTTTGGAGACAAAAGCAAGATGAAAATGGTATAGAAACGAATAGTAATTCACAACTTACAGTGTCTTTTACAATCAGATCTGCTTTTTTCTGCTGTAAGTTATATTATACGGAAATTCGATAAAAAAGAGAAAGAAAATAATAAAAAGGGAAATAACTATCATTCAAAATTCATTTAATCAATTTCTGAAATTCATGTTTTTATTCTAACAAAAGGGATAAGTCGCCAAAAGTTGAACCAATTGTTATATTTCGCGTTAATTTATTTTTTAAGCATTACAAATATTTTTTTCATTTTCAAGATAAATATATATTTTATAATTATCCCTCATTTAAGCGGTCTTTATTATTATTATTATTATCAGTAGTTATTTTCTGCTATTATTTGCACGATATTTCTAATATTTCTAATAGATATAGCCATTTTAATTCTTTTAGCAATTATAATTTTCGCCAAAAACAGCTACTGGCAACCCTTTTGTCAAAAATAACCGAAAAATACGAAATTTACTACGAAAAATCAGAGTTATCCCTGTAAATTTGAATCATAAACCTTCGGAAAAATATTTCCTATCGAATGATACAATCGGCAAAAAAATCCATCAGGTAGTTTTTGAAAACACTCGTTTGGAAGTTTCAGAACTTCTGCTTTATAATATATATGATATGGTCATCGGTTTCTTGAGCTTGGATAATTTTTAAAGTTAAGCTATCTTGGATTACCATACAAATAGGATACCTACTTAATGCATCGACATGTCTCATACTGCTACCCTGTCTATGTTCAATAACATAATCAAAATCGGATAACATTATTGCCCATCTAGCTATTTTTGTACTCATTTCTTTTTTATCCATAGTCATTTTAAATGCATTACAATCGGTTACAATTTTAAATGGGATACCTAGCACATATACTCTAAACTTTTTCAGGGCTTCAATTACAGCTAAAACTTCTAATTCGTAACTAGTGTACTTCCGTTCAGCTTCGGTGGTTTTTTTACTTGCGAAATAAACTGGATGAAATTGATTATCTACTGGAGATTGTTGCATTAAAACAGCTCCATAGCCATCAATACTGGCATCACAATGGATTTCGGTCGCACTTTTGGGATTGTAAATTAAAAGTACTGGTTCTGACGACAAAATACGTTTGAGTTCATTAAAAGCTCTTTGTTCTTCTATATCGAATTTAAATTTTGAATCTTTTCTTAGCAGGTCACTTAACGGTTTAGCTATAACCGAATAATTTCTTATAAATTTTCGAAAGTATCCTGTCAATCCTAAATAACTTTGAACATCTTTGGTACACTTTGGTTCGGGAAAATTTATTACTGCTTTAGTCTTCAGTGGAGAGGGATACAATTTACCATTTATGATTCTATACCCCAAGAAATCAATTTCACGCTTCAAAAAATTGCATTTTTTAAGATTTAATTCTAATCCATATTCCGATGCAGTTTCGAGTACAAGTTTTAATTTTTCTAGACCTTCAGCTTCGTTTTTAGCAGGTATTATTAAATCATCCATATAAATGACAACAATGTGATCTTTTAATAGGTTTCGAAATACATTATAAATATACTTTTGAAAAACACTAGGGCTATTGGTCAACCCGAATGGACATTTCAAAAATTCGTATTGTCCTTCATGAGTAACAAACGAGGTGTATTTCCGCGAGTCTTCTTCAACATCTACATGAAAGAAACCGTTTTTCAAATCTATGGTGGTAAATACTTCGGCAGAATGTAATTGGTCTATTACATCATCAATAACTGGCAAGGGGAAATGCTCACGTACTGTCTTTTTGTTAAGACATCTGTAATCAACACAAAGTCTCATTGTGTTATTTTTTTTCTTGACTAACACAACCGGCGAAGAAAAATTAGAAGAACTTTCTCGAATTATTCCCTGAGCTAGCCACTCCTCAATTTGGTTTTCGACTATTTTTTCTCGCATGGCGGTAATCTTCGAGGAGAAGAACAAACTGGGATTTCGTCAGTTAAATTAATTTTCATTTTAACATCTACTGTTTTAGTTTTAATTGGTACATAATTTTCAATTAAAGAGTATAACTCTGAAAGTAATTTTTTGTCAGCAATGTGAGTTAAATCAATTTTAGGCTCATCCAAAACATTTACAATATTAACTAAAAAGTCATTAGACTGAACTTCAGCTTTAAACAGTTTCACTTTATTCTCAGAAATAGTTAATGTACCTTGATGAATAACATCAGTGCCAATAATTAAATCGAAATTAATGCAACTGTCCTTAACGACAAAAATAGTAACTTTAAATTTTGAACCATCTACTTCGATTTCTGAATTGAAACAACCTTCTGGTTTAATTGAGGCTTTTCCTAGACCGGTCAAAGAGATACTCGTAGGTTTTAATTCTACAAAGTTCTTCAAATTATCATAAATACTTTTCTTTAACAAAGTCTTTTCGCTACCAGTATCTATTAAAGAGATTAAACGCAAAGAATAAAGCTTTATCTCTTTCAGAATTAAATCTTGGGATGTAATAATGTTTACTTGTGACTGAGCATTTTTAACACTTGTATCTTTAGATTTATTACATTGAAATGATTTATGACCATAAGCGTTACAAGCAAAACAAAGCGGCCCTTTATCTTTATTTACACAGTTAATACTCTTATGATTATTCCCGCCACAATTAAAACAACGCATATTTGGCTTTACAGGCTTAAATTTGTTCTTAACTTCAACTTCGGATTTAATTTTAGGCTTAGCTCCTTCATATTTATGAAATTTTGCATTTTCATACTCCGATCTTATTTTTTCATAAATCTTTAATTTTTGTTTAAATTCAGCAATATTGGGACAACCATACAAAAAAGATTTTTTAGAAATGGGGTCATTAATTCCATTTATTACATACTGAATAAGGGCAGAATCTTCAATATTGCCTTTTGAGCATAATTGTTTCATATTTAAAAAATATTCATCTAACGATTCATGTGGTCTAATTTTTCTTTTGGACAGCAATTCGTGTAATTCAGCTGAATTGCACGTTTGACCAAATTCAGATATGAGTAGGGCTTTTAATTTAGACCACGAATTAATATTTGTTTCACTTTCAAGAAATAATTTTGCTTTGCCTGTCATACGGCGTTTAGCCAAAATCAATTTGTGCAAATCACTAACGTTAAATAATGAAACAATATCTTCAAAATCGGCAATCCATTTATTAATATTTTGTACTTGAGTACCTTCAAACATTGTAATCATACTTTCAATATCATTAATAGAAATGCTTGGTTTAATAACAAAATCAGGAATTAGAATTTTCTGATTTTCATTACTTTCACAATTAGAACTACCAGAATCATTTCTCATATTATTCTCAAAAACAGTTGAAATATTTTTAGTTTTATCTTGTAAATCATCATTAAATTCATCGACACTTTCGTCATCACTAAGAGTACCTACATCGGCTATCATATTAATTTTTAAAATATTAAAATCACATAAACTAGAAATTATTCTGGCAGCAATTTCATCAAAAGTTCCCGAATTATTTATACACAAAACATTGCAAATGGTAATTAAGTCGTTAACAGAAAAATTATCTTTAATTTCTTTGAATTTAGTTTGATATTCATCGGAATCTACTTCAAACGTAAACCCAGTAAAATTCCGAATTCTACGTCGATTATTTCTGTCACCGATTTCTCCAAAAATTAATTTGTGCAATGTCTTAATACTAGCTGATTTTTCAGTTTTCAAAGAAAACTCTAATTCCTTTAAATCAACTAATTTTTCCATTATTGAAAAGAAAAATGAAATAATAAACTCACTTCATAATCAGATGCTCAGCTTCACACATTTAAACAGCATTATTGTCGCAGTATCCAACAGCTTCATATCATTAAACATATATTCAAAAAAGATTTCCTCGTTTTCCTCATAATAATTTCCAGCAAGGATTCCATCACAATTCTAAATAATAACGGCTTCCAGATTATTTAAAGTATATATATTTCTTCTCTGTGGGCGTTCGTTTGTCTCGGTTCTGACACCAAAATTTATGGAGATTCTTCTTCTAAAAGTTCTTTCGAACACATAAGTAAATAAACTCGGAGGTAAATTAAATTCTGACACCGTTTTTAAACTTTTAAATGACTTATATTAAACGTTAATATTTACAAAAAAGATATTTACATATTAATATTTACAATTCGAACATTCAAAAGGAAACTTTAATTAAAACATCTTAATCGCGTCATCTTAATCAACATTCTTCTTTGGGTTTGGTTTGGGTTTGGGTGAACAATGCTTTTGAGGTCTAGAAGCTACAATGGCTGTTACCTCGAATGATCCTTAATACACAGAAACCAATACAGAACACTTTATTATTACATGAAATACAGTACATACATTTAATACACATCACAGGGACAACACAAGACATCCATGCCGCTAGCTGGATTCGTCAACATTCTTCTAAAGTCAACACCAACTCTCCCCAAACATTCCATCCAACGATCTCTTCCGTTCATTTCTCTTTTCTTCGGCTTTTCGTCTGAATGGAGTTTTTTCAGAAAATCGTCTGCTTTCTAAAGACCTTTTCTATCAGAGTTGCGATATGAAGAACCTTACAAGACATGATACTTGGCTGTTGGAGAAAGAATCGCTCCCACATATATATATATATATATATATATCAGTCTTTGGCGCTTCTTTAATAATAAAAAATATAAATATGAAAAACGAAAAGCTATAATAAGTATTTCTGGTCAGAACGTCTCCATACAAAACAATTTCTAACGGTATCGAAGTAAAAAAAAAACTATGGATAAATTCAAGACTATGCCGGGCTATGATTTAATCTCTTGTCCACGTCGGGCAGGGTTATGTTTTTAACATTTTCCTGATCGGACCGAACTTTTTTCTCTATAGATCGGTTCGGGACCGGACCTAGATATTTCGACCTATGCCGACCTCTAGTGCAGACTAACAACATATTTTAAAAGCAGGTTAAGCGTTAAATCTGTAGGCTGCTTTTTTATGTCCAAATGAGAGGCTCTGTCTTAAATCGCACTTAATAACGGACAGTTTGTTGATGATCCCTAACTTGCTTTCAAAATGAGTAAAAAATTCTTCGTTTAGAGGCATTGTTAAGTAGTGTAAATCACGATTTTTTTAGAATTTTGGATTTTAATATCTCTATGATGTTTTTAGATTTGGAGATGAGATTTTTTTTGTTCAGTTCAGGAATCGAGAAAAAATAATTTCATTATTGGGGATTTTGCCCTATAACTGAAAATAATGAAGTACTCAAAAATGAGTAAATAGGTGTACTCATGAAAAATTGAGTATGTTTGGATAAAAAATAAACGCATTGCTTTCTCAATTTTGAAACCTCATACATTTTCAAATCCAAACAAACGATAATTTTGTACCCTGCGTTGGTTATTTATTTCATTGATGACGGCATAAAAGTGCTTATTAATGTAAATTTTAATTATGCACAATATTTTAAAATAATTCAAAAGTGCTTGCAAATAATGCTCTTCTCATAAAAAAGAAAAAGGAATCTCTCAAGAAAAAATATTCGATTTTGGTATTTTGTTAAAAATTTTGCTATTTTTCTTAATAAATAATCTATTAAACATTTATTGTTAATAATTTTGTACAAGAAATAAATTCCAATACACTTTTACTTTCATTCTTAAGTTTAGGTGATAGTTCATGGCGATTTATATTCGAACACAACCATGGAATCAAAAATGAAAACATGTGTTTCTCAGTTTTGAGCACATTTGGATCGAAGCTATTTTGAGTATGTGAAGTACTTAAAAATCAGTACTTTTTACTTAATTCTGAGAACACATTTTTTAGTGTACGGGGCCGTATAAAATTTAATTTTCTTATTTTTTCAAATAGACCCTCCGTGGAGTTGCAACACATCTCATCAAATTTTGCACCTTTTTCTATGAAACTTTGCAATTGGAAGAATGTGCCTAGGGACAATATTTAAGGCGGTAGCCTATTGTTTCGATAATTTTGAATTACCCTGTATATATATGGAACATAAATTTAAAATCCAAGAATACTGGAGCAATTAATAAATCCCTCCTCCATTTTGTGATCGCAATATGGAACATTATAAAGAAAGATTGATAAATTTTCATTGATTTTTATATCTTCCGATTTTGTATTCCCGCTATCACGGAATGTTCGAAAAATATACAAGAAAAATCAGCTGAAGTTCTACTTAGCAAAGTATATTTTTAAGTATAAGTGACTATACGTCTTTATAAAATAAAAAAAGAAAAAGAAAAGAAAGTAAAAAAATAACGATTTCTCAAAAAATTCTTAGATTTCTATTGCAGTCTATTATCAAGTTATTGTAAATTTCTAGTTATTGTCCGCAAAATTTCAATAGATTAAAGTTTATTGATTTCTGAAAAAGTGAATTATTCTCACCATGAAACAATTTTCTGGAAGTATTCTTGTTCCTTCTTGTTCATTTAAAAGTGGGTCTGGTCTATCCTTAAAACGTTCAAACAGGACTTTGAGGGAATACCAGATACAGATCTAGAAGCATATTGATATGTTTATGTCCCATGACACATCTCATTGCAGAGGACAGAGTTACCGGCTAGGCAAAATAATGTACTTTCAATTTTGTTCGGCAGGAAATATTGGTTGATTATTTAATTGCAGTATGCGTCGATCAATTAATTTCATATATCAATTCGATATCCTTCCGACGTTTGAATTTGATCTAGCACACGGCAGTGTGTCAGCCAAGTTCACAAAGTAAAAGGCCGTGGGCACACGAACCATTTTGGGCTACTTTTGACCCCTCAATAACTTAAATTCTATTGGACCTACGCACTTGCAATTTTTTTGTGTCGTGTAAGACCATCTTTTAATTTCCGAATCCCATACATTTAAAAAAAAATCTTTTACCGTTCACAAGAAATTGACGTCTGAAAACCACTATTTCTAACATTGACTCACTGACTCACTCATCAAAATATTTGACTACTTTCAGGTGATTTAGGAAGTTAAAATTTGATGTGAAGGTACGTTATTGGATCTATAAATAGGAAAAAATCAGAAATCACCATTGATTAAATATTAATGGTTAGTTAGAAGAAAAATTATTGGATTACAATGGGAGTTGATGAGAATTTCACAAAATATCAGAAATAGTGCCAAGTTGGTGTCACTTTTGGCGAGTATCGGGGCTAATCTCTGAAACTACCGAGCCGATTTCAAAAGTAATGGTACCAAAATAATGGTATTCGCCTCGGTTCAAATAAAGACTATATCTTATGCCTGTGCCATTAACCAAAAAGCCAGAAAAGGTTCAGAAGCGAGAAACATTCTAAAAATGTGATTTTTGTTTTACTAAAGGGCGTTTACTAAAGTTTTGTTTTACTAAAGGGCGTTTTGTTTACACAAAATTCGAAATGTTAATTATTTATAAGATATAAATTATCACTAATGGCATGTGCTAAAAAAACCAAATTTAAAAATGGTGAAAAAGCTCGAAAAGCGTTCTAAGAATGTTCTAAATTGGAATTTTTAAGCAATCTCACCAAACAACAAACCGATCTTAAAAGTAATAATATCAAAATGATGTTGATAGTCTTTGCTCCAACATAGGCTATATCTATGTCGATGCCACTAATCCAAAGGGGTAAAAGAGCAAATAACTTTCTAAAAATGCGATGTTTGTATGTTAAGGGCCTAGAGACATAAAATTTGGCATGTTCATTACTTATAAGATATAAATGATCACTAGGAACATTTGTTAACAAATACAAAATTTAAAAGGGGTAAAAATGCGCTAAAAGCGTTCTAAAAATTTTCTAAATAGCAATATTTAAGCAATTTTGGGAAGTTAGCGAACCGACTTAAAAAAAAGATGTAAAAATGATGGCGACAGTCCTTGCTCTTACAAAAGTATTGGATAAATTACCAGATTACAATGGGAGTCTATGGGAATTTGGCAAAATACGAGAAAAAGCGCCAAATTAGCATTTCTTTTGGCGCGTAATTTTTGTCGTCAGTTTGACGATATATCGCCCAGTTGCCGACCAACGTTTTTGGTCGACGAGGCAATCAAGTAGTACCCAATCACGTAAAAGAAACATTCTTATTAGTGGAATTTAAAGAAACATAAGCAGTCCTAATGTTAAAATTTTTTAATTTGACTGAAAAAAAACAGTGAATAAACGCAGGAAAAAATTGTAAGATGAAAGAATATTAAATAAAGTTAATTTAATATTAAGCCTATTTATTTCAAAATAGAAACAAATACCTACTTATTTGACAAAAAATAATGATATCGTATCAAAAACATGAATGTGAAAGAACGCCAAGTTCGTTAAAGGTTTCGATAATAAAAGAAGTGATTTGATAAAAAATAATGATATCCTATCAAAAACATGAATGTGATATAATGCCAAGTTCGTTAAAGGTTTTGCTAATAAAAGAAGTGAGATCTAACTGCAAACCAATTTCTTTCGAAGCTCCTTAAATCATAGCTCCTGTCATGCATAATATTCTTCAATTGCTTAAAATGACTTGTTATGTTACTTGTTATTCAATAGAGCGACTTGGCAAGTTTTCAGTCACCAACTTTAATCTTTGAGTCGTAGTACAATTTAATCTAGAATCTAATTGGCAAAGATCTAGTCAATCGAGTGTTCGAATAAGTATATTGAAGTTAAGGTATTGATAAGTTAAGGAAGTGATCAGCTAAATAGAGAAATTTGAATAAGAGAAATCTTGCTAAGTCGCTCTGTTGAATAACAAATAACATAACAAATCATTTTAAGTAATTGAAGAATATTATGCATGACAGGAGCTGTGATTTAAGGAGCTTCGAAAGAACTTGGTTTGCAGTTAGATCTCACTTCTTTTATTAGCGAAACCTTTAACGAACTTGGCCTTCTTTCACATTCATGTTTTTGATAGGATATCATTTTTTTTTTGTCAAATCACCTCTTTTATTAGCGAAACCTTTAACGAACTTGGCATTCTTTCACATTCATGTTTTTGATACGATTATAATTAGAGGAATCGCCCGTTATTGCAGAGAGTTAATCTCTCTAAATGGCTAACGTTCGTTACTGACAATTCTTATAACAGGTCGAAATTTAGCCGATATCTCTTAATAATCCATGTTTTTGTTATGTAATTTTACTTATGTCTTAACTCTACCACAAAGATTTCCGCCTTTCTTTCTGTCACTGGTCCTAAGATTTTTTCGAGGATTGTTTTTGGAAGATGTTCCAAAATTTTGTTTCCGTTTAGTGGATTGATTTTAATTGCTCGAAATCCAGTATTCAGATTATTCTTGGAGTCCATTTTCCCGGCAGTCATGTGCTCTTTTAGATGATGAGAAAATACCTCCTTATTTCTGGTACATCTTTCCAGTTGAATTTTAGAAGACAGAACAATGCCATAACAAAACGCTAAAGGGGATGAATCAAATTTGGATGCAGTGCGATGAACAGGATGTTAATTTTCTAATAAAAACGAGAGATTATGTTTTTAGTTCAGCTTACGTTTATATGTTCTCATGATGTTTCACGTGCAACGTGACACTGGAAAAGTAAAAATGTATGTTTAATCTTTGAAAGCAAACCTGATGGGGTTAGTTGTTCACAATGTCGTTGCGTCATAATGCAGCCTCAGCAACAGACTAAATTTGATTATGTTGTTATATCTCAAAGAAATATCTGTGACGTTCACACATACCTCCTTTCTCTTGCAACTCGTTTCTTCTTGTTTATTTATTTTTATTATATGCTTTTTTAAATTTACATTATGTTTGTGTGTGGAATTCATTTCTTGTAACTCAATTTTCGGCACAGATGCTCACAAGATTTGGCACCATTTTTTTTTTCTAACGCCGCGCCGCGCCGATTTTGCGAAACCGTCGTTTTGAATACCAGTTACATACGTTTCCAGTTACACATGACACTAGTTAAATATTTCAATTATTTTCTATTATTTTAAAATAAATTGACAGTAAATAAATAAATAAATATATATATATACATTAATTACTATAGAAACAAACAAATTTATATACTTTTAAAAACAAAATGAAAGTAGATAAACATTTTATTAATAAATAAACAATAATAACCGAGTTACTATAACAGGCAAAATAACGCCATTTTGACACAATTAAGCACCTGTTATGTGTATGACATCTGTGCCCATTTTCACCCATTTCCTTTTTACATAGATGTTTGAAATATGGAATATCTGGGAGCGATACAGGAATTGGTCGTTACAAAAATTTGATCCTTAAGTAGAGCAACGGTGGGAAATTTACTAAAAAACATTCGGGCGAGAGTCATTTGCTTAATTCTCAATCTTTTACCACAGGTTTTCTAAGAAAGAAAATTTTCGGTAAATGAATCGCGAAAACGTTTCGGTAAAATAAAGTTAATTTTACAATAAAAAATAAGTGGTGAAGGCAATAAATGATTCTGAGCATCTCAAGTGATACATATACCAGTAGCTCATCTCCAAATAAATTAATGATAACGTTTTATTTCCTATGGAGAAATTAGCATTAGGTTCAACGATGAGTATTCTTTGAAAAATATTTATGACAAGGTATCCACAGTAGCGCCAAATTTTAGCTAACTTTGCGAAAAATTTGCCAAATTTTGGTCAACTTGACAAAATATCGCCAATTTGGCAACAAACGTAAATTGCTATATGTGAAACAAACTTGACGATATCTATTTAATTTGGCAAAATCCCTATTGAAATCTATTTATCTTCTCTAATTGAACTCACAGAAATTTAATTTAAACTCGGTGCATTTAAATTTTTTCAAGACTTTTCTACTTTTTAGTGCATTTAAAGACATTTATGTTTTCTACATTTTTGTTAACTTTAATGAAAGAAAGTTAAAGAAATATATTTTTATTTATTTTTTTGAGAATTTTAAATTAAATTGGTAAAAAAGTTACGTTTTTTTTTATTTCTTATAAAATTTTAAATTAAGTTGCTAGGTTTTCAGTACAGAGGCTTTCGAGAAAATGGGCTTGGCGAGACAAGTAAATTTTATCCCACTCTACTCATTGTTTTATAAACCCTAGCAATTGTTTAACGATTTATATAATTTATCTTGTGTAAACAATTTACTTATTTAGTTTTATATACAAGAAGATTTAAATGGTATATAAAAAACCATGATATAATTATACATAAATAAAATGTTTAAAGATATGCCATATAAGCACAGGGTTTGGCGAGATTTTTTATGTCAATTTGGTGAAAACATTGTGTACAATTTCCAGGTACATAAAGCATGCTTTAATAGAAAGTTATTATTTTTAGTTTAGAATGAAAATAAAATAAAGTGATAAACGAAACGTTTTCTGTTCTTTTAAAAAGAAAATCATGCAAATAAAGATCATTTTAGTGCCGGTTTGGTATTTCAAAATCATATTAATTAAATTAGGTGTTTCGGTTCATATGTTACACATGTGTCATTTTTATTTGTAAAAATAAGCGTAAACTTTCAACCAGGTTTGTTTTCATAGCTGCTTATACCTTTTTCAACAAAGCGCACTTTTTGAAGCTAAAACTTTTTAAATAAATAAAATAAAAATCAAAGAAAAATAAATGCAGTAAATAAAAATATATGTTTAACAAAATACAGATATCATTTGGAAAAAGATTTTTTTTTAAGATTAAAATTTAAGACTGATAATTAAATTCTATATTAATAAAAACATGGTTTTACGATCAATCTGTTAGTATTATCTTGCCCTTTTTCGTGAATATCGTATATTTTGTGATCAGTGGGCACGAAAATGAGAACTCGTTCTTTTCTTTCGTTTAAAAGACGAAATTTCCTACGACGTTATTTTTGAATCCGTTTTTTCCATATCTCATAATTTACGTCTACCCATTTTGAAACTTTTAATTTCTTCTTTATTAAGAAAGATATTCCAATTTCCTATTCAAATAAAAATTCTTCTAAATGTAAAGATATTCGTAAAAAAATAAAAATAACAATAAATAAAATAAAATAAAATGCGGATATTCAGTGCCCAAAACAAACAATATTTCCCTTCTAGATAATGTAAATCAGTAAAAACATCATTTTTATGATGATCAAACCGTGACTTACGTAATAAGAAAGTGGTACATTACGTACGCCATGGATTAAACATTAATATTCCTTCAGCAATTACATATATATATATATATATATATAAGGTATTTGTTCCCTATATGGACAGAGTTCTCAATAAGGACACCCCTAATATTTTTAAAGGTAATAATTTTGATCGAGAGATGGCTCAACATTTTCGCGAAGAAAAGCAGTTGAAAAGATAATTAAGACTGGAAAGTGTAAAAAAGCGCGCTGTTCGCCATTTAGGAGGAAATTTGTTATTTCGAGATGTGCAGATCTTAATTACTTGTAAGCTTAAATTCTTATCAGATATGGTAAAATTACATTAAATGTTGAAAAGTGGAGCATTTTAGAAAGCTAATAAAACGTATTTTCATTTATTGCAATTGCATATTTTGCTTAAAATAATTTTCCTTATTCATTTGGTACAAGAATTAGTAAAACTACGCCCGGTTCCCAATATGGACAGCTTATGTCCCCATCGACTATAACTGTAGGAAAGAAGAAAATTGAACGTTGCCAAGCAATAACTTGAAAAGTCATCAAAGTGGTAAAATCTTTGTTCAACAAGATGCTATTTCAACAATCCCCCCAAAATCTTCCTCCAAAAACCCCTTGCAGAAAATTAAAAAGAAACCCCTCTCCTTAGTAGGATATCTGTTGGTGAAATCATAGGTACAAATGGTATGACTTCCTCAACAAAGGAGAGCTGGTACTGCTTCTTTTGCAGTATTGATGTTTTTTCAAACATGTGGCCTTGCATCACATTTGGCAGATATGTTCATGAGGATTATGTGGGACTTACTGCCGATGGTGAAAAAGTTTCTATTTGTCCATGCTGTGAGGACTGAGTAATAACAGATTTAATTTCGCAGAGAGATGCAAGCAAAGCAAAACCAACAATACTACTTCATAATATTTACTAGTAACTAAGGGGCTTTGCATGGGTCTTCGAAGGCTAAAAACCGAGAATCCACTCCCCTTTCTAAAATGCATGTTCTGAAGATATTTACTGTCCCCCCCTCCTCCTCGGAATACTTTAAGACACGTTTTTTTTATTTCTTTTCATTTAAAATTCCTTGGAAAAGTGGCTCTTCCATACACACTGTGTAGAAAGTCAATAAGGAAACACTTGCCCATAACAGTGACAGGTAGTTCCTTATATGGACACTTGTAAACATTTTTTTGTTTTTATCATTTAAATTAAACCAGAATAATTACAAGGTCGCTAATTTTAATAATGATAGTCAATAGTCCAAGAATACTGGTCACTAGGGTGGAGCGAAAAAAATTATTTTTTAAAAATCAAAAACGGGTAGGTGCCAAAAGTTGCTTTTATACTAGTACATCAACTGTGTGAAAATTTACCGCTGAAAAAAAATGGCTTGAGTCTGCGCTTTTGCTCCAAAAATCGAAATTTTGTGTAAAATTTGTCATTTTTTGACATTTTTTCAAAAAAATTAAAAAATTCCTACAGAGCTGGTTATTATTTAAAAGTGTTACTTATACCTTTATATTTATCTGCTTAACAAATTTAAAATATAAAACAATATCTTTATTCCGTATAGCTGGAGCAAAACAGACAACTTTTGGTAAGAAAACGGCATTACCACTCTATTGGGACATACAATGAATTGTTGTTTTTAATACAGCTTTTCTTTTCAAAACTACCTTGGACATACGTCATGGTGGTGGCTGTATCTCATATGCCACCCGTCCAAACTATTCGATCATCTTAGTACAGCGTTTTATTTATGTAATGATTTGTGATTTTCTGTTTCAAAATTTGGCATGTTTTCGATGCATCCACCTAGTTTATCTGTTCTTTGTATCCACACGCTGCTGTGACTATATTAATGTATATTTTTACAGCTTATACAAAAAAAATGACAAGTAGAGTAATGTACGGGAATATTATTAAAGGAATCTATTCGGCCATCTATTATCTTTATCAAACTTACATCTAGTTGATGAAAGTGATTGGAAGTTCTGTTACCACAACATTTTTTCAGTCAATTATATTTTTTTACCTAATGATCTGCTTCAAAGTTGATTTCAGGTATTTCAACTATAAGTATGCCATCATTTATTCTGCTTTTGCATTTTGTATATGTTGAGAAGCTAGCTGTTTAATGTGATTTCTGGTGATCATCAGAGAGAATTGCAATGAGAATTCGTTTTGCAACCGTTGTTGAAATAACCTTTTTTTGCATTATTGCCGTTTTCTAAGTTTTTTCGTAGCCACGTAATTTCCTATTAACTTTTAGATCCCCATTTTATAAGTGAACAATATTTGATGCCGAACTGTCCTGGGCATAAACTTATAATGCATAGTACTTTTTGAGAAAATGTACAGACTCTAATCAACTATAAGTACTCATTTAAATTTAGGAGAATTCTATTTGTCGCTGTGAAACATTTTGCATTGGGTAAGCTTAGAATTGTGTATAATAATGGATCATTTGCTACTTCAACTCCAGTGAATTTCCTCTGCGTCAATTATTAGAAAAGTCGATGTAAAACGTTATAATCTACATGAATTCACTGGATCAATAAGAAAACCTTTGTATACATACTATTCACTTCCTATTGTAATTTTTTATAAAATAGATAATAATTTTGAAAAATTATTTTCTCAAATTAAGTAAAAGATACTCACAAGGAAAGTCTCCATTGGGGGCATACTCAGAATTTTTTGAAAAAAATACGAACTAAACTACTCATGTAGGTAATAAAGGATCAGTGAAAATTAGCGGCGGAATTACGTTATTAGATATGTAAAAAAATAAAATAGTTTGGAATAAATGGCGTGAAAAGCTGAAAGGGACGCGGGATTTGGCGAGCAGTGCATTTCCTCGCCAAAAGCAGACGATTTTAACGAATCTGAAAATTGATTTTAATTGACTTCACTGTTAAAAATCTGCAGCATTTACTGCAACGTCACTCCACTACTTTTATAGAATATCTCTCTTCTGACCAATGAGAATGCTCCATAGCACGGTGAATTGACCGTGTCATACACTGTTAAAAATCTTCTGCATTTTGTTGCAACGCACTCCACCGCTTGTATGTAATATCTCTATTCCAACCAATGAGAAAGCTCCATTTCACGGCCAAGTAACCGTTTTCTATACAAGCAAAGGAGTGCGTTGCAACAAAATGCAGCAGATTTTTAACAGTGTATTTTTCAATTTGGAACAGTTTTAATCAATTTAAATTGTGTTTTAAATGATAAAATATATTAATTTCATTTTGTTATAAGTACATATAAACGTATATGACAAAATTGCACTTAAAGTAAAGTAAAAATGCAAAACTAAAATTACTTAAACTAAACTTATTTAAATAAATTGAACATAGAAAGTTTTTTCTTTAAAAAGTATTCGAAGCGTAAAAACGTATTTTTCAAAATTTCGTTTTTTCGCCAACCGAGATAAATCGCCAAATAAACGAAATTTTTATTATTTTTTTACAGACGTTATAAGGAGATTCCGCCAAAATTTTTTTATAAACATATATAACTATATGAGAAGAACATTCTGAAATTTTTTCAGATTTTTCTGCGTATGCCCGTATGGAGACCTTCCTTGTCAGAACAGACTAGAAATTTCTGTCGGAGATTGCAAAGCTAATTCATAAGGAAAGCTATTTCTCAGAAGAAATGGGGAATAGGAATTTAGAAAACATCTCGTACAAAAAAACAGCTCATAAAGCGAATAAAATTTTCCGCTTTATATAAGCATAGATTGGCAATCATAGATAATAGATTTACTCACAAAATGTATAATCAAACTTTATACCGCGGGGTATTTTATACCAAATGTAATATACACCTAAAGAATAGGCCTAAAAACTTATAATAAAATTACTCGAATACGAAACAACACAGAAAACGATATAAAACAAATACTAAAACTTCTTTCGAAATGTTGTTGCTTTACACGCAAATTTTGTTTACAATCCTCTGTGACGATCGTCATAGTATTAAACTGCTAGCTTCTCAAAATATATTCAATGTAATAGGTACAGTAAATGATGACATGCTAGAAATTGAATTCATACAATCAATTTTTAGGCATATCATTATATATATATAATGCAATTGATTGGAAAAATGTTGTGGTAACAGAACTTCCAATTATAATGTATTAATTGTATGAAAATTTAATGAAGATAATAGACTGCTGAATAGGTTTAAATAGCAACATACCTAATACATTACTCAGCTTCCTCTTCTGTTATACAAGGTATAAAAATATACATGCAGAAGGTCACACCAGTAGCATCCAATGTCAGTGAAAACAAAGATGAGGTAAACTTCTTTGATACATAGAAAACTTATGCTCTTCTTCGGGAAAAAAAATAACAATTCAATACATAAATAAAACACTGGGCCTAAATTGTTGGGTGGCTGAGACGGGTGGGATATGAAATGCAGCCACATCTATGAGTTATATACAGAATAGTTTTGAAAGCAGATAAGTAAGAAATGCATTCAAAACAACATTTCGTTGTATGCTCCAATAGAGTAGTAATGCCGTTTTCTTACCAAAAGTTGTCTGTTTTGCTCCAGCTATACGGAATAAGGATATTGTTTTATAGTTTAAATATGTTAAGCAGATGAATATAAAGGTGTAAGTAACACTTTTAAATAATAACCAACTCTGTAGGAATTTTTTAATTTTTTTGAAAAAATGTCAAAAAATGACAAATTTTACCCAAAATTTCGATTTTTGGAGCAAAAGCGCAGACTCAAGCCATTTTTTTTTCAGCGGTAAAATTTCACGCTGTTGATGTACTAGTATAAAGGCAACTTTTGGCACCTACCCGTTTTTGATTTTTAAAAAATAATTTTTTTCGCTCCACCCTACTGGTCACATATTTTTGGAGTCCTATGACTTGTACATGGGGGGGAAAAATACATTTTCCTTAGGGTGCCCATATTGGGTACAGGTACCTTATATATACATATGCATGTATTTATATACATATATATATATATAAAGATGCAAACACCGCAAGGTGCAGTCGCGACCGAGATAGCAGTGCAAGGGGGAAATTGAAGATAACCCTTCTTATGTTAAATAAACGAGCTTTTACACAGAATTATCCATTTTGCTTCAAATTTTGGATATACGCTCATTAAGATAACGCGTATTTCTGCTAAGTTTTGGGACTCAATGATTATGTATAAAGCGTAAAAATGGGGAACGTAATTTGTTTTTCGCGGGACATTATTCTGCGAAAAAGTAGCACTGCAGTATGCAATTAGAGTAAATAGCCTTGGAGCTGAATGTTAACAGGTCATTATCTTTTATTAAAATACGAAAAGGAATTTGAAGTAGAATAGTAATGGTATGTAACATTTCATTAATACTTTGAACTGTCGAAGCTTAGTTTGGTAACATTAAGTTAAAAATAATAATTGTTTTAAGAGAGTAAGTACTAATCAACGTATGGGTTCTTTTTTAAACATTTTTTTTTCAAAATTTGGCCTGTTTTATTTTTTATTAATTTTAAAATTAGCTTCATTGTTGTAAATTATCCATTTTAGACTCATTCGGATTATTATGGCCAATTTTGAAGTGACATATAAATTGATTTTCAGAATTTAAATAAAAACATTTTACATTTATTTATTTAAATAGGTGTCACAAAAATAAAATAAAAATCTTAAGTATGTTAACATGTTTCGGTTCAGTAGTAAAAATCTTATTCATAACACATAGACAATCAGTAGAAATGAATGACACTGGATACAAAAAATAATCCATAAAAAAAAAAAAAAAAAAATGCAACCACTGCGTTTTTTATGATTGCAAATAGCCTACGCTACCGCGGCTTCATCTATGAGACTCACCTTTTAAATATTTATTAAGGAATTCCAACCATAAAATCGGAATATCAAAGTCAAAAGTATCATTACAGACCCTATCCCTCATAGAATAAATCTCAATAGATTCACGGATGATTGACTTGTGGTATAAACTCGAAATAAACACTACTCTGCTATCCTTGAAACAAATCTTAACCTCCCACCCCTTTAAAAATAACCTTGACAACGCAGTCTTATCCCTATTAAATTCAATGTCAGATTCATGCTCTCCCCTCCTAATCCCAAACTTCCCACCTGTCACACCACTATAAGAATTAATATATATCCCCCCCCCTCCCCTTAATTCTCACATCAGAATTTCATGCGAGATCATCTTGTGCAACAGGATCAAAAGCTTTTTAGAAAACGGAATTATATTTTTTTGGACGAGGAGTTGAATTATCTGTATTATAAAGGCCAAACATATCTGTGCGTAACGCATACATCATTTTGCGAACGGCAACACTTTCCAGTTTTAAATGAAATTTCGGTGTTGCAACTTTTGGTATTATTATTTCTAAATTTTGTAAATTTCGCACGTTTTCAATTTTTACACCGTCGTGTAGAAAAAAAAATATACTCTTAAAAGAAATTTGTTTGAAAGCTATATCTTAATTTATACTTGAAATAATAGGGGGGGCTCCGCCCCCCTGCTCGCTACGCTTGCCAACCCCCCGCGTAATAGCTTCGCGACTCCAGACGGGTAACCTACAACTCCAAGCTGTAGGCTACCTCTGCTTGCTGCGTTCGCCATGGAATCGCTTCGCGATACCTTACACTCAATTTTAGAATTCATCCCTTTCCTCATTGGTCGAAGCATAGACGAAGCCCTTTCCTGATTGATCTATTCGACTCATATAAGGCTTGGTCCACCCAGATGCCTTATTTCCGGAAACTTTACACATCAGCATCATTCCAGGAGTCATTACTGGAAATTTGTTTAAGGCTAGTTTTTTTACTATAGAAGGATTAATTTTTTTTTTTTTTTTGTAGTTTTTAATACCGTTTTCCTAATCGTGGCAACAGGAGATTCCATTTCTATTAAAAGAAAAGGAAAAAGGGGGAAAAATGATTACTGTATCTTTATGTTGCCATTTTCTCATTAAAAGGGGAAAAATTGAAATTCAAATATCTTCTGTTACAAAACCCGGTGAATTTTGATTTCAATTACAATATTTTATTTACAGTAAAAGAATATCAACAGTTTAATATCTGATTCAACTAATAGCATTGAGACTTCAAGTTTTGAATTAAAATGATCAAATTAAAATGGCAATTTTTTTGAAAAAGTGTATAGAGATACGAAATGTGCATTTCCAAATTTTGATATGTTGAAAATGACGCCGGGTTTAGATTTAACGGGAAAAAATTCTATGATTGAGTCGAAAGGGAATAAATGTTGTTGTTTTTCATTTTGGAATACTAGCACAACAACCTTAATTGATAATGTTATCATAATAACAGATGTGTATTATTTTTTACTGCTTACATGTACGATTAAAGTTTAATTTTAACAATTTCTACAACTGAGTTTTATAGAAATAGTATTTTGTTAATTTGACGTTAAATATCGTTTGTTTAAGAGTTAGACTTATCAATATAAAATGCATTTTTTATTGCCGAAACGTCAGTGAAGGCTTACTTTGGAGACACGAAATTTTTTGGTTTCTGTCAGTCTGTCTGTTCCGCGATAACTAACGCAAAAAACATCCGATTGGCTTGAAATTAAGTGGGTATGTTAGTGAGGCACTGGGATTAAGCTCTATAGTTTTTTGTTAGATTTGATTCATTCGTTCGCAAAATATAGAATATTTTATTTTGCGCAATAATGCCTTTCTATGGCAAATCTAAAGATTTTCAATTTTTTTCCTTGAGAGAAAATGACGCATTTTATTAATGGAATTCAATGATAAATGGACTCTTAAATTTACCAGTTAAATTATTCGTACTGTTTTGAAATTTTGTGTATGCATTTGTCAGATTTTTAAAGTTATTACTGTAAATTTTGGAGATTTTTTATAAATGTGTTCCAATAATATAAACTAATTTGTTTTAGAGATTTACTTATTTAAAATATTTTTATTTCATTTTCTTTATTCTCTCTTAATGGTTGCTAAGCAACCATTCATCCTAGTCCTTATTATATTTTAATGCTATAAATTTGAAAGCGTACACGAAAATTTAAATGAAGTCAAAGTCAAAACTGATGAATTAATTAATGTCTTTGTATCTTTGCTGATAAATATAACATAGCCCTGAAAAGAATATAGGCTATGTTTTATTATTAGCCTCCGATGCTATTTCTTTCAGACAAGCTAAAAATGTCGTGTCATCAGCTCTGAATTTTCTACTGAACCGATTTTGATAATTATTTTTTTAAATGAAAGCTATTTATTTGTAGTTGTGCCCATTTTAGCTAATTTTTAATTTATTTCCTTTATATTTTATTTTTAATTTTGAATGCTTTTTTACGATATTTCTTCAAAATGGTGGCAACTTAGTTTAGCTTTTCTCTCGATAATAAAAATTTATTTTCCATTATTACTTTCCACAAGTCAGAAACTTTATTTCATCAGTGAACATGTCCTCGCATTTAAAAGAAAAAAGTTAATTGTTTTCGTAAAATTTAACCACAATAAAATGATTGCATATAATTATGCACTAATTGAGATAAAAAAATATATTTACTGAGAAATAATATTAATAATGTAAATAAAATAACAGAAAATAATTTATGATAAAAATTAATGTCTAAAGCAAAATAAGAAATATTTCAAATGAGAAAAATGATGGCATTCAGCAACCAGATAAAATGGATTTACAATATCATTACGGATTCCTTTTTCATACTACTAATAACAGTAACTTTTAAAAAACATTTGAAGAGAAAATGACGTCACTATTTAAAACATCGCATTTTTACTCATAATGATATTACATTTCAATATTTCTTTTCATTATGGACACTGAGATTGAGATTTACTTCCAGATGACTTCAGTTAGTGAAAATAATGTCATAGTAAAAATGAAATTAGTTTTTTTTTTTTTTTTTTTTAATAAATCAATTTTTCTGTAGTGCATATAAAATAAAATTTCTGGATTTCGCCAGCACTCAGATTACAATTTTAACTGAAGATGTGCAAATATTTGCATGCAAAATTGTAACTGGAAAACTTGACATTAAGTTTGGAAATATATTTATTAAATATTGATTCAATAATGTAATGTAATTACTTTTTTTTTTTTTTTTTTTTTTTTTTTTAAAAAAAAAAAGCCAAATTGATCGGGTCTTTTAAACATTTCATTCGTCGAATTCGACGGGATTCCACTCGTTTTATTGTTAAAATGCATTTACTTTTTTCCCAGGGTCTCTAAAAAAGCGTTTAAACTAAAGAAAAAATCCGTTTTTGATGAATCTAGTCAATGAAGAAGTAGCACGTCGAATTTTATCTCTTTATTATTCCGCAATTCCAAAATCTCAGAGAGAAATTGCTAATCAACTGGGTATTTCACGCCATTCTGTCTGCTATTATATTGATAAACACAAGAAAAAGGAAGTTAGTTCATTGCATTCTAAACGGGGTCACCCTTCTAAAAAACCTCTATCGATTTTTTTTTTTTTTTTTTTTTTTTTTTTACTTTTTCTAATCGGAGGCGAAACTGAATTCTGCAATGGCAGTATCTACATTCAACTTGTTAATTTTATTCAAATATTTTCCTTAATAACTCAAAATTTTCTTCTTTTTCATACAGAATCAAGAGCGATTTTTTAGATAAAATTTAACCAATTTCCTTTATAGTTGCCAAAAAAAAAAAAAAAAAAAAAAGAATCTGGAATAATTTTTCAACGGCAATAAGTTTCAATTGCGCAATTTCCATTCGAAAAATTAAAATAAGAGAAAATAAATATGACGTCAGAATTAAAATAAAAATAAAAATAGTACTTTGTTAAATATTAAACACGGAAATTTGTTTCGGTAATAAGAATTTTTCTGACAAAAATGGGGTCATAATTAGAAGTAAAAGAAATAAAAAATAATTGTATTTTTAACAAATATTTCAATTGGTAAAATTTGACGTCATAATTGAAATAAAACAGGTATTTTATAGTAGTTGTTAAAAATACAAGAAACATGGACAGCAATAACTCATAAATAATGACGTCATTGCCGAAACTTCAGTGAAGGCTTATTTTGGCGACGCAAAATTTATTGTTTTCCATCTCTCAGTCTGTTCTTCTGTCTATCTGTTCGTCCCCGATAACTGCCACAAAATGCAATCAAAACTTCATTTTTTCGTAAACAAAATTCTAAAACCCTAGATTACTGAGTTTACACTTTCAAAAGTTCCTGATACATCAGATTTAGGTGTTTTTGGTGGGCAGGTATCTAGAAGTATGAGGATACTAAAAAATGTTTATTAAAACTGTCGCTTATCCTTATAAATCAAAATGTAGAAAGAAATACAAGATATACAATAACCATTAGCAGATTGATAGAAAGTTAGAAATTTAAATTTAATGAGACTACGGGGGGTTCAGGGGGGGCGGAGCCCCCCTGAAGAAATCTACTGTGGTATAATAAAAAAACAAAAATAATAGATCGTGAATATTTCAGAATATCCTAACATAACTAAATCTCTAATTTAACGGCTTTTGATGGCTTCAAATTTCTTACTCATATTTTATTCTTATAAATAATTACGTAATTCGAAAATTTTAAATTACAGTTTCCAGGAAGTTGAATATTACACTAAGTGTGTTTTAAAAAAAAGATGTGAAAAGCTGACGTTGAGGCTCTTGATCTGCAGATTTACTAGTTATAACTAATTTTGTAGGTTTATTGTAAGTCAATGAAACAGTTTTTTCTCAAACATTTTCTTCAGTCAAAATTTGACGGGTTGTACCTTGTATTTTTAATATTGCTAAATTAAATGGTCACAAAAGGGATAAAATAAATAAACTGATTAAAAATTATAAGGGTAAAAATAATTCACAGATTAATTGTAATTTGCTTAATAATGCGTGTGAGAGGGGGAGGTTATTAGAGTTAAAAGGCTATCGTTTCCATATATAAAGGGTAATTTTGAGACACTTAAATCTAAGTTGAAGAAGTTTAAGGTAGAATTAGTTGCTAAAACACCTCTTAATTTGAAACATATACTGCGTAGAGTTTTTGATCCGGTTTCACAAGATGATCTCGATAGAGTGTATGAAATTATAATATGAGAATGAAGGGGGGATATTAATTATTATATTGGTTTGACAGGTGGGAAGTTTGGGATTAGGAGGGGAGAGCATGAATCTGACATAAATTTGACAGGGATAAAACTGCGTTGTCAAGGTTCTTTTTAAAGAGGGGGGGGGGTGTTAAGATTTGTTTTAAGGATAGTAGAGTAGTGTTTATTTTGAGTTTATACCGCAAGTCAATCATCCGTAAATCTACTGAGATATATTTTAGGAGGGATGGGGTGTGTAATGATACTTTTCCCTTTGATATTCCGATTTTATGGTTGGAATTCCTTAATAAATACTTAAAAGGTGAGTCTCATAGATGGAGCCGCGGTAGCGTAGGCTATTTGCAATCATAGAAAACGCAGTGCTTGCATTTTTTGTGTTTTTAGATTATTTTTTGTATCCAGTGTCATTCATTTCTACTGATTGTATATGCGTTATAAATACGGTTTTTACTATTGAACCGAAACATGTCAACGTATTTAAGATTTTTATTTTGCTGACACCTATTTAAGTAAATAAATGCTAAATGTTTATACCGGGTGTCCCAAAAAATAACTGATGGATTTTAAAATTCAATAACTTGCAAACGGTGTTATATAATAATACGGGTGCATAATAATACGACTGAATTCTTATGAAATTATTTTATAATTACTAAAAATTTTTGCAGGAGGGTTATGTATAATGTCAGGAGTTTTTTTAACGTAATTTTTTATTTTAGTTCGCATCTCAAACAATAGGTAGCGCTGACGGCGATTGAAGGCCAGGTGATCAGAACTGAGTGAAGCCCCGACCTGGCCTTCAATCGCCGTCAGTGCCACCTATTGTTTGAGATGCGAACTAAAATAAAAAAAAATACGGTTAAAAAAAAAAAAAAAAAAAAAAAAAAAAACTCCTGACATTATACTTAACCCTCCTGCAAAAATTTTTTGTAATTAAAAAACAATTTCATAAGAATTCAGCCGTATCAACGGTAAGATTTAAGAATTTATGGAAAACTTAATACCAATATACAGGGTGAGTCATAAATATCGAAACAATAGGCTATCTCCTTAAATATTGCCCCTAGACCCATACTTCCAATTGCAAAAATTCATAAAAAAAATGTGAAATTTTTGATAAGATAAATTGCGACTCCATGGGGGGTCTAGTTGAAAAGTTACAAAAATGAAATTTTTATACGGCCCCCGTAGGACAAAAATTCCAATTAGGAAAACTTTCCTTATTCAGTCCTGAATAAGACACAAAAATTTGCATCTTCATATCTCCAAAATTCGCAAAGTTATAGCCATTTAAAAATTCATCAGGTTTTAAGGGATTACACACAAATTGAAATGCGCGCAATTCAAAAAACAATGTTACTTTAACAGTTCTAGAAAACGCGTAAAAAATCTATTTCTTAAGTTAGAATTTTGATTTTTTTTTTTTTTTTTGTGATGGTTAGCCTTACAATTTGCGAAGAATATCACATTCTAAATTTTCTCATACAATTTATAAAAGTTTTATGTAGTTAGTACAGGTTTAAATGGGACAATCAGAAATAGTTATTACTCGTAACATTATTTATCGGATTTCAATTTCTTTCCATTTAATTAAAGATGAAAATCTGATTTTAGTTTTGTTCCAAGGTTTTTTTTATATTAATTTTAAAACTATTAAAAATGTTTATTGAAAAAATAATATAATTTTTTAAAAAATCATATTTTCAAAAGCAAACATTTTTTCAAAAGTAAACATTTTTTTCAAATTTGCCGAAACAAAACTAATGTAAAAATATCAAAAATGACGTGTTTCAAGTGCTTTTTTCTTTTAAAAATTCTTAACATTTAATAATTTAAAGACAAGAAATAGAGGATAAAATATTCATTGTGCAGAAAAACGAAGTGTATTGTTTAAATGTCCGTCAGTTATTTAAAAAAAATGCTTTTTCTAAGATGCAGATTAAGTCTTTTTTTTTCTTTTTAAATTTACCTCTGACAACTTCAGGTTTTTTATCGTCCTCCAGAGGATGTTAAAAAATCTGTATTGTGGGCCCAGGTAGGGCCAGGACCGAGATGTTACTTTTTTCTGAAGACCCGTCCGGCCGGGCCTAGCGTACCCCATAAAGGAGGGGACTACTTCCTTCAACTTAGGTGCACTCTGGATAAAATTTTCAAACCCGGTCTCGACAAAACCCGTATTAAAATCTTTGTCTCTGACTGACTTAATGCTTGCATAAAATAAATAAAATTCGGCTCAATCGAATTTTTTACGAAAAACATATAGATTTTAAAATCTTTGTTTTACAAAAAAAAAAAAAAAAAAAAAAAAAACCATTAAATTTTATTTTTTTAAATAGATTATTCGAAGGCTAAAAAAATTAAATACAATAAAACCAGTGAAAAAAAATCTGCCTATGACGGAATTCTGTTTTAAACGGAAAAAATGTTGATCCATGCAAAATAAATGACCTGAAAAGAAAATAAGCTCCAATTACATCTTCTAGGGAGAGCATCCGTCTATAAAGTATTTTTTCTTTCCTATGTGATTCCGTCTTAAAAAGTCTTAGTGTATACATTTTTCAGAGTCTTCAACGCATGGGATACGGATTAAGGATATTAAAATATAAGTGAAAGATTCACATATAAATAGAGATTCATGGATAAAATAATATACTAGGACTTCCCTCAGAGGGATTAGTCTGTGCGATATTGCTGAGAATACACATTTAATAACTTGCGATAAGTAAAGAAAATGAGATGTTACCTTTAATTGGTCATTCATTGTGATAAAATATAATGATGAAAATAAGTATATCGAATCGTAGAACTACAAAATCTTGTTGCATATACTATTTTAATAAAAGAAAAGCAAACCATGCATGGATATAAAATTGGAAATATGCAAAATGTTAAAAGTAATACAGAAAATAAAACACCAAATTTTCCTATATTGGAAATATAGCTCTTTGAAATGATGTCATGAGCATAAACAGAATTTTCGCACCGATTTGAGAAACTATAAATAACATAAACTATTATGTTTGAAGAGAAATGGAGTGTATTTTATATGGTGTGAAATCCGTCCGAATAATTTATAATGTTGAATACCTATTTTCCACGGATGCAATGAGGTTGTCGATAAGAGTTAAGGAATCCTTTTTTAAAAATTTGTCCTAAACGAGCACTTACATCTTATAAGTTACTGCGATTCCAAAGTTATAGTTTCTGACCCCAACAGTATCCTAGAAATTGCAATATTCTCAATAAATTGGGTTTAAAACTTTTTCTAGAAAAAAAATGTTTAATATGTGAAATTAAATTGTTGAATGTTTTAGAAATCGTTCATAACGAGAATATTATATCTTAAAAGTTGCCACAAAAAAAAAAAGATTTTAAATTTTTAGTCATATCAGCATTAAAGAATTCTCAATTTTAGAACTTTTTTTGCTCGTGCATTGATGGTGATTATTGTTCCTACGCAAAATATAGTATATTTTGCAGCAAAGATGGTTACCAACATTTTTTGCCCACATTATTTTTTAAATCGGCTAGGTACTCCCAATGCTAACGAAAAACACACAAACGTTAATGCTTTATAGCATAGAAATACAGAATCAAAAGCTATTTATCTCCTGTTATATACACATAAACAGGGGTGGGGAAATACATCATTTTGCTCGCCAGTGGCGAGTGGATTTTCTCATAAGGCGAGTGCATTTTTAGTTTTTGAAAAACTGTAGGCAATAGGCACATTATCAGAAACACTTTTTTAATCTAGATATTTTAACTTTCCAAATTATTACAGTGTTATTATGGTACTAAGTTCTATCTAATATTAATCTTACCTTTGTTACATATATTTCTTAATATTATACAAAAAAGATCGCGTGCGATTTTGCCATAACTATTTTCAACTGCGTGTGTTGCATCTTGCGGGCTGGCGAAATAAATCCTTGGCTGGTAAGAATTTGGAAAATTTCCCCACCCCTGCACATAAATTATCTAATTAGTGCTAGCAGATGTATTTTTAAATATATAGATCAATATAATGCTTCATTTTTCTTTTATTAGTATTTCTTAGAATTCATTTTTCATTTATTTGTATTATTCAGTAAAAAACTCACTTTCTTAAGCCCGAATTACGTCAAAGTTTTTATAAAAGCGCCTAAGTCCATATAACAGCGAAGTATTGTGAAGAGTATTAAATACAAGGTAGTAAGACACTTAGCCAAACGCAGGTAATAAATCGCCAAATATTGTCCTTTTCGCCCTCTCTCGAAATGCATTTTTTTCGTATATTTAAAAAACACGATTTTGAGTCATCTTATTTAAAATTCAAATAAATAAATGAGAGGAAGCAATAATAGCATAAGTCAAAACATTCATAAGTCAATATCAAGGAATTGTATCGTAGTTACACATGTGGAAAAAAGCTGCTTTCGGCCAAAAAACGTTGTCTTCACTAAATTTGAATCCGATTAAAAAAAGTACCGTGATTAATTAAAATGTTATAGGTAGAGCTGCTAAGTCTCCGGCATTTTGGGTACCGGTATTTTAATACAGAAAATGTTTTATTAAATTGGAACATTCTGCGGATTTAAAAAATAACTTTTCCTATAAGAAAATTCTGCTGTGCAATAAGCGAGGGTTTGGCATCTCTATATAGGAATATTTCGTAATCTACTTTTTAATCTTAAAAAATGCAACGACCATTTTTCGGGTACAAAAAGTATTGCTAATTGTTCCATTTTGCATACAAGGTACTGATTGTAATATTGATACATCTATGGTGATAAATTTCCAATAATTTTTCAAATCCCATTTATTTCATTAAAAATATAAATCTTTTATTCATTTAGTTTAAAATAAATAGTTTTTAACGAATTTCATAATACTTTTGAAATATCACTTTTCATTGAAATATTCATACTTAATCCATAACGTACATAATATATGACTCTGTTATTACATAAGTCACCTTTTTATTATCATAAAAGTTATGTTCTTACTGATTTTTATTAACTCAATAGGAAAAATTTTGTGTTTTGAGCAATAGATGTCTGCATTTCCTATTATTTATTTATTTTAACAAAATTCTTTGTATTTAGAAGAATTTTTATTTAAATAGGAAATCCAGATGTCGCTGTTAATTAAGAAGAAAGTTACAAAAAAGGGTACAAAACGAGTAGACGCATACTATCAAATATGGGAAAACGACGAATCCCAAAAAGACGTCGTATGAAATATCATCTTTTAAAGCAAAATACGAGGTCTGATTATCGAGCCTACTGATTACAAAATGTGCATTACATTAAAAAAAATGCTGCAAATATTAATTATTTTTTTTGCGCAGTTTTGGCTTCGAAAGGTGCGCTATGTTGCAAAAAGATATAAGCGCCTATGAAAACACACCTGGTAAACTTTCATGCTCAGTTTTACAAATAAATATGGCACATATATGCCCTATATACACCGAGGTACCTAATTGGTGCCAAAATGGCGTTTAGTTGCCTAACATGCTGGTTATCCTATAAATGTTATAATAAATTGTTTGTTCAAAAAATATTATCATTTATTCATTGTTATATCTTTTTTAATAACAGGAAATGTTTCATTTATTCCTTTTTTTTCATTTTGAAATAAATAAATAACGTGTTGTTATAGCATGCTATATGCATCTGGTAATCAAAACGATGTTTTCGCCTAATTGGCATAAAAAATCTCGCCAAACCCGGTGCTTATATCTCTAGTATATTATCTCAAGTATTTTATTTATGTATACTATAATTGTTTTTACATACCACTTACTTCTTCTGGTATATAGAAATAGGTAAGTGGCTCCTTTATGCAGTATAAATTGTATAAAACTTTAAAAAATAGCCCCGTTGCCCCTTTTTGGATAGAATTAAAAAAAAAAACAATGTCTAATTCCAGTATTGCTCCCAGTTATGCATACATACTCCATATTTCAAAGTTGTATGCCAACAGGAAACGGATGAAAAATGGGAAAAAATGTCACATATGCACCAGGGTACATAATTGGCGTCAAAATGGCATTATTTTACCTGAGATGGTAACCTGGCTTTATTTATTTATTATTTGTTTATTTACTCATAAAATGTTTATTTACTTTCACTTCCTTCTTTTAATTATATAAATATTTCTTTTTATAGTTATTAATTATTATTGTTATTTTATTTACTGTAAGTTCTTTTTGAAAATAGAAAATAATTTAAAATTGTGTATCTAAGCGTTATTTGAAAAGAGAGTTTTCGCCAAATGGGCTTTGAAAAAAATTGCGCCAAATCTGATGCGTTTGTGGTATCCGTGCCGAAAAATTAGTGACTAGAATTGACTTCCACACACAAACAAAATATAAGTTAAAAGAAAACATGCAATGAAAATCAATATAAAGGGAAAATGATGTCATAAAAGAAACTTTTTATTTAAAAACGTAATTGTTTCTAATTTTCACACGCGAAATATGTAAAACATTTTTTTAGCGATCAAAAAGTGCTGTTAAGAGATTATCACAAAATCTCAAAATCAAAGTTTTCATGACATTTTTTAATATAAAAAAATAACAGTTTTATTTTCCTGCATGATTAAATTTTAAAATGTTTTATTGCATTCAATATTTCTGAGTGCAAAAATGATTACTATTTACTCCATGTACTGATTCGGTTATCTACGAAAATGTCCAGCCGGTGAAAATCACGCTCACCAAATTTCTGTGACGTATGCACATGAATTGTGCTTTTTATCAGTTTTTTAATATAACTTTTAAACTATTTGGAACTAATTTTTCGTAGATGATGCATTCACCAGATTACCTTCATAGGTACCTATTGGTACAGACAGAATCAAAATCCGACAAGTACTTTTTGAGATTTGCTTGACGAAAGAATTTTTTTGAATTTTAATATCGTTACGTATCTCTGAGTATAAAGACTTCGCTTCGCTCAGACAATTACAGCCTTTGGCGCTTCTTTAATAATAAAAAGTATAAATATAAAAAACGAAAAGCTATAAAAGAATTTTTTGGTCAGAACTCCTCCATATGAAACATTTTTTTCTCACGCCAAATTAAAAAACTATGAAGAAATTTGCGACTGAACCGGGCTATGATTTAAACTATTTTGCAGACCGGACCGGGTTATGATGTTGAAATTTTTTCAGGCCACGCCGAACTTTTCCCCCAATGGGTCAGTTTGGGACATGACCTAGATATTTTGACCCGGGCAGACATCTGGTATACCAATTTAGCGTAATAACTATACGCTGCTATTTTATGTCCAAAGAAAAAGCGCAATCTTAAAGCGATTTTTATTAAATTGCAATTTGTGAATGTTCCCTAACAAGCGTTGAAATTGAGTCAAGAAAGAGGCAGGGAAAATGGTGTAAGTCAGGAATTTTTGAGGATTTTGGGATTTAATATCTCTGTGGGTTTTTTAGATACGGAGATGAAATTTGTTTTGTTCAATTTAGGAATGGATAAGGAATTATTTTCTAATTGGGAATTTTGCCCTACGGGGACCGTATAAAAATTTAATTTTCGTATTTTTTCAAATAGACCCCCCATGGAGTTGCAACTTATCTTATCAGAAATTTCATCTTTTTTATGAATTTTTGCAATTGGAAGTATGGGTCTAGGGGCAATATTTGAAGAGATAGCCTATTGTTTCGATATTTATGACTCAACCTGTATATGAAAAGGAAAGGTAATGTAAATTTGTAATGTAAAATTTTTACGAAAACTAGCAAAACGTTTTTGACACTGACTTTCAGAAGCTTTTTGTCCCATGTACGTAATGGTTGACCTAATTGACCTAGTTGCACCTAGTTGCACCTAGTTGTACCTAGCTGTACCTAGTTGCACCTAGCTGAAACCAGGGTTGACAAGTTTTTGATAGTGTTCGATTTCATCCGGTTTAAACCGTCATATCAAAACCTCTTCAGAAAGTTTAAATACTGCACTGATCTATAAAATTTCACAATATCTGTCACACATTACATGTAATATTAAAAATTGACTATTACTATATGGGAGAGTGTTGTACCTTGGGACAGTTTTCACCTTTTAATTTTTTTTTCGATGTTTATAATCCGATTTAATATTCGAAAGCAGCGTTTGAATACACCAACATTTTTCACTATAATTTATTTTTAGAAATTCAGGCAGTTTGACAATAAAAAATTGCCATCATTTAAATTAGGAAAGGCAAACTGTTCCAAGCTTTTGTACCATGTTTTTGTACCTTGGGACATACTACATATTTGTAAATTTATACCATAAATAATACAATATTTTGTAGAATAACAATAACTAATTAGGTATTTTTGAGCCAACAACTTTTTTTTTTTTTTTTTCAAGGAAATACGTCATCTAAATTCAGATACATGGAAGAGCATATATTTTTTCCCCAGATACTTTTGTAATGTACTTTCTTGATTTCTCACTTCTAAGACATCTGTGGTATGATCATAATCCGTACTGTCATCGTCATCAGTACAAGATAAAATGAATTTATCATTGGTAGATTCAAAATTGCTATATTGTTTCTGAGATGGTCTTTTATTTGATTTTATTGCTATCCCAGTTTCCTGCATGGCAATTTCAATTTCAGCTTTTACATAAAGAAACTCTTAAAATGCTAATCATTATTGGGGATGTGGAGAATGTTAAGAATGTGGAGATAAACTTGTTATGCACAGTCAGGGCTCGAAATGGAAAATTTCACGAACCGGAATGCTATTTCAAAATTATAATGGAAAATTTCACGAGCCAGAACGCTATTTTTTAAAATTATTTTTTACTATTTTTCTTTCAAAGTATAGCTAAATTTATTTTTAACTTGACAAAAACAATTTTTAAAAGTTACATTGAACAGAATAAGCTGAAGGATTAATAATAAGCAATAATAAGGAATAATAATAAGCTGAAATTAGTGATTTTTCGCTAATTAAAAGTGTTTAATACGTTCGCTGAGTGGAATGTTGACAGCATGGCCGAGCGGTCTAAGGCGGCAGATTGAAGCTCGGTTTCTTGAAAGAGAGCGTGGGTTCGAACCCACTCCTGACATAATTTACATCCATGTAAAATTTAGAATATTTCTTTTCCGTATTACAATTTTTACTATTAACCGGCTTCAGAAAAGGAAGAGAAAGTTATCAATTCAATGCGTATGTATTTTTTTAATCGACTTCCAAAAAGGAGAGGAAGTTATCAATTCAACGCGTATGTATTTTTTTATGTATGTACACCGATTACTCCGAAACTATTCAACCGATTTCTGGTTTTTTTTTGTTGTTGTTTTAAATGAAAGACGATGCTCTCAAATTGGTATCATGTCCTTCATCGAAATTGGTTCAGTACTTTTTTAGCAATTAGGCCAAAACAAATAAAAGTAGTGATTTTTCGCTAATTAAAAGTATTGAATACGTTCGGTTTGTGGAGTGTAGACAGTGTGACCGAGCAGTCTAAGGCGCCAGATTGAAACTCTGTTTCTCGAAAGAGAGCGTGGGTTCGAACCCCACTCATGCAATAATTTACAACCATGTAAATTTTACAATATTTTTTTCCGTATTACAATTTTTATTATTAACCGGCTTCAGAAAAGGAAGAGGAGGTTATCAATTCGACGCGTGTGTATTTTTTTTCTATGTATGTTCACCAATTACTCCGAAACTATTCAACCGATTATTTTCGTTTTTGTGTTAAATAAAAAAGACTACTCTCGAATTTTTACCACTTCCATTTCATTGAAATTGGTTCAGTATTTTTTAGTGATCATGCAAAATTTAATAAAATTGGGGATTTTTCGCAAATTAAAATAACATGAACTTTGAATAAGCTCGCCGATTGGAGCGCAGTTAGAATGTCCCAGCGGTTTAAGGTGACAGATTTAAACTCTGGTTCTGGAAAGAGAGCGTGCGTTCGAACCCCACTCCTGACAAAATTTACATCCATGTATAATTTAAAATATTTTTTCCTTATTATAATTTTTATTAACTGACTTCAAAAATCGTTAACTTTTAACTAAAAAGAGAAAAATAAACTTTTCTTCCAAAAATTGAACAGACTTCAAAAACTACTGCAAAGTGAAAAATAACTTTTTTACATAATCGTAATAAGAAATTAAATTAAGAGCATAGTATTTACCATGCGCATTATTATATTTATGTACATTAATTTGATTTTTTGAAGTTGGTGCCAACCAAGCCAATTTCAAAATTAAAATTAAGTATCCAATGCAATTCCTAAAAGTATAAAGGCTTGGCTGGCGCCGACTCCAAAAAATCAAATTAAGGTACATAAATATAATAATGCGCATGGTAAATACTATGCTCTTAATTTAATTTCTTATTACTATTATGTAAAAAAGTTAATTTTCACTTTGCAGTAGTTTTTGAAGTCGGTTCAATTTTTGGAAGAAAAGTTTATTTGCGTTTTGTTTTTCTTTAATGTAACAATATAATGTAGGCATGTCAGTTTTCTTTTACTCTTGTCTGATGGATGATTCTGGTCCGAATTACCGAAAAAATAAAATGATCATTTCCGTAAAAAAAGAAAAAAAATGTTATAAATCCGAAAATTTGGACTTAAAGTATATCGCAAATTTTGACGAATGATCACCGAAAAAAATCAATTTCGCCAATCATTCAAAGCAAAATCGCTAATTTTGTCAAAGGATCGTAGGAATAATGTGAATTTTGTCAGATGATTATAAAAAAAGGCAGATTTCGTCAAAAGATTGTACTAAAATATTTCAGAGATCATCATGTTCCAGCTGCATGGTTAAAAAAATGCAAAGATTCAGTAAAACCCAAGCTGCCGACTGAGACTCGCTGTAATAGTCAACTCACTTGCCTTGAAACTTATTTTTGTGCAATAGTTCAATATACTAGAAAATTTTGGAAGAACATGAGGATGTAATTGATAGTGGAATTTCTCAACTGATTAATGATTTCAATTTACACAAAGACCTGCAAAGACTTGCAAAGACCTTTTACTTCAGTTAAAACCTGTAGGTATTGCTTTAGACATTCTTCACCGTGATAAAGCCACACTTGCTGATACATGCCATGTTTGTGTTCGGCCTTTTGCAAGAAAATTCCCTTAAATCCCACATTGAAAAAGTTCATTATCGAAAGGCTCAAATCATGAAGCCATACCACTTTTTGCTGGTATGGCTTCCACAACATTCTCAACCATAAGGGTTAACTGATGCACATGTTGATTTAACTCGCACATGGGCTACAGAGTGAATTGACGGATGTTTATCCGCGTTTATAGCTTACGAAGTTGAAGACTAACCTTCCCTTCCTTCTTATTTCAGCCAGTTAACCCCATTACTTGGTGGAAAGGTATCAGTAGATCCAATAGCTAATAACCTGTCTCCAAACTTGCTCACTAGCAATACTTCTGCTTTCAAGCCCAGCTAGCTCAGCATCAATTGAGAGAGTATTTTCTAACTTTGGCCTCATACACTCTAAACTCAGAAATCGTTTGGATGTAAATAAATGTGCTAAAATGGTTATGTGTTATAGGACGCTGCGGGGTAATATTGATCCAGATTATTAGCTGTACAAAATCATTTTCTTCTGTTTGAACTTTCTCGAAAACTAAAATTTTTTATTTCCATTATTTTTTTTTTTTTGTAATTATTAAATTACTGTAATCCATGTTAAATAAAGAATTACTTAAATCATTAAGAATTATTCAGTGTTTCACTCTTGTTCTAAAAATGTTTTTAAGCGCATTAGATGTTTTTCATGGTTTAAGCCAGTTTTTGAAGGTTTAAACCAGTTTTTAACGTTTGTCATATCAAAAACACAACCCTGGTTGAAACCTTGCAGACGGCCAGAAAATTCGCGGAACGCAAAATTCCACGTGTCTGTCCGAGACCCTCTTCCCGGGTCCCTTTCAACGAGGATCTGTAGCGGAAACCGGGAAGAGAAGAAAAAAAAAATGAAAATTTGAAACCGGACAAATTAAAAAAATAAATATATATATTATATTAAAGACATCTAAAAATGATAAGAGTTGTTATCGTGGACTTGCAGCTATCACACGGTCGCAACGGCTCCGAGCTCAATAGTAGTTTTATTGTGTATATTTGTGCAGTAGCGCCAACTTATATGGGCCCGTGGGGTCTGAGCCCACCCGATAATTTTAAATCTAGCGTGCCCAATTTTCATTGTTCTATTTCGTTATTTTTTCATTATTTTTTTATTCATTTTTCTCCTCAGAACTAACTTTATTTCGCGTTTTAATTTCCCAGCTGACACCCATAAGTCCAACATGAATGAAACGTAAATGTTTAACTTTCCCTTGTTTCAATTTGTTGTCATAATCATGATATGATGATATTACAATAAATATTACTGTCTTTATGTGATTTGAAAACATTGTAACTATCTCAAAACATGAAAGTTTTTGACTTAAAACTTATCTTTCATCAGTTGTCCACCCTTCAAAGAAAAACGAATTGGCTGTATCATTTTACCAAAATATATTTCAGCCCACCCAATATTTTTTGAGCCAACCGAATATTTTTCAAAAGTTGGCGCCACTGTATTTGTGCATATATACATTTATCTATAAAGATATAATTTAATCATTTATTTATATTTCAGAGAAACCTCTTACAGTTTTACTTCACGTGTTACGTTTGACATGGCATCAAATATGGTATATAATTGGCTTATTTTAATGTTTATCTAATTATGTTGTATAAATTTGATTTTAGTAATAGCTCTTTAAAGATCTAAATAAATGTATAAGAGTAAAATTTCCAGATAAGCGTAAAATTTCCAGATTTTTCCATCAACCGAGTGCGTGCCTTCTCGGTAAACTCATATAAAAAGTTGTTTATTGCGTCCAGTAAAATTTTATTGTATCGTCTGTCTATCTACACTGGTGTCCAAAAGTTAAGCATAATTGGTAATTAAGTAATTATTTTTAAGTAATGAAAGAAATATGAATCGGAATGTGCTGAAACTCCAAGTGTGTAAACAAAGTAGTACGCGTCACATATTTTTGCGAAGAGTTTTCCCCGAAATCGAACAGGAGACCGTCAACAAATTGAAAAAGAACGAAGATCTTTTGGATAACCCTGTCAAAACTAATGTAGCAAAAGCGTTTAAACTGCACATTATGATTAATTGGCTTATTGTAATGTACTGTGTTAATTTTTACAAGGATAGCATGTATACTCGTAGAGAAATTAAGGTTTTTATAAAAACAGTCCTAAGTTTTTTGCTTATAATTTGTAGAGTTCTTAATATAAAATAATGTTCTTTTTTGAAAAAATGACAAACATCATTGTACACAATACCCTGTCATCAGAATTAAAAAATAATAAAAATTGTATGACAAATGAGCAGGTTTACTAAATAATTTTTTACTGCGCATGCGTGAACGCTATTAAAATTTCATTTGCATATTATGTTAGTTAAATATATAGAACAACTTTTGTGAAAGTCTCAAAAACATAGCTTAAAAATTCTAAAAATTATCATTGATAATTCCTTTATTCCCTAAATGAAGCAAAAAGATGAGGGGCTGTATCCATATTCCATTGTTTAGTGCCTACACAATATTGCACGTACAACTATATTTAGGTAAAACCCCTGATTTTTTTGCTTCCTTTAGGAATAACGGATTTTGAGTTGATTCTATAGGCGACCATTTTCAGAATTTTCAAGCTATGTTTTTGAAACTTTTACAGAAGTTGCTCTATACATTTAGCTAACACAATATGCAAATGACATTTTGATATCGTTGATGCATGCGCAATGAAAAATGATTTAATAAACATACTCATTTTTCATACAATTTTCATTATTTTTAAATTCTGATGACAAGGTATTGTGTACAATGATGTTTGTCATATTTTCAGAAAAGAACATTATTTTATAATAAGAACTCTGCAAATTATAAGCAAAAAACTTGGAAAAATTTAGGACTGTTTTTATAAAAACCTTAATTTCTTTACGAGTGTACATGCTATCCTTATAAAAATAAACACAGTACATTACAATAAGCCAATTAACCATAATGTGCAGTTTGAACACTTTTGCTATATTAGTTTTGACAGGGTTATCCAAAAGATCTTCGTTCTTTTTCAATTTGTTGACGGTCCCCTGTTTGATTTCGGGGAAAACTCTTCATGAAAATATATGACGCGTACTATTTTGTTTACACACCTGGAGTTTCACCACATTTCGATTTATATTTCTTTCATTACTTAAAAATAATTACTTAATTACCAATTATGCTTAACTTTTGGACACCAGTGTATATATTATAAAAGCCAAACGTATCTGTGCTTAACGCATACGTCATTTTGCAAAAGGCACCACTTTCAAATTTGAAATGAAATCTCAGTTTTGCAATTTTTTAAACTTCTAAATATGGAACATTTTAATGTTTAGACCGTCGCATAGGGAAAAAATGTACTTTAAATAAAAATATTTAATAGATAATATTATAATAATATAATTTTTTTTTTTTTTGTAGATTTTAATAATATACTGGCAGAAGTACTCCATTTGTATTAAAAGCAAAGGGAAAAAAAGCAGATTATAGTATTTTTATGCTGCCATTTTTTCATTAAAAGTGAAAAGAATTTTAATTAATAAATTTTTACACAATCATTTACAAACATTCATCTATACTTAAAAGAATATAAATAGTTTAGTATCTGTTTTGCTAAGAACAACCGAAACTTCAAGTTTCGAGTTAAAATGATCAAATTAAAATACATTTTTTTTAAAGTTAAATACAGATATGAAAGGTACATATATAAACTTATTTCTGATCAAAGAAAAAATAACTGCATGTATGACAAATGTTTTTGTTAAATTGTAACTTTTTTCGCTAATTTATAGTGCTGATATAATTATTGACAGGGGAAGCATTTAGTTAAGTTAATATTTCATGTTAAAAAATTATAATTTAATCCCTGTATGAAAAAAGTATATGAATATTTGGTGCTACTAGATTATACCGTCGACCAATAAATTATCGCCAAATTATAAGATTAAATGACAATAATGGATGATCTTGAATGTCACATTCAATGACATTAAATACGATTCACGTGTTTAAAATGTGATTAAGTGATTTTTATTTCGATTTTTTATTAATATTTGTATTAATATTCTATTAACTAGTAAATATGCAGATCAGGAGCCTCAACGTCATTTTTTTAAAAACACACTTTGGGCAAAATTCAACTTTCTGGAAACTGTAATTTAAAATTTTCAAAGTACGTAATTATTTATAAGAATAAAATAAGAAAAAATAGTTTTCAGCCATCAAATCCATTAAATTAAAATTTTAGTTAAGTTAGGAAATTCTGAAATTTTCACGATCTATTATTTTTCTTTGTTTTTTATTATAACATAGTAGATCTCTTCAGGGGGCTCCGCCCCCATGAACTACCCGTAGTCTCATTAAAATTAAATTCTCAACTTTCTATCAAGTGTGCTAATAGTTATCGTATATCTTGCATTTCTTTATACATTTTGATTTATAAGGATAAGTAACAGTTTGGACAAGCATTTTTCATTAACCTCATACTTCTACATGCCTGCTAACCACAGACACATAAATCTGATGCATAAGGAATTTTTTTAAGTGTGAAATTAGTAATCTAGAGTTTTACAATTTTTTCCGAAAACAAAAGTTTGATTGCATTTTGCAGCAGTTGTCGCGGAACAGACAGACAGAAGAACAGACTGCCAGACAAAACAATAAATTTCGAACAATTTCATAAACAATAAATTTTGAGTCACCAAAATAAGCCTTCACTGAACTTTCGGCAATGACGTCATTATTCATGAGTTATTGATATCCATGTTTCTTGTATTTTTAACAACTACTATAAAATACCTGTTTTATTTCAATTATCATGTCATATTTTACCAAGTGAATTGTTTGTTAAAAATATAATTCTTTTTTATTTCTTTTACTTTTAATTATGTCTCCATTTTTGTCAGAAAAGTTCTTATTAACGAAACAAATATCCGTGTTTAATATTTAACAAAAAGTACTATATCTGTTTTTATTTTAATTCTGACGTCATATTTATTTATTTTTACTTAGTTTAATTTCTCGAATGGAAATTGCTCAATTGAAACTTATTGCCGTTGAAAAATAATTATTCCAGATTTTAATTTTTTTGGCAACGATAAAGGAAATTGGTCAAATTGTATCTAAAAAGTCTCTATTGATTGTGTATGAAAAAGAATGAAATTTTGAATTATTAAGGAAAATATTTGAATCAAATTAATAAAACATAACCTATGTTCTTTTCCGGGCTATGCTATATTTATACGCAAAGATACAAAGACTTTAATTAATTCATCAGTTTTGATGTTGACTTCATTTAAATTTTCGTACACGCTTTCAAATTATGGATAAGAATTAGGATGAATGGTTTCTTAGTAACCAATATGAGAAAATAAAGAAAATGAAATAAATACATTTGAAATAAATAAATCTCTAAAACAAATTTGTCTCTATTATTGGAACACATTTATAAAAAATCTCCAAAATTTACAGTAAGAATTTGAAAAATCTGACAAATGCGTCGACAAAATTTTAAAACAATACGAATAAATTAACCGGTAAATTTCAGTATTCATTTATCATTGAATTCCATTAATCAAATGTGTCATTTTCTCTCAAGAAAAAAAATAAATTGAAAATCATTGGATTTGCCATACAAAAGCATTATTGCGGAAAATAAAATATTCTATATTTTCCAAACGAATGAATGAAATCTAACAAAAAACTATACAGGCTAATTCCAGTGCCTCACTAACATACCCACTTAATTTCAAGTCAATCGAAGCCTTTTTACGTCAGTTATCGCGGAACAGACAGACTGACAGACTGACAGAGAGAAACAAAAAAATTTCGTGTCTCCAAAGTAAGCCTTCACTGACGTTTAGGCAATTATTTGTTTGTTCGTTATTTAAAATAAAAATTATGTCAATATGTATAGTTTGGCTATTAGTTTTGCGATTTGTATAATTTGGCGAAATTGGTCGATGGGATAACAGAGTAGTATCGAATATTTTAGCGGTGAGAGATACTATTAAACATTGCATAGAAGAGAGAGAGAGAGAAAAGTAGAAGAAAAAAAGAAGAACAACAAGGAAAAAAAAGGAAAGAAACATTTTTTATAGATTAAGTTTATACTGTAAATAAATAAAAAACACGTCTTAATTAAAGGGGGGGATGTTTTATTCCTTTGTTTTTATTTATATATTTTTTGAAAATTTCTGGGTTTATCTTTTATGTCTAACGTATCACTGAAATTAATTCATAAAAAAATGCGCATTTTTAACAAACTTTAAAAAAGGAGGAGGTTATCAATTTGACGTGCATGTATTTTTTTTAATGTATGTTCACTGATTACTACGAATCTATCCAACTGATTAATTTGACTTTTGTGTTAAATGAAAGAAGTTGCTCTCGAATTGGTACCACTTCAGTTTTACCGAAATTCATTCTGTACTTTTTTAGTTAATAGGCAAAAACTAATAAAATTAGTGATTTCTCGCAATTTAATTTTGTAACAGTTCGTTGTTGTAACAGTTTTCCAAATCATACGGATAAAAGTACATGTTTTGTAACAATTCGTTGTTGTAACAGTTTTCCAAATCATACGGATAAAAGTACATGTTTATCTGTGTCAGTGTCAAGTTGTCGCCAAGTTTAGCGCCCTTTAGTTAAATGTCGCCAAATTTTGCGACCAAAATAAATCACCATATAGGAAGCCAACTTGGCTGTAACTGACTTATTTGGCGACGCTACCTTTTAAATTCAATAATGAATATTTTCCAATTGGTTTCCTCGGATTTGTTAATCGCCAGTTATGTATGAGGAGCCCAGAAGCCAAGGGGTATAAGTGACAAAATTGAAAAAAATGAGTTAAGTGCACAGGCTATCTGGAAATACGTCTATTTATTTGTAGGTAAAGAGTTATGAGTGATTTTTTAATTATACACTGAGTTTTAGGGGTCAGTTACTTAACCTCTTTCCCGAAACCGAGAAACGTGTGGAGGCCAAGGGGTATAAGTGCAGGTGTATTCATTAACTTCTATATAGCTGAAGCGCGACCAACGACATGCAAGGCTAGTTCATGACTCTGAAAACGCCCCAGGAATTTGATCATTTTTAAACGTCGATTGGTACAAAAACACGATCATTTGCCAATTTGTACCAATCACAGTTTAAAATTATTTACACCGTGTGACGTTTTAAACTTTATGAACTGGAGCTGTATGTCTTTTTTCAAAATGTTTTGCGTCAGTTTTTTTTTTTTTTTGTTTAGAATTTGCTTTTTAATGCATTAAATATTACATTAAATAAATGCAAATTTTTATCAAATAAGAAAAATCAAACTTTAAACATAGATTCTGAAACACTTTCCAAGATTTCCTGAAATCTTTAAAAAAAATTCGCAATTTAAAGTAATAAAGTGTTACTGTCCATAGAAAAGTATGTATTTTAATACTTTTGATCAGCGCTGTGTTTGATCTGTCGGTTATATATATACAGTGTAATAGAAAAAACTAATTTAGGAAGAAAATGCGTAACAGTTTGAAATTTCTCTTTCAGCATTTTGTACTAATAGATGGAAACATACTTGTATACTTTTGTTCATCCCTGGAGTTTACCTAGAACCTGTATTATAGGCCATTACTTAGCTAAAATTTATTTCCAAGTAAAACATCCTTAAGACTACTGAAATAATATTTCAAGAAATTATCATCCATAGAAGACCATGAATCCAATTCTGTGTGTTGCCCTGTATATCATTTTATCTGTATTCTACAAACATTTCTGAGTAAACTGAATGAAATTAATCATAAAAATACATAACTTATTTAAAAATAATCTTTAAGTAAATTATACTCATATTCAGTAACCTTTGCCAGATGTTTTGTGATGCTCTATATATCAAATATAACATTTATACATACCATGTAATATTAATCAATTTAGTGAAACTTAAAAGCGCGTATCATAATTAAAAAGGCATTTCACCCATCCATCAACCATATCAATAATGCCCAGTATTTTGGATAGAATATACTATTTCAATTCTTTTGTGTGTTCCTGTAAATGCTGTGAACTTCATGTTATGCACGATATAACTTATGTATAAATCTCATGGACGAATATCAATTTTATTATACATAAAAAGTTTAATAGAATTAAAATATATTGCAAAAAATGTCCACTTTACCGTTATGTAATTGAATACTTTTGTGTGGCCCTGTAAATGAATATCAGCTTTTCTTTTCACCACATATTTTACAGAATGCATATTTTAATGAACTTCCTAGATGAATGTAAATCCTAATATATTTGACAGAGTGTAACATCTTTAAAATTCATTTAAAACGACTTTTTACCCATAATCCGTAATGAAAAGAAAAACTTTTGACTGTCCCTGTAAATAAATTAATGATGCTATAAAGTTTATTTGAAATAGGGTTCGTGCTAGAATAAGCGTAAATAATTTCCAAAATATTCAGCGCAATTCGAGTATATTTACAAGAGTTAGAGCGCGGACAGACGGCCGGATGGCCAGACAGAGTTTCGGACAAACAAACTGAAAATACATTCACTTTTTTATTTTTGTTAGACAGTGTTAGAAAATTTCAATTTTTTCAAAACTTATAATAAAATTTTAAATCTTATGTTAGAATAAAGTTTGTTGTTTCATTCATGTGTATCAACACTCATCTTAAATTTTTCGTATCTTCATTTTTTTATTTCGTAATTTTTGCTTATTAAAACTTTTATTAAAACAAAGTTTTGTCCATTCATTTATTTATATCAACATTGTTCTTCATTTTTTATAAATTTATCTTTTTATTTCTTGTATTAATTCGGCACTTGTAGCTTTTCAAGCAGTTTTCATTACTGCTTGGAAACCAAAGGGTACAAGTGCCGAATGTTGATAAATATTGCTTAGTTATATATTTAAAACAAAATTTATTCGGCTGTTTTTCTAAACAGTTATTGAAATAAGAGTTTAAGAACATTAAGAAATAAGCAAAAGATTCCTATCTCAATTCATTCAACTACAATTGATGCTTAACTTCGAACTCAATTTACTCGAAATCTAAATTATGTCACTTGTACCCCTTGGCTTCTGAGGTCCTTTATATATAATTGCCATGGCCAATCGCATTTAGAATGTTAATTTAAAGTACATTTATTAAATATGAAAGGTTATTTAAAATGTTAAGTAACACAAAAGCAAAACTAAATAATACAAAACAATAATTTAGCATGCGTTTCATAGAACACATAACATCAGACTAACGGGACATACTATTTATATCTATGTATGTATATTATATTATATTAAGCAGTTATTTTCAAATCTCGACGCTACCAAATATATTCTACTAAGAATAATGACACGAAGAGCATATGAAAGGAAACATAAATGCCCAAATGCGTTAAGCTGTTTAGTGTTCAGAAAGATGAAATACATAGCAATCCACAATAATAAAAATACAGCCATGATCACAATGAGTTCCCGATTGTATCAGAACTTTTGGATTTGGCGAAAGATTAACCAAATAAATTTTTAAACAAGTAAGAAAAATCATGCGTTAAGCATAGATTATGGAGCACTTTCCAACACTTAATGAAATCTTTAACAAAACTTTGTTATTTAGGAAAATAATAGTGTATAGCCAAATATACCCAAATATGTATTCCAGTACATTAGAACAGCCCTGTATTTCATATGTCAGTTCATATAATGGGAAAATTTAGCTTAGCAAGAAAATACCCAGTAGCTTGAAATTTCTTTTTCAGCAATTCATACTATTAGAAAGAAACATACTTGAATACTTTTGTTCAGCCCTGTAGTTTACATTGTACCTTTATTACACGTCAGCATTAGGCTAAAATTTATTGTAAACTAAAACACTTTTAAAACAACTGAAATTACATTCTCATAAATCATCATTCATAGGCGTCCATGTACCGAATTCTTTGCGTGACCCTGTATATCCCTTTATCTATATTCTGCAATCATTTCTCAGTAAATTGAATGCAGCTCAGCGTAAAAATGCATGGCTTATTTAAGGACCACCTTTAAATAATTTACGCTCATATTCAATAACGTTGGTGAGCTCTTTTGGGTAGCCCTGTATATCAACTATAACATTTATACACATCATATAATGTGCATATATTTAGCGAAATATAAACGCGAATATCATAATTACAATGCATTTCATACCTTCATCAGCCATCATCGGACATATATACGGTACTTCGGAAAGAATATACTATTTGAAATCTTTTTTATGGCCCTGTAAATGCTATGTACTTCATATTATGCAAGACAGTAGCGTATAATTTATATTAAGCTTCAGTGACATATATCAATTTTATTATACATGAAAAAGCTTAATACATTTAAAATATGTCACACACAATTCTCCCTTTTACTATTATCTAATGGAATTCTTTTGTGTGGCCCTGTAAATGAATAATAGCTACATTTTCACCTTATATTTTATAGAATGCATATTTTAATATGTTTGACAGGGTATAACATCTTTAAAATTCCTTTGAAACGATTTTTCCCCCCATAGGCCATAATGTAATAGGAAACTTTTGATTCGCCCTGTAGATAAACTAATCTTAATAGAAACTTCATTTTCAATAGGGTTCGTGCTAGGGTAAACGTCAATAACGTCCTAAAATTTCATAGCAATCCGAGTATATTAACGATTTTTCCCCATAGGCCGTAATGTAATGGGAAACTTTTGATTCTCTCTGTAGATAAACTAATCATGGTAGATACTTCATTTTCAGTAGGGTTCGTGCTAGGGTAAACCTCAATAACGTCCTAAAATTTCATGACAATCCGAGTATATTAACGATTTTTCCCCCATAGGCCGTAATGTAATGGGAAACTTTTGATTCGCCATGTAGATAAACTAATCATGGTAAAAACTTCATTTTCTGTAGGACTTGTGCTAGGGTGAACGTCAATAACGTCCTAAAATTTCATGGCAATCCGAGTATATTAACGATTTTTCCCCATAGGCCGTAATGTAATGGGAAACTTTTGATTCTCTCTGTAGATAAACTAATCATGGTAGATACTTCATTTTCAATAGGATTCGTGCTAGGGTAAACCTCAATAACGTATAAAAATTTCATAGCAAACCGAGTATATTTACGGGAGTTAGAGCGCGGACAGATGGCCATCCGGACAGACGGCCAGACGGCCAGACAAACCGAATGCATAAGCACTTTTCAACTTTGTTAGAAAGTGCTAAAAAGTAACATGTTGCAATGTTTAGCAAACATTAAAGCATACTTTCATTACATATACATTATACTTAATATATTGGTATTTACATTATATCTCAGAAGGAGAGTATATTAATGACACCATAAAATAAATTGCTTGTTTTAAATTATTGAAGCCTCAAATAAAAATGTACGTAAACATCATTTGGCTTTACAGAAATTTTATTGATGAAAAGACATTCGATTTAACGATTTTCGCGTCTTTTATACTCTAGTCTTTTCCCGATTATATTTTGATAAGTTATTCCCCCCCCCCCCTTCTCTATGTCGTAGAACCATTTCCGCAAGACAGCGCTGTTTTAGTGACAATTTCAAAAGATTAATACTTTTTCATGCGAGAAAGTTTCCATCAAAAATGTAATGCAAAAATCGTTAACTTTTAACTATAAAGAGAAAAATAAACTTTTCTACCAAAAATAAAACCGACTTCAAAAACTACTGCAAAGTGAAAAATAATTTTTTTTACATAATAGTGTAAAGAAATTAAATTGGGAGCATAGTATTTACTATGCTTATTATGCATTGCTATGCTTATTATGCATTTATATACATTATTTTGATTTTTTGTAGTCGGTGTCAGCCAGACAAATTCAAGAATAAAAATTAATTATCCAGTGCAAATCGTAATAAATTGCAGCAAAAATGCATTCTCAACCAGTCAATTCGGACAGCATCCTGCATTTTAAAATCTATCTTCGATTGGCTGCGATTTTTTACGTAATATCTTGTATAAACGCATTAATTTCATATTAGTCCTTAATTTAGAATACATAATTGTAATTTCTAATCTCACTTGAAAATACACATTTTTAGCATCAGAAGAAATGTTTAAAAAAAATAAAGTTAATTTTTTAAACTAAATATTAAATCGTAAAATAACTCGTAGGTACTTGGACGTGTGTCTATTGAAAAATTACATGTAATTTGGCTTGGCTGGCACCGACTCTAAAAAATCAAATTAATGCCCATAAATATAATAATACGCATGATAAATACTACGCTCTTAATTTAATTTCTTATCACTCTAATATAAAAGAATTATTTTTCACTTTGCAGCAGCTTTTGAAGTCGGTCAGGAAAGTTTATTTTCAGATTTTTCGGAGTAGGTATGCCCGTATTAAGCACTTCCGTGTCAGTACTGAAAAAATTCAGAAAGTTATTTTTTTCCATAATAAAATAATTAGTTTTATTAATAATTTTTTTTCTTTCTAAAACGACATCTTTTTTTAGTTACTGAATCATTTCTTGAGGCGTTTGAAATTTCTTTTATAAGAGATGGTTTTGCGTATATTAACACAAATAACGTCAGCTCTGTCTAAAACGAAATACATTTCTTGTAGAACATATTTTTTATTTAATATATAGTATTAATTATTAATACAATACTAAGCTACATAGGTAGTAATAGTAGTAAAGTACAAAGTTTAGCTAAATTGACATGGAATGCATTGTCAATCTTGACAGTATGATGTTTGGCTTATTTTATTATTATTATTAATTTATTATTAAGCTTTCATGAGTGCTACACATCTTTGAAATGGCTAAATTCCCTTTATTTAAACTGTCTATACAAAGTTGTATTCTAAGTCAAGCTAAAGGACGAAATTGTAATGTTGTTTTTTCTGTAAAGTATTAAATATATTAAAAAAATTGTTTTTTTTTTATGATATAAAATATTTTATTACGTAAAGGTGTGTAAGCTATAAAAATATTAGTTAAAACTTAATTTTTCATTTTTTTAAAATTTATACAGTTACATCAATTTAAATATCGCTTATGTTGCAGTAAATCTGCAGCTTAATGAGCGGATATATCAGTTCACGACGGTAACAACGAAGCAGTTGGAAACAGTTAACCAGGAAAACATTTTCAAATGTAAAACAGCTGAATCACTCAATCGCTATTGGACTAATATAAAATTAACTAGAAGATAGCCCGTCAAAATGACGTGTTTGCATTTTTAAAGGATGATAAAAAATTACAACAACTGTGGTCAATCATAGCCACTTTAGACTGAAACAATTTTGATAAATACAGCGATTAAACTTGGAAAGGGAAAAATCTAATAAAAAAAAGAAAAGAAAAGAAAGAAGGAAAGAAAATTTCAACAGAAATCTGCATTTAAAACTATAGCAAAACTATCTGGTAGATGGGGGTGGGAATTATAATGAAATTTAAAACGCACCCGCGGTTTGCTTAAATAAAAAGTTTTAATTAAATAGTGTTTTTGAAATAGTGAAAAGATTTCAAAGCGAAGTAAAATGTAGTGACGTCATTTACAGCTCCCACTGTAAATCTAACCATTGAGAATGCTCCATTACGACTATGGAACGGTTTCATTGGTGAGAAACTAGATTGCCTTTAAAATCGGAGGTAACTTTTCATAATGTTTTTTATAGATTTGAAATTCGCAAGAGTCATTCACGGCTGTAAAAGAAAAAAAAATTAAAGCAACCCGAATATAAAAAATTTAACAATATTGCATTTAAAACGCACCTTCGCTTTCCTTTAATAAAAAGTTTTAATTAAATATACACTGTAAAATATTTGACTCATTTGCTACAGCGTCATTCCACCGCTTTTATAGAAAACGGTTACTTTACTGTGTCATGGAGCATTCTCATTGGTCATAAAAGAGTTATTCTATAAAAGCTGTGGAGTACCGCTGCAGCAAATGGGTCAATTTTTTAACAGTGTACTTTTTGAAATCGTGGAAAGATTTCAAAGTGAAGTAAAATGTAGTGACGTCATTTACAGCTTCTACTGTAAATCTGACCCTACTTGACCTTAGTTCTACTGACGTTACTTCTACTGTAAATGAGAATGCTCCATTACGACTATGAAACGTTTTCATTGGTGAATGAGTTTCTTTTTCTCGTGGATAGGTTGATCCCGGAATTGTTATACACGGAGGGGTTTTATATATAGAATTGTTAAATTTCTGGAAATTAAATTGATATCTAAGTGAGGGAGGAATATTCCGTCTCCGCACTTCTCTCCCTCCAACCAACAAACTGTCCAAAGGAGCTGTGCAATCATAACGTTATCATTTTAGAGGGGAGGGGGTAGCTGGCACATGACATCTCTAGGGGGAGGGGATTTTGCCTTTTAATATCGATATCCAAAATTTTCTCTTTTTATTTCTAGTATGGTATCTGATTTAAAATAGTATGTTATCTTTTTTAGTAGCACTTTCCTACAAAATTGAAAAGTGCTTATGCATTCGGTTTGTCTGGCCATCTGTCCGCGCTCTAACTGCTGTAAATACACGCAGATTGCCGTGAAATTTGTTGGACGTTTATTGACATTTAAACTAGCACGGATACTATTAAAAATGAAATTTCTACCATGATTAGTTTATTTACAGGAGAGGTAAAATTTCCCCATTACATTACGGCCTATGGAGAAAAATCTTTCCAAAGGAATATTAAAGATGTTACATCCTGTCAAACATATTAAAATTTAGATACATGTACGAGATGCACTATAATATGCATTTTATAAAGTATGCGATGAAAATAAAGCTATTATTTATTTACAGGGCCACACAAAACAATTCCATTACATAACGGTCAAGGGGCGAATGGAGTGCGCCACATTTTCAATATATTAATCTGTCACTGAGGCTTAATATAAATTCTACGAATTATACGATACTGTCTTGCATAATATGAAGTACATAGCATTTACAGGGACACACAAAAGATTTCAAATGATATATTTTTTCCGAAGTACTGTATATGTATCCGATAATGGCTGATGGTTGGATGAAATGCATTTTAGTTATGATATGTGCGTTTAAGTTTCACTTAATCTATGCACATTATATGATATGTATAAATGCTATAGTTGGTATACAGGAGTACCCAAAAGAGTTTGCCAAAGTTACTGAATATGAGCGTAAATTACTTAAAGGTGGTTTTTAAATATGTTATGCCTTTATACGATGAACTGCATTCGGTTTACTAAGAAATGTTTGCAGAATATAGATAAAATGATATACAGGGCCACGCAAAGAATCGGATTCATAGACGCCTATGAATTATAATTTATGAGAATGTGATTTTAGTTGTTTTGAGGTTGGCGGACTTAAGCAAGATATTTGAAAGAAATTATTATTCGAAAATAGGGGTAAATACACTTTTGAATTTTATATTAAATAAGTGTTATTTATCCCAGAGCTCTGAAAAATCTGCATCTTTTAAATATTTGATCACTTTTCTCTCAAAAAAGTTATTGCACTCTTTATCCCTTAATGTCATGCCCCATACTCCTTAAAATCAATATTATGTGTTATAAACTATCTGAAAGTTTGTTATTGAATTAATAATATTTATTCTAGAGCTTTTTCAAAAGTCTGCATTTGAAATGGTAGAAACGGTCCAATTTTAAGTTTTTGACCGTTTCCCCTAAAAATAACTTCCCCGAAATTAGATGCTCCCTACTATTTAAAATATAAAATTTTCCCTCTCTTAAGTAGTCTGCGGTTTAATAAGAAATCTAAGCTTTTATTGAATTATGAATAATTTTCAATTCTTCTAATTTAAGGATTTTAGTTGATTTTTCAAACAATTATTAGAATTTTAAAATTCTGAGGCTCAGGTACATTAGGAGAGGCCTTGAACAATCTTCACAAAAAATTTGAGTTTCGTATGTGCCTTAGTTTTCGCTAGCCATCTCAGACACACACACAGCTAGCAGAGCAATTTGTTATTTTATTACTGTAGATATATGTGGGAGTGGGTGAGGAGAGAATGTATATCATTTTTGTTAATTTAAATATTTAAAATCTTAATAAATTAGTGATATTTCATTATTTACTTAAATATTATATATATTTTATTTTTATAGTGTGATCCGAAGAATGAATTATGCAAGTAAGTGGAATTTCTGTTTCGAGAAGAAGGCTCTAATGAAAGAAGTTCTAAAGCTTATTATTTATTAAAATTATGGGAGTGTTTAGAAAAAACAGATTTTGTTCATCTGAAAATACATAAGAAATATTGAACAAAATTCACTGTTGTCTGTGAATTTAGAAATGGAGTAGCATTTAAAAAGGTTTTCAAAAATCCATTCAAATGTATTTATTTTTGTTCGAACATAAAAATTTTCAAGCTAAAAGAAATAAGACTTGCTCGGTTTATGCGCAGTTAGACTGATATGGATATTAAATGTCCAAACTAAAACAAATGATCCAAAAATCAGAAAGAAAAATAAATAATTAAATTGTAATTTAACAAATTACAACGATGAGATCAACCATTTTCCAAAAAAAAAAAAATAATAAAAATAAAAATAAATCATTGTTTGAAAAGATACAGAAGCTACATATGTGCCATTTGCTGAAATTGTGTGTGTGTGGGGGGGGGGGTGGATGAAGTGAAGACTTTTGCGTTCAAAGGTAATATTAGAAATATAATATGGCAAATGAAATGTAAAAAATATTTTTGTCAGGATCATAATATCTTTTAAGTATATGCCATAATAAATACTTGTGAACTTTGCAACAATTTAAAAGAGCATATCTGAACGTAACGCTGGCTACCGGATCAATTATATGTCACTTTGGGAGACATTTCAAATAATTGACATTTTCTTTATACTGTTTGTAGTGTGGAGACTCCCTCTTGCGCTGTCAGTAAAAAGAGTTTTTCGCAGGAAGCGATCGAGCTAGCCTTTTGCTCGGTACATAAGATCTTCTCGCTTACTGACCGTGGGTTCTCCGGTTCGATCCCTCCCTGGGCACATCACCTGCATTGGTGACCCGGACGTGATAATGCAGGTGATGTGCCCAGGCAGGGATCGAACCGAAGAACCCACGGTCAGAAACGAGATCTTATGTGCCGTGCAAAAGGCGTTTCCTGTAAAAAACTCGTTTTACTGACAGCGCAAGAGGGAGTCGCCACAGTACCGCAGCACGCGAAAGCCTGTTAGACCATCGGCCGTAAGCAAGAATTGTTCAGCTTCGTTTACTAAACTTCGGGAGTATACAAATTTTTATATATTTAAACATTACATATTACTTATTAAAAATACACAAAGTTGCCCAAAGGAAATATGCATATTAAAAAAATAACAGCTGTATAAAACGGAACTATATTTCAAGACCGGTTTGCATCATTTTATATGAACGTTGTCACTAGATGGCGCCACTTGGGAGGATATTTTTAATGAAAAATAAAATATACATGAAATATACGTTCATAAACTCACTTTAATAATATTTTATGACGACATAATAACTAATTTTAATAAATGAAAAACTACTTTCCTATTCATAAAAAAGGTTTTCATTATTTGAAAAAATAGTTTTGTATCCTTGCGCATGTTTGTTTTGTAAACATGAGTTATGGGTTTCGTTTGATATCATGATAACATATCAGTTATTAAAATGCCAAGATGCTTCAAAAGTAACTGTCCATAAATAAAATATAGTTATCTATACATATAATAAAACAGTAGGACCCGGTGTGTCTGTACATTGAAGATAATTGACAAAAATGGAGTCAGGGCGATAAAAGAAAACCAATGAAACACAAAAAAAATTTTTTTGAATTTTTTGTCTGTCTGTCTGTCTGTCTGTCTGTTTGTTCGAGGTTATCTTCGTAACTACTGAATGGATTTTTATGCGGTTTTCACTAATGAAGAATGCACACTCCCGGGCAGTGTATAGGCTTTGTTTCATCAAAATCGGACAACAGACAAAAAAGTAACAAAAAGAAACAAAAGAAACTATTAGGTGCGCTGCTCACGTTTTTTAGTACATAACGTTTTTTAGTACATATAAAATCCAATAGATGTCACTGTGCGATTTTAAAACGCGCTATCGTTATGTTTTCGCCAGTCTACTTAAGTATGAGAAAGTTTCAAGCTGGCTGTCGTTCCATGTGGTTTAGTCGGTAGAACGTCAGTGCGCCATACTGATGGCCCGGGTTCGATTCCCAGCATGGAATTTTTTTTCACTATGTTGGCATTAACGCCTATAAGCAATTAAAAGAATTTGAAATATTGTATTCAAGGCGAATTTTCTCTCTGGGAAAATTTCCTTGCATTAATATGTCAGTGTAATTTTTTTTTCGATTTAATTTTTTTTTCGAAACTTTGTTTTTCTTAAAAAATTACAGTAAATATTTGATATTTCCCAACGTTTTTTGAATGATCGACTTGCTTTTTTTTTTTTTAATGTATGTCTGAACCTTATCTAACTACTTCTTCAAGATTTCTTTACATAAACCGACCAGCGTAGCGGGCGAAGGCCGCTAGTATATATATATATGATAGGACAATGTTTGATTTAATAAGGGCGAAAATATTTTATTAATTGTAATGATAACATTATTTTTTCTCCAGTTACAATATAAGAAAATCAAAATAAATAACAATCATCAGTCAAAATATGCATTAAATATGCATGATGTAAAAATAAAAATAATAATTAGATAGAAACTTGAGAGAGAGAGTGTTTTGAGGATATCATTTATTCTTGAGTAATATAATTACAAAATATACTAAATTTTAAAAACTATTTAAGAAAAAGACATAAAAAACATTTTATATTGACACCTGAGCTTTAAACTAAGTCCTTTCAACTATAGTCCGGGTGCTACGCATCAGAAAACTGCAAATCGAGATAAGAATATACCGCTTGGTGAGTGTGTACTTTATGATAATACAATACATATTAGAGGGGGAGGCATCTCGTAAAGTCGTCGGAATTCAAAATGGCGGCTGTTATTCAAAATGGCGTCATTTTCTGAATTTTCTTAATATGCGTAATATAAATGTGCATTTCATGTCGATTTCGATGTTGTTAAAATCTAATTTTTGTTTTTAACTCTTTCCAAGATTATTTAAAAGAGTGTATGAATTCGGTTTACCTGTCTGTTTTTCTGTCAGTCCGCCTGTCCTTCCATGCTCTGGCTCACTTAAATATACTCAGATTGCCTTGTGAATTTTATACGTTTTATGAAGTTTATAATAACATGTTTGGAGTAAAAAAATAAAGTGTATAGCTTTTGTAGTCCATTTACAGGGCCCTCAAAATGTTTATGAATTGTCTACCCGTCAGTCTGGCCCTGCTCTTTTTTGCTTAAATTTGCTCGGATATCCATGTAATTTATATATGTGTTATCTCTATATGTAATTTAAAGAAGTGGTATACTGCAAAATGTTCTAAATTGAAAATATTGTGTAGCATTTATAGTTCGTTTACAGGCACACTCAAAATAATTCCCTTACATTATGGTCTACTGGCGAAAATCCTTTTTATTGTGTTTTAATGATGTTAAACAGCTTGAAACTTATTGAAATTAATACACATCAGTGCAGTGCTGTAGAAGATTCTTGCTATACAATATGGTGAGTGTAGAATTTATAGTTCATTTACAAGCTGTCAAAAAAGAATACGTTTACAGTACTGTCTACAGCCACAAAGATGTCTATGTGCTTTTTAAATTATAATAATCATTTTTAAACTTTATCAGGTAGGAACGAATTGCAAAATGTCATATGATTATTTTCTTTGGTTGGAATGCAGCTTATAAATATACATTGTAATTAAGATGATTAATCTCCAACCAAAATGAGATGATCCAAAATTTCTCCTCTCAGCTATGGGCTTAGATCAAGCTCATGAACACAACATCGCTATTGTCAAAGGAGAATGAGATGCAGTAGTGTTATTGCTGGATCCGTCGGCACTTACATTTTGGATGGTATCTGGAAATGAAATCTGTAATTTCATATTAGAGATTCAATCTAACATTCAAGTAAAACCCAAAGGAAGAAATCGATGCCATGATGAACAATATCACTTATTTCAAAATAAATTTTTCGCTAAGTTTCAAGCACTCTTTAGCGCACCGAAAGAATTAGGGAAGCCATTTTTAGAAGATGGTGAAAACTTGCTTGTCATCACAGCAGAGTTATTGTTAATATGGATATTAATGTAACAATTTATTCAGCTGAGTCAACTGGTATTGACCAATTCCACAGTTTCTTTCAGGAACGCATAGTAAAATTTTTCAACCTTTGAAAAAGAACAAAATTCTTCTGTTTAGTTCTCTGGCGAAAAACATAAGTCATAAAAATGCAACCTTGAAGGTTTTAAAAATAGACGTCCAGTTGTTTTCCAGGCTTTTAATACTTACACAGAATCGTCAGTTAGCCTTGCAAAATTGAAAATCAACCTTTTCCACCTGCGTTTTCTAGTAATTGGGAATTTAAACCTAGCCATAAGAGTGATTTAGCATATATTTCAGAGACTGTTGGGAAAAATGTTTTTTTAGGAACATGTGATGCTTTAACGTATGACGAATCAGCTCTTACTAACATTTTAAAGCCTCAACAGACTTCAAAGACATTTAATGATTCCTACATGAACACGTTTTATCTACACTTACGTAACAACCTTGAAAATTTTAGAAGTCAAAGAATAGATTTGATTTGGGATAGATACAGTACACCAAGTATTAAAGAAGAAGCTAGACAGAAGAGGGGTGCAGGGACCAGACGATAAGTGCAACCACATGCTAGATTACCTAAAAATTGGCAAGATTGCTTAAGAAATTAAAATAACAAAGAAGAGCTTTTTAATCTATATATGAAATGCTAGCAATAAATACCATAAGTAATAAACAAGCTATAGCCACTTCAGCAGAAGAAGTTAATGGAAATCTTACTGCCATAAGTTCCTTAAATGCAGTGACTTGTCCAGGCATAAGTGTCAATAATGCAAAAACCGTTATCTTGAACATCTTCCACCAACCAAGTGTGCACTTCAACAACATATTTTACTCAATACTTTCCAAACTGGACACATTTGGCGACAAGCAGATCAGCATGAAATACGTCCAGCCTCTCCAAACAAATGAGGATGATGGTTGGATAATTTATCATGGAGAATAAAATGGTCAGAGTTGCCAGAAATTTCAGACTCTTGTGAAGAGTTAATAAAATATATGTGCAAAATTTGTAAATATAAATGTGGCTGTAGAAAGGTTATACTCCCTCGCACATTATTGTGCAATTGCGTAAACGAATGTAAGAAATATGATGATACCAAGTGAAGTTTCTATATTCTAAAGCTTTATATGTAACATTTATTTTTTAATGTCTTGTATAAGTAATGTATTAATAAAAGAGTATTTTTATTATTTATTTAAATTTTCTATTGTAAATGACAAAAATACTTTGGTAATTGTCCTATTTTCTTTTTACGCATACTTCTAGTATTAAAAAGAGACTTTTTGAGTTATAAAACGTAAAAATTAACATCAGTAATATATTGTAAGGTGCAGAGGAAGAAAACTGCAAATGATTTTAAATAATAGCAGCCATTTTGAATTCCTTTAAATTTATACGATGCCTCACTTTCTTATGCATTTTATTAACATGAGATAGATACTGACCATTCGGGAAAATAAAGTTTTATCCCTCCTAGCACCTCCACTAATAACACTTGAATTTAACGGTGATCTTTATAAAATTTATGTGCAAATTACAAACGCATATTTTCTTGGTTTGGTGTGTCACTGTAAATAAGCGATAATAATGTACACACTTTATTATGTAGTAAGTATTTGCTAGTTCACTGCAGTATTAACATTGATTCATATCAATTTGAATGCCTTTTAAAGAGTATAACATTATTAAAACACATTGCAAACGATTTCGCCGCATGCACAATATTGTAATGTAATTTTTTTAGCACCCTATAAATGGACTATAAAAGTTATACACTTTATTTTTTACTCCAAACATGTTATTATAAACTTCATAAAACATATAAAATTTACATGGCAATCTGAGTACATTTAAGCGAGCTACAGCATGGAAAAACAGGCGGACAGACAAACAAACAGACAGATAAATTGAATTCATACATTCTTTTAAATAATGTTGGAAAGTGCTAAAAACGAAAAATTTACTTTAAAACATTGAAATGGACATGAAATGCACATTTATATTGCGCATATTAAGAAAATTCAGAAAATGACGCCATTTTGAATAACAGCCGCCATTTTGAATTCCGACGACTTTACGAGATGCCTCCCCCTCTAATATGTATTGTATTATCATAAAGTACACACTCACTAAGCGGTATATTCTTATCACGATTTGCAGTTTTCACCTTATTTTTGTCGCGTAGCACTCGGACTACTAAGACAACACCGAATATTATGCAGCTTAGTAAAATAGAATTGATAAACATGTAATTAAAGAAACTTGCATACAGTTTTAAACATAAATATTGTATTTTTGAACAAATTGTTGGAATTAAATCATTATTTTTAACATATCCTAAAATAGTAATGACATTAAAAAAAAAGGAAAGAAAGAAAAAGAAATAGTAAAATAAAAAATACATAAAAGGCGAGTACAAAAATTTCTAAAATATATAGGTAAGATTAGATGGCCTAGTAAAGGGTATCCTTTAAACTTTTTTTTTTTAAATATTTAATAAAAGTTTAATTTTATTATTTTTCTATAACTCTTCTTTGCATGTTTTACAATCTGGGTTATTGTTGATATTATTTATTAAATCAGCCAGGAAGCAGAAAATATGATGCTTTGAAGACTTAATAAATGTATCTATTCTTTATTTACTTGCAAAATAGAAAACTTTGAATTTTATATACTAATGACCATCTATAATATTCATTTTATTTTTAAGATTTTAAGACTATTGTCCATCAATGAAATTATTAATTATTCAATTTCGAGTAACATATACCCGATATGGATAATACTAAAAGTACGATTACACTATTCTTCTTAGTGCATAAAATTTTCTAGCTTAATTGAAAACCTAAGTAATCAAATTTAATTTGTAACTGCATATATCAGAATGTAATACGATCGAAATTTTCATAGTTGTTTTTAATTAATTTCATGTAATCAATAAAATATTTATTACTATGCAAATTATTATTATTTTCTTATTAAAATAAGAAAAATATATGTTTTATAATCTATATAATTATAAATATAAATGTTTTATAATCTGGAAATGAATCAAATAAATCGGTAAGCAGAGAAAAAATGTTTAAATGCATAGGGAAATATCTAAACAATAAACTATTAAATAAACAATCTTATTTAGCATGGCATAATTTGTCATTTATAGCTATGCATATGAATATTATGCTTACAGGCATATAAAATGAGAAACCAAAATAAATAATACTTATTATTCGAAAAAAGAGATGTGTTAAAAGACAGTTTCTTAGCAAATTTAACTTTATTAAATAATAATAATTTTTAAAAAAAAACTTTACTTTGCATTTTTATATTGCTTTAATACACTTAATTAAAGAAAAAAAAATAAAACATGCAATTAAAAAATAAGAGAGAAAACTTATGAAAAATAATGTGGTAGTAATAATAGTATCATAATAAGAGGGAAAAGTTGATCGGAGGATAACTTATGTTTGTAAACAAATATGCGGAAGGATACAAAGCCATCCTTTAAAAGATATCAAAATATTATTTTAAATGTTTAGGTTATTTCTGTTTATAAAAATATTTCTCATATTGTTATAAAATATGATATAAACAAGTTTTTGCAAGATGATTACGTGCATGTTTTAATTTTAATTAAAAAATATCCTTCCAAGTAGCGCCATCTAGTTGAACTCTGAACGTTGGCAAACGAAACTTATTTTTAAGCATCTTTTAAACGCTTATCCCGTGGTCTATGTGTAACGCTCATAGCACACGACCAAATCCCCCGTAAACCTCACAGCACGCAACCAAAGCCTGTGAAACGCTCACAGATCGCAAACCATATGAAAACTCTCATAGCAGAAAGCCTGCCACACCGCCCTTCATCGAGGGGGCACACATGCGATCGGCGGCAGCACGGCAACGACAAAGCATCACTCTGGCACGCGCAAGCACAACACGAGTGCACATCGTTCGCCCAACGTCAACGCGACGTTCTTTTCACTGGCGGTGGAGTACTGTCAAAGATCTTAGGAGGGGGGGAGGGGAATATGAAGGCTTCGTAGGCGTAACGTAAATCCACAGCTGTCGGTGAAACAGTGCAAACAGCTAGGCAATAGAAGTCGCATACAGGGGCGAAAGATAAGGCGCGTTCACTTGGCGCGCTTTGGCATTATCACCAGTAGCGATAGTTATCAAAATGTGGAGAATTGATGTGGTTATCACTGCCCGTCTCAGTCCCCGCGAAAGCAGTGCAAACTCCCTTCCTCTCTATCCCTTTTCGTGGAGGGAGCTGAGTTAGGTCAAAGTTCGTACAATACGTTACAGAAGACTAGATGAATCTGTTCGTTGTTACGTTAGTTTTAGAGTGAAAGTGGAACTTTAGATATATAAAATTTATTATTTAACAAGTTCAGCATCACTGAAGGCTTTTTAATTGTACGTGTTAATCGGCTATCTATTTGTAATATAGAAAATATATCACAACAAAGAAATCATATTAAAAAATCTCCTACAATCTTTAAGTCTCAAGACGAACTGCCAAAAGAAATGGCGTTTTGAATTCTCGCGAGGGAGTTGGCGCAAGGATGTTTACTAGAAAAATAATTTGTGAATCGGTGGATGCAGTGAACCAGCCTACGATTGGATTTCCCCTTTTGTTCCCCCTTTAGTTCCCCTTTTTATCATGTTAAATATTATTCTTTTTTTCTCAGTCACTTGCTCCTAACCTGAAGCAAAAACTTTTTCAACAAGTTACATATGCTAACCGTAATTTTAACTTTGATCGTTCATTTTTATTATGAACATATGGTATCAACCTCTAAAATATAATTTGTCAGAGATAAGATTTTAATAAGAAAATAGAATCGATTCATCGAACTTTAAATGAAGAAATGTAAAATTTTTATAAAATCTAGAATTTATTATTTACATTGTATATCATTAATACTAAAGAGGAATCGAAGTGAAAAGAAATGTACTAAATGTACTTTCCTACTTGTGTAGGAAAAATCATAAGCCAAGCAAAGATTATTAAACTCTTTCCAACAACTTGAGAAGTCCGAAATAAATTTGTCATTCAGACGGAAAATACCTAAGTAAACATTTTTAGAAATCTTATATGACATTTTAACTTCAGATTTGAACAATAGCTGCGCATATTCTTAAAGCTACTCCAAAATTTTTAGTAGATCTGTATATGATTTATACGTTTTCATAAATTTTCTAAAATATTATGCGTTTTTAGGTGCGTTCGTAATTATATAAATAAGTAGCACCTATGGTTCACGTCCAATTGTCCGTTCGTCATATTACAACGCAAAAACTAGCCAACCGAATCGCTTGAAATTTTAAATGTGTAATTATTTCATAATTTTGACGAGTCATTTCAAATTTTATGAAAACTGGATGTATAGTTCAATTACAGGGACAATCAAAAATAATCCACTACCTTACGGTCAATGGAAAAAAAAAATCAAGTGCATTTTTTTTTATGTTTATAGTCTTTCCAACATAATACAATTCATATGCATCTATGAAATATGTTCTCTAATATGCATTCTGTATAATCTGTGGTGCAAAGATTTTTTTTTTATTCATTTGCAAGGGCACACAAAAGTATTCCACTACCTAAAGGTATAGGGGGAACATTGCTTGAGGCGCGTTTTAATTGTATTAAACTTTAACATTTTAGGAAACTGATATACTTTACTGAGGATTCAAGTACTTCCTATACAGGGTGTCCCCTCTCAACGGTGGCCAATGGCTAATTTCTAAACCGTTGGTCATAGACATATAGTTCCAATTGCAAAAATGCTTTAAAAAAGGCAAAGAATTGTTTTTTAAGCGATTTTGGTCAAAAAAATATTTTACTAAAAAATTACGAAAATCAAATTTTTATACGGTCCCCCGGTCCTATAAGTGATATTTAGTAAAATTTTTTCAACACTCTAGCAAGTAATACAGAAAAGGTCCCATTCATGTAACATTAAAATTGACCGAGTTATGAAACTTTAAATTTCATGACTTAAACCACTTTTCTATAGCTGAAAACGGATGAGTTTGACTGAGCTTTAAGGGAACGTACACTAAGTGCTTAGAGTATTATAAAGGGAGTCGATTTCCAACGCTGTTCAAAGGCTACACTGTTAAAAATATCCCTGTAAAATTACGGGCAGAGACCGGCAGCAGAGATTCCAGCCATACACCGTAAAAAAAAATTGAATGCCCATCATTTTATGCAGCCCGTAATTTTACGGGGCTAAGTAATACGGCATTAACTGTATAATTACGGTCCTTAAATGTTATTTTATGGTCTGCCTAGTTACGGTCAGGGCGTAAAAAATACTGTAAATTAACAGTGCGTGATCGTATATGTTTAACCATAATCTTACGGTCCATGAATGTAATTTTATGGTCTGTGCTATTACGGTTAGGGCGTAAAAAAGACCAATTTAACAGTGAGTGATCATATATGTTTAACCATAATCTTACGGTCTTGGCACATAATTTGATGATATGTTAGCATGCATTTAATGGACTGGCCATATATTTACAAAAAAGATAATATTCTTGGTAAAAGCAGCATGACTTTACAGCAGGAAATTTCACATGGAAATGAACTTACATAATAAGAGTTCAACCAAATATTTTAAAATATTGGAGGAATGTTATAATAGAAGTTCATTTACACTTTATAAAAACCTTCGTGCATTTTTTTTTTTTTTTTTTTTTTTTTTTAAATTTTTAAACAATATATAATTGGGCAGTTTAACAGTAAAATATAAAAGTCATTCATTGTGAATTTATAGATTTAATTTTAAATTTAAAGCAACGTAGTTTGATAAACTTGTCAGACATGGTTATTATGAAAAAGAAGCAAGGGATAACTTACATTTCTGTAACAACTTACAGGTGCATAATTTTAAAATACTGCACACTACTGTTCAAAATATACTGTGTTCTCAACACAAGTGAACATTTATTCATGGATGTTTTGTATTTCAGGCATCCAGATAAAATGTTCGTATCAAAAGTTTATAAGAAGCATACACTTCTAATAATCCAAGAGCTGACAGTTCAAAAACATTATCGAGCACAAGAAAAAAATCCTTTTTTTTATCGAAGAGTAGTACTGTTGAAAATATGACCCTTTTAATGCATCGTCACTCCACCACTTTTATAGAAAACTATTACTTAACCATATTATGGCGCATTCTCATGGATCAAAATATATTCTATAAAAGTGGGGGAGTGACGATGCAGCAAAAAAGGTCAAATTTTTAGCAGTACTACTCTTCAATAAAATAAAGGATTTTTTTCTTGTGCTCGATAATGTTTTAAAGGGGAATGGAATGATCTGGGTCTGCCAGAATTGAAAAGGTGCATAAGCCAAAAATTAATATTAGAGGTTTACTCAAAAGGTTTAACATTGGGTTTGCCGTATGAAAACATGGAAAACTGGGAGCAGGAAAACTCAATAATAAATCTACGAATGAGCCAATAGTGGCATTAATTTTTGGCTTATGCACCTCCTATTTTCAGCAGGCATGGATTATTCCATTCCCCTATTACCATTCTTCCATAAAATAAAGGTTTTTTTTCTTGTGCTCGATAACATAGGTTTTACTGCTGTTTGGCTCTTGGACTATAAAATACACATGAGTTGTTGAAAACATTTTCTGGTTATTAAGCAAAGAGTCATTCAATTAACCCAACATAATAATGAATAGAAAATAAGCATATCAAAATCAGAAATGATTCACTTAGTGTTTTCAAAATGAGTTATTTTCCATAATCAACAGAAATGTAGTCAAATGTTACTCTGTATTTTATTTTGAACATAATAAAAATCTAAAAAACAGCCCTTTCAATACATTAGTGTTGTGGAAAAAGCTTCATTGCAAAAACTTAATTTTACACATTGATTAGAATATTTTCATTAATACTGTGAATATTGATTCTGAGAAAAGTATGTCTAAAGAAAGTTCTTAATTTTTAGAATCAAAACAATTTCAAATGTATTTCAAGCTTCAAGCTATTTAGAAAACTTAAAAAGAAATTTGAAATAATAAAACAAATCTTTATAATAGTTTGCAGTTCTATATAGCATAAATCTGAGATATTTCTAAAATATAAATTTATTCTTGTTTTATGGGTGTTTTAGGGATTTTGTAATTACTGTTAATTCAACAGTAAATAATACTGTTTGTTATGAGTCAATTTTAAATTTCAAAATTGACCAAGCTCACTTGAAAATAAATAATGTAGCATTCAGTTTAAATTCAGGTTTTTTTTAACCAAATGTTAGCAAATTTCCTGAAATTTCATTAAAAAAAATTAAGCATCTACATACTTCTAACATGATTAAAATAAAATGCAATGTGCTACATTTTATAATAATACAAATGATATTAAATATTTCTTTTGTTCAATTGTAACCTTAATTTGATGCTGGCTATACTATGCAAGTAAGATATTGCAAAGTATTTTAAACAATTCATTAAAAAAAGTACAATAGTTTTTTTAAGGGACAAAAAATTTTCACCATCAATAAAAGTGACAAATTATTATACTACTATCAAAATCATTAGACATAAATGCTTCAATTAAAATATACTTTAATACAGTCAGTTATTTGCAATTATAAGTTATCAATGAGTGCTTATAATATATATATTGGTGTCTATGTGTCATTTAGTAAAATTAGACAACAATTACCTATTCATATTTGGGAAGCCAATACTGCAGTTAAAAATCCCCATATCTTTTCCTAAAAGAATTTCCTTACCTTGCATCACATCATTTTGTTAATTTTATACTATCAAAATGCAGTTTTGGAGTAGATTGACTGGCCATTTGACCAGTAAAAATTAGACAGTTGCATTTTCTCTGACATTTTCCTACCTTATTATAAATTCTATAACTTTTAGTACCTTTCATATTAATTGCCCATTTTTTAAAATTTACGCTGAATTCTCTGACTTTAGGAACTGAAATTGGAACTTAAGATTAAATGAATAATCTGCTTACAATAACTACAAAAATTTATCAATAAACATAAATTTTATTTTTATGAATTTACAATTAACAACTGAATACATATAGAATATAAAAACAAGTCACTTAAAAATCATCACACATATAACATTTTCATGAGATCTGGCTTTTCGATCCATTTTCTGGATTGATTCCAAAGAAAGCCCTATTAAAAATACAAAACATACATATTAAAAATAATTATGCAAGTACAAAAAAGTAATTTTGTTCTAACACATAATTAAATCAGTAAGATTTAAACATTTTCCATTAATATGACATCTTGAATTAGACTTCTTCTCTGTTTAATGTTTCAATATATTTTATTATATATTAGAATGTCTTAAGGCCCCACATATGGCACAGAAAAAGACCCGGATTAAAATGAAAAGTCTATGGGAGTGTTCTTTTCAAGTATCTCGCCCAAATTTTAATATTTATGCATGATTTTTTTTGCATGAGATAGCTGAGTACGATCAAAACTGCCCTAGTTTTTACTTTTTCGATTTTGCTTTTATATTTTTTATATTACGATAGTTTCAATTTCAGAACCGGTTTCGAATGTTAAAGTAATTAAAAAAAATCTGAAACAAACTGAAAAAGTAAAAACTAGGTCAGTTGTGGATTGTCATCAGCTATCTTGTGCAAAAAAATCATGAAAATATTAAAATGAGCGAAATATTTGAAAAAAAATACCCCCATAGACTTTACATTATCATCCGGGTCTTTTTTTGCACCTAATGTGGAGCCTTAATATTATGAAATGTTTTACATGAGCATTTCTCATTATTAATCCATTCTTAATGTGTATTTGAAAAAAATTTTCATAGTCTGACTTAATCATCCCTTTATAAATTTTTAAATAATTAAAGAAACGGTGAACGGTAGAACCTTGCATTTTCATCAACATCTGTTAATTTTTTTCACTATTAATAACCACGTGTTCAAAAATTAATACTTTACTGTTTTCACAAGCTTGTTCCTTTATTGATAATAGAAACTCGTTTATATATTTTCAAGAACACAAAAAACTTTTATAAATAAAATTTTATTCTTTAACTTTTTGTGAAACTATAAATTTTTTATGGGGAAATACATATGTATAATTTAAAAAATATTAAAAAAATTTAGTGTTCTGGGAATTTCAAATATGCATAAATTAAAAAAAATTCCACTTTGTAAATATTTTCTGATGTTTACAAATAAAAGGTACCAAAAATAAAAAAAATAAAAAATCTGTATCTTCTCTTTGTAAAACAAACAATATTTACAATTTTTTAAAAATCAGATTTGAAAAGGCCAAAACAATTAAAATACAAAAAAAAAAAAAAAATAAATAAATAAATAAAAATAAAAATAAATAAAATCCAGTGTATATAATCAAATGTAGTCTCATGCATCTTAAAAAAGCATGTTCAAAGTTTCTTCACAAGCTTCCTTTTATAAATTAAGACTATTCTTATAGAAGCTCTAGTTCACACATTTTTTAATTTATTCAATGTTAAATAAGTGTAAAATCTACTTTCTCTCTAAATGGAACAGCTAATTATTCCAAAATAAAATATATGAATAAGCTGTATATATGCACATTTTCATGCCAAATTCAAATAACTTTCTATGATAGTTGCAAAATAAAATTTTATTTTTTATAGTGAAGACAGAGCTTAAAAAGATAAATAGCTTGATAAAAAAATATGACATAAAAGTATATTTAATTCTACCAAAAAAAAAAGGAGGTCCAGTTGAATGCATATTACAGTACAGTCTTTAAATTCGACACTTCAAAAATTCAGTATCTTAGGAAATCTGCGTGCATTTCAAAATGTAAACAATGAAATCGGCAATTAAAAAGTATTCTTCCAAAAAGTAGTTATTGAAAATAAAATCATTTTTAACATAAATTGATAGGAAAACAGAGCAAAACTTCATTATTTAGCCAAATAATTTACTGTCCTTAACCAAATATGAATTCCAATATTTTTGAACAGTCCTGTATTTGATCTCTCTGTTGATATGCATACTATATAATGAGGAAATTTAATTTAGCAAGAAATTGTCTAACAGGTTAAAATTTCTCTTTCAGCAATTTACTAATAGATGGAAAATATACTTTAATACATTTGTTCAACCGTGTAGTTTACTTAGTACCTTTATTACACCATATTTAGCTAAAATTTAATCCAAACTAAAACACTCCTAAAAGTACTAAAATAACCCGTTTCAGATATTATTATCTATAGGCAACCATGTATCAAATTATTTGCATGACCTTGTATATATTTACCTATTTTCTAGAAAAAATTTCTTGGTAAACTGATTATTTTTAATATAAAAATGCATAACTTATTTTAAAAACACCTTTAAATAATTTACACTCACATTCAGTAAGCTTTATGAGCTATTTTGTATAGCCCTGTATATCAAATATAGCATTTATACACACCATATAATATGGATAAATTTAGTTTAACTTAAAAGCGCATATCATAAAAGATAAATGCATTTCATCCATCCATCAGCCATTTAAAAATGATACAGAATACTTCGGATAGAATATTCTATTTTAAAATGTTGTGTATGTCTTTCTAAATGCCATGCACTTTGTATTATGAATGAAATAACTTATATTACGCCTCAGTAAGATATATAAATTTTATTATACATGAAATAGTTCAATATAATAAAAATATGTCACATACAATTCCTCTCCCCTTTACCCATTATGTAATGGAATTGTTTTGGGCGGCCCTGTAAATGAATAACTATTTTCACCGCACATTTAACATAATGCATATTTTAGTGCACTTTGTAAATGATAAATTTTAATGTTTGACAGGGTGTAACATATTTAAAATTTATTTGAACCATTTTTTCCCCCATAAGACATAATATAGAGGAAAACTTTTGACAGTGGCTGTAAATAAACAAATCATGCTAGAAACTTCATTTAAAAATAGTAGGGGTGCACAACCTTTTCAAGAGACGGGCCACTTACAAATATGAAAGGTCGTCGAGGGCCACAGCAATAACATGGACATATTTCGATGAGGTTATCTGTGGCCTATAATCTAATAAATATGGTTTCAGAGGAAAGTGGGGAAGTTATTCCTTTAAGTTCATTAACCCAATCAAAAAATCCAATTCAATCTGTAAGGATGTATCAGCAGTTTTTATGTTTGTATATATAACACATACAGCAAGGATTATTTTCTAGATGTAATGATATTCCTCGGTTTTATTCATGAGAGTAAATTTTGTTTTATTAAAATTGCTAAAAAAAAACATAAGTGGTTGGTGCCGAAAAAAATGTGAATTTTATCAATGAAGGAGAAGGAAGTAGATGATCAACGAAGTTCCGATTTTTCTGCACCTGATCAACGAAATTTGCAATTTATTGATGCTTGATCGACCAAATTTGCACTTTTTACGAAATCGATCAATCTAACTTTTACAAAACTCATCGGCGATATTTTAACTCATCACAAATTTTACAAAGCCGATCGATGAAAATGACGATTTTTACAAACCTGATCGATGAAATTGTTTGCAAATTTTCCTCACATGCTCAGTAAAATTTGCAATCTTCTCACTCTTGATCGACATAATTTGAGATTTTTTTTTCCTTGCCTGATCAACAAAATTCTCGATTTTTACAAAGCCAATCAATGAAATTCACGAAGTTTAGAAATCTGATTGACAAAATTCGTGATTTCTAATTGCATGATCGAAGAAATTCATGCTTTTTTCGAGCTTGTCAACAAAATTGACGATTTTCTGAGTCTGGTCGAAAAAACTCACGATTTTTCTGACTCTGATGGACGAAACTCTTGATTTTTCCGACATTGATGGACGTAATTCACCATTTTCTGAATCCAATCGAAAAAAATTTTAGATTTTTATGAAGCTAATAGAGAAAAACCATGATTTTTATGAAAAACATTGAGAAAATTTACGATTTTTCTGCCCCCGATCAACAAAATTTATGATTTTTACTAAGGCGATCGCCGAAATCTGCGATTTTTGTATAACTGATCGACGAAATTCACAATTCTTCCTCGCAAGACAGATAAAATTCACATTCCTTCAGGACCAGATTGATGAAATGCATGATTTTTTTGTACCTTATCAACAAAATTCGCTATTTTTATGAGCCTTATCAACTAAATTTATGATTATTATAAATCCGATTGACAAAATTTGAGAATTTTACGAAAGTCATCGATGAAATTTTCGGTTTCTACAAAGTCGTTTGGGGAAATTCGTGATTTTATTTGAGTTCGATTGACAAAATTTTCGATATTCCTCTGTCTGACCAACAAAATTTGCAATTTTTCGTGACCCCGTTGACTAAAAATAGTGATTTTTCCATGTCCGACCGTCTACATTTACGTTTTTTCGACGCTAATTGACGAAACAAGTATTTTTCTGCGCCCAAGCAACTAAATTCACAACCTTGAACTAATTTTGATGAATTCTGCCGTTTTTTATGCAACAAGATGGAAGTCATGAATTTTTTCTCTTGATAAATCGAAACTCACGATTGTTTCGCAGCCGATGTAGAAATTTTTAATTTTTCTTTACATCATCGCAAAAGTCACATTTTCCCCATGCCTTATCAACTAAATTTGCAATGTTTTTGTCCCCGATCGACAAAATTCATTATTTTTTTTCCGAGCTGGTTCAACGAAATTCGCGTATTTCTCAAGCGATAATCCGAGAAAAGAAAACATGAGATTTTTCCGCAGCCGATAAATTTAATGCAGGTTATTCCCTATGCTGACGATTTTTTCTTACTCTATCAATGGAATGTACGACTTTTCGCGTTCGATCTGCGATCGGCAAAATTTGCGATTTTTCAGTGCCTGATCGACAAAACTTGCAATTTTTTTTCATGCCCGACAATGAAATATGCTATTTTTTCCGAGCCTTATGGACAAAATCAGCAATTTTTCTGAGCCTCACCAACGAAATTCGCTATTTTTTAGCAACTGATCAATGAAATTGATGATTTTTCTGTGCTCAATCAACAAAACTTGAGATTCTTGAGTGACTGATGAAATTTTGTATTTTACCGCGGCAATTTAACGAAATTTAGGATTTTTTTCTGCAACTTATGCACAAAAATTGCAATTTTTTCCAGTTGTAAATTGATGAAGTTTGCGGGCCACACGTTAACTCATCGAGGGCCAATTTTGGCCCGTGGGCCACATGTTGTGCACCCCTATAAATAGGATTAGTCTTAGTGCTAGGGTAAACATTAATAATTTTTTAAAAATTTCAGGATAATATGAACATATTTATGAGAGTTAGAGCGAGGAAAATTGGACAGGCAAACCAAAATCACAAACAATTTTCAATTTTGTTCAAAAGTGTTAAAGTGAAGAAGTTGGGAAAAAAAATCAAAATTTACAAAACTCTAAAACTTGCAAAATTCTAAAATCTGCACAACCTTTGGCCCCAAGCTATGCACATTTTTGATACTCCATTTAATTTTGTTCTTTAGAGAATGTAAATTAACAAAAAATGCTAATCGGATATTTTAAGCGTGTAGCCTATAAATAAAAATATATACTACGTATTAAGAATGGTGCTGTGGCTCTTGAACTTTGTTAAAAATCTTTGAAAAATCTCAAAATTTTGTTGATCAGCTCCTCCTACCCTTTCTATTCATAAAAGTTAACATTTTTTTTTTACACTAGCCACTTTCATGCTTATGTTGTTTTAGTAAACAAAGTCACAATATTATCATTCCTTCTAAATAAATCTTGCTGTATCACTGTTATATGTACAAGTGTAAACTGTTGATATATCTTTGCCAACTGAATTGAATTTGTTGATTGGATAGGAGAACCAAGGGCACCCCCCCCCCCCCACACACACACACCAATCTGAAAACACATTTTAAAAAATATAATTATAGGTTAAAGATTTACCCCCCCCCCCCCCGAGATAGAATTTTCAGGTTATTACTGATGTGGCCTTCGAACACCCAGAAATTTTTGAAAGAGGCCTTTCTCTTAAAAAGGTTGTGATGTATGTATACACATGATACATAATACAATTTTAAAATAATGGACTTTATAAATAAAATTTAAACATAAGTTACCTTTGCGTAAATTCTAATGTGGCAGGACAACCACTTGGGTACTCCAATCCAAATACAAAAAGTGTTGACTCTTTTCACATTCGTAAATTCTGGTATAGCAACACTTCTATTTTATGCAATTTTTTTTTATTTTGATAAGGGTCACCTGAAACAAAAAAATTAAATTTTAAACATGAATTATATGTGAGACAAAGTTGTTAAACAAATAAAATATACTGATTTTGCACCGAGTCGTACTACTTTGGTCAAGTACGGATACCAAATACTTGTGTGTAAGAAAGAATAACAAATTAGCACATGAAGTTAGCTTAGGTTAACTGCCACATGTGTGTATACATAATTTACATCTGGTTAATAAGGTGAGATGTGGGAAAGTGGGCCCATGGGGTAAAGTGATGTTACATTGAAAAACACATTTTTTCTTTTTAAATTAAGATATTTAGCCAATTTCTTTTTAGTAACATATGTACAGATTGTCGTAAACATTTTTACTGTATTTTTAGAAACTAGCAACAAGTTTCATGTTTACAATTTACCTTGTTTATTCTCTGTGTTAACTTGATAAATGACAGATGTTCTATACTTTATAATAAATGACAATGACATAATGAAATAACTACAGAGTCAAAATGATGAGGTTTTAATCATTGAAACTGTTGAAAGAAATGAACATTAAAAAAAAAAAATCATTGAAGCAAATATAAAAAAGAATGTAAAAAATGGAGAATAATCTGATGTTGCTAATTGTAGCATTTTCAAATACATGAAGAATGACAAGACCTTTTATATCAAGGTTTAACAATATAAAATGCTAAATGTAAGTTCCTAACATGATGCAAATATGTATTTTTGCCAGAGTTGATTAAAAAAAGAAAAAAAAAGGGGGGGGGGAGGCCCTTTTTCCAAAATACACGAATAAAACATTTATTTTTCTTTCTTTAAATCAGGTTTTTTTTCTTTTTTTCCTTAATTATCATATTCTATTACATATTTACTATGCATGGTTGTGTATAAAAATAAATGTTATTGGATATCATATTTGTATTCTAACTTCACCATTTCAAAATATTCAAATTAAATAATTACAATTGGTTATGTACATAATTGAAATCATTTGCTAAATATTTTTAGTAACAGTAGTAGTATAGTGTTCAAAGAATTAACTGTTCTATACAGTGATTCATAGCTATCTTGAAAATATTATCCAGCATCCTTTGATTAGTAAAAGATTTGTTTAAAAAAATGCATTCTTAGTGGGGAATACAGATAAAAAGCAATTTATTAAAGTTACTTTTAAATATGGGATACATGGTTTACATAATATGTTCTCAGAAGTAAAAATACAGATTTTTGCATTGATCTATTTGTATTATGTCAATGAAAATTATTTGCATCTTAAATTAATTAATAAAAGATTTTTGTATTTAATACATGCTTTCTAGAAATAAAGAATTTCCGCTGTCTTCATGACTTAAATAAAGCAAAAAAAAAAAAAAACACCCAAAATATCTAACCACTTTTGATTACAATATTTTCCTCTATCAAAGATTAAGAAAGTAAAAATAGTGATTACATATGACTATAAAAAAATTATGTAAGCAACGTAATATTCAAATTTAAACATTAGATAACAGAAATGAAACCCCACACTCACCAAAAGAAGCAATACATGGAGATAAAGGTACATTTTCATCTCCCAGAACCTCTTCCAAACTTACTTCCTCCTGTAAAAATGAAATTGCAAAAACATGAGGGTTAAAAAGCAGAAGATTGTAAAATAGTATAAAACAAAATTTTTTGTAATAAAATATTAAAAAAAGAAAGATTGCTCGCATCTGATGATGCTCAATGCTCATACTTTGAATACGAAATGCTCTCTGAGTATTTAAATGAATTATAATATGAAATGAATATAATTAAATGTTTTTTAAATCAATAATTTAAAAGAAGATAGTTTGTTAAATTCAATATTCATTCATATATATCTTCATTTTATTATGTTGGTTTTAGTTTTATTATTAAGAAAAATGTTTATGTTAAATTTTATTTTTGTAAATTATAAAATAGTCTTCCCCCTTCCTTATTTAAGCATGCTATTTCAAGGTTTTAGTTGTAAGTTTAGCTTAATCATTTTAGGTTAGGGATGCACCTGTGGTCCACGGGCCACTTTTGGCCAGCGAACTTCACCAGTTAATAACTAGAAAAAATTGCAATTTTTTTGCCAATGTCGCAGAAAAATATCATAAATTTTGTCAGTCACTTAAGAATCGCAAATTTCGTAGATTGGGCACGGAAAAATCACGAATTTTATGATTAAGTGTGAAAAAATCGCACATTTCGTTCATTAGGTATGAAAAAATCGCGAATTTTGCCCACGAGGTTCGGAAAAAATAGCAAATTTAGCCGACCGGACACAGAAAAATTGCGACACAGAAAAAGGCACGGAAAAATCGCGAATTTTATCGTTCGGACGCGAAAATCGGCATTTCGTTGATCGGGCAAGAAAAAAACGTCAGATTTCTTGATAAAGCACGAAAAAAAAATCGCAAATTAAACTCATCAGCTACGGAAAAATTGTTTGCTTTCTCGGTTTATCGCGTGAAAAGATCGCGAATTTCGTTGATCAGGCACGATAAAATCGCGAATTTTGTCGATCAGGGACGAAAATATCGCATAGTTCGTAGATAAGGTACAGGAAAATCGCGAATTTTGCGATGATGCGCGGAAAAATTGAAAATTTCGTTGATCAGCTGCGAAACAATCGTAAGTTTTGTAAGTTTATCAAAAGAAAAAAATCGCGAATTTCGTTGATAGGGCGCAGGAAAATGCAGATTTCGTCAATTAAAGGCGGCAAAAGCGCAAATTTCGTCGATCAGGCTCAAATAAAATCACGAATTTTGTCAATCTCACGAGGAAAAATTTCGTCGGTCAAGCTCAAATAAAGTTGCAAATTTCGTCTAATCAGTGCGGAAAAATCAGGAATTTTGCCTATCACGCGAAGAATAATCGCAAATTTCGTCGATCGGCTTTGCAGAAATCGTAAATTTCGTCGATCAGGTTCGTAAAAATTGTGAATTCTGTCAATCGGCTTAAAAAAAATTGCAAATTTCTTTGATAAGGTTTGTAAAAATTGCAAAATTCTTCGATCTGGTATGGAAGAATCGTGATTTTAACAATCATACGAGAAAAATTGCAAATTCGCGAATTTTGCTGGTCAGGCACGGAAAGATCATGAATTTTCTCGATCGGCTTCGAAACAATCACGAATTACGTCGATCAGCTTTGTAAAAATTGGTTTTGAAAAATCCTGAATTTGCCGATTGGCTTCGTAAAAATTATTAATTTTGTTGATCAGGCGCAGGAAATCTGAGTTTTCTCAATCGCCTTTGTAAAAATCACGAATTTCGCCGATCAGCTTTGTAAAAAATCGCAAATTTTGTCAATCAGCTTCGTAAAAATTGCGAATTTCGTCAATCGACTTTTTAAAAATCGATAATTTCATCGATCAGGCGCAGAAAAATCAAAAATTTCGTCAATAAGCCGCGGAAAAATATGGAATTTTAATCGATCATGTGAGGAAGAAACTCAAATTTCGTCAACCGGCTAAATAAAAATCGCGAATTTCGTCAATCGACTTAGTAAAAATCGCTAATTTTGTTGATCAAGAGCATAAAAATTTTGAAATTTGTTGATCACGAATGGAAAAAAATCGCGAATTTCGCAGATCGGCTTCGCAAAAATCGCGAATTTCGTCGATCAACCGCAGAAAAATCGCGAATTTTATTGATCATGCTAAGAAAAATCGCGAATTTCACCGATCGGCTTTGTAAAAATCACAAATTTTGCTCATCAGCTTCGTAAAAATCGCGAATTTATCCAATCAGCTTCGTGAATTTCGGCGATCGGCTTCGTAAAAATCGTAAATTTCGTCGATCGGCTACGTATAATGACGAATTTCGTCAATCAACCGCAGAAAAATTGCAAATTTTATCGATGTCGCTAAGAAAAATCGTTAATTTCACCGATTAGCTTTGTTTAAATCGCAAATTTCCTTGATTGGCTTTGTTTAAATCACAAATTTCCTCGATTGGCTTTGTAAAAATCGCAAATTTTGTCGATTGGCTTTGTAAAAATCGCAAATTTCGTCGATTGGCTTTGTAAAAATCGCAAAATTTGTCTATCGGATTTGTAAAAAACTGCAAATTTCGTCCAACAGGCACAGAAAGATTGAATTTTGTCGATCAGTTTCGTAAAAATTGCAAATTTTGCCAATCATTTTCGTATAAAGCCCAAATTTGGTCGATCAGTCATGGTAAGTTGCAAATTTTGTTGATCGGGAGTTGAAAAATCTAGAATTTCAATGATGAGGCACTTAAAAACCTTGTTGATCGGCTCCTTTCGTTCGTTCATAAAGTTAACATTTTTTTCGGCACCAGACACTTATCTTTGTTTCTTAGTACTTTTAATAAAACAAGATTTACTCTCCTGAATAAAGTCAAGGAATATTATTACATCTTGAGAATAATCCTTGCTATATCTGTTAATCATACAAAAGTAAAAATTGCTGATATATCCTTACCAACTAAATTGAATTTTTTGACTGGTTAAGTAAATCTAAAGGAGTATCCCCCCCACTTCTCTCTGAAAACATTTTTTATCCAATTATACGTCACAGATCACTCTCAAAATCGAATTCTATCCTTGTTATTGATGTGGCCCTCGACCACCCAGACATATTTGTAAGTGGCCCTTCTCTTGAAAAGGTTGTGCACTCCTATTTTAGGAGATAAAATCTTAGAATGGGATTAACATTTAAAAAATATATAAATATATGCATATCATTCATATGTAATTTTACACATTAAATTATACAAGTATTTTCACCATGAACTTTCATTTTTAAAAATTAAAATATTTCATTTGATTTTTTAAAAATATTTTTAATATAAAGATACTTTTAATTATTTTTTTATTCCATATTTATAGCTTACCATATCTAAATTTAAAAATACAAAATATAGAATAAATATAAAGTAACATGTTGAACAAAAATATGTTTTGAGTTCAATCGGGATTAACGGTTTATAAGGTCTAAAATTGTCAAAAAGTTTATGCAAGTTTTTAAAAATAAAATTTTTAAATTTAATATTGTCTTAAAAATAATTTTAAACAGTTTTGACTCAAATTTAGGTTTTCGACATGACTTAAAATTGGATAAAACCGTCACACGTCACACTGTCAAAAACATGCCAACCCTGATGATTTTATTTACTTTATAAAATGGTTAAGTTTATAAATATTTTATTGTAAAAAGAAGCTTGTTTCATTTTTAACATTCCTGTATTCATTAATAAATTAACATAGTAACTCAATTTATATGTGAAAAAAATATATAATCAAATAACTTATAATCAGCACATTTTCTTGTCGAAATTGTGAATATTAGGAGTTGATTAATACATAAAATATAAAAACTAATCATGCAAATTTAGAAAAAAGTTAATACATTTTACCTTGAATAGTCTCAAACAATCCTCCATGCTTTTAGAGAAATAAAACAAAGCTACAGCAACCTTCTCAGGTAAATCTGACAGGTCTTTTTTGAGCCCTTTCTTATTAAAGAAAAGTCATTATTCAGACTTGCTACAGGTTGAGCAAGAAAAAAGCTGAACTTTCACGGCCTCACGGACTTTTGATGAAATTTGTATCTTCTTGCAGCATTTTGACAAAATTCATGTTTTTCTGCAATTTTTTAAAGAAATTAACATTTTTCCTCGATCATTTGACGAAAAGTGCACTTTTTCCAATCTTTTGATTGAAATTGGCATTTATCCATGATCTATTAGCGAAATTAATTATTTTTCTCAATCTTTTTCGACAAAATTCACCTGTCGGCCGAATATTCGGCCAAAATCACTAGTCAATGCATCCTTAATTATGATATAAGGTGGGGGCCACCAATTACCCCGAAAAAACGCTGATCAGGAAATACACACATTCTCCATATATTAAAGTTAGGGTACTACTCTGTTATCCCGTCAACCAGTTTCGCCAAATTATACAAAACGCCAAACTAATAGCCAAATGATACAAATTGACATAATTTTTATTTTAAAAAACGAAAAAACAAATTAGTAGAATATAATAAAAATACAAATAAAAAGTCGAAATAAAAATCACTTAATGACATTTTAAACACGTGAATCGTATTGAATGTCATTGAATGTGACATTCACGATCATCCATTATTGGCATTTAATCTTACAGTTAGGCGATAATTTTTTGGTCGACAGGATAACCTAGTAGTACCAAAGTTAGTAATTATGGATCTAGTAAATCTGCAAATTGGTGGCCTCAAACATAAGTTCTGCAATTTTATTTGGATTTAAAATAAAATTAAAATATTCAACTTGCAATATCATTTATTTCATATTTGTAATACTAACTATTATAAATGATATATCAAACAGCCTCTGGAAGATTAGTTGTCTAAACGGTACACTAATATTCAAAAAATCCCTCACTGTCTTAATAGTTTGATTGTTTCAATTCAATTACCTAGTGTTTAATAGTTTGATTGTTTCAATTCAATTACCTAAGTGTTTAATATTTTAAACCATCCATCTAAACGAATTAAAATATCGATCTTCTATTATTTATAAGTGATGCAACCAGTAGACACTTATCACAAATATTTTATTAATTATTACTATCCTAATTGTTAAATTTACTTGTTTCATTAAATTCTGGTTCTTAATGCAATCATAAATATGACGTCCATTACTGGACTCGGGAGGGTTTTGATATATTTATATTAGTTAAAATTAAATTCTATTCATATTGAGAAAAAAAAAAAACTAAGAATGGGAATGGTTAAATATTGTTGATAGATTAACATAATATTGCAAAAAATTGAAATAGAATAGCTTAACTATTAAAAATAATTTTAAAAAAATGAATAAAAAAAAGTCCCTTAAGAGTGTGTATTACTGGCAACTGGCACATTTACCCTATTTAAATACTCTTAACTTGCATGTATAGAAAATTGCATATATAGAAAACATTCGAAAATAAACAATTAAAAAATTTTAGATTTATTAATGAATTAAAAAAATTAACATTTCTTGTCATTTTGCTGCAGGAATTTTTTGTGCCAGCATAAACCTTGCATTTTTCATGTTTAAATGAGAAAACAAAACAAAATTAATGTAATCAATCATTAAGAAGGTAACAAAATATAAATAAAAAGTTATTCTGCATATTATAAGAGTGATATCGTTATAGTGCATTTATTTTTTTGAAGCATTATTGTAATATCTATTATTTCAACGTAAATTTTTGATAACTAATATATATACTCGGAATAAATGGCATAATTAATGTTTTTGCAACTAACGATATCTGTGATTATATATAATCTCAGAAAATTGACACACAATAATTACAAAATGATTAAATCTTACCGTTTTTGTAAAATTTACTCTTATTAAAAGGATATTTTAAAACATATTTGAAGTTGCACTCGCGGTATATACAGTCACTCAAAAAAGTATTGGGACATGATACAATTGCATAAAATTTTACTTTTTATATAACTGATATATGCGAAGAGAAAAAAGAAAATGTAGTATATCATACTTTGATGAATGCAAATCATAATAGCTAAAACACAATGCATATTTTACTGCAATTATGGTTAATATTTAAAGTAAAAGACTTGAAGTCAAAAAAATTTCTCAAAAAAGTATTGGGACACTATCCAAAAAATCGAGAAGAAATTATGAAAGAGATAGCTAATGTCTTTTTGGGCCACCATTATGCTTTATGACCTCTCGTAGTCTATTTGACATAGAATTTACCAACTTTGCGCAAAAGGATGGGTCAATTTTCATCCATTCTTGGACTATATGCTTTCTTAAATCTTGTTTGCTAGAAATCGAATTCTCATAAGTTTTTTGTTGAATACAATCTTAAATATCCTCAATGGGATTAAGGTCTGAATTCTGGTCAGGGGTTCTATATCACACCAGGACAGTGATAGAGAACCCACAACTTGCAAATGTAAGCACTATGTTTCGAGTCAATGTCTTCATACAGTTTAAAATATCATGCAATTCCCAAGTTATTTCCACTTTACATTAAATTCTGTTTAAGAAAGTCAAGATAGACATATTTGTTCATTGTGCCATCAATAAGTTCTAAGTTTATGACACCTGAACTCGCTATACAACCCCAAGCCATTTGGCTGCTGCCTCCGTTTTTTATAACAGGCCGTACAGAAGGTCGTTATTTCTTTTGGTCTGCGATTTTGTATTTGATCTGTGCCAAATTTTTTGCTTGCCATCCGATCCGAAAATGTTATATTTGCTTTCACCCACAAAAAAGAACATTTTTCCAAAATTCTGCTTGCTGCTTTACATATAGGTTTTAACAAATGTCAATTTAACACGTCGGTTTGTTTCGCTGATCTAGGATTTTTTCCTAGGTACTCTAGCATGAAACTTATGTTTTCTCAAAATATTTCTGATAGTTTCCACATTTGCAGATTTTCTTAATCTTTTTTTCATTTTCCAGGGCCAATTTAACGGCGCTAGTTTTGGGATTAATGTGAACCTGTCTCTTTTTCTCGTTCACTGAATGCCCTTGAACGCCCTGATCTTTGCTTATTTTCAACGTTATATATTTTCGTGAATCTGTAGGTCATATTAAACACTCTAGATTTGAACAACCTTAAAATGTCAGCTATATGACAAGCTCATTTCCCATCTTTCCAGTGATTTATAACCAGATTTCGAACATCCACAGACATATCTTTGCTCCCCCCCCCCTTCCTTACATAAAAGACACGAATGTACTGAAATTGAACGTGTAATGTATGCTTAAAATATATTAAAAAATACAGGTGGTAAATTATTTTTTATTGATGCGATAAATATGTTTTAACTTTCTCATTTCGAAAGTGTCCCAAAACTTTTTTGAGATCTATTTGAGGTTGTATAATGTTTATAAAGCTAGAGCAAACTGCAATTGTAAAATATTTAAGATTTTTTTATACGTAATGTTTACCAAACGCTAAATTATTTCATATTTAATGTTGTTTTGATGTTAATGTCACTAATATTTTTATAAATAGCTTAACATTTGATATTTGCCAAGTGTCCCAATACTTTTTTGAGCGACTGTATACCGCCATTAATGATTGTTTTGTTACAACTGCAAATGCAAAACATAAATTACATAAAACTATGCGTTTATATGCGTCCTTTATCTTAAAAAAAGGATATAATACACTTAAAAAACAATAATAATAACATATTTTACTTACTCGTAAATAACACCACACGATCATGGAATCGCTTTTTCCCATGGAACAATCTTCCATGCTTTTTCCTTTTTGGCGGGTTGAAAAACATGTTACGGTTGCGGTCGAAATATGACTAAATTACGGGGCGCATCCTAGCGGAGGAAAATTGACGACGACGTACCGTCTTTTTGCTAATGATGGGACAGGGCTGTGAAAAGATGTGGATTACCCTTAACTTTTTGAGTATCTAAGGGATAAGACCGTTTATTTAGTGGATCAGACCGTTTTTCTTCAAATAAGGCTATTGCCCGTGAAAATTGAAGGGCAAATGCTCATAAATCTACAGTTTTTTCTGAGAGTGTACTTCCTAAAATATTTGTCACAGGCATATAGTTCCAATTACAAAATGTTTTAAATGAGCGATTTAACTGAAGGCGCTGTCACCGTTACGTTTTACGGTAGTGTTAATTATAATTAATTAACTTCTAGATTGGTTATTAAAATAACTGAAGACATGAATTTCAAAATTCTCTTTATCGAAAAAATCAAATTTTGGGAAATAGCGAAAAAACTTTAAATGCATCTATTGGTTTTCATTATAAATTTTGATATTCCATTGTTACAATAGTGGAGGTTTGTATAGTCGGATAGAGAAATCAAAAAGCGATAAGTCGAGTTTTGAAATTCATATCCTCAATTGTATTTTTACGTATGTTTTATTTTGTAAACAAATGAAGCTGATTCTTTTCGTGATTTTATTTTAAAAAGTATGTTATTTTGATAAGCTTTTATTTTATTCATAGTTTTCGTATATAAATTTTCCTAGTTCAAAACTTATATTCAAATTTTAACTCACTTCTAAATATCTGAGTGAGGTTCAATTCCCATACTTATTTAAACCCGATGACAATGTAATATTAATACGATTTTAGGTGCGTTCCATTTATTTATTTTATAGGACTACATCAAATTCTATTAGGTTGAGTAATATAATAGATCTTTAAATATGTATCATTTTGTAACGATTTGTGACTGTTGCTTTTCATAGTTTAATTTAACAAAATTTCTGTTATTTTTTTACTTATATTTTTAGCACAAATTGCATATTTTACTTTAACATGTAAATGTCAACATAAATTCAGAAACAACATTGTAAAAATTTTTTTTCCTCTCAATGTTTAAAGTTAAATTTTCTATCTGATGTTTATTTTTATTTCGAATAAATTTGTGACTGACCCCTATTTTGCAACAAAAAATATGCTTCAACTTTGAACAGCTATAACTCGGTCAATTTTGATCGCAGAGGAATGGGACTTTTTTTCTCTTACTTGTTAGAGTAGTGGTAAAAATTTTCTAAATATCACTTATAGGACCGGGGGAACGTATAAAAATTTAATTTTCGTAATTTTTTAGTAAAACATTTTTTTTACCTAAATCGCTTAAAAAATAATTCTTTACCTTTTTTAAAGCATTTTTGCAATTGGAACTATATATCTATGAGTAGCGGTTTATAAATTAGCCATTGGCCACCGTTGAGAGGGGACACCCTGTATAGTAGAAAGCAGACAGCATTTACATGGTCACACAAAATATTTCGGCAAATATACTGTATCCGAAATGCTGTATACTATTACATTCAGACCTGAATATTTTTTAAATTACGAATTATTTTATAATTACGAATAAACTTCGTTTGCTATGATTGACGTGCAATTTCCAACTTGTTCTAATTGGTTTGAGTAATAGATAGAAATCTTCTGATCATATACATGCCACCACTAAAGAATTTGAATAGCTTTCCAAATAACAGTAATTGTTAAAGTAAGGTTTTTAAATATGTTATGCATATATTTTTTTATCTATCTTCTGTCACTTTTTAAAACGTGGAGGTCTTGTTATGGTACTCTGGAAAGCGTCAGAACGATTTAGTAATCAATGCTTACGATATGATATTTCATTTATTATTAATACACATCATACGTACTATTGGGAAAGCCTTGTGCTCGTTTTAAAATCGAAAAAAAGCCTGATTAACACATTTTTGGTACTGAAGATTTAAAAAAAATAAAAAAATAAAATACCGTCTGTCGGTCCATCCGTCTGTCTGTTTGTCTGTGTGTCTGTAAACGCTCTATCTCCTAAACAATTTGAGATAGAGATATGGAATCTGATGTGGTGTTAAGTATGTAATAATTGGAAGAAGCATATTGAATATTAACTTTATTGATTATACGAAACTTTTTTTCGTACTCTGAAAACATTTGTTTTGATAAAAGATGTATAAAAAATTCCAAAATTGTTTATTTCAAAGATAGAATATAAAATACAATAAAAAAAGTTAATTATACAAGTTATTTGTAATCAAGTTTTCCATACTGTTCGATTTTTCGTGACACTGTATTTCAATTCAAAGGCATATTTAAATTGAAAATGAGACGATTAATCCGACACAATAAAGTGTTAGTTAATATAATGATCATTTTTGAAAGCATTATTATTAATATCATTATTATTATTTTATGTTTTTTTTACTCAATTTGATTCTACTTCATTATCCCGTTGTCGAAAAACTAAAAGATTAAACGTCAATAATGGCTTATCGTAAATGTCACAATTACTGGACATTAAACATTTACGCGTGCTTGTTACATTATAAGGATTTTTCAATTCGATGTTTTATTTGTATTTTGTGAACTTTTTACTAATTTAGTTATTCTTTCGTTATTTCAATTAAAAACCATGCCAATTTGTATAATTTACGAGTAGTTTGTCGAATTATATAATTCGCCTTAGTGAGTCAATGAAATAATCAAGTAGTACCTGAAATTCAGTAACGGAGCATTATTATCTTTCTATTATTATAAAAATGTAACAATTTCTAAATGGACCAAATGAAAATGAACACAAATACCGAGAAACTGCAGTAAGGGTTGTTATCAGGGGTTCCCGTCATGTTTCCAAATATCGCCACGTTTTTCGCCAACTTGGAAATATATCGCCAAATCTTACCACAAAAATAACTCGTCAAAAGTGACACGGACTTGGCACGATTTCCAGTATTTCGCCAAATACCCATATACTCTTATTGTAATCCAATAGAGTCTCGTTTTGTTAAAAATATTTAATTTAAAACATCAACGTTTAAATTTAATTTTGGAATTGCAATGCATTTTATAAATAGTATACACATACTTTATTTTCATATTTTATAGTGTACATATCCATGATGGTTAAGTATTACGGTGGACCCCAATGACTAGTTTTTAATTTATTTTTATGTTTTTGTTATGAGGAATTGAAAAATCTGAGAAAATTTAATGCGGGGCACTTGAGCATTCGATTAAAATATACGTTTAAAAAGACACAGAATATTTAAATGTTCAGATATAGTCAACTTCATACTGAGTCTCTATTTATGAACACCAATGATTTTTAACATTCTGTTAAATATTTACTTCAACATAAAATAAGTTCATATACTCTACTTGGGGAATCTATCTCCTACGAGCTACGATCGCCAGCCACCATTTAGGCACCACATATTCTCAAAGCAAACTAATTTCATCATAGACCGAATTATAATTTAAAGAAAAGTATTGATCTCCCTGTCAACTGATTTCCATTCATTTCCCTTTGATTGGAGATTTTTAAGGAAAAATCTGCCGCAGTTAAGAGATACGATGTATGTTTTCGCCCTTGATTAAAAATATAAATTATAATAAAAGTTAAAATTTTTTAAATAAGCTAATGTAAAATAAATTAGGTAAGCATCTATACTAATAAAAGAACAAAACGCTCTGTCTGTCTGCGTGCGTGTGTGTGTGTGTCTGCGATGACTAGCAAAATCTACAGCACGTATGAAGCTCAATTTTTTTAAGTAGCCCCAAATCTCTCTTGATGCACCTGAGATTCAGAATTTCGAAATTTCCAATTATTAACTGAGTAATTAATTAAAATCGAGAGGTCACTCTCATAAAAAATGATATGTTTTCCAATTTTGACCCTTTCGTTTGTTTACGGTTGGTTGATTGTATAAAATTTTAACATAAGTAACTAAGAAAGCTGAGACAGAATTAAAGAAAACAATTTGAGATTTTGATGTTACAGGCCAAACCCGATTTTAGGCCAAACTAGATTGGCCTAGGCCAAACCGGTCTGTCCTAACGCCCATCGGATAAACTAGTTTTTCCTAGGCCAAACCGGTCTATCCTAACGCCCATCGGACAAACTAGTTTTTCCTAGGCCAAACCGGTTTCTCCTAACGCCCATCGGATAAACTAGTTTTTCCTAGGCCAAACTAGTCTATCCTAAGGCCCATAGGACAAACTAGATTTTCCTAGGCCAAACTAGTTTGGCGTAACTCTTATAGGATAAACTAGTTTAGCCTGCTGTTTATTGGTCTGAACTAGTTTATCCTAGGCCAATTCAATTTGGCGTGATTTTATTGAATTCAATGACCGCCTCAACGCCAACATTCTTGTTTGTCCTAGGCTGATCTAGTTTATCCTAGGCCAATGTAGTTTTACGTGTTTTTAGCTCACGGGCGTCAAAGCCAGAAAAATAAAGGGCTCACAGGTTCTGTATGTATGTATGTATGTATGTGCGTACGTATGTACGTAACGCGATAACTCTTAATAGAGATATCCGATTTGCTTCAAATTTTGGATGTAGGTTCATTCTGATAAGGTACTTTTCTGATTAATTTTGTGATTTCGTTGGATAAAAATAAAGGGGGACGAATGGGAGGCTAATCCCTCCCCGTTAATTTTGAGAAATGGATTTATCATGCAGAATTATCAGTTTTCATTTAAAATTTTAGATATAGGATCATTGTGACAAGGCACCTCCATGATTAGTTGTGGATGTTTATTGTTTAAGTCTAAAAGAAAGGGCAATGTAGGTAACACAACATAATTTAGATAAATGGTTTTTGAGGCAGAATTGACGAATTTGCTTCAAATTTTGGATATAGGTTCTTTCTGATAAGGCGATTCCCTGAATAGTTTTGGGGGTTTAATGGTTAAGTATGAAAGAAAAAATGAAGGATTACCCTCTTACCTAGGAAAATTTAGATTATCCTATGGACATTTAGATAAACAAGTTTGGTATAGGAAAAACCAGTTTATCCAATTGGCGTTAGGATAAAATAGTTTGGCCCAGGAAAAACAAGTTTAATCTCATTTGGCTCGAAATCGGGTTTGGCCGGTAAAAAGTATGTCTTTCACAAGAATAAGCATAAATGTGCGTAAAGAGTCATTCCTCACAACATCAATATAGAAATTTAACATGTCCACCGTAGAGACATGATGCATTGGACATTTTTTTTCTTTTTTGGCAGACTCGTACCAACTGAGATCTGACTTGCATTTATTATTATTATTATTATTATTATTATTATTATTATTATTATTATTATTATTATTATTATTATTATTATTATTATTGCATATTCGAGCGAGATCGGAGCTGAACATAATTTGAATCAAACAGCGTTTTCCTTTTTTGAGAAATTAATTATCTGTTGACATATAAGCTATTCTTGTCATGACGTCAAGTTTTTCTTTTCCGTAAAGTCGTAAGCGGAATTTCGATTCAAAACGTAGCTTTAATAGTATTTTCTCAAAGGTACATCGCTTTTATATATTGTGTCAGGATATAGCTCTTTTGGATTTGAGAAAAGCCTTAAGGAATGACAGAGAAACATATTCCCAAATCTACTTTTTACTGAACAGATTCAATAGTTATGATATTTATAATTCTCCTTTTTTTTCTTTTGTTCTAAACTACATTAATTATTTAATGAATCTCTATTTGAATATTGAAAGGTCTAATAATCTAAATAATCAATAATACATTGTGTATTTTCAATTCTGCAAACGCATCGTAATTTAAAAATACATTGTAAATTTATCCAATAGATATGTATGTAGAATTTTTTAAAGGAATCTTAATTGTATGTTAAGTAAAATCTGATTTTTTTGCAGAAATTGAGTAGGGCCAGATCGAGCAGGACTGAGTCTCTTTTCACTAATTTTTGTACAGGCAGGGCTTGAGCTGAACTTTTAATTTTTTCACCGAGTAAAGGCAAAATAGCTTTCCTTCGGGAAGGGCGGGGCCTTCCCGAAGGCCTAGAAAAAGAATTAGCCTAATTAAAGAAGCGCCTAATCAAATAAATTCATGTCCAAAATTTTAAGCAAATTGGATAATTCTGTATTATAACCAATTTATCTAATTTAAGAAAGGAAAAAATTGTAAGTTTCCCCCTATTTAACCGAAGCACCACCAAAATTAATCAGTGAAGCGATTCATCAGAATGAACAAATCCAAGATTTGCAGCAAGTCGGTTAATTCTGCATGAAAAACTCATTTGCCAAAATTAGGCGGGATCCGCAAGTTCTTTCCGTTGTTCTTATTCAATTAACTCCCAAAACTAATTAGGGAAGCGCTTTACCAGAATGAATTTATTTCTAAAATTTGAAGCGAATCAATAAATTCTGCGTGAAAAAAGCATTTACAAAAATTATGGGTCGTTGCCCCTATTCCCCCTCCCTTTATACTTAAACAATGAACACACACAACTACTCATGGAGGCGCCTCAAGAGAATGCTCCTATATCTAAAATTTGAATCAAATGCATAATAATGCACGTTAATAATACATAGAAACTCATTTATTTCAATTAAGAGAAGGGGTGAATCAGCCTCTCGTTTCCCCCCCCCTTATTATTATTCTCAAATGACCTTCCAAAATTAATCAGAAAAGCTCCTCATAAGAATAAACATATATTGAAAGTTTGATGCAAATCGAGTACTTCTATCAAGAATTATTGCGTTACGTACTTACGTACATACATAGATACAGAACCTACGGGCACATTAGTTCTCAGGCTTTGGTAGCCTGATGAGTTAAAAACACGTCAAATTACATTATTTCTATCAAGAGTTATCGCGTTACGCACATACGTACGTACATACATGCGTACATACGTACATACAGAACCTGTGAGCCCATTATTTCTCTGGCTTTGACGCCCGTGAGCTAAAAACACGTAAAACTACAATGGCCTAGGATAAACTAGATCAGCCTAGGACAAACAATAATGTTGGCGTTGAGGCGGTCATTGAATTCAATAAAATCACGCCAAATTGAATTGGCCTAGGATAAACTAGTTCGGACCAAAAAACAGCAGGCTAAACTAGTTTATCCTATAAGAGTTAGGCCAAACTAGTTTATCCTATAAGAGTTAGGCCAAACTAGTTTGGCCTAGGAAAATCTAGTTTGTCCTATGGGCCTTAGGATAGACTAGTTTGGCCTAGGAAAAACTAGTTTATCCGATGGGCGTTAGGATAAACCGGTTTGGCCTAGGAAAAACTAGTTTGTCCGATGGGCGTTAGGATAGACCGGCTTGGCCTAGGAAAAACTAGTTTATCCGATGGGCGTTAGGATAGACCGGTTTGGCCTAGGGAAAACTAGTTTATCCGATGGGCGTTAGGATAGACCGGTTTGGCCTAGGCCAATCTAGTTTGGCCTAAAATCGGGTTTGGCCTGTAACATTGACATTTCAAAAGTGACAGTTTTTTTCTAAAGACATTTAAAATTCATAGACTGGCAAAATGAAAGATTAACTTAAGATTTTTGAACACAGTTGTTGTACGCCAGATTGTTGGTGCTTCGTACATTAGAATGTATGTGTGATTAGCTATGTTGCAGTAAATAAATAAATAAATAAATAAATAAATATATATATATATATATATATATATATATATATATATATATATACAGGGTGAGCCATAAATATCGAAACAATAAACTATCTCCTTAAATATTGCTTCTAGACACATACTTCGAATTGCAAAAATTCATAAAAGAAAGGTGGAATTTCTGATAAGATAAGTTGCAACTCCATGGGGGGGGGGGTCTATTTGAAAAAATATGAAAATTAAATTTTTATGCGGACCCCGTAGAGCAAATTAGAAAAATATTCCTTATCCATTTTTAAATTAAACAAAAAAAAAAAAATCATCTCCGTGTCTAAAAACCTGACAGAGATATTAAAATCTAAAATTTTCCAAAATTCGTGACTTACAAAACTTTACCATGCTTGTAAATAGAAAAAAGGTTAACAACTTTTTCGCAGTTCTAAACGATGTCCAAAGTACTGTAAAGGTGTAACCTTCTTACCTTTTTTTTGACAAATATTGTATATCCAGCCTAGATCCCCATGGGAAGATATAATTGGAAATATCATGAGATCTGCATGTTGTGAAATGCAAGTTATAAAATTTAAAACACATATTTATCCATCAATTCTAGATAAGGCATACAACATTCGATAATCTTTAGCAAAAGTATTTATTTTTCGGAGAATTTCACATATATTTTTACGCATTTTGTAAATAGTTAGTGTTTGTATTAAAAAATAATGTAAATAATCTTCTTAAGCTCTATTCATAAGCTAATATTAGTTATTGTTGCATAAAAACATCTCAATTTGTTGATTTTCTGCAAGCCTGTTGCTTTTAACTGGATATCTGTGGGAACTTGGTGAAATTTTAGTGATATCGTTAAGTTGGCGAGAAACTTGGTGACACGCGGCAATAGAGCCGGGCTCCGACTCCTGCGGTTTCTACGCAGATTTTCATTGCTCCATCAGTTATCTACGCACATTTTAATTGGTCCATTTCCAAATCATTAGCTGTTTTTTTTATATAAGGATTTCTTTAAAAACATTTTCTGTTTCAGGACGGGGGGAATATATCTTATAGTAAAGTTCACTCGTATGAAGGTTAATAAATTCCAGCATATTCCGAGGTTTGAGGTAAATATATTGCATTATTTTAAATATTTCGGAGTCTATTTTCATATTTTTCAATTTCTAAAAAAGGCAAAATATTTAAAATATATCTGTATTACATTTCTCTAAATCATCACTAAATATTTAATCTACGTTATGTTCTCATTTTAGAGTATAGAACTTTTCAGCTACATCGGCGGCTACTTAGGAATGTGGTTGGGGATATCACTAGCATCCATGTATGATTTCGTTGAAATGATATATGACACTGTATATCCATTTCTGAAAGGAAGGAAAAAGAAAAAAACGATAACATCTACTGAAAGGTTACGACATCAAACTGCTGAAAAAAAATAAGACAAAAATCGTAAAAATGCAAAAATTGCACAAGTAGTTGTATGTTTTCTACGCAGTACTTGTTGCGCATTGTACTTGTTGTTGGCATATTTTTTGTCGCACTTTCTCTGATCAAACGCTTTTGAATTTCTAATAAAAGCCTTGAATGTAAATTTAAGAATGCTTTTTATATATATAAAATTTTTATAAAACAGCGAATTTATATTTACCATAGTCCCCTTCCTTTCTGAGGTAATTGGGTCTTTTATTTGTTCTCAGCTCCACTTCAGAGAGGAGCCCCTGTTTTGTACATAATGTAAATATTTTTATGTCTTCCTTTGTTATCTTTATTCATTTATTTAGCAATTTCATTATAATTATCAGCATATAGTCGAACCTCGTTAACATGAACCTCTAGGGGTATCAAAAAATTTTTCATGTTAACAGTATCATACCTTTGTCTTTATAGGGAACTGTGAAAACAGTTCATGTTAAAAGTAATTCCCGTTAAGCATGTTCATGTTAATGAGGTTTGACTGTATATACTTCTTAATATTTCCCGATTCTAAAACTCAGAAATTATGCCTTGCAATTGTAAATGCATCTGTAGAACATAATACAATTCCTTTCAATGTGTGTACTGATGACATCGCTTACGAGTTTCAGAGCCAGATTGAATTTATGGTTCTCAATCTTATTAAAAATTTATTAATGTTGTAAAAGGAAATCATTGTTAATGTATCTAACCATCTGCAGTGGAATTGAGTCAGAGTTGCATTTATACTCGAAAGCAAAAGCTGGGTTTCCTGGGTGGTCATCCCTCTCATCACAATAACTGGGGTAGAAGAGTAATTAAAACATTATTTTTCTGAAAAAAAAAACACTAAAGTGTTAATATCGTATTCGCAATCTGTTTGCAAAATTACTGCAATTTTTTTAGAATAATTTGCCAATAATTTATTTATACTTGCTATGAATAACAAAGAGACATTAAATATGACGCGGAGAGTTTTGAGAGTGATCCTTTAAGCAAAATAAAACACAATATGATGTACACACATAATGAAGCACGTGGTTTCGATTTCTAATAAATGAACAAAACAGAGACAACTCACAAAGAAGACGTAATAGTCCAAGAGCCGACAACACAAAAACCTATGTTATAGAGCGCAACAATTTTTTCTTTTATTTTACAGAAGAGTAGTAATAGGGGAATCTAACGATCCATGTCTGCCGGAAATGAGGAGGTGCATAAGCCAAAAACTGATATCACTAGTAGTTCACTCGTAGGTTTTACATTGTGTTTGCCGTACAACGAAAGGTGTGAAAACAAGGAAAACTGGGAGCAGGAAAACACAATGATGATCCTACAAATGAGCCACTAGCGGTATTAATTTCTGGCTTATGCATCACTCACTTTTGGCAGACATGAATCACTAGATTCCCCTATTTTTAATCTTCCATAAAATAAAGGTTTTTTTTTTTTTCCTTGCACTCGATAACACAGGTTTTTATGCTGTCGGATCTTGGACTATAACTTCATGGCGCAGCAAGAGTAACGCTTCTGATATATGAATGCGTAACTGGCAAATGATAATGAATATAACGAAAACAAAACTTCTCTATAATAAATGATAATGTTTACTGTTAATTTAAAATTATTTTTAATTAATAGTAATCAATTAAATTCAAATGAGGTTCAATATGACCACTGCTATGATGCGCCAACAGCTATATGCAGGGGTCGCAGCATCCCAAAAATTTTTTAACCTTTCTACCAGTATTTTAAATCAAAAATCTTCATCTAAGATTACTTTAACACCTACAATGAAATTTTACGATAAATATTGTCGATTTAAAATTGTGGGAGGAAATTGCGAAAATTTTAGGGACGGTCAGAGATAGAATGGGTCGTGACATTAGATAAGGTAGCCAAAATGCGTCGAGCTAAAATGTGGTTGCCCTTAGATCATAATAAACCAATACGTATAGTTCATAAAGAAAGTTTAAATTAAAAACATGCCAACCGGACCGTTAATTTGGCGATTAAAATATCAGCGTACAAATATGCATGCCAACACTGATTGCTGAGAAAAATATTTCTAAATGCATAACACAGATGTCAGACGCCGATTTAATATAAACAGAGCGTTAGATTTTAAGCTGAAAAAGGAGTTGTAATGTCTATTAATTTTGAAAAGGAATTAAGTAAGTGACTGAGTAACTGCAAAAGAGCATATGGTTTTTAAAATATCTTTCAATGCATTCTTTGAACAAACGAAAGTATGCAGGCTCAGATAATGATTTTAGGATGAGAAAAGATTTGTTTTTGATTTATTTTATTAACAGACTCGGATAAGCATGAGAACCTACGTAACTGCAATTTAAAGGAAAGAGAAAAGAGATAGATATATTCTTTTTAGAAAGTAAAAAGAATGTTTAATTGATTTGAAACTGCAAAAGATAATGTGTGATGCGGCGATGCGTATTAACTTAATTAAATAAACTGACATGCTTTAGTAGACTGTCATCCTTTATTTTAATTCATAGCGAAAGCGTTGCTTACTCTTAGCAAATTAAAACAACAACTAACAAAAAACAGACAATTTGCGTTTCTATAGTTACATAGAATAGCGAACTAGTATGATGCCACATTTCAAAGATAAATTACAAATAACTCTAACATACCCCCCGACATTGAAGGGTCAACTTCAATAAATTATACAGTACAAAATATTAACATTACAAATGCTTAAGTAATATGATACAATACAACAATTTTCTTTTAACAATGAAAAATACAATTATGAACATACAATAATAGGAACTAAAAATAAAAATACATAACAAAACCCTTTTTTTTTTTTTACATTTCGTAATTAATTTTCTGAGACTTGTTGTGGCAATAACGCAATTTTTGAAATACTTCTTTTAAGTATTCCCCTAGCGGTTTTAACTTCGACGACCCTAATCTTACCATCTGCACCAGGGAAAATATTTATAATGCGTCCTAGTAAGTATTTATTTGTAGGAGGTCATCTTCCTTTATCAACACTAGGGTTCCTATGTTAACATTATTTTTTTCAAATTGCCACTTGGAGCGTTGTTGGAGCGTATTTAAATACTCTTTATTCCAACGATTCCATATCAATTGAATGTATTTTGAAATTCTATGCCATCTAGATAGTCTATTTTCGTTAACATTAATTAATTCTGGTTCAACGATGGCTGTCATAGGCCTTCCGATTAAGAAATGGCCTGGTGTTAAGGCCTCCAAGTCATTCACGTCTGAAGACAACGGAGTGATTGTCGTGAATTTAATATAGACTCTATTAGAGCAATTACAGTTAATAATTCTTCGAACGTTAGCCTTGCATTACCTACCGTTCGCTTTAGATGATATTTTACCGATTTTATTCCTGCCTCCCACAACCCGCCAAAATTAGGTGCTCTGGGTGGAATAAATTTCCAAATAATATTCTCTTCTGACAAATAATTCGCTAACTTCTCCTCAGGATGTCTTAGTAAATTATGGAGTCTCTGTAACTCAGCGTTAGCACCAACAAAATTTTTTGCATTATCTGAAAATATTACTGCGCACCTTCCGCGCCTAGCAATGAACCTCTTTAAGGTGGCAATGAATGCATCCGTAGTCAATTCTGACACTAGTTCGAGATGCACTGCTTTAGTTACAAAGCAAACAAAGATTGCCAAATACACTTTATTAAGAATTCCCTTTCTCTGTCCCTTATATTTTATGAAAAAGGGGCCACCAAAATCTGTTCCTACGTAATTAAATGGTGCGCTAGGACGTACTCTCTCAGTGGGTAGGGAACCCATGATTTATTGTATGGTTATGGGGTTGCTTTTACTACAAGTTACACACTCATGCGTTATTTTTCTAGCTAAATTTCTTCCCCGTAGAGGCCAGTATTTTTGCCTCAAGTGGCATAACAATGCTTGTGCACCTATATGAAGATGTTTTTTATGATAGTAAATTGCAATTAGGCTACACAATTTACCCTTAGCTGGCAGAATATATTGATGTTTTTGAGCAAACCTTAGGTCTGCATTATCTAAACGCCCTCCTACTCTTAGCACCTTATCTGCATCTAAAAAGGGGTTTAACAATCGCAATTTACTTTTCTTAGAAATTTGCTTACCTTCTAACAATGCAGTATATTCTGCCTTAAATTCAAGTTTTTGGATTTCCCGAATTAAAAATATTTCTGCTCGTGATAATTCTTCCATACTTACGTGTCCCTTTCTTTTTTCAGCTGATTTTCTTGTATTATCTAAGAACCTGAAAATATAACTTAAAACACGTAATATTTTAGTATAATTATTGCTGATACTTAAAATTTCATTTACAAATTCACTAGAATTTAAACTTAATAATGCTGTACTGTTTTTCAATTTTAATTCTGATGAAAAGTCTATATTGTTTTTCACTTGTTCTAAATCAATGCTGTGTTTGGATTCACTGTCTCTTTCTCTCAAGAAGAGAGGGCCATGCCACCAAAGTTCACAATCAATTAATTTGTCAAAGCATAGTCCTCGAGATACAAGGTCTGCTGGATTGTCCTCTGAGCGTACATGTCTCCATTGAAAAGTCTGGGTCAAATCTTGGATTTTGTAAACTCTGTTGGCCACAAAAGTTTTAAGTAGATGAGGGGGAGTCTGAATCCACGCTAAGACGATGGTTGAATCGCACCATAATATTATTTTACTGATGTTCAACCTTAGTACATTCACTATCTTAGATACAAGTTGAGACAATAAAGCAGCTGCGGACAATTCCAGTCGTGGGATTGTCAAAGGTTTCAATGGTGCAACTCTAGACTTGCTGCACAGTAAATTTAAAGATGTATTAAATTTTGTGAAACAGCGTAGATAAATGGCTGCTCCATATGCGAGCTCGGAGGCGTCGGAGAAGCCGTGCAGTTCAACTTCCGAATGCCCTTCGTTTAAAACAAATCGATTGATTTTTAAATTGTTTATATTCTGAAGCGTTCTGATAAAGCGTCGCCATTCATCTTTAATGTCATCTGGAAGTGGATCGTTCCAATCTAGCCTTAACAGCCACAGTCTTTGTATGAAAATCTTAGCCTTAGCTATTCCAGGACCGAGTAATCCCAATGGATCATAGATACGCCCTATGTCGGATAAAACAGTTCTTTTTGAGTATACAACTGGTTCCTTAACTGATGAATTAAACGAAAAGCAGTCACGAACTGGATTCCATAACAATCCTAGAGTTTTAGTGCTCTGGTCCGCATTACGATCATTGAATGTATACTCTTGATTGCTAGTTGCGATTTTCAAGAGTTCGGGGTGATTAGCACACCATCGGTGCAACTTCATGCCACCACGTTCAAGCAATGCGATTAATTGTGCTTGCACTTGTTGAGCCTTATTTAAAGTGTCAGCTCCTGTTAATACGTCGTCCACGTAGAAATCTTGAAGAACTACATGTGATGCTAGCGGAAAATTGTCTTTTTCATCAATTGCAAGCTGATTCAGAGTCCGCGTGGCAAGATAAGGTGCATTCGATGTACCGTATGTAATCGTCTTTAACTTAAATATTTTGACTGGTTCTTCTTCATCAGTTTTCCACAAAATTCGAAGCAAATCTCTCTGATTTTCCGAAATTAATATTTGACGATACATCTTTATGATGTCAGCAGTAAAGACGTATTTATGAGTTCGAAATCGACAAATGATATCGAAGAGCTCATCTTGGACTAATCCTCCGTTTAATAAAATATCATTTAAACAAACACCACTGGTAGTAGCTGCACTAGCATCGAAGACAACCCTTAATTTCGTGCTTGGTTTCTCGGGTTTGTATACCCCATGATGCGGTAAATAATAGGAAAATTCGGGCTTATTTTCCAGCAAGATTTCTTCTAAGTGTCCCAAATCGTTATATTCGTTAATAAATTCTTCGTATAACAATTTCATGGCTGGATTGTGCGCAAATCGCTTAAGTAGGTGATTTAATCGTTTAAGTGCGTTTTCCTTTGATTCTCCTAAACATGCAAGCCCACCAGTTTTAATTGGCATTTCCACAATATACCTACCATCTGCTCTTCTAGTATGTGTACGCAAGAAATGTTCCTCACAATACTGCTCTTCTTTACTTTTTATTGGGTTTTTATCATGGACCGCTTCAATTTCCCAAAATTTTTGCACAGCGTTGGATAACTCATCCGCAGATTGAACAAGACCACAATAATTATTAAAATTCTGTTGGGGCATAGACGTAGAACCACTGGCAACATAGCCAAAAACAGTTTCTTGAAAAACCAAATTTTGTATATTTATTTTATTTTGTCCAAGTAATTTAAAAAATACTTCGTTTGATAATAAAACATGTATTGGACCTGGTTTATCAAATTGTGGATCAGCTAACTGAAAAGTTTGTAAATGCTTAATAGGCATGATGTTTAGATATGTAGCTGGTGTTATACGCGTAATTTTAGGAACAACAAAAAATTGCAATGTTTCATTAAAACTCCTGTTTTTATTTGCTATGGTTGTTATAATACTTTCCTTTATATTCATAACTGAACCATTTAGCCCTGAAACTGATGCGTTTATTTTCCTTCCTTTCAAGAACAATAACTCAGAACATTCCTTCGTTATAAAGTTATTTTGCGATCCTGAATCTAACAATGCTCTAAGAGGAACTAATTCTCGTCTAGCATTTTGTACATATATTATCGCAGTTGAAAGCAGTACTTGTTTACTAGAAGAGGACATCATACTCATTACAGTATTGTTAATAGTTGAATGCGTGTTATCAAATGAATGTGTATTTTCACCCAAAGCGGTAACAGACATCGGATTATTTGTGTAACTATGAGGAGTAAATGCGTTTGCGGTTGGCGATAAATTACTACTAATATTATTTTCATCTTGGATTGCTATAGTCTGATTAGTATCAATATTTTCCTCACCGCGTTCCAGGTGGATCAATGTGTGATGCCGTTTGTTGCATTTTCTGCACGTGCTTGAACTTTTGCACTGGCTAATGTTATGAACTGATGATAAACAGTTGAAGCATAATTTTTTCATTTTAACAATATTAAACCTTTTTTTTGCAGGTAAATTTAAGAATTGGGAACATCTCATTAAAATGTGATTGCCTTTACACATTGAACAAATGTGTGGACTTTCTGCTAACAAAGTCAATGACTTAGAATTAAATGAACGTTTCTGATCCTTACTGAAAGGTTTAACAGACGTGACTGTATGAATATTTTCCAAATATTGAGATCGTTTTTCTAAAAATAAAAGTAATTCATCTAACTTCGGAACTTCTTTTGAACTTATCGTCATTTCATAATTTTTTCGGGTATCTCTATCTAACTTTTGGAGAATGATGTTCAATATTAAAACATCTGAAAGATTATTTCTATTATAATTCAAAATCTTCAAGGCGCGAATGCTTTTTTTTGCATTATCGACTAGATTTCGAAGATCTTTAGCGGAAGGCTGTGTAAGTTTATCTGCGTTTAAGAGTGAATTGATGTGTATTTCTGTTACTACTCTATCATTTTCATATCTGTCTTTTAATGCTTGAAATAAAGATGAAAAAGTGTCTTCTGTGCTAATCAAAGCTCTTGCATCACTTATTAATGCCGCTGATAAATAATGCAACTTTTGCGCACCTGATAGTTGCTCATTTGAAGTTATTAAGTTGTTAAATTGTAATTTAAATAGACCCCATTCTTCTGGTTTTCCGGAGAATTTCGGAAGAGATATATCGGGTAATTTAATATTTATCTCGTTGTTTATTTGAGTAGAATTTGGTTGAATTTCATTGGAAACTTTACTTTGTTCTAAATGTTTAAGTTGCTTTTTAATTTGAAATTTGGCCTTTATAATTTTTTCCTGGTATTCTTCGCTAGCACTAATGTCAATTTCATATTCTTTTTCTAAATTAATACCAGATTCTATTTCTTTATTTAGGTTTTTTAAAGTTTGTTCTTTGTCATTTAATTGTTCCGAAATTTCTGAATAACTATCAATATCATTATTTTTATCGTTTATCAAGGCTTCTAATTTACTAATTAATTTCGTAATTGAAGTGCGTAATGTTGCACGCTTCTTTTTTAATTTTTCAATGTTTTCCATGTTCAAAAACTTATAGTAAGAGCAAAAGGAATAATAAATAATTCATTACCTTGATTGCTGCGGCAGACGATTTTCTTTCTTTCTTTTTTTCACCAGTCCAGCTTGTAAAATAATGTTCTAATAAAATTCAAGGATGAAAACAGTTCATTATTTTCGAACTTTTCTTTTCGAAGTGAAGACAAAAATATATATAGACTCCGGGAGACGTGACCAGATGTGTGATGCGGCGATGCGTATTAACTTAATTAAATAAACTGACATGCTTTAGTAGACTGTCATCCTTTATTTTAATTCATAGCGAAAGCGTTGCTTACTCTTAGCAAATCAAAACAACAACTAACAAAAAACAGACAATTTGCGTTTCTATAGTTACATAGAATAGCGAACTAGTATGATGCCACATTTCAAAGATAAATTACAAATAACTCTAACAGATAATTTAAATTTTAAACTTGAGAATTTAATTTTTTTTTTAAAAAGAAGCTAATAATAATATGTGATGTCATATTGCTTTCGACATCACATATCTCACAGTTAATAAAATTTAACTCCGGTTCTTTAAAAACATGAACGAAAAATATTCGTCATAGGTCCCCATTTTGAATCAAGATGGTGGATGAAGCTGACCAACAAACTCGATCGAGGCATTAGTACTCCTATTATGCACATAAAAAATTTCATCCTAATTGGTTCATAAATTCGAGAGTTACAGCATGACAAATATCAGATATATCTATCCATATATAAATATATGGATATATCTTTATATATAGTATATATATGTAAGTCAACATTTCAAGGGAGGGTGGTTTTGGCATCTAGGGGTCATGGTCGAGGAAAATGTAGCAAAATTTACCGCTGGGCTTTCCCCGGATCACTGAAATAGGTAGACTATATACTTTTTGTAATGAAAGATACCTAAAAGTGTCCACAATTTTGGCCACCGCTGTATATGTGGAAATAAGTCTTACCATGAGAATATAAAATACAGTGTTTTTAGCTTCTGACCTTGTATTGTCCTTGAAATAATCGCGGAAGTATGCGCCGGCGCCACTATTTTTCAAATATGTTTTTCTACTAAAATACAGAAGTAAAAGAAATGAAACCAATGCTAGTTATTACAGAGTACTGATGAACCACCTTGAAAGAACAGCGCATGGGTGAAACGGACTAGTCCATGTCGAAAATGGAAAATTCATATGCTTATCGATGAAATCGATATGCTTACTACCGGCAATAAGTAAAATTTTAGAACGCATAAACATGGCAGAATAAAATACCATATTAATAAAAATAAATACTGGAGCGATAAACAATATGACTTCAAGCAGAAAATCTCCACGGAATACGCATTGGACAATCTGATTAAAACAATAGAAGCAGACAAAGATAACAATTATCAAACACTCTTAATAGCCATGGACATCAATGAAACTTTCGACAACATACACTGGCCAATATTAACAGACAACATAAAACAATCTCCCTGCCCGAGTTATTTAATAAACTGGGTAGTGAGTTACTGCAAAAATATGTTTCACTAGAAAAAAATAGGATCAAAATTACAAAACAGATTTTTGGTGGATACCCTCAGGGATGTTGCCTGGGTCTGCTTCTAAGGCTATTAATTGCTGAGACAGCATTAAACTAGTTGGATGTACCTATCCCAAAACTTAGGTCATATGTACATTTTAATATTTCAAAATTTAATTACACATGTTAATACCCGTTAATACCCCCCGTTAATACCCCTATACCAACTATGATTTTCATCTTAAATTTCTGTTTCAGTCAATTAATCGGAGGAAAAACGAGTTTCTGTATCTGCATAATCCGATGAACTGTAGAACGAGAGGCAGATTTTTTTTTCAAATTTAGGAAGGATCTACTCGGTCATACTCAAAAATAATCATGCACAAAAAATTTTGTTCAGTTCTATGCATAACTTCAAACACTTTTTAATGGTAAAATAATAAAAATGGCACATACATTGCTATTACAGGGCTTCCTTTAGGCGAATTTTTTTTCAAATTCAGGCAGGGTCTGCTGGCCAAACACCTATACAAAACAAATTCATTCAGTTCTATGCATAACTTCATAAACTTTTCTGTAGTAAAATATTGAAAATGGCACAAATATCACTATTGCAACGACCTCTTCCGGCGGATTTTTTTCAAATTCAGAGAGAACCATTTGGCCATAACCCAACACTTACACAAAAATTTGGTTCGATTTGATGCATAATTTCATACACTTTTAGTCGGTACAATATTCAAAAAGGCATAAAAATTGTTATTGCAGCACTTCCTTCCGGAGGAATATTTCAAAATTGAAGGAGAACCTGCTTACCGTAGCCAAAAACGTAAAGAAAAAATTTGGTTCAATTCTACGCATACCTTCATACACTTTTTGATAGTAGAATGGCGACATACGGACACACAGACACACTGACAAACAGACATTTTGTAAAAACAGGTTTCTTGGAATCTCTGACCTTTAAAACGTGTAAATCCATCAAAAATCAGAAGTCGAGAAAATTTTCGATTACAATACTTTCTTCTATTGAGGATAGAAGAAAGTAAATAATACTGGGGGGGGGGGTGTCAGGATTCAGGCATTCGCGAATGACTTTATCCTGATACTGAAGGGAAGAACAAAAGCTAAACTTAGAAGACTCGCCAGTAGAATACTCAAAGGTTTCAAGGAATGGTTAGAGACTAATTCCCTTACGCTGAATAAAAAAAAGACATAACTATTATATATATAAAACCCCTCCGTGTACGACGATTCCGGGGACAACCCATCCTAGAGAAAAAAAAACTTATTGCAATTGCGTCCACATTAGGCTTAACTATTCCGAGCTGTTCACAAATATTCTAATTGTTCAACTTATGAAAATATACATGTGAAAGATTTATTCATTACTCACTTTCTTTAAAACCTACAAAAACTATTTAATTATAATGTTTAAGTTCTAAATAAAACAACCAACAATTACGGAAAAAACAAACCAAACAAAAAATGTAAGCAAATCAATACTGTTGCCATTCAAGAATGACAAATTCTGTGATTGAATCTTTAAAATAATTCCTTTGTAACATCACGACTCAGGAATGATCGGGCGCGTTCGGGATCTATGCGCGTTGAGCGCGCACGCTCAGGAGTCAGGTACATGGAGTGGATCTTACAGCGGAATAGTACTCGGTAAAAATTCCTGAGCTTGCGCGCGAAGCCCGTGTATCTCCCGAACGCGTTCATTGTTTACTCTTTATTGCTGACATTTGTTTTCGATCTTATTAACTAAAAAATGGGCCAAAATAGGAATTTTTTTTATACATTTTAGATATTTTTATTATTTTCTCTCAGTATTTCTCGATATTTTTTGGCTGTAGTTTCACAATATAATCTTTTATAATTGATTTTTTTGCCTTACTTTATTCTTTTAAAATTTATGTATTTACGATTTGTTCATTACAAACCCCATCATCCACCAGACAGTTTTGTTATAGTTTTAAATGCAAATTTCTGTTAAAATTTTCTTTTTTTTTTATAGATTTTTTCTCCATGTTTAATCGCTGTATTTTTCAAAATTGTTTAAGCCTAAAGTGGCTGATTGACCACAGTTGTAATTTTTTATCATCCTTTTAAAAATGCAAACACGTCATTTTGACGGGCTGTCTTCTAGTTATTAATAACAGAGGACATACGAGGAACCTAATCAACAGAAAACACCAATAAAATAGAGGGCATAGAGTTAAAAGTTAAATCGCTAAAAGTAAAACGTATCAAATATCTGAAAGTAATATTGCATAAAAATCTAAACTAAGTACACAAACAAGCAAGGTCAGATCAAATTTCAACAATCCGGCCTATATGACGGCAAAGGGCTGGGGGTCTAAAATCTAACATTATCAAGATATGGTACAAGACAATAGTGAAAAAAACGCAATAATTTATGCAGCCCCAATTCGGGGGCACGAGCTCAATAAAAGGAGCAAAGAGATATTTCTAGTTGTCAAAGCCATTTTTAACTGTCCATAGTCAAGGCTTACAGAACGACTTCCACCTCGGCATTTCTGGTACTCTCAAGCTGGATATCCACCTTAAAGTCAATTACACGGCAGCCTATGGAACAATCTCAAGATTCAGGAAACCACAACAAGGTCCTGCATCAACATGAATACGAAAAGAAAATCAATATATGGGCAAATTACCCAGCCGAAATGATTGGATACAACGCGCACGAGGTGGTCACCTACACGGATGGATCGAAATTGGAATCAGGCGCAACAGGTTTGGCTTTTATATCATATAAAAATAATTCAAAAATAAACACATGATCAGTGCCCCTAAGAGAATGCAACAGCATTTTTCAGGCCGAAATACTAGCAATACAAAAAGCAGCGGAATGGGGCAAAACAACGGGTGAGCCATTCGGACAGCAGATCACCCATAGAATCACTAAACAAGTAACAAAATCATGCGTTAAGCACAGATAATGAAACACTTTCCAATACTTCCTGAATTATTTAACAACACTTCGTTATCCAGGGAAATAAGGTGTTACTGTCAATAGCCTAATATGCATTCCAATATTTTTCAGAAGCCCAGTATTTGATCTGTAGGTTCATATATATATATACTATACAATGGAAAAATTTAGTTTAGCAAGAAAATGCCTAACTGGTTGAAGTTTTCTTTCAGCAATTTATACTCATAGATGGAAACATTCTTGAATACTTTTGTTTAGCCCCGTAGTGTACTTAGTATCTTTATTACACGAAAGTATTTTGCTAAAACTTAGTTCAAACAAAGATACTCTTTAAACTATTTAAATCATTTTTCAAGAATTGACTCTGTATTCAGTTCTTTGCGTGATCCTGTATATTATTTTATCTATGTTCTACAATTCTTTCTTTGTAAGTTGAGTGCAGTTCAATGTAAAAATGCATAACTTATTTAAAAACCATCTTTAATTAAATTACACTCATATTCAGTAACCCTTTCGACCTCTATTGAGAAAAACCTGTATATCGAAATTGTGTAACTATTAGCATTTATATACCCCACATAATGTGCATACATTTAGTGAAAATTAAAAGAGCATATCATAATTAAAAATGCATTTCATCCATTCAAGAGCCATCACGCATAATTTACAGTACACTTTCTTAGCTTTTTTGTGTAGCCCTGTGTATCTAAATTGTGTAACTACTAGCATTTATACACACAATATTATGTAGATGCATTTAGTGAACCTTAAAAGCGCATATCATAATTAAAAATGCATTTCATTCATCCAGTAGTTATCATCCATAATATACAGTACTTCAGATAGAATAGAATATTTGAAATCTTTTATGTGTCCCTGTAAATGCTATGCATTTCATACTATGCGTAAAATAACTCATATTACGCATCAGCGATATATATAAATTTCATTATACATGGAATCATTTATCATAATGAAAATATGTCGCAAACAACCCCCCCTTTATCATTATGTATTGGAATCCTTTTGTGTGGCCCTGTAAATAAATAATAACTATTCTTTCCACTGCATATTTTACAGAATGCATATTTTAGTGCACTTCGTAAATGTATATAAATTCGAATATGTTTGACCGGTTATAACGTCTTCAAATTTCATTTGAAATGATTTTTGTTATAGGCCGTATTGTAATGAAAAAATTTGAATGTTTCTGAAAACAAACTAATCATGGTACAAACTTTATTTTCATTAGGGTTCGTGTTAGGGTAAACATCAATAACGTCCAAAACTTTCATGGCAATCTGAGTATGTTTATAAGAGTTAGAGTACGGCCAGACAAACCTAAACCACAAACAGTTTTCAACTTTGTTGGGAAGTTTTAAAAAGGCATTTAATATCAATGAAACAGTATACAAAATACAAAACGTAATTAGAAAATCCAACAATACGTTTAAAATCAGCTGGGTCATGGCGCACGCGGACATCCAAAGAAACGAGGACGTAGACGAGTTAGCCAAAACCGCAGCGCAAAACACAAATAATAAAAAGAAACACTTTATGAAAATGCCAATCTCCAAACTGAAATGGACACTTAAAGAGCTAAAAATGAAGCAATGACAGTTCGAGTGGCTTACAAGGATATAGGCAGGGAAACATATCAGTATTTTCCACAGTAGATAAAAACAGAAGCGTAAGCGACATGTTACTTTGACAAATCTACACAGCACATGGAGCATTTCCAGCGTATCTCCATAGATTCAACAAAGCGGACATTTCGGACTGTGAATGTGGCTCGGAAGGTACGCCTAAATATTATCTACTCCACTGTCCACTCACCCAACAGTAGCACCTGGTAAACGTAATAGCAAGTAATGATAAACGAACAACTAGATAAAAACAAACACGTACAAAACAAAGCAAAAACAGTAATCAGATGGCTCCAAGAAAACGGCGACTATATCACAACATTAAAGAAAACAGACACATAAAATAGAAAGTCCTTTCACTTCGGTAACCCAGCAGAAACATATCATATACTAATAGTTATATGTTAAATGTTATGTGATGTGTTATATGTTCTATGTTTAAAAGAAGAAGCCTAGGAATTACAACTATAACCAAAAAACTGTCCGTGTTTGTCTTATGTCCTCTAGCAGTATGTGGTAGTCGTACATCATCAGCTGTAACCATGGCCCGCAACATATCAATTGCAAGCACATAAAAAGGTCACCAACGCTTCAGCAAGTTGTGTATATTATGACGTAGTAAGAAGCTTCAACCGCCTTCGGCACTGCTTGTCCGTCCACTGTGATGTGTAATAAAAACAAAATAAAAATTTAAAAAATATAAAAGGCCTACGAATCCCCTAATGCCAATAAAAAAAACTGTTTCTGTTCTAAGCCCACCTTTGGTGTCCGGCAATCGCACTGTAACCTCGGCGCACAGCCGGAGCTCTGCAACAAATGAATTGCAACACGACGCATGACAACAACGGTTCAACAAGTTGTGCAATATGACACAGTAATAAGCTTCAGCCGCCTCCGGCATCATATGTAGATTGTATAGCTATTTAATTGATGCTGTTCCCTCCCCCCACTTTTTGCAGTCGACTGAGGCCGGCGGTAAATTGAAAGTGGCAGGAATTTTTCTTATTTTTTATTATCTTTTTTATTTTATATTCTATTTTTAGATATTTATTTTTATTTATAAATTTTTTTTTATTTTTTATTTTTTTTATAGTTTAAATATTTTATTTATGTTATTTTATTTTTACAGCTCGCCTATTTATTAGGTGCTATAGGACCCTGCAATAGGACGAGCTACCGCACCCTCTCTAATGGGACAGCCCACGGAACCAGTTTTTCTCCATGGTGTACAGTAGAAAGGCGTGATCTTGTCTTCCTCTGTAATGCTCTTGTTTTCCTTGCTTTTCAGCGCAAAATTTTCCCTTCTGCGTTACGACTTAGCTTTTCGTCCATTCTCTGCTCTTAATAATTCCCTATAAATTGTTCCCACTCTCAAGTAATTTCAGTACAACCGTTTAGGCACAAAATCAGCCAGCCCCATTTTGTCTGGAAAGATGAGTACTTGGTGTGCGGCAACAATTCACACAGTTAACCCAATGTGCAATAAACCACAAAGATTACCAACAAAGCACTTAATCTAAATAGCCGACCCAATTGCTTGTCTTAGTGGATCGTCAGAAAAATTCCGGCATGTAGGCTAATAGCGCCTGGTGCATGTAAAATCCGTCGTGGGTGCAAAGTCCTCCAAGTTACCAGTGAATTATACCTCTGTAAATGCCTTGCGAGGTGAAGGTCTCGTTATCTATTCAAGTTTCTAACTTCCGAGACCAACTTTGATAACTATTTGCAGTACAAACAACAGGATGTAACGTAAAGCAACCGACAAAACAAAATGTGCTCAAACGAGAAGCAAGTGTTGCAGATATGGTGATGTGCGAAGCGAAGACATTAGTTTTTATTGCAGCTACGCGGCAGTAAGCTCTTAATAAGTGTAATTAAATCTAAAAAATATAATTAAAACCAAAAAATGTAATTTTTATACATCAGTTCTAAGGGAGTTGAGACATTTGTCGCCCTTTTATAAAATCTAAAAAGCACTCCTGGTAAAAAACAGGGCTCTGCATCATTCTGGCCTCGGTAGATATGAAGAGAAAGTGAATTTTGAATTCGTGCTTAAAGCTGGAAGAGTTGTCCGTTATGAATGGGTAGAAGGAAATCCATAATCGCGATGTGGAAGTTTATGGTCCGACGTGATGTCAAAAGAAATGGTCAGCAGATGGTGCTGCCAATTCAGTGAGCCCAACATTTTGCCAGTAAATGTTGGACAGATCGAGACATGGACGAACATGTACGACCACTACAACGAAAGCAATGTTTGACTACAGTTTTGGAAGCAATACTGTTTACACATGCCATTCAACACTCTTTTCGTATGCAGAGCCCCATTTTTTTCCTGGAATGTTCTTTGAAGCTTATAAAAGAGTATGAGAAAAGACTTAACACACTTGGAACTTACGTAGAAATTTAAAGTTACGTCTTATCTTTAATGTTTCATTATACTATTTTGTCTTTCATACACACGTCTTTCCACAGTCTGCTGGAATCTCATTTTCGGATTCTCCTTCGTATAAGAAGAAACTCAGCAATAAAGATACCAACAAATACTTCAGTAGCAAAAATATCATGTGATAACAGACATCTCAAACAATATAACGCACTAAAGCTCGAGGAACATGCCCCACCTCGGTAGTGCACCTAGCCTTGCAACAAAGCTAGAAAGTAGAAATCTAGCTTTGTTGCAAGGCTAGAAATAGCTTGTAACAACGATGCACAGATACGTTGTGATATCAGTCATTAGAATTCAATGGACTGATAGCCAAGGGCAGATTCGCATAAAAAATTAACTGGCGGATACAAAACATATAAAATTACCACAACCTCAAAATAAGGACCGTCAAAAGTATATATAACAAGTTGAATGTAGATTCTGCCATTGCAGAATTCAGTTTCGCCTCCGATTAGGAAAAAAAATCGATAGAGGTTTTTTAGAAGGGCGACCCCATTTAGATTGCAATGAACTAACTTCATTTTTCTTGTGTTTATCAATATAATAGCAAACAGAACGGCGTGAAATACCCAATTGAATAGCAATTTCTCTCTGAGACATTGGAATTGCGGAATAATAAAGAGATACAATTTGACGTGATACTTCTTCTTTGACTAGATTCATGAAAAACGGCTTTTTTTTTAGTTTAAACGCTTTTTTATAGACTCTGAGTAAAAGGAAATGCAATTTAACAATAAAACGAGTAGAATCCTGTCGAATTCGACGAATGAAATGTTTAAAAGATCCGATCGATTTGGTTTAAAAAAGGCAAAAGTAATTACATTATTGAATCAATATATAATAAATATATTTACAAAGTAAATGTCAAGTTTGCCAGTTATAATTTTGCATGCACATATTCGCCCATCTTTAGTTAAAATTGTAATCTGAGTGCCGGCGAAATCCAAAAATTTAATTTTATATGCACTCACAGAAAAATAGTTTTATTTAAAAAAAACTAATTTCATTTTTACTGTGACATTGTTTTCGCTAACTGAAGTAATCTGAAAGTAAAATCTCAATATCAGTGTCCATAATGAAGAGAAATATTGAAATGTTATATCGGGTACTACTAGGTTATCCCGTAGACCCGAAATTTATCACCAAACTATAAGATTAAATGCCAATAATGGAGGATCGTGAATGTCACATTCAATGACATTAAATACGATTCATGTGTTTAAAATGTCATTAAGTGATTTTTATTTCGACTTTTTATTAATATTTTTATTAATATTCTACTAATTATTTTTTTCGTTATTTTAAATAAAAATTATGTCAATATGTATAATTTGGCTATTAGTGTGGCGATTTGTATAATTTGGCGAAATTGGTCGACGGGATAACAGAGTAGTACCTAATATCTTTATGCGTAAAAATTCGATGTTTTAAATAGTGACATCATTTTCTCTTTAAATGTTTTTTAAAAGATACTGTTATTAGTATTACCAAAAAGGCATCCGTAATAGTATTGTAATTCCCATTTATCTGGTTGCTGAATGACGTAATTTTCCTCATTTGAAATTTCTCTTATTTTGATTTAGACATTAATTTTTATCATAAAATATTTTCTGTTATTTTATTTACATTATTAATATTATTTCTCAGTAAATATATATATGTATATTTTTACCTCAGTTAGTGCATAATTATACGCAATCATTTTGGAAAATAAATTTTTATTATCGAGAGAAAAGCTAAATTGTGTTGCCACCATTTTGAAAAAATGTCATGAAAGAGCTTTTAAAATTAAAAATAAAATATAAAAATGAAAATAAATTAAAAAACAAGTTGAATGTAGATTCTGCCATTGCAGAATTCAGTTTCGCCTCCGATTAAAAAAAAAAAAATCAAAAAATCAAAAACAATCGGTACAGGTCTTTTAGAAGGGCGACCCCGTTTAGAATGCAATGAACTAACTTCATTTTTCTTGTGTTTATCAATATAGTAGCAAACAGAACGACGTGAAATACCCAATTGATTAGCAATTTCTCTCTGAGACGTTGGAATTGCGGAATAATAAAGATATACAATTTGACGTGCTACTTCTTCATTGACTAGATTCATCAAAAACGGATTTTTTCTTTAGTTTAAACGCTTTTTTATAGATTCTAAGAAAAAGGATATGCATTTTAACAATAAAATTGTATGAATGTCTCGTTTTAACGGCCAGATTACGAAACTAGTCGTTGGGAGCCACCGTAATACTTACCCATCATGGATATGCATTGTATAATATGTGAAAATAAAATATGTTAAAACTATTTATAAAATGCATTGCAATTCCAAGACAAAATTTAAACGTATATTTAAATATTCTTAATATACATAGTAATGCTCCATTAATGAATTGCTGATGAACCTATTTCGACATATTATGTAAAATACCAAACTACACAAGTAGTACCGGATTGCGTAAAAGAAACATCCTTATAACTCCAAAAACAATAATCATATTAACTAACAGTTTACTGCGTCAGATTAAGCGTCTCATTTCCAATGAAAACATATCTTTGAATTGAAATTTGAAGAAAATACAGGGTCATGAAAAGTCGAAGAATGTGGAAAACGGGATTACAAATATCTCGGCAACTATTAATCCGACCGACTTCGTTCTTGATGCAAAATTTGTGTTATTTTATTGCCTTTTACATCCTTTTGTTAAAATAAAAAAATCGAAAGTTTTTATATACATTTCATCAGAACGAATTTTTCGAGAGTCCGAAGAAGATAGTTCCGGATAATCGAGGTAACTGATATTAAATAGGCTTCGTGCTATTCTTACTTACTAAGTACATACAGAATTTTAAGTCTCTATCTCTATTTGTTCGTGACATAGAGCGTTTACAGACCGATAGACAGACGGACGGACGGCATTTTTTTTTTCTAAAAATATGTTTTTCGGAATTTCCAGTATCTGAAACGTGTAAATCCGTCAAAAAAAAATTTTCGATTTTTAAAACGATTGCAAGACTTACCCTATACTGGCGTATGATAGGTAAGTAAAAATGGGCCACAATTTTTGACACGACACTTTTTAACTTGTGTGAAAGAAATAGCATCGGAGGCTAAAAAAAAATAAAAAGAATATTGCCCAGTTAAACTGATGGCATTGACCTCACAGGCTACACATACTAATTGTACATTACAGCCTTGTATTTTCGTTAATTCCGTTCGAAAAAAAATAAGAAGGGGAAACAGCTCTCCCATTTCTCCTTTTTTATACTTAATAATTGAACATCTTAAACTATCAAGTACATGCTTTATCATATTAAAAAATCTATATCCAAAATTCAGAGCAAATCGGATAATTCTTAATAAAAACCCATTTAGCATTTATATAATTTAAGAGAGATTATTTTTCTCTTTTATACTTAACCATTAAACTTCCAAAACTATTCAGAGATTTGAACGAAATCTGACAACTCTGATTCAAAAATCCGTTTATACAAGTTAAGGGGATGGCCATTAGAACCCCGTTCCCCCTGTTTATACTTATTCAATGAACACCTAATAACAGCCACGGACTCGCTTCATCAGAATGATCCTATATCATAGCAAACGCGGTAGCGTTTGGTATAATATGTTTAAGAAATAGAAAGTGCAAACAACTTTCTAAAATTTCTGGCGAACCAGTTGAGATATGGCAGTGAAATTTTTTTTAAAAGATAGAACTCGACGAGACAAAAAAAATGATAGCATTCAAAAAATTACAACAGCTTAGAATAGTTTTTTATTTAATTTTTAATAAAAAAATAAAAGCAAAAATTCAACTAAGTCTAGCTAACGTTTCCGTGGATGGATTAACTTCGTTTTTTGTTTATTTTAATCCTCATGGTAAAACTTAGAACAGCTTTTTTTTCATCTTTGTATGTTTGTCGGTCGCAGAGAAAATCGAATTTTTGTCTGAAATTTCCAGCTGAACATAGTCTTTTTCTTATACTTGTTTCTTCTTTTAACTGTTGCACGTAAGTTTAAATGAACATAAAAATTGCTATGCATGTAACATAAATAAATAGATTAGATAAATCACGTGAAAAAATGCTTATTTGTTGTTATTTTCATGTATCATATTCACTATCTATTTTGACGAGCGAAGTGAAATATTTTTTTTATTTATTAATTTCTCATTTATTTAAGTTAAAAGACGCCTCTGGCAAAAAGTTTAGTCTCACTTAAATTTATGCTAGCCACTGTAATATGATACTTTTGTTCATAATTTTATTTACTTGCTTATCTGAAGGTCCATTGGCGTTAATTTTTTTCTAAAGCCAATTTGGCGAAATCTCGTTTTGGAATACCAGTTACATACCGGGTGTCCCAAAAATGACTGATGGATTTTAAAATTCAATAACTTGCAAACGGTGACAGCTATTTAAAAAAAAAATTGCAGGAGGGTTATGTATAATGTCAGGAGTTTTTTACCGTAACTTTTTATTTTAGTTCGAATTTCAAACAATAGATGGCGCTGATAGCGATTGAAGGCCAGGTGATCAGTGTTGAGTGAGGTCAGTTTCGGCGTCGACCTGGGATTCAATAGCTGTCCGCGCCATCTATTGGCAAAATAAAATAAAATAAAACCTCCTGACATTGTACATAACCCTCCTGCAAAAATTTTTTAAATAGCTGTCACCGTTTGCAAGTTATTGAATTTTAAAACCCATCAGTCATTTTTGGGACACCCGGTATATATTTTTTGAAAGGTAATAACAATAAATAAAAAAAGGTTTGTTTAATAGAACAAATCAATTTATATCCTTCTACAGTAAAAAAACTAGCCTTGAAAGGAATGACTCCTAGAATGATGCTGATGTGTAAGATTTTCGGAACTAACGAATCCGGGCGGACCACTCTTTCCATGAGTCGAATAGACCAATTAGGAAAGGGCTGCGTCTATGCATCGCCGTATGGGTTACCATAAAGAGGGAAAGGTTACCATAGCCAAAAATACCCAAGTTTGTCGCCAAATTGGCGATATATCGCCAAATTTGGCGACCAAAATTAGTCGCCAAAAGTGACGCCAACTTGGCAACAACTGTAATATTTCGCAAAATTTTTAATTTCTTTACAACGCCAGTGGTGTGACACATGATTTGAAAGGTCTGCAACTGCTTATTCATATTATGGATGTCTTCTGTGTCACCCCCACACTCTGCTCCCCCCAGGGGGGGCACATTTTTAATTTCTTTACAACCCCAGTCGTGTGACACATCATTTGAAATGTCTGCAACTGCTTATTCATATTATGGATGTCTGCCGTGTCACCCCCACACTCTACTCCCCCCAGGGGGCACATTTTTAATTTCTTTACAACACCAGTTGTGTGACGCATCATTTGAGAGGTCTGCAACTGCTTATTCATATTATGGATGTCTTGTGTGTCCCCCCGACTCTGCCCCCCCCAGGAGGGCACATTTTTAATTTCTTTGCAACACCAGTCGTGTGACACATCACTTGAAAGATCTGCAACTGCTTATTCATATTATGGATGTCTTGCGTGTCCCCCTCCTCTGCCCCTCCCAGGGGGAGCACATTTTTAATTTCTTTACAACACCAGTCGTGTGACACATCATTTGAAAGGTCTGCAACTGCTTATTCATACCATGGGGTATTGGCGAGCGCAGCAAGCAGGGGTAGTCTACAACTTGGAATCGTGAAGCGATTACGCGGGGGGTTGGCGAGCGTAGCGAGCAGGGGGGCGGAGCCTCCCTAGTATTTAAAAAAAAGAAAAAAATATTTATTAAAAAGTAAAGAACAACATCCGGGTTGACATATCAAGCAAATTAACGACACTCTGGATTCAGTTAAATAATCCGATGCGCATGTGACATTGGCGTCAGAAAAAAAAAATCGCCAACATGGTGCGTATATGACATCTGTGCAAAAAATGCATACATATTTTATTTACATTACGTACGATGCTACTTGATTATCAGGTCGACCAATTTCACCTATTTATAGAAATCGCCAAACTATTCGCCAAATTATTCAAAAGGAAAAATGTTGCCATTGAAAAATTTTAAGTTAAAAAAATTAATGAATTTAGGTTAAAAAAAATAAAAGTCATTAACGAAAAGGATTACTTTAATGATGACGTTTAGTTATGACGTCGAAACGTACCAAATATAAAATTTGATTTATTCAGGTGATTTCAAACAAAAGAATACTAATAAAAGTTTTCATATTTTAATGCAGAATTTATCAAATCAAACCATAAAGGGATATTTGTAAGATGTCGCATATGTGAATAACATTGAAGTATTTTAAATGTAATATTAGAATTTATTAAAGAGCATAAAAAATATGGTACTTACGTATTAACGCCACCTCAGCAGAAGTTGCACTAATGTGCCAATAAAGAGCAATCTTGTTCGCACGCGCACAAAAAAAATGGCATCAAAAATAGGCTAAAAAAATACTAAAGTACTAAAAATGACGTCAAAATGAGCAAAAAACACTAAAAAGGCACGAACAACAAGATCACTCTTTATTGGCGCATTAGCACAACTTCTACTGCGGTGGCATTAATACGAAGGTACCAAAAATATCAATGTTAGCGGAAATTTGTAAGGAGTTAAATGCTTTTTATTTAACCAAATAATGTCGGCGGATACAACCATAAATTAACTTTAATAAATTCTATATTATATTTTTCTCAATTAATATAAGAGCTATTCGCTTATTGGCATAAAATTTATATTAAATAACAAAAGAACAAATAAATTAGTCAAACATTAATAAAAATATAAATAAATCATCGAATTTAAAATCATTTGATTATTTAACAAGTGTAGCGGGTTTAATGTCAAGGAAGTGTAACATTTATGTTCATCCATTATTCGCATATAATCTTACAGTTTGTCTATCGTGCTTTGGTCGACGGGATAAATTAAATAGTTATATATTTCCTTATAGTACTTTTAATAAAATGAAAGAAAAACGTGCAAGTTAAATGTATCTGATATATGTATTTTTTAATTTATGTGTTTTTTAATGAAAGTCATGTATTTTAAATAAAGCTAGTGACAGCTTTATATTTAAAATGAAATTATGGCGAAGGAAACCTATTTGGCAATTGTTTCGAGTAGCTAAAATAAAAGTAGAAAAATAGCCGTCGGGCATATAAAAAATAAAACAATCAGATCGGAGCTGTTGATGACAGTCACAAGACTTATGCTGACATTTATGTAGGTACTAAGCAAAATTTGCAACATCTCTGGTGTTAAACTAGGACTTTCGAGGTAAGGCATTTGGCTGCTGCTGCTCAGCAGCGAGTAGAGAGTTCAAGTAACGTCGGATGTAAGTTCGTTTTGTTTAGAAATGCTTTTGTGTTAAATTATTATTCCTTCGGGAATATTCTTATGTTAATTGTTATTCAATTTCTAGAATTTTTCTAGTTGTGAATGTTTCATTTGAGAAATTAAGTTGAATGTATTTAATTGGTATGGCTTTTAATTCTTTTAATAAAGTTCTGTACTTTTTTCGTTCAAATCCATGGTTTATTTTTCATATCATGCATTTTATATAGCAATGCAATGACTTTTATAATTATTCTGATACATCAAAATTTTATGCTGTTGATATCATTTTATAAATTTTGATTATTTTCAATTATTTTTCTTTTTAAGATATTAGAAAATCTTCAGTTTTTATCAAAAAATTAAATGACTAGTATTAAAAAATGCTCTGACGAGCACCAAAAAAGGTTAATATGTTTTTAAGTATGAAAAAGGGTTTGACAAGTGCTTCTGTTAATTACTGAGCACGAGGAAGGACAAGGGATTCCTTCTTGGCTACAACTCACTTCAATGCCAACTTTGAAATAATCATATTTGCGCTTTTTCCATATAAAATAAATTTACTGTTCTTTAGTAGAACTTCCCACCGAGCTTTAGATGCTAACCAGGAGTGTAGTCGTAAAAATAACATAGGATATTATGCTCTAAGCAGAAGGATACCCTAGAATGTGTATACTATAAGCTTTCTTGAGAAACATAGGGTATATGGTGTTCTACTAAAAAGTCCAGAAGGTATACGGCGTATAACTTGCACTACATCTCTGATGTTAACTGCACAGTTCACTCTGCACTATACTACAAATCAATTATCTGTGCAATTATACACTTAGGGCATGTTTGGTGCAGTGCATGATTGTGATACCTGCAGGAACTAGGTTTTTGGCTCTATGTCGTCTTCCCTTACATTTATGTCTAATTAAGTTGTATCTTTACTGGTTATGTCTTTACACTATACATTTGTATAGTAACTGCGACTGATTTGTTTTCATGGAAAAAGCGCAAATATGATTTTTTCAAAGTTGGCATTGAAGTGAATTGTAGCCAAGAAGGAATCCCTTGTCCTTCCTCATGCTCAGTAATTAACAGAACCCTCGTCAAACCCTTTTTCATACTTAAAAACATATTAACCTTTTTTGGTGCTCGTCAGAGCATTTTTTATTACTAGTCTAAATTTTGATCGAAAATTTTGTTTTTTAATATATGTTGGAAATTACATGAAATAACCGCATGTGATTTTTTTAATTGCATTATAAAAATAAAATAAAGTTAAAAAAAAATAAAAGGGATTCTAGTATTTTAAAAAGGAAATAAAAATAAATTACAGTTTCATATAAATAATTATTGATGTACATTATAATAAAAATAATTTAAAGAATTAAAATAGAAAAATAACTGTAAATAAACATGAATTCAATAAAAAGGGAAACGATAAATAAACAGTTACAAATAATAAACTTAATAAGTAAGAAAACGGTAAACATAATTTTCACAATGAATTGTAAATATTAATAATTATAGCCATATTGAATGCATGCAGTTGCATCATTTAATCAGCACATTTCATTGAAATCTGTAATTTTTCCCATCTTATTTCGCTAACAATTTTATAAACTTATAACTAACGGTTCTTCTCTTTGGCACAGACGTGTTATGCCAAGTTGGCGGTAGAAAAAACACGTGCAAATGTGGTGCGTATATGACATCTGTGCGAGAAATACATTGTATTCCATCTAGCTAAAACTTGTATTTTTCGCATAAACAATAAAGAAGATACCAAAATTGTGCTTTCAACTCGCATGCTTTGATTTCTGTAAATCATAGCAAACGCGGTAGCGTTTGGTATAATATGTTTAAGAAATAGAAAGTGCAAACAACTTTCTAAAATTTCTGGCGAACCAGTTGAGATACGGCAGTGAAATTTTTTTTAAAGATAGAACTCGACGAGACGAATAAAATGATAGCATTCAAAAAATTACTGCAGCTTAGAATAGTTTTTTATTTAATTTTTAATGAAAAAATGAAAGCCAAAAGTTCAACTAAGTCTAGCTAACGTTTCCGTGGATGGATTAACTTCGTTTTTGGTTTATTTTAATCCTGATGGTAAAACTTAGAACAGTTTTTTTTTTCATCTTTGTATGTTTGTCGGTCGCTGAGAAAATCGAATTTTTGTCTGAAGTTTCCAGCTGAACATAGTCTTTTTCTTACATTTGTTTCTTCTTGTAATTGTTGCACGTAAGTTTAAATGAACATGAAAATTGCTATGTATGTAATATAAATAAATAGATTAGATAAATCACGTGAAAAAATACTTATTTGTTGTTATTTTCATGTATCGTATTCACTATCTATTTTGACGAGCGAAGTGAAATATTTTTTTTATTTATTATTTTCTCATTTATTTAAGTTAAAAGCCGCCTCTGGCAAAAAGTTTAGTATCTCTTAAATTTATGCTAGCCACTGTAATATGATACTTTTATTCATAATTTTATATATTCATAATTTTATTTACTTGCTCATCTGAATGTCCATAAGATGAAATCAACAAATTTAGGCGATCAGGGCAAGATTTTGAGGAAAAGTTCATTATCCTGTTCTGGTTGGTGTGTTTGGCGAATAAATCAAAAATGGCGCCGAAAGACCGAATAGCAAATGTTTTTAACCGCTAAAGCGACGTAACCGTGTTTTTCCATCACGTAATATTTTATTTCAAAGACTGATTTAACACTAGATTGACATTAATATTATTTTTTTTAATTGTACAAGACAAAAAGATATGTAAAGTTATTAAGTACAAACGTTCATACCAATATTTTTCACAGTTATTATTTTATGAATAATTAGACATGAATAGAAAAATCTACATGACAATTAAAAGATAAGCGTAAAAATATGGTTTTACATTTATTTGAGCCTTTAAGATGTAAGGTAAGGGCGTACCAATAAGAAATCCGGTTTGGCGCAACACAAGAGCGGTGAGTCGGGCGCTCCATGATGATTCGGACGTGAGAATGTGTCAGCTTTTTTTTGAAGGCACGTTAAATTATTCTAGGTCAATTAAATTATTACTTATTTTATGAATGTCTGATTAATATAAATCTGTTTGCCAAAGCTTGGTGCTATTTTGGCTTCAAACAGGGAGGGTATGATGCCAAAATATATAAATAGCTCTGAAAACAAACCTGATGAACTTTAATTTTTGTTTTCGTACGAATTTTTTCTGTTTCTATATTAAAATGCGGCACAAATGTCATATACGAATCACATTGGCGTTAATTTTTTTCTAAAGCCAATTTGGCGAAAATCTCGGTTTGGAATATCAGTTACATACCGGGTGTCCCAAAAATGATTGATGGATTTTAAAATTCAATAACTTGCAAACGGTGACAGCTATTAAAAAAATTTTTGCAGGAGGGTTATGTATAATGTCAGGAGTTTTTTACCGTAACTTTTTATTTTAGTTCGAATTTCAAACAATAGATGGCGCTGATAGCGACTGAAGGCCAGGTGATCAGTGTTGAGTAAGGTCAGTTTCGGCGTCGACCTGGGCTTCAATTGCTGTCAGCGCCATCTATTGGTTGAAATTCGAACTAAAATCAAAAGTTACGGTAAAAAAAACTCCTGACATTGTACATAATCCTCCTGCAAAAATTTTTTAAATAGCTGTCACCGTTTGCAAGTTATTGAATTTTAAAATCCATCAGTCATTTTTGGGACACCCGGTATATATTTTTTGAAAGGTAATAACAATAAATAAAAAAAGGTTTGTTTAATAAAACAGAACAATTTATATATTTAAAAAAAAGAAATAAATACTTATTAAAAAGTAAAGAACAACACCCGGGTTGACATATCAAACAAAATAACGACACTCTGGATTTAGTTAAATACTCTGATGCGCATATGACATTGGCGTCAGAAAATGAAAATTCGCCAACATGGTGCGTATATGACATCTGTGCCAAAAATGCATACCTATTTTATTTACATTACGTACGGTGCTACTTGATTATCAGGTCGACCAACTTCACCCATTTATGGAAATCGCCAAACTATTCGCCAAATTACTCAAAAGGAAAAATGTTGCCATTAAAAAATTTTAAGTTTAGAAAATTAATGAATTTTGGTTACAAAAATAAAAGTCATTAACGAAAAGGATTACTTTAATGATGACGTTTAGTTATGACGTCGAGACGTACCAAATATAAAATTTGATTTATTCAGGTGATTTCGAACAAAAGAATACTAATAAAAGTTTTCAAATTTTAATGCAGAATTTATCAAATCAAATTATAAAGAGATATTTGTAAGATATCGCATATGTGAATAACATTGAAGTATTTTAAATGTAATATTAGAATTTATTAAAGAGCATAAAAAATATGGTACTTACGTATTAACGCCACCTCAGCAGAAGTTGCACTAATGTGCCAATAAAGAGCAATCTTGTTCGCACGCGCACAAAAAAAATGGCATCAAAAATAGGCTAAAAAAGTACTAAAGTACTAAAAATGACGTCAAAATGAGCAAAAAACACTAAAAAGGCACGAACAACAAGATCACTCTTTATTGGCGCATTAGCACAACTTCTACTGCGGTGGCATTAATACGAAGGTACCAAAAATATCAATGTTAGCGGAAATTTGTAAGGAGTTAAATGCTTTTTATTTAACCAAATAATGTCGGCGGATACAACCATAAAGCAACTTCAATAAATTATATATTATATTTTTCTCAATTAATATCAAGAGCTATTCGCTTATTGGCATAAAATTTATATTAAATAACAAAAAAAAACAAATAAATTAGTCAAGCATTAATAAAAATATAAATAAATCATCGAATTTAAAATCATTTGATCACTTAACAAACAAGTGTAGCGGGTTTAATGTCAAGGAAGTGTAACATTTATGTTCATCCATTATTGGCATATAATCTTACAGTTTGTCTATCGTTCTTTGGTCGACGGGATAAATTAAGTAGTTATATATTTACTTATAGTATTTTTAATAAAATGAAAGAAAAACGTGCAAGTTAACCCTTTCAAGGGTGGTGGCTAAAGGGTCTAGCCACCTAATTTTAATTCCAAAATTGACAAATGGCACCAAGAATATTTTAATAAAATTTTAATTTTTCAATGAAAGTTCAAAATAGCAATTTTTTTATTTTCTAAGAAGTTTGATTGAATATTCTGGTGTCAGTCAGTTATTCCATCCTTTTACGTGCGTAATTCCTCTGCCCCTGAAAGGGTTAAATGTATCTGATATATGTATTTTTAATTTATGTGTTTTTTAACGAAAGTCATGTATTTTAAATAAAGCTAGTGACAGTTTTATATTTAAAATGAGATTATGGCGAAGGAAACCTATTTAGCGATTGTTTCGAGTAGCTAAAATAAAAGTAGGAAAATAGCTGTCGGGCATATAAAAAATAAAACAATCAGATCGGAGCTGTTGATGACAGTCACAAGACTTATGCTGGTATTTATATAGGTACTATAGCAAAATTTGCAACATCTCTGGTGTTAAACTAGGACTCTCGAGGTAAGGCATTTGGCTGCTCAGCAGCGGGTAGAGAGTTCAAATCCCGTCGGATGTAAGTTCGTTTTGTTTCGAAATGCTTTTGTGTTAAATTATTATTCCTTCGGGAATATTCTTATGTTGATTGTTATTCAATTTCTAGAATTTTTCTAGTTGTGAATGTTTCATTTGAGAAAATTACCTTGAATGTATTTAATTGGTATGGCTTTTAATTCTTTTAATAAAGTTCTGAACTTTTTTCGTTCAAATCCATGGTTTATTTTTCATATCATGCATTTTATATAGCAATGCAATGACTTTTATAATTATCCTGATACATCAAAATTTTATGCTGTTGTTATAATTTTATAAATTTTGACAGCAGCAATTATTTTTCTTTTTAAGATATTAGAAAATTTCCAGTTTTTATCAAAAAATTAAATGACTAGTATTAAAAAATGCTCTGACGAGCACCAAAAAAAGTTAATATGTTTTTAAGTAGGAAAAAGGGTTTGACAAGTGCTTCTGTTAATTACTGAGCATGAGGAAGGACAAGGGATTCCTTCTTGGCTACAACTCACTTCAATGCCAACTTTGAAAAAATCATATTTGCTCTCTTTCCATATAAAAGAAATTTGCGGTTCTTTAGTTGAACTTCCCACCGAGCTTTAGATGTTAACCAGGAGTGTAGTCGTAAATATAACATAGGATATATACTCTAAGCAGAGGGATACCCTAGAATGTGTATACTATAAGCTTTCTTGAGAAACAGAGGGTATATGGTGTTCTATTAAAAAGTCCAGAAGGTATACGGCGTATAACCTGCACTACATCCCTGATGCTAACTGCACAGTTCACTCTGCACTATACTACAAATCAATTTTCTGTGCAATTATACACTGAGGGCATGCTTGGTGCAGTGCATGATTGTGATACCTGCAGGAACTAGGTTTTTGACACTATGTCGTCTTCCCTTACATGCATGTATGTCTAATTAAGCTGTATCTTTACTGGTTATGTCTTTACACTATACATTTTTATAGTAACTGCGACTGATTTGTTTTCACGGAAAAAGCGGAAATATGATTCTTTCAAAGTTGGCATTGAAGTTAGTTGTAGCCAAGAAGGAATCCGTTGTCCTTCCTCATGCTCAGTAATTAACAGAAGCACTTGTCAAACCCTTTTTCATACTTAAAAACATATTAACCTTTTTTGGTGCTCGTCAGAGCATTTTTTAATACTAGTATGATATGATGGGAAGGGTGGAAAATGCCATCATTCATAAGAAAAGAAATACGAGCTAGATATTGAAAAACAATAATAAAAAAATAACATATTTTACTTTACCGTTCAGTAGCTCGTTCGTAAGACAAGACGATCACTTGCACGAAGCACGATCATGGAATCGCTTTTTCCTTTTTGGCGGGTTTAAAAACATGTTACGGTTGCGGTCGAAATATGACTAAAATACGGGGCGCACCCTAGCAGAAGAAAATTTACGGGGCCGTACCGTCTTTTTGCTAAAGATGGGAGTAGTATATGGCACCTACTATGGGACACTTTTTATACTCCACTAAACACTAATATTTTACGATTTTTGTAAGATTTTGATCAAAAAAGTTGTTTGTTAAAATATCGATTATTGTGACGATTTCCATCAAAAAGTATGACTGATTCGTGAAAATATGTATATTTTTGAACACATTTTATAATCCTACTATTTTACGACTTTTTATCAAAAAATTTGACAGTTGCCTATTGTAACGATTATTGTCCGATTAAATAATCATGATTTGCGAAATGCTAATATTTACCGATCAAATTTTAGACAGATTAAATAATAATGATGCATCAAAGGCTAATATATAGTGACTGACACAATTTTTGAATAGTCTACGAAATGCTAATAAACAACCTTCCTCTGGGTTAATATGAATCATTATATTGAAGTCTGAAATAAAAGTTAAATGATTTTTATCCTATGTTTTAATAGCTAACCGATTCTTTCTTTTTAGTTACAATTATCAATACTATTCTGGTATTTCGATAAAATTAAAAAAAGTTTGACGTGTCGAAATGAACACATCATTGACAGAAAAGAAATTTGTACTTAAAACCGATATATTCAGTAAATATTAATTAGAGAGTTTGAAAATTTCATAGTTCGATAAATGGTCTATCCGATTATTGTAAGATTTAAAACAAATAGCAGGATTAAGCTTTTTCTACTTCATAATCATAATAGCCGTCATTATTTTTTCCTTTAAAATGAAAGATATAACCCCCTTTATTCAGTTTTGTTATTGCATTTTCAGATATTTTTCCATGACTCTTTTTAAGAAAATAATCTTTTTCTACATCATTAACTTCTAATCTTGCAATAGTCGTATTTCCAAATTTTGTTTGAATTTTCTTCAACGAAATCAATTTGTATTTCCCTGGTTCTAAATCTTTTAACTTATGAGTTACAGGGAACGATCTGAGACTGTTGAATTCTTTCATTTATTAAGGTATATTTTTTGAAAGACAATTTTTATAGTACAGACATCTGTACATAGAGCAGCCAGGTCCTAGTATTTGAACGCATCTCGGTACTTCTAATATTTTTATAGGAATTCCCCACTCTTCAAACGTACTTTTCGGAAAAACTCCTCCTTTAAAAGCAAATGTGCCTCCGTATATCTGATGCAATTGTATGAAATAATCTTTTACATTGTCACTACTAATCCATAAGCCTGTATTATCTGAATATCTTTTAAATCTTAAACCATGGACATCGTTAGTACATCTACGAACTATTCCATGGTCTTGATCACTCAATTCATAGTTAGGTGTAAACACAGAAATAGTTTCACCTATTTCCTGTTTTAAATGAACCCAGCTTATTTCTCTCGCTATAGACTTAAAAGGAAGTATAAAACCTTGAACATTTATGATAAGGGTGACATCATCCATTTATTAGAAAACAATTTTTATAAATTAAAAATTTCGGCTTAAAATCCAAATGGTAGAGTATCAAAGTTATCTAAAATTCTTCTTTTATCATATCCAAACATATATCTTTTATTCATTTTATTCACCTTAATATTTCTATCTTTTTGTATCTGAAATTGATTTATTTCTACATGTATATGGTCAATTTCCCCAGTTATTATTTTCATTCTCTCGTCAAAATTGAGCTTAGTTTCGCTCTCATAACTCATTTTAAATCCTTTTACTTTTCCTTTTACAGAACCGTCGTTCAGAATATAACCATAATCTTTACTTGCTCCAGATATCCACTATTTCATATATTTATCTTCTCCTAATTCATCGGTCCACTCTCCTAACATACAGCCCGTTTTTACTTTATTGGAGCCATCATCGATATACACAATACTATCTGTATCGTAATACATTACATTATCTCCTAATTTATCAAGCATTTCATATAATCTTATTCTAGCCGAACTGGTAGTAAAAGCCGCTATATAAATATTCGTATTAAAGTTATTCTTGACATATTCATCTTTCATCTTATAATCCATTTGCACACACTCATCATTTAAAAATATCATATTCAAGTCTTTAATGCGGTCGTTCAGTATAATTCTATAAAAATCTGATTATTCCATAACATTTTCTGTCTGTCTTATGTTTTTTCTCTGTCCGAACTTTCCCCGTAAAGAGTTTAAGGTATGTGCCTGCCTCAAAATCGTGATTTTTCTGAAAATTTTCCAATTTTTTTTATTAGCTTATTTTATTGTCTATACATTCAAGATTCCAAAACTGTTTTATTTTTGTTTCTACGATAATTAGAAGCGAAGTTATTGCGCAAATAGTAAACCGGAAGTGGAATTTCGGAGACAGGAAGTGAGCGTTTAAAGAGCTGTAAAAATGTAAACAATGAATTTGAGCTATTATTTTAGCACTTTTACACAACTTAAAACTAGAAATCTTTTTTTAAATATGCAGTAAAGTTTCCTGTATTTGTTTTTTACTAGTTTATTTGTATTTGGCAACAGATTTTTCACTTATTTTTGAGTTACAGAACGGCAACGGTGTAACCTCGAGATCGTTGTTTACATCTTTTTTGCTACAGCGTGCTATCATTTTCAGTGATTTTTATTTCTTAATTCCTGCTTTTTATATTATTTTGAGGTTTATTTTATTGAGTTCTTATTATAAATTCTTCTCAAATATGCCGAAAGCTCGGTCTAAGAAAGCAAAAAAGCGTACGTTTCACGGAAATCAGCACACTACTACTCGGAAAGAAAATACTGCATTACCCGATAATGAAACTGCAAGCTCATCGAAACTGAAGATTTTCGACAGTTTTGATGTCAAAGATGCTGAAGTCCAATCATTAAAAGGTAATAGGATTATAAATTTAGAAACCTTGATCAGCATTTTCTCTGTCCTTTGCTGCCCAAATTGTTTTACAACAGGACTGAAACTGAGTGAAGATTCCAAAGAAGGACTTTGCTCCAACTTCAGTTTAACTTGTGACTGTGGTTTTATTACTGGATTTACATCAACCCCGAAAGAAGAAAAAAAAAGCTCCATCAACACTTTATTCACCTTTGGAATGAGGCTAATTGGAAAAGGGTATTCAGCTGGCAAAAAGTTGTTCTTCACTTTAAATTTGCCATATATTTCAAAAAGCACATTCAGACAGCATGAACTGAAGGTGTTGCAAGCAGTACAAGTTGCTTCTGAAGAAAATATGAAAACAGCTTCCGAAGAAGTAAAAAAGTTAAAAAAAGGCAAAACTTGTGGTGTGTCAGTAGATGGAACATGGCAACGAAGAGGCTATATGTCACTAAATGGCTGTGTCTCAGCTATTTCTGTTGACACAGGTAAAATTGTAGATATTGAGGCGATGACACAATATTGCAGAATGTGTGAGACAAATTCAACAAAAAGTGATCATTTGTGTTCAAATTATAAAGGATCCTCAGGAAATATGGAAACAATTGGGGCATATAGGATTTTTGAAAGATCTGTGAGGAAACGGGATCTCCAATATACCGAATACTATGGAGATGGTGATTCCAAGGCTTTTACGAAAGTAAAAGATATTTATGGAGACAATACAGTCACAAAATTGGAATGTATAGGTCATATACAAAAAAGAGTAGGGTCACGGCTGAGAAAATTAAAAAAAAATACTAAGGGACTTGGTGGAAAAGGTAAATTGACGGATAAATTTATTGATAAATTACAAAACTACTATGGGATTGCTATCCGCAGCAATGTTGGCAACCTAGAAAATATGCAGTCTGCTGTTATAGCTGCTTTTTTTCATTGTTGCTCTAGCAACAAAAAGCCCATGCATGGACAATGTCCAGAAGGACCAGACAGTTGGTGCAAGTATAAAAAAGCATTACACGAGGGGAAAAAGTTTACAGAAAACTCACCGGGTCTCCCAGATTCTGTTATAAAGACTGTAAAACCTTCTTACCTCGAACTGTGTGATAAAAATTTATTGAAAAAATGCTTACATGGAATGACACAAAATAATAATGAGTGTTTCAACAATGTGTTATGGAGTGTTTTGCCGAAAGAAACATTTGTTGAGCAAAAAACATTGTTTTTAGGGACCCACATTGCAGTCTTATTGTTTAATTCTGGATATTTGGGATTAATACCTGTATTTAAGCTGCTAGGAGTGGAAGTTAACCCACAAACATTGAGAAACTACATGGGATTTGATATAGAGAGAATACAGAAATCGAAGCGACAGTCTTTGCCTTCAACAAAACTATTTAGAAAGAAACAAAAAGCCAGAAAAAAGGCAAGATTAGTTAAGAACGAAGAAAAAGAGGGATTGACTTATAAATATGGAGAGTTTTAAACTTCTAAAGTAAGTACAAACATTTTTGTTCTGCGTTAAAATTTTTAATCTTATTTTCTGAGAAATTTTATTTTTCGTTATTTTCCTTTGCGATAAATGTAATTTTTCAAAATGTTTTTATGTTATTGACTTGAAATTTTGCCAAAATGTTTTATTCATTCCTAGCTGTGTTATGAACTAAATTCTAAACTCTGTGTATATATTTGAATTTTTAATTAATTTTTTCCTTGAAAAGTTAATTTAAAAAAAAAAAAAAAAAAAAAAGCTTCTTACAAAGTTTGGAATATTTCAATAACTTTTAGTGGTATTCCAAACCTTTTGGTTCATAACACAGATAAACATGTTAATTATGTACTGTATCAAAATTCTTTTAATATATTTAGTAGAATTTGTTACAAGGGGTTTAACGTAAATGCAATTTTTCTCCAAAATTTTGTCGGTCACTGCCTTCAACAAAAATAATTCAGAAAAATCTGAAAAGCAAAAAAAAAGGCAAAATTAGTTAAGAATAAAGCTAAAGATGAATTGACCTACAAATGCAGTGAGTTTTAAAAGTCTAGAGAGGGTAAAAAATTTTCTGCTGTGCATTAAAATCTTTAAAGCCGTTTTCTGAGAAACTTTGTTTTTCGTGATTTTCCTTTGCGATAATTGTCATTTCTCAAAATGTTTTTAAGATTTTCACTTGAAATTTTGCAAAAATGTTTTAAACATTCCTATCTGTGTTATGAACCAGAAGCTAAGCTCTGTGTATTTATTTAATTTTTTTATTAATTTTTTTCCTTTGAAAAAGTGATCGTTTTAAAGAAATTTTTGAGTTTTCGCACAAAAGTTGGAATATTTCAATAACTTTTAGTGGCACTGAAAATCTTTTGGTTCATAACACAGATAAATGTGTTATTCATGTACTGTATGAAAATCATTGCACAATATTCATTAGAATTTGTTAAAGGAGGTTTGGCGTAAGTGCAAATTTTCACTAAAATTTTGCTAAAAATCACCTAAATTTCCAAAATTAATGAAAATGTTGTTGAAATTTTGTTTAAATTAACAGTTTTATGTCCCATTTTATCTAAAAACATGTGTGTTTCATTAAAATTTTACATATTTCAAAAAAAGTGCCCCGAAGGTAGGCACATACCTTAAGCAAATTTTGGATATAAATCTCATTCCTGGGTTTTCTTTGATTTCTCCTAACTTTATACCCAATTTCTTTTCTACGCACCTTTTATATTCTTTTTCGGTTTTGAAATTTTCAGACCATTTATCATCTGTTTCTAATTTGATTTTCAAAAACATTTTAACATAATCCTTAAATAATGTATTAGATTTTTTTTCAAAATGCCAAACTTCATAGATATTTAAAATCTTATAACCTTTTTCAATAGCCAGTTCAACTTCGGTAGTTGTCCACGTACCAGTAAAACTTCTCTCCTCATCCGTATGATTACATTCTTTATTCCGTATTTCATAACATTTTCTACATTGTTTCTTTTCGCATTTTATAGGTTTTGAACATAATTTACACAAACTAAATATTAATTTTTCTCCTTTATAAGGTAAAACAGGATGATAGAGCTTTCTAGGTGGAAGTACTTTGCATTGTATTAAACCATACCAATTCTTATCATATTTTTCCGGATTATAAATCTTTATCGGATGACCAACAGGATAGTAATCAAAGTAATTCACTGTTGGATAAAGTGAACAAACATCGATATATCTACCCTTTTCGTTTTCTTTCATTTCGTACATTAATTTGGTAGGTTCACACCTACCTCCGCTGAATGCGTTTCTAGGATTTAAAGGTTCTACAAAATTTCTTTTCCATTCATTTTTCATATATTTTTTAATTTCTTTGTGATTATCAAAATCACATTCCCATATTTCAATCAATTCAAATCCTTTATCTTTTATTTTTTTATTTATTTTTTGAGTTCTTTCATACAAATCTTTCATACATATCTGATTTTGAAGATTGACAGTGGATTCTGTAAAACAGCGAGGACAACCGTGCCAATGACATCCTTGAAACTGATAAACGGTATTCTTATAAAAACCGTCTACTTTATAAGTTTTATCACCTAATTTCAGTTTTTTCTCACCACCGTTTAAAGCATGCTGTATTTTGATATTGTGTTTTTCAGGCAGATAGTCTAACCAAATGATCGATTTCTTACTGTATTGATCCTTTGAAATACACTCCTCATCAATTGCTATTGTATTCACTGGTATGAATTTATCTCTGTATATAGCCATACAAACGCCTGCTAAAGTGATATATTTAAAAGGATCAATATTAGCAATGTTTATAAATAATCTTCGCAATTCTAAACATCCTTTTCTTAAAATATCAACATCAGATCTACAATATTTTATAATTTCTTTTTGAAAATCAAATGTTTCGTTTTTTACCGATATATACCATTTATCAAAAGTTTTTCTTTGATCTAAAGTCATAGTATCATAACCATAATAGTATTTTTCAGGATATTTTCCTACATAATTTTGATTTTCAGCAGTGTTAAACAAATGAGGAAAATAACCTTTAGCCAATTCCGTTAGTCCAAACGTTTTAGGAAATTTTCTTAACGGAATCAGTGTAAAATTAATAGAATCGATAAACCTTATATTATATACGGTTGCTTGCATATATATGAGTTTATTTCCTTGATATATTGTAAACACTTTAATTTTATTTTTAAAGCAGTATTTAGCTAGAAATTGAAAATCGAATCCTTTTCCATAATGCGCTAATACTGTATAACCGCAATGTTTTCTTTGGAATAACCATTCACAATATTCATTTTCATTCTTAAATATTTTTTCTATTCCGTTAAAATCATGATTTATAACTAGATTGACTTGGTGATTTCCTGTCTCTTGGTTCGTTTCAACGTCAAAAAACATATATTTTTCTGTAAATTCTGACTTTTGACATTTCTTACACCATTTCTCTCTGTCTTTTATATTTTTAGGACAGATATTTTCACAAGTCCCTCCCTTAGATTCTTTCCTACGTATGTAACAGTTATGATCTTCCAAAACCCACTGTCTACAGTTTAGACATTTTTTTTCTCCACATTTATGATCTTCCGGTTCTCTTTCACTTCTACGGATATTTCTCTTACATTTTAAACATTTCCACAGTGTTTCACAGACTGGGTGTTTTTTTCCCTCTTTATTTTTATGATTTTCGAAGCAGTTTTTTCCTTTAAACGATCTAAAACAATCATTACACTGAATATCATCGCCTTCGCAATTACTCTCTTCTGTAAAACATCTATTGCATTTTAAAGAACATTTATGTTATCACTTCTACAATAACTGACTTTACAATAATCACAAAAAAAAATTTCCCTAAAAATCCCGTAACCGTTGTAATGACATCAAAATGATTTCTATTTTTTAAAATGTAAACACAATTAGATTTATAGGCGCCGTTGTATATTTTTTCGTTAAAATTTTCTCTGCAAAATATAGTTATTTGAATATCTAAAAAATTTTCGAATTGTTTAATATGCTCTAAATTACACATTTCTAATGGAATATCACACATTTCATGCAATTTTATCGCTAAACTTTTTTGTAATTTTCTACCTTTTTTTATATATGTTACTTCATTATCTATAAGTTTTTCTAGATTCAATTTTTCGCATAAAATTTTACGATTTTGAATAGCTAGGGCTGTAACGATGGATCTCGCCAAACAGATATTATCGTCATTTTTAATTTGAATTATACTTTTTTTATCGACAACATCGTTATAGTTCAGCAATTTCAAATGTTTACCGCCTTTAGGCAAATCAACGACAGTAAAAATAAATTCACAATCTTTAATATCCAACTCTTTGTATTCAATTTTATGCGTTAAAACATCTAAATAGGTCTCATAGGCTTCTTTCGTTGACATCATTTTAGGGTGGAATGGTTGTGTTAAATAGGGATTGAGTACAATTATATCTACCTTTCCTTCAATTTTTCCAATTGCTCTCCTGAATAAATCTTTTAAGATACTATAATACTGGCCCGGTGTGAGTTTGTTTATTTGTTTTATTTTATAAACATATCTATAAGTATTAAATTTTTTACAAATTTTTTATCTTTCTCAACAATTTCGTAATCTGGTCTAATCAGATTTTCTAAATTTGCTTGTAATTTTACTTTCTTTTCTGTCTTTTTGATCAATTTTTCATCTTTAAATTTCAAGCCGTAATAATCAAAGAGTTTCTTAAGTTCTGGACGGTTTTTCGGTTCATTTATAAATTGTTTCAACTTTTCATTTAAATCAGGAAATAATTTTTTAAGGTTTACCACTGTTTTTATCTTTTTTCCTTCGTTATTTTTTGGATTAAATTCTTCTGTGTTATTGTTATATTTTAAATCGAAAGAATCTAATATTTTTTTCAATTTATTTCTTTTTTTAGGATTTTCGATAAATTTTGTCTTAGTTTTATTTAAATAATCTGTGACGTCTAAATTTAATAAATCTTTTAAAACATATTTATATTCCCCTGTTCTTTTTATATATCTTATTATCAATCTGATTAAATCATCTTTTTTACAATGTTGGGGTTGGTTTATATTTAAAAGTTTTACGACCTGCCTTAATTTTGAAATATGCATTTTTGAAACAGATATCAATCTTAGAGTTTCCTCCATTTATATAGAAGAAATTTTATGAATACTTTTTGCTATACATTTTTAATAGCGACCACTATCTATAAATCCGATTTCGGTGGTAGGTAATTTTAGATTAAGCGGTTTAAAACGAATGTCGTTAAAATTATTAATTTAATTAAATTGAAGAATTTCTGAAAACCACTATTAAAAATATATTCCATCGTTTACTCAAAAGGACTAATTGCTGTCCATTGAAAGAAATCTAAATTTTTTTCTACAGGTTCGCCATTCAATTTTAAACATTCAAATCGAAATCCGTTTTTATCTATTTCTGTTATTCTAACGAAAAACGGTTCGCTGTATTTACATACAGGCGTTATATGAACGTTAGGGTGAACATTAAAGGTATGATTCCAATCTACATTTATTCTTTCAGTTGTACAATTGCCTGTCAAAATCTTTGTACTTTTTGAATTACCCATTTATTTAGCCGAAAAATCACTGTCATAATCAGGCACTTCTATTTTACCTTTAAATTCTAAATAAAATTTTTCAGATAAATTTTGACATTTGAATATAAAATGCCAATCCACTCTGTCTTGGAACTTTTCTATAAATTGTTCTGATAGCAGTTTTAATATCATAAATTTATTTTTGACGTTCGTTTGATATGATAATTGCTTTTTAAATGTCTCTTTTTATGAGCTAAAGTGTATTTTTTACCACATTCGCAATCATTTTTTTTTTCATAGCTAAATGACAACTTTTGCAATTAGCGTAATGTTCTGTTTTGCCGTAACGAAATCGAGTATAATATTGGTCTAAAGGTTTAGTCATCTGACAATGCTTGCAAACTTTAGACAGCTCCATTTATTAAGAAATATTTTTTAGAAAGCTTTTCCAAATGTCTTCGTTTTTCTTATTAAATTTTACTTTCAAATTATTATCAATATTATAATAATCTAATATTTTCTTTATGAAATATAGGTAATTTATCGACTTTTTATAGTACACTAAATCTAAAAACTGAATAAACATTTCTTCAACTTTATATGGAATATTTAACTTCAGTTTCCATTTCAAGGCGTTAAAACGACTTATTCGGGATTTGCGTCTTTCGCTTAAAAAAACATCTATATTTTTATATGTAAAATAACAATCATTATCCGAATCGTATAAAATTTCGTATCTTTTCATTTGATCATAAACTTTTAGATATTTTTCAGGTATCTGACATTCGTTTTCTAAATCAAAGAAATCCATTAAGCTAGAATCAGAATCATCTATTAAAACGTCTTTAAAAAAGTCACAATTCATTTATTTAAACTTATTTTAATGTAATGCATTCAAAATGTAACCAATTCTTTCTTTTTACTTACAATTATAAATACTATTCTGGTAGTTAGATATTTTTATAACACTTTTATTTTTCATCTTTATTCAAAAGTTGTCTCAGTTCATTAATAAATCGTATTAAAATATTTTTTAATTCGAAAATTTCATCCATTAATTTTTCTCTGTTCGGTAGTTCTTCTTCGTAATAATGGCCAAATTTTTTATTTAATTCACCAAGTTGAACGGAAAGAATTTTTTTCCATTTATCGTTATAAAAATTATCTGGTAATTGATCAAACTTATATTCAATGAGATTACAAAAATCTAGTTTATGCATATACTTTTCTAAAAATCTTTCACCAAATGTTTGAAAACGGGTTATTAATAGCCAATTAAGTCCTTCTTCCAATGTGCACATAGTATTTTCTGCAAGCTGTTGAAATTGAGATACTTTATGTAAATCTAATTTTTCATGATAGGTTTGAATAAATTCGTCACTTAAGGTTTGATATTGAGATATAACAACCCAATTTATATAATTCGAATGTTTTAATATAAATTCCTCAGACAGCTTCTGATTTTTACAAACTAAATTCCAGTCTAATTCTTCTTTATATTTTTCTATAAATTTTTCCGAAAGTTTTTGAAAAATGCATATAACATTCCATTCGATATAATCTATGAGTTCTTCCATAAAACATTCGGATAATACGGAATATCTACAAACTAACTTCCAATTGAGTTTATCCTTCAAATTTCGAAGGACATCTTCGGATAAATTTTTCGTCTTAGAAAATTCGTCCCAGTTGATATCCATTTAATAATGAAATATTTTTAAAAGGGGATTTTTTCAATATGAATATAAGGTTTTAAACTAACTGATTCACCATCAGGCAATATTGAAAATGTAATGATATCATTGCGTTTTCCATAGGCAAAGCAAGTTACTGAATCTCTTTCTGCCATTCTTCTATCTAAAATTAATTTATCATTGATTTTAAATTTTATTAATGCATTCGTATTAAGATCATAATCAGCATAAATATTATGTATGAGTACCTTTTTTTTTAAATATATAGTAATTTTCATATCCATATCAGTAGATAATCGCATTTCTTGATCCAGTAATTTAGAACTCATTAAGTCAAAATTTACTTTGGTAAATTCTTTATCTGTAAAAGTCTGAAAATTATCATTTATAGTAACCCAGATATCTTTACTGTCAATATATATTTTATTGACTACGTCTTTATCGTTTTCGGGTTCTGAAACATTCGTAATTATTTTATTTTTGGCATCAAATTTATCATTCTTTAATATTAACGAATTTTTTTCTAAATATCGTTTATTCACAACATTTTTATCATCTTTTGGATCTGCGACGTTTCCTATTCTTTTTCCTTTGGCGTCGTAAGCTTTTCCTTCGATAAGATGTAAAGTATTTTCATCGAGTTCTTGTATTCTCTCAGCCGTTTCTTCAGTGAAGGTTAAAAAATTACTATCGTAATTAGTACTAGTTTTTTCTATAAAATCTCTTAATTCAAAATGATTATTTTCTATTTTATTCAAAACGAAACGTTTAGGGGTTAAATCTAAATCATCGATGGGATCTGAAGCATTTTTTAATATCTTATTTTCCATATCGTAATGACCATCTTCTGTTAATTTAAAACCTATACCGGGGGGTCTGATAGGGCCTTTTCGCACTGGATTATCATACGGCGGATAATAAACAGCCATTTATAAAGACTAAAAAATGTTATTCTCCTAACGTTTTAATCATAGTAATTTCTTTTTTATTCATATTTAATATACATTTCTTTCTTACTTCTAAAATATAGTAAAATACATATTCTTTGGTTGTTTCTTTTTCTAATTTCCAATTGAATTCTATTCTCAAATTTTCAAGAGTGGTATAGTTTACATGATTTGACAAATCAAAATGAATTATGGGATATAATTTACCAAAATCTGAATAATTGACCATACAACCGGTTTCTGTATTTAGATTATTGAGACCTGATTCCAGAAAAGATTCATATAATCTATTATATTCCTTTTTACCAAAATCCATAGTATATCGCTCTGCAGGTAATGGCGATCTGTTAATCATCAACCAACATTCGATCATATCCAAATTATCAAATATCATATTATATTTTTTAGGATTTTCATTTCTTTCGGAATATTGCGGTATGACGAATAATCTTAAAACTTCATCGGATGTAGCTGATATAGAATCGGAACCGCTTTTATATTTATTAATAGGACTAGATCTGTTAATTTCATACTGATTCCAGTTTATTTCTATATCCGTATTAGATAATTTTAATTCATTATAGAGAATCTCCGCTCCATTTTTAAAATCGACGTATCTCACCCAGAGCGCTATGTCTTCAATTTCTACTTTATAATCTGGATTTGCAACGTCTGTGTAAATCATATTTCTACTATCGTCTCTTTGGAATTCCATTCTTATTATGAAACCAGAAATGGCTTTTTTATATTCTGCGGCGAAATCAAAAATTTCCTTTAAAGGTGTCCATGTTGTAACTGAATTACTATTTTTCGACAATTCCCATCTTTTTTTAAATCCTTTATTGTAGTTTTCATTTTTTACAATTTTTAATTTATTGACGATATCTGTTACAGGGGTTGTAGCCGTTATCGTACCATCGCTTTCAAGTAAACTTTTATTTCTATCAGCACTATCACTGGTATCTGGATAAAAACCTATATTGGTGGCTTCTGATGTTGAATAATCTCTGGTATAATCCTTCAGTCTCTTAACCTGCAGAATGTAGGAGTGATAGTCTCCAACTGATTCGATTATTTGTTTACCTATCTGAAGTTTTACGCCTTTCATAGAACATACAGCTGCGACATTATCGTCGTTTATAGAATCGCCATTGGATTTTATAATTTTCCACTTTGTCTCCAGATAACTCTCCGATAATGAAATAGGATCATTGGTATCTGTAATTTCGAAATGAAACGTAGTATTTTCTTTTTTGTCATTATGGCTTGTACTAGGCAATCTTATTTTTTTTAATTCGCTACTTTTTATATCGTTATTATAATAATAATGAGTATCTCTCAGATCATAAATTTTTTCCATTTATTTAGGAAGAATTTTCAGACCTGTTCCTTTCATCTTTTTTGAAAATATTTCTTTCAATATGTCAGCATCAGTCAATTTGTCAACAACTGTCAAATATACTTTTTTAGATTTAAAAAATCCTTTTCCTTGAATTCTTTTACTTTTCCTATATAATCTGTGTTGATTCATTTATTTATTGAGAAAATTTAGTTAATATCAATTGATATATTTTTTCAACATAGTCTTCTTTTTCCTCTACGACTCTAAAATTATACTCAATTAAACCTTTATTTAAATCAATTCATTCGCCATTTTGATTCGTAACTGTCATCGTTATTCTACGAATTGAATCCCTATTTTTCACAGGATAATATATTAAATTATTGAATTCTTTCGAAATGATAGCACCCGGTACATCTCTCGGTGTAAAAGAATAAATAACTTCTGAATTATTCTGGTTGATTAAAGATCCATTAACTACATCACAATGAATATATATAATGTCGTTTCCGTTTGTTATATCGGCTATATTTTCACCTTCTATTACAGTCTCTTCATCATGACTTTCGTAAACTTTTTTTTCAAAGCCTATTAACTTATGAAAATCGCTTTTTGTTAAGTCGATATTCCAACCTTTAGTTAATTTAATAAGCATTCTTAGTCTAGATTGTATTCTACCAAATTTTACCGGAGGATCGTCTGAACCAAACGCTTTCATCACATCTATATTTAAATCTTCAACATTTTTATTACCATAAGGAATAGTGATAGATTTAACATTATTCTCATCTGTGTATACGTCAAACGTATTAGTTTTATCTGTTATATTAAACCATGAAACTGTCATAGTAAAAGATTGCAATGCTAATTTTTTTAATTTAAGAGGTTTTGGAAATTCAACAGTGAAATCCTCTGATTTTTCATGAATTTTTGGTTTCAATTTGATCATTTATTAGACAGAAAAAATCTTTAAAGATGAAAAACAAGCTTTTCGTTATAATCGCTAGGCTGTTCAGTAAATGAATTAAGTACACATTCTGGACATTTGCCTTTATTTCTTTCCTTTATATATTTCATACAAAATAATCCAAAGTTTACAGAAGTAGGTTTTTGTAAAAAACTATCATTGTGAGCTATATTGACTTTTTTATTGGAAAGTTTAAGAAATTTCATAATATTTTCAGGAATATATTTTTCTTTGAGTTTAATATTTTTATATATATATTTACCGAAAGGATCGAAATATTCTACATAGTTATATTTCGGGTCATTATAGTAACAAACCCAGTGTGTTCCTGGGCCGGTCGAGATATCTAAATTAATGATCCCGCTTTCAAAATTTCCAATCTTTTTAGGAAGTAAATCGCTTGTAAAAACCCCCCTGAATCCTCTTTCATCTTTCATATTTTCTTTAATCGTTTTATCCGATATACCCAATTTTGTTATCGGGATTTTTTTTTTTTGACAGGGTCGCTTTTTTAGACAGGGAAGCTGACGCTTTTAGACCAGATCCTTTGTTTTCCCAAGGTTGGAAAACCCCAGATCCCGAAATTTTATCCAGGATTTTTTTAGTTCCCCAACCCGCCGCACCACTCGCAGCACCGAGTCCTAGTGATGTTAAAATAGGAATTAAAAAGGGTAAAAATCCACCGTTTTTATCTAATTGAGTTTTGCTTATATTTATTCTTTTACCTTTACTCATCTGATTAATCTGTGTTTTAGTTAAATACATCTCATAATTGGGAGGTTTAGAATTGTCTATCTGCAATGTCAGTTCTTTTTTTCTGAGAGCAGATTTCAATTTACTAATCTGTCCGTCACTCAAATGAATCTTCTTTTTTACATAACTCATTTATTAGGCAGCAAAAAGCTGACGCTTTCAAAGAAGAAATTGGTTGTATAATCGTTCTTTATCCGCGTTAGTTATTTTTTTACTAACTTACTTTGTTAGTTAGTTATTTTAATGAGTTTGTCTATTAGCAGTTTGACTTCATTTCTTAATTTTTTCGACTTGCTACCTTGACATATTTTATCCAGCAATTCAGATAATAAACCTAATCCTTTACCGACTTTCATTACTTCGCTACCTCGAATTGTAGTTAATCTAGCCATATATTTTTGTAGCCCCCCTTCGTTATATTCAACTGCTTTATATTCAACCTTTTTCTGACTTAATTCCTCCTCTGAAAGATTTTTAGCCCTCGTAATTGTACTTTGTAAGTTGCCTTTTTTCCTCGATAATTCGTCTTTTAAATGCTTTGCTTTTGTATACATTTCATCTAATTTTTCTTGATTGTCTAGGAGTTTCGAAGGTCTGTATAATTGTACAGCTTTTAAATAATCTGTATCTAAATATTGATCAACATTATAAATAAGCGGCGGCTCTTTATATAATTCTTTGACATCTTCGATCGCCTCAGGAATAATTCTGGATGATTCTGCAATAGGCTGTAAAGATATATTTAATTCGTCCAATTTATCATTGATAGCTTTAATATTTTCTTTTCTACTTTTATCCTGTTCTTCTAATTTTTTAGTGACAGGTTTATGAAATTCAGTTAAACTTTTGTCTATACCTAGCTTTCTATCACGCTGTTCTTCATTATTTTTTCTAATATCTGCTTGTAATTTGACAAGTTTTATTGCATTTTTTAATTCTTCTTTTTGTTTCTTATTTCGATCTTTTTCTAAATCGTTTATTTTATCCATTTATAGACAGCGAAAAGCTGTCGCTTTCTATTTTCAAATTTTTACTGACAGCTAATTAGAAGCGATAGCTTAGACGTCTATTTTTACTGAAAGCTAATATGTTTTTACTGGCAGCAACATTAGAAAGCGTCAGCTTTTCGCTGTCTAATAAATGATTAAAATTAAAGATTACACAGAACCGGAAGAATTGCCTGACCCTAAACAACATCGTTTTTTACCCAGACATCCTTTCAGATTATTAATAATCGGCCCATCAGGTTGTGGAAAGACAAATTTACTAATAAATTTATTAAACGGTTTTGAGAATCCTAGTAATTTAAGATTAGATTTCGACGCGCTATATTTATGTGCAAAAGACATTTCTGAGCCAAAGTATTCTAAATTGCAAGAAAACTATACACAGTTTGAAGGTGTTGAAAGAGACGATATTATAAAATGTAAAAAAATAAGTAAAAATAAAAGAAGCGAATTATTAAAATTGTATGATAAATATAAAAAGAATGTATTATTTTCTTCAGATTTGAGTGAATTTATTACTGTCGACGATCTAGATTCCTCAGAAAAAAATCTTGTTGTGTTTGACGATTGTGTTACAGAGAAAGACCAGAAAGTTATAAAAGATTTGTTTATAAGAGGTCGAAAGAAAAATGCATCCATTATTTATTTAACGCAGTCTTATTACTCAACTCCTAAAAATATTAGAAATAATTGTAATTACTTCATATTTTTTAAGCTACAGCCTAGGGAAATCAATCAGATAATCAGAGAAATAGACGGAAATCTAACGAAAAAAGAATTCCTAGAAAAATATAAATCTTGTACGGGTAATTTCTTTATGCTAGATTTAGTAAATTCTGAAATGAGATACAGAAGAAATTTTGAACCTATATAAATGGAAGAATATTTAGAAAAGAGATTATATGTTTATCGGAAAAGTTACAATTTGTATCAAAAGATAAGTATTTCCTTATCTGTCAGTAAATTTATGCTAAGTGCTTCGGGATTATCAGCTTTTGTATTAATACCACTGGCTGCATTGAGTTTGAGTGCAGGAATTGTAGAAGTTATTGAGAAATCTTTAAATATTTTAGAACGAAAAGAAGAATACAAGCAATGTTATAATTTTTATAAACAACAATTAAATTTGTTGAAAGCTAAAAAAATTTCAGAAGAAGAAGTGTATGTAAGAGAACAAGATTTTATAAATAATTTAGTATACTTCCCAATCGAAAAGTATGTGAAAAAAGTACAGTTGAATGGATATAAATATTCTTCTTAGAAAGCGTCAACTTTTTGCTGTCTAATAAATGAGTTGTAAATGTAAAAAATTTGTTGTTACATCTTTAACTAAAAAGGGTAATTTTAAAGGCGGTTGTTTAAAATGTGGACAAACGGGATCGGGTTTTCTGAATAAAGTCATTAGTAATTTACCTTTCGAAATGCATTTACCAGGCCATTCTTTTACCGGCCCGGGGACACAGTTATTATGGGGAAAACACGATTAAATCCAGATTTAACGTATAAAAATTCGTCTAAACCTGTTAACAGAGTGGATGAAATTGCATATAAACATGACAAATGTTATTTAGAAAATAAAGATACAAAAAGTAGAAATGAAGTATGCGATAAGAATATGATTGATGAACTAGATAATATTCAAAATCCTACGATTAGAGAAAGAATTGAAAGAGGAATTGTAAAACCGATTATTAAAGCTAAAAAATCTTTTGGTATGGGAAATACACAGATCTATTGTTTAAAATGTAAAAACCATAGAGAAACAAAAGATATTAAAAATACAATGTCTAAAAATAACAGGCCAATGATGAAAGGTATTTGTTTAGATTGTGGTTCTAAAAAGAGTGTTTTTTTAGGAAAACCTTAGGGATGAAAGATCCTAAAAATATCTTAGAAAAAATATATTATCATCCTGAAGTTGGTTATTGTGGGATCAATGAATTAAAACGGAAAACAGGTTTTAGTCAAAAGCAAATTACAGATTTTTTACATAGCCAAGATGTTTATACCAGACATAAGCCTTTAATTCGTAAATTTAAACGAAGACGCATTTATGTAAGTCATATCTATGATCAATGGCAAGCAGATTTATTGTTTATCAAACCTTTTAGTAAATATAATAACGGAACTAATTACTTATTGACAGTGATAGATGTATTTAGTAAATATGCTTGGGCTATTCCGATAAAAAGAAAAACTGGACAAGAAGTAACGGAAGCATTTAAAAAGATATTTAAAGAAAGAATTCCTGAAAAACTGCAGACGGACAAAGGCACAGAATTTTTAAATAAGTTAACTTTAAAGTTGTTTAAAGATCATAATATTCAGTGGTTTACAACTGAAAATGTTGAAATAAAATGTTCTGTAGTCGAACGTTTTAACAGGACAATTAATAAAAAAATTAGAACCTATCTAGCGGCCAACAATACTAAAAGATATATAGATGTTTTGGACAAATTAGTTAAAAATTATAATAATACCAGGCATAGGTCTATCAAAATGACACCTAACGAAGCGAGTAGGGAAGAAAATGAATCCGAAGTTTATAAAAATTTATACCAAGAAAAAATAATAAGAAAACCAAAATTTAAGGTTGGTGATAGAATAAGAATTTCGAAATACCAGACTGCTTTCACTCGCGGATACCAACCTACTTTTACGGAAGAAATTTTCATAGTTTCAGAAATATTAAACACTGACCCTATTACTTATAGAATAAAGGATTTGAATGGAAACGAAATAAAAGGAACTTATTATGAGCCAGAATTTGTTAAATATAATAAGAAAGATAACTTGTTTAAAATTGAAAAAATATTAAAAAAGAAAGGCAATAAATGTCTTGTAAAGTGGTTAAATTATTCCGACGAATTCAATTCTTGGGTTGATGAAAAAGATATCAAGTCAATTTAATTTTTAAACGAGAAAACTATATCGTGATCTATTTTTAAAACGAGTAAAAAAACTACATCTTGATCTATTTTTAAAACGAGTAAAAAAACTACATCGTGATCTATTTTTAAAACGAGTAAAAAAAACTACATCGTGATCTATTTTTAAAACGAGTAAAAAAACTACATCGTGATCTATTTTTAAAACGAGTAAAAAAACTACATTGTGATCTATTTTTAAAACGAGTAAAAAAACTACATCGTGATCTATTTTTAAAACGAGTAAAAAAACTTCCGTCTATGCAGGTCCCGTCTAGAATAGATAATTAAAATTTTTAAAGAATTTTACACATATATAAAATTTTTTTGGTGGTGTTTTTACACCACGATCACAAATGATCTATGTTTGCGAGCATTTACCGCCACTCCAGGGACAACACAAATGTGATCCGATCACAAATGATCTATGTTTACGAGCGTTTCCGCTACTCCAGTGACAACACAAATGTGATCCATTCCTACAACATTCACATCACCAACAACATCACCAACATCAACTCATAATTATTTAAACATAATTAGAGAGAGTTTATCTATGTTTACCCCCTCCATAGCTCTTCTTACATCAACTCTAATTACTGAAACTATATAATTAGAGAGAGTTTAGCTATGGAGGGGGGAGCTCTCATCTGATCTCTGATACGCAACTTTATCGACTGTTAATCGACTGTAATATCGATAATGACGTCATTATCCCCTCAAATTTTAGCAAAATGCCCCCAATCGACTACGCACCAAGCGCTAAGAAATATAGGGGGCTACTTCACGCTTGGTGCGTGTCGATCGGGTTTTTGCCTGGGGTTCGAACCTGCAACCTCCGCATCCGATGAAGAATGCCGTTAAAGTCGCAGTATCTTAACCACCATACAGATGAGAGCTCAGGGTGGAAACCTTTTTTAATATATATAACTATTAAACTACCGTACTTAGGTAAAATAAGAATTTCGCGAAGAAAATATTAAGGATTTGGACTGTAATATAGTTCAAAGGATGTTTTCGATTTATTATTAAAATTTAAATTATCATCTTCTTCTAAGAAATTATAAGTCTTTATTAATTCGCTAATGTATAATTATTTTTTCTTTTTCGTCAATTCTGGTCTCTTAATTGCTAGAAATGTATCAGAATAAATAAATTTCAATATAACATCTTTGTGACAATAATATAGTTAAAAGATGTTTGGATTTATTATTAAAATTAAAAAATTATCATCTTTTTCTAAAAAATTATAAGTCTCTGGCCTATTCTTAAATTTTCTTTACATAGAAACAATAAAAACTGAAATTTAATATTACATTAACTGAATTACTATAATATTATATTAACAGAAATCAATAATGTATTAGTATTCTTTGGGCATATCATTCCATGAATGAATCCATTAGACAGCGAACAATATTCATCCGTTTTTGTTTCTATTAAATTAAATTAAATTAAATATACATATCGTATTATACATTATATATACAATTCCTATACAAATTAAATAAAATATCAGAAAAATTCTTATTAATTCCTGCATTTTTTCTTTCAAAAATGAAGGAATACACCATAAATTCGTTCCTTGTACAATCGAAAAAATTTTATAGTGCTACCATCTATTAACAGTTTTAAGAAGACGACAGTCAAACTACTTTTTAATACTTCCGTCTTTCAAGAACGACGAAATCCGATATATTCAAGGCCTTTACCGCTACGAGTTGTGATAAAAGATTCAAAGACTGATTAGAGATATAACAGCCTACGTATCGCTGGAACATAAATAGAAATGAATATTGATAAAGGGGGTTATATCTTTCATTTTAAAGGAAAAAATAATGACGGCTATTATGATTATGAAGTAGAAAAAGCTTAATCCTGCTATTTGTTTTAAATCTTACAATAATCGGATAGACCATTTATCGAACTATGAAATTTTCAAACTCTCTAATTAATATTTACTGAATATATCGGTTTTAAGTACAAATTTCTTTTCTGTCAATGACGTGTTCATTTCGACACGTCAAACTTTTTTTAATTTTATCGAAATACCAGAATAGTATTGATAATTGTAACTAAAAAGAAAGAATCGGTTAGCTATTAAAACATAGGATAAAAATCATTTAACTTTTATTTCAGACTTCAATATAATGATTCATATTAACCCAGAGGAAGGTTGTTTATTAGCATTTCGTAGACTATTCAAAAATTGTGTCAGTCGCTATATATTAGCCTTTGATGCATCATTATTATTTAATCTGTCTAAAATTTGATCGGTAAATATTAGCATTTCGCAAATCATGATTATTTAATCGGACAATAATCGTTACAATAGGCAACTGTCAAATTTTTTGATAAAAAGTCGTAAAATAGTAGGATTATAAAATGTGTTCAAAAATATACATATTTTCACGAATCAGTCATACTTTTTGATGGAAATCGTCACAATAATCAATATTTTAACAAACAACTTTTTTTATCAAAATCTTACAAAAATCGTAAAATATTAGTGTTTAGTGGAGTATAAAAAGTGTCCCATAGTAGGTGCCATATACTACTGATGGGATAGAGCTGTAAAAATATGTGGATTGCCCTTAACTTTTTGAGTATGTAAGGAATAAGGCCGTTTATTTAGTGGATAAGACCGTTTTTCTTCAAATAAGGCTATTGCCCGTGAAAATTGAAGGGCAAATGCTCATAAATTTACAGTTTTTTCTGAGAGTGCATCTTCCATTTGGTTCACCAATGCTATGGAGAGAACCTTGTAATCATGAAAATGGTTGTTACTTTTGTGTTACGAAGACTGTGGGATATAATACAAAAAATAAGCGAGTATTATATATGCCGAAGTTCCGTCTGTTATTAAGCCCATTTTACACTCCAAAGATGTACCACGTTCATTTTGTCCCAGTAATTCGAGTGTAAATATACTAGCCCTAATAGCATGCATGGTCACAGTGACGTCACTGTGAGTCACTTTCGTCACGTCACATCTGTGACCAAAATGCCACCACTCAGTGACGTCACATTGTGACTGAGATGTGACTTTCTTTAAAATCTTTAGAAATTTATAAATATCCTTCAAAACATGTTATTTTCTTTAACCCGGGAGTAGTCGCATAATATTTTGCAACGTTATTAGTCGTACTCGGTCTTTTTGCCGCCGGCCCCCCACAAACAGAAAATGTAAACTAAGAAACATTTTCCATTTAATATTCGAATATTATATTTTACTGAATTTATAAATTAGTATTTTTTTTAATTATACATTTTATTCAGGATATTGGGAATGAAGGGAAAAAGTTATAATGAACAGACATAAGCGACCGCTGCATAGATTTTTCAGAAAATTTCAACTTTGTTTGCAATGATGTAACCTGAAGGAAAAACAGAGATGACTTGAGATTTTGCTATTTTGCTTTAAAATCATTTAAAGTCAGTAACATGTTAGTTCTTCATTGTACTAACAATTGAACATGAGTGAGAAGAAAAATATGTATTTGGGCGGCAAAAAGACCGACACGCGACTACTGACGGGTTAAAAAACATGTTTCTTGCAATTTAAATATCGTCGCTTTTGTCACAGTTTCGTCACAATGTTAATGTCAAATTAGTCACAAATGACACATTTGTCACAAATTTGTCACATTGTGACCACTTTGTGAAACGTCACAAAAGATCTCTAAAACGGCCATAACGACTTCACATTTTAGTCACTGTGACTTCACATCGACGCAACGTGACGTCACATCGACAATCGATGGTCACAAAGTCACAATGTGACTTCACAACGACGTTGCAGTGACGTCACCATGCTTTACGGGAGGAGATGACAATGAAAGTGAAGTTGAATTCAAATCGATTTCTAGTGATTCTGACGAGTTCTCTCTTCAAGAAAAGACTCACATTTAATTAACCAAGCCAAATAATATGATCTTATAAGAGATTTACAATTATCAAAATCTAAACAGAGCTTCTTAGTTCTCGCCTACAGCAATGGAACTTATTGACACCAAACACAAAAGTTACCTTGTCTATAGCCTGGGTTGTCCCGTTGTCTGGGTTAGTGGGCGTTTATTGTTGCTGATTTATTGAAAAATTTTTAACAGATGGAAGTAAACATGTCATTAATGATTCATTTCCTGCATTCGCATCCGAGTTTTTTCCCTCAAAACTTAGGAAGTATGAGTGACGAATAAGGAGAACGTTTTCACCAACATTTAATGGTTTTTGAAGAACGACATTAGGGATTTTGGGATGAAAACATGCTAGGGGATTACTGTTTGTTCATTATAAGAGAAACACGATCCAAATAACTGTAAAAAGTAGGCAAGAATTGCCATTTTCGATTTTTTTTTAATTTTAACACCAAAATTATGTAATCCAGTTAAGTAAATAAAAATTTCTTAAACCAGACGTGACAGAATTTTTTAATTATTTTTTCTGGCTAACTCTATCTAAATAAACAATAAATTAACAACTTTCAGCTGGGGTATAAAAACCGTGTAAACTAGTGTAATTATCAGGATCCTTTACCAATACTAAATCTCCTTCCTTTATTTCTACCTTGCCTTTATGCCATTTAGGTCTATTTAGACGTTTGTTTAAGTACTCTGATGACCACCTTTTCCAAAGATGATGAGTTAATTTTTGAACTAATGGCCATCTGCTCAAACTATTCTTGTGAATTTCCGTATAATTCGGTTCAGGTAAGGCTAATAAAGATGGGCCAATAAGAAAATGAGCAGGTGGTCAATGCTTCAACAGCATTTGGATTGTTTGAAAGCGGACAGAGGGGACGAGAATTAAGAACAGCTTCTATCTGGACAATAAGAGTTAAGAGCTCTTCATAAGTTAAAATGGTTTTACCTACAACACGCTTTAAATGATACTTAAGAGATTTAACACTTCCCATAAACCATAAAAACGCCTCCCATAAACCTCCAAAGTGGGGAGATGATGGGTTATTAAAGTGCCAAGTAATTCCTTCATTAGTTAAACTAGGGCTTCCCTCAGAGGGATCAGTCTGAGCGATATAGCTTAAAACAGAGTTTTAATAGTGGTATGCTAAAAGTAAAAAAAAAGAAGATGCTATCTTTAATTGATTATATACTGTCACAAATCGAAATGACGAAAAATAGCAAAGTGAATGGCACAATTACAAAATATTACATAAAAATTCCTATACGCGGTTGAAAAAATGGGAAGTGAAACTATACAAAACAGCCATGCATGGGTATAAAATTCGAAATGCGCAATACATTAAAAATAATATACATAATAAAGCATTAAGATATCTTGAATCGGAATTTGAACTCTTTGAAATGACGTCAAGAATATCCACACCAATTTTAGTACCTATAAATGGCGCAAATCATGATGGTTGAGTAGAATGAGAAAATTTTTGTATTGTGTGTAGTGCCTTTAAATAATTAGAACAAAATAGTTAATATATAAAATAATATAATGTCTACATCTGTTTTCTATGCATTCGATGAAAACTTAGGGTATTCTGTCTTTAAAAAAATATGTGTAAAAATTTCGAAAACGCCAACAAAAAAGTGGCATTTAGAATGTGTTCCAGATATGATCAATCTGGTTTAAATAGGTCGTGCATGCTGGTCACTACATACGCTGTTTTGTTTTCTTTTCAAACTCATTCTCATGAGCTGTATTTCACTTTAGCAGGCATAAAATAAAACGAATTGGCAATCATGAATGTGGTAGAGAGTTTACAGAGGTACACGCCTTATACTTTTTGGATTTATTAAGAATCACCCTCTTTCTCTAAAAGCTGCAGTATATACATTCTTGGGTATATTCTTTAACTTGAGCGTATACTCTCTGATTAGAGCTTAAATTCTGTTTTTTTTATGACTATGCCACTGTTGGAAATATCTATAGTATAAGGTACTAACGAGATCTGAATGTCTCGTCTGCATAAGCTTTGAGCCATCAAGTGTCATCATAAGTGATTTGCAAATCTGAACTTATTTTTTCAGTGTAACATACTGGCTCAAATACGCCAATGTGAACTCCATTATGCAGTTTTACCCGAAAAAGTTATTATTTAATAGACTTGCTAGTGATATTGAGAAAATGACTAGAATAGTAAATCTGAAAAGTTAATATCAACCCCTCCCCATTCTAATTTGTAATTGAGTTCTTTTGTGGTGACGTGTAAATGAAAATAAGTATTTTTTTCGCAGAATGTTCTACAAAATATATATTCTAGTGCTCTTGGTAAATGGATATTAATTTCATTATGTTTCTACGGCTCATTATGTTTCCAACATCATTAAAAAATAATTGGAACTCTTTCATCCCATCGGCCATAATGTAACGGAATACTTTTGACTGTCCCTATATTCGAAATATTTATCCGATTTTATTAAAATGTGCAATGACCCAACAAAAATCGGCAACAAATAGATATTTAAAATTTTAAACGATTCGGTAGGCTAGTTTTTGTGCTGTTATATGCTGACAGACAGACGGACGGATCAGACGATGACTATAGGAAATAAATATTTATATTAATTAGAACACATAAAAAATAGTTAAATTTAAAAGTGCATCTAGAAATTGAAAACGCATTCCTAGAAATTATTGCTCAAAGACAGCATTGTAACCAATTTCTTTACGGACAGACAACCGAATGCATAAGCACTTTTCAACTTTGTTGGAAAGTGCTAAAAATGCTCTGACGAGCACCAAAAAAGGTTAATATGTTTTTAAGTATGAAAAAGTATTTGACAAGTGCTTCTGTTAACTATTGAGCATGAGGTAGGACAAGGGATCCCTTCTTGGCTACAACTCACTTCAATGCCAACTTTTAACAAGTAAGAAAAATCATGCGTTAAGCATAGATTATGAAGCACTTTGCAACACTTAATGAAATCTTTAACAAATCTTTGTTATTTAGGGAAATAATAGTGTATAGCCAAATATACCCAAATATGTATTCCAGTACTTTAGAACACCCTGTATTTCATATGTCAGTTCATATAATGGGAAAATTTAGCTTAGCAAGAAAATACCCAGTAGATTGAAATTTCTTTTTCAGCAATTCATACTATTAGATGGAAACATACTTGGATACTTTTGTTCAGCCCTGTAGTTTACATTGTATCTTTATTACACGTCAGCATTAGGCTAAAATTTATTGTAAACTAAAACACTTTTAAAACAACTGAAATCACATTCTCATAAATCATCATTCATAGGCGTCCATGTACCGAATTCTTTGCGTGGCCCTGTATATCCCTTTATCTATATTCTGCAAACATTTCTCAGTAAATGGAATGCAGTTCATCGTAAAAATGCATAGCTTATTTAAGAAACACGTTTAAATAATTTACGCTCATATTCAGTAACGTTGGTGAGCTCTTTTGGGTAGCCCTGTATATCAACTATAACATTTATACACACCATATAATGTGCATATATTTAGCGAAATATGAACGCGAATTAAAATGCATTTCATCCCTTCATCAGCCATCATCGGACATATATATACGGTACTTCGGAAAGAATATGCTATTTGAAATCTTTTGTATGGCCCTGTAAATGCTATGTACTTCATATTATGCAAGACAGTAGCGTTTAATTTATATTAAGCTTCAGTGACATATATCAATTTTATTATACATGAAAAAAGTTTAATATATTTAAAATATGTCACACAAAATCCCTCCTTTTAACATTATCTAATAGAATTCTTTTGTGTGGCCCTGTAAATGAATAATAGCTACATTTTCACCTTATATTTTATAGGATGCATATTTTAATATGTTTGACAGGGTATAACATCTTTAAAATTCCTTTGAAACGATTTTTCCCCATAGGCCGTAAGTAATAGGAAACTTTTGATTCGCCCTGTAGATAAACTAATCATGGTAGAAACTTCATTTTCGATAGGACTTGTGCTAGGGTAAACGTCAATAACGTCCTAAAATTTCATGGCAATCCGAGTATATTAACGATTTTTCCTCGTGGGCCGTAATGTAATGGAAACCTTTTGATTTGCCCTGTAGATAAACTAATCATAATAGAAACTTCATTTTCAATAGGGTTTGTGCTAGGGTAAACGTCAAAAACGTCCAAAAATTTCATGGCAATCTGAGTATATTAACGATTTTTTCCCATAGTACGTAATGTAATGGGAAACTTTCGATTCTCTCTGTAGATAAACTAATCATGGTAGATACTTCATTTTTAGTAGGGTTCGTGCTAGGGTAAACCTCAATAACGTCCTAAAATTCCATGGCAATCCGAATATATTAACGATTTTTCCCCATAGGCCGTAATGTAATGGGAAACTTTTGATTCGCCCTGTAGATAAACTAATCATGGTAGAAATTTCATTTTCAATAGGACTTGTGCTAGGGTAAACGTCAATAACGTCCTAAAATTTCATGGTAATCCGAGTATATTAACGATTTTTCCTCATAGGCCGTAATGTAATGGGAAACTTTTGATTCGCCCTGTAGATAAACTAATCATGGTAGATACTTCATTTTCAATAGGGTTCGTGCTAGGGTAAACCTCAATAACGTATAAAAATTTCATAGCAATCCGAGTATATTTACGGGAGTTAGAGCGCGGACAGACGGACAGACGGACAGACAAACCGAATGCATAAGCACTTTTCAACTTTGTTGGAAAGTGCTAAAAAATGATATTTGCACTTTTTCCTTGAAAACAAATCAGTCGCAGTTACTATAAAAATGTATAATGTATAGACATAACCAGTAAAGACGCAGCTTAATTAGACATAATTGTAAGGGAAGACGCCATAGTGTTAAAAACCTAGTGCCTGCAGGTATCACATTCATGCACTGCCACCAAGCATGCCCTAAGTGTATAATTGCCAGAAAATTGATTTGTAGTATAGTGCAGAGTGAGCAGTGCAGTTAACATCAGGGATGTATTGCAGGTTATACGCCGTATACCTTCTGGACTTTTTAATAGAACACCATATACACTGTTTCTCAAGAAAGCTTATAGTATACACATTCTAGGTTATCCCTCTGCTTAGAGAATATATCCTGTGTTATTTTTACGACTACACCCCTGGTTAACATCTAAAGCACGGTGGGAAGTTCTACTAAGGAACCGCAAATTTGTTTTATATGGAAAAAGCGCAAATATGATTTTTTTAAAGTTGGCATTGAAGTGAGTTCTAGCCAAGAAGGGATCCCTTGTCCTTCCTCATGCTCAATAATTAACAGAAGCACTTGTCAAACACTTTTTCATACTTAAAAACATATTAACTTTTTTAGTGCTCGTCAGGGCATTTTTAATACTAGTCATTTAATTTTTTGATAAACTAGTCGTTGGGGGCCACCGTAATACTTACCCATCATGGATATAAATATGAAAATAAAACTTAAATATTGTTTAATGCTATATTAAAGAACTGCTGATGTACCAATTTCGACAAATTATATAAAACGCCGAACTACTCAAGTAGTACCGAACTGCGTAAAAGAAACATCCTTATAACTCCAAAAATACTAATTCTATTAACTAACAATTAACTGCGTCGGATTAAGCGTCTCATTTCCAATTAAAATATACCTCTGAATCGAAATTTGAATGAAATACAGGGTCATGAAAAATCGAAGAAAGTGGAAAACAAGATTACAAATATCTCAGCAACTAATAATCCGATCGACTTCGTTCTATATGCAAAATGTGTGTTATTTTATTGCCTTTTACGTCCATTCCTTAAAACAAAAAAATTCGAAAATTTTTATGTACCTTTCATCAGAACGAATTTTTCGAGAGTCCGAAAAAAATAGTTCCGGATAATCGAGGTTGCTGATATTAAATAGGGTTCGTCCCATTCTTACATACTAACTACATACAAAATTTCAAGTCTCTATCTCAATTTGTTCGGGAGATAGAGCGTTTACAGACAGACAGACAGACAGACAGACGGACGGCAAATTTTTTTTTCTAAAACTATGTTTTTTGGAATCTCCACTATCTAAAACGTGTAAATCCGTCAAAAAATTTTTTTCGATTTTCAAAACGATTGCAAGACTTACCCTATACTACGTATGATGGGTAAGTAAAAATTGAAGATTTTCTAATATCGTTAAAAGAAAAATAATTGCTGCTGTCACAATTTATTAAATGATAACAACAGCATAAAATTTTGATGTATCAGAATAATTAAAAAAGTCATTGCATTGCCATATAAAATGCATGCTATGAAAAATAAACCATGAATTCGAACGAAAAAAGTACAAACTTTATTAAAAGAATTAAAAGCCATATCAATTAAATACATTCAAGGTAATTTCTCGAATGAAACATTCACAACTAGAAAAATTCTAGAAATTGAATAACAATTAATATAAGAATATTCCCGAAAGAATAATAATTTAACACAAAGGCATTTCTAAACAAAACGAACTTACATCCAACGGGATTTGAACTCTCTACCCGCTGCTGAGCAGCTAAATGCCTTACCTCGAGAGTTCTAGTTTAACACCAGAGATGCTGCAAATTTTGCTATAGGACCTATATAAATGCCAGTATAAGTCATATGACTGTCATCAACAGCTCCGATCTGGTTGTTTTATTTTTTATATGCCCAGCGGCTATTTTCCAATTTTTATTTTAGCTACCCGAAACAATCGCCAAATAGGTTTCCTTCGCCATAATTTCATTTTAAATATAAAGCTGTTACTAGCTTTATTTAAAATACATGACTTTCATTAAAAAACACATAAATTAAAAATACATATATCAAAACATTTAACTTGCACGTTTTTCTTTCAGTTTATTAAAAATACTATAAGTAAATAAATAAAGGTACTTTTTCAGTAGTTGTACATAACGAAAAGTTCTTGGCGGGAAAAGAAGTTTGGCAACGTATATTCTGGCAACCTATTTACTATTTCATATACACAAGCATTTTTTTCTCATGCGATAATAATTTATTTAAGGTACTACTTAATTATCCCGTCGACCAAAGAACGATAGACAAACTGTAAGATTATATGCCAATAATGGATGAACATAAATGTTACACTTTCTTGACATTAAACCCGCTACACTTGTTTGTTAAGTGATCAAATGATTTTAATTCGATGATTTATTTAAATTTTTATGAATGTTTTACTAATTTATTTGTTCTTTTGTTATTTAATATAAATTTTATGCCTATAAGCGAATAGCTCTTGGTATTAATTGAGAAAAATATAATATGTATTTTATTAAAGTTATTTATGGTTATATCCGCCGACATTATTTGGCTAAATAAAAAGCATTTAACTCCTTACAAATTTCCGCTAACATTGATATTTTTGGTACTTACGTAACAATGCCACCGCAGTAGAAGTTGTTCTAATGCGCCAATAAAGAGCGATCTTGTTGTTCGTGCCTTTTAAGTGTTTTTTTTTTTTTTTTTTTTTTTTTTTTTTTTTTTTTTTTTGACGTCATTTTTAGTACTTTAGTACTTTTTAAGCCTATTTTTGACGCCATTTTTTTTTTGTACGCGTGAAAACAAGTTTGCTCTTTATTGGCACATTAACGGAACTTCTGCTGCGGTGGCGTTAATACGCAAGTACCATATTTTTTATTCTCCTTAATAAATTCTAATATTACATTTAAAATACTTCAATATTATTCACATATGCAATATCTTACAAATATTTCTTTATGGTTTGATTTAATAAATTCTGACTTAAAATATGAAAACATTTATTAGTATTCTTTTGTCCGAAATCACCTGAATAAATCAAATTACATATTTGGTACATCTCGACGTCATAACTAAACGTCATCATTAAAGTAATCCTTTTCGTTAATGACTTTTATTTCTTTTAACCTAAATTCATTAATTTTCTAAACTAAAAATTTTTTTAATGGCAACATTTTTCCTTTTGAGTAATTTGGTAAATAGTTTGTCGATTTCTATAAATGGGTGAAACTGGTCGACCTGATAATCAAGTAGCACCGTACGTAATGTAAATAAAATAGGTATGCATTTTTGGCACAGATGTCATATACGCACCACGTTAGCGAAATTTTTTTCTGACGCCAATATCATATGCGCATCGGAGTATTTAACTGAATCCAGAGTGTCGTTATTTTGCTTGATATGGCAACCCGGATGTTGTTCTTTACTTATTAATAAATATATTTTTTAAATATATAAATTGTTTTGTTCTATAGTTACTAAACAAACTTTTTTTTTATTTATTGTTATTACCTTTCAAAAAATATATAGGTAACTGGTATTCCAAAACGAGATTTTCGCCAAATTGGCTTAAGAAAAAAATTAACGCCAATGTGATTCGTATATGACATTTGTGCCGCATTTTATTATAGAAACAGAAATAATTCGTACGAAAATAAAAATTATAGTTCATCAGGTTTATTTTCAGAGCTATTTATATATTTTGGTATCACACCCTCCCTTTTTGAAGCCAAAATAGCACCAATAGGCTTTGGCAAACATATGTATATTAATCAGACATTCATAAAATAAGTAATAATTTAATTGACCTAGAATCATTCAAAGTACCTTAAAAAAAGCTGACACATTCTCACGTCCGAATCATCATAGAGCGCCCGACTCACCGCTCGTGTGTTGCGCCAAACCGGATTTCTTACCGGTACGCCCTTACCTTACGTCTCAAAGACTCAAATAAATGTTTATAAAAATTTAAATCCACATTTTTACGCTTATCTTTTAAATGTCCTGTAGATTTTTCCATTCATGTCTAATTATTCATAAAATGTGAAAAGTATTAGTTAACTGTGAAAAGTATTGGTATGAACGTTTGTACTTAATAACTTTACATATCTTTTTGTCTTGTACAATTAAAAAAAATAATATTAATGTCAATCTTGTGTTAAATCAGTCTTTGAAATAAAATATTACGAGATGGAAAAACACGGTTACGCCGCTTTAGCGGTTAAAAAAATGCTATTTGGTCTTTCGGCGCCATTTTTCATTTATTCGCCAAACACACCAACCAGAACAGGATAATGAACTTTTCCGCAAAATCTTGCCCTGATCGCCTAAATTTGTTGATTTCATCATATGGACCTTCAGATAAGCAAGTAAATAAAAATATGAATAAAAGTATCATATTACAATGGCTAGCATAAATTTAAGGGAGACTAAACTTTTTGCTAGAGGCGGCTTTTAACTTAAATAAATGAGAATTTAATAAATAAAAAAAAAATATTTCACTTCACTCGTCAAAATAGATAGTGAATATGATACATGAAAATAAAAACAAATAAATATTTTTTTCACGTGATTTATCTAATCTGTTTATTTATGTTACATACATAGCAATTTTTATGTTCATTTAAACTTACGTGCAACAATTACAAGAAGTCACAAATATAAGAAAAAGACTGTGTTCAGCTGGAAATTCCAGACAAAAATTCGATTTTCTCAGCGACTGTCAAACATAAAAAGATGAAAAAACCAGTAAGAAAAATTATGCGTTAAGCATAGATTATGAAGCACTTTCCAACACTTAATGAAATCTTTAACAAAACTTTGTTATTTACGGAAATAATAGTGTATAGCCAAATATACCCAAATATGTATTCCAGTACATTAGAACAGCCCTGTATTTCATATGTCAGTTCATATAATGGGAAAATTTAGCTTAGCAGGAAAATACCCAGTAGCTTGAAATTGCTTTTTCAGCAATTCATACTATTAGATGGAAACATACTTGAATACTTTTGTTCAGCCCTGTAGTTTACATTGTACCTTTATTACACGTGAGCATTAGGCTAAAAGTTATTGTAAACTAAAACACTTTTAAAACAACTGAAATCACATTCTCATAAATCATCATTCATAGGCGTCCATGAACCGAATTCTTTGCGTGGCCCTGTATATCCCTTTATTTATATTCTGCAAACATTTCTCAGTAAATTGAATGCAGCGTATCAGAGTAAAAATGCATAACTTATTTAAGAACCACGTTTAAATAATTTACGCTCATATTCAGTAAAGTTGTTGAGCTCTTTTGGGTAGCCCTGTATATCAACTATAACATTTATACACACCATATAATGTGGATATATTTAGCGAAATATAAACGCAAATATCATAATTAAAATGCATTTCATCCCTCCATCAGCCATCATCGGACACATATACGGTACTTCGGAAAGAATATTCTATTTGATATCTTTTGTATGGCCCTGTAAATGCTATGTACTTCATATTATGCAAGACAGTAGCGTATAATTTATATTAAGCTTCAATGACATATATCAATTTTATTATACACTAGCAGTTACCCGTCACTTCGTTCACGTAACATTTAAAGAAGAAATAATTGATCAATCAAGCAAAAAATTTCGATGATGAAAAGCATGTGTAATTAACTTTTTATTGCGAATTTATGGTAAAAAAACTTTTGATAATCCCTATTTCCTAATTTGTTTGCTGGTCAAAATTTTCCTTTCAGCGATTAATACTAATAGATAGAAACATTCTTGAATTCTTTTGTTCAGCCCTGTAATTTTCCAAGTGCCTTTAATACACGAAAGTATCTTTCTAAAATTTATTTCAAACAAAAATATTTCTTATTACTACCTAAATTACATTTTCAGAAATTATCATCCGAAGACAACCTTGTATCCAGTTCTTTGCGGGACCCTGTTTATCATTATATATATATACTACAAACTTTTCTTAGTTTACTAAATGCAGTTCAAAATAAAAATGCATATTTTATTTAAAAACCACCTATAAGTAAATTACGCTCATATTCAGTAACCTTTCCGAGATCTTTTGTGTAACCCTGTATATCTAAATTTAACTATTTATACTATTGCCATTTATACTCTCCATTTAATATGCATACATTAAGCGAAACTTAAAAGCACATATCATAATTCAAAATGCATTTCATCCATGCAACAGTCATCATCCATGATATACAGTACTTCGGATAGAATATATAATATTTGAAATCTTTTGTGTGTCTCTGTAAATGCTATGCACTTCGTATTATGCATGGAATAACTTACATTAAGCCTCAGCAACATATATCAATTTGATTATATATGAAATCGTTTACCATAATTAAAATATGTCGGAAACTGTTCCTCCCTTTATTCCTATGTAATGGAATTCTTCTGTCTGGCCCTGTAAATGAATAGTAAGTGCCCTTTTCACTACATACTTTACAAAATGCATATTTTAGTGCACTTTGTAAATGCATATAAATTTGAATATGTTCTACAGGCTGTAACATCGTTAAATTTAATTAAAACGATTTTTCCCCATAATGCCGTAATATAAGGAAATTTTTTGACTGTCCCTGTAAATAAACTAATCATGGTAGAAACTTTATTTTCAATAGGTATTCGTGCTAGGTAAACGTTAAGAACGTCCAAAAATTTCATGGAAATCGGAGTATATTTACGAAAGTTAGAAAGCGACCAGACAGACAGACAAACCGAAAGCATGGTAACTTTTCAACTTTGTTCGAAAGTGTTAAAAAATCGAGCCAAAAATATATTAATCAGTGATTTTATTTTCCACCTTTTCCCACAAAAAATTTCTTCCATTGATAATTATGAGTTTTGAATAAAAATATTCATTTGTATGTAACTTATAACTTATTAATTAGTATAAGTAAAAAATATTTCTGATTCATTTTAAATATGACGTCATTATTTATCACGCTCCACTAGCTACTGATATACATACCCCTTGTATTTTTAACGACTGCTATAAAGTACCTGTTTTATTTCAACTATGACGTCACATTTTCATGAGTGAACCATTTTATTAAAAATATAATTCTTTTTCATTCTTTTTACTTTTAATTTATGTCACCATATTTTACACAAAAATTCCCATTAACTAAACAAATATCCTTGTTAAATGTATTATAAAAAATACACCTTTTATTTTTATTTCAAACATGACGTCATATTTATTTTCTTTTAAATTATTTTATTATAGTTTTTCGCGTGGAAGTTTTCTATTAAAAATTCATTGCCGCTGAGAAATTATTATTCCAATTTTTTATTTTCTTGGCAACAGGAAAGGAAAATGGTTAAATTTTATCTGAAAAATGCCTATTGATTTTGTATGAAAAATAATTAAATATTGAATTATTAAGGAAAATATTTGAATAAAATAAATAAAAATTACCCTATTATATTTAATCTGGACTTCTAACTTTACGTCTGCAAAATTTCAAAGCAATCGGTTCAGTAGTTACGGCGTGAAAGCGGAACAAACAAACAAACAAACAAACTCACTTTCTGATTTATAATATTAGTAAGGATGAATATGCTTAATATATTTAAAATATGTCAAACACAATTCCTCCTTTTACCATTATCTAATGGAATTCTTTTGTATGGCCTTGTAAATGAATAATAGCTACATTTTCACCTTATATTTTATAGAATGCATATTTTAATATGTTTGACAGGATATAACATCTTTAAAGTTCCTTTGGAACGATTTTTCCCCATAGGCCGTAATGTAATAGGAAACTTTTGATTCACCCTGTAGATAAACTAATCATGGTAGAAACATCATTTTCGATAGGACTTGTGCTAGAGTAAACGTCAATAACGTCCTAAAATTTCATGGCAATCCGAGTATATTAACGATTTTTCTCCATGGGCCGTAATGTAATGGAAAACTTTTGATTCGCCCTGTAGATAAACTAATCATAATAGAAACTTCATTTTCAATAGGGTTCGTGATCAGGTAAACGTCAATAACGTCCTAAAATTTCATGGCAATCCGAGTATATTAACGAGTTTTCCCCATAGGCCGTAATGTAATCGGAAACTTTTGATTCTCTCTGTAGATAAATTAATCATGGTAGATACTTCATTTTTAGTAGGATTCGTGCTAGGGTAAACCTCAATAACGTCCTCAAATTCCATGGCAATCCGAGTATATTAAGTTTTTTTCCCATAGGCCGTAATGTAATGGGAAACTTTTGATTCGCCCTGTAGATAAACTAATCATGGTAGAAACTTCATTTTCAATAGGACTTGTGCTAAGGTAAACGTCAATAACGTCCTAAAATCTCATGGCAATCCGAGTATATTAACGAGTTTTCCCCATAGGCCGTAATGTAATGGGAAACTTTTGATTCGCCCTGTAGATAAACTAACCATGGTAGATACTTCATTTCAGTAGGGTTCGTGCTAGGGTAAACCTCAATAACATATAAAAATTTAATAGCAATCCGAGTATATTTACGACAGTTAGAGCGCGGACAGACGGACAGACGGCCATCCGGCCAGACGGACAGACGGCCAGACGGCCAGACAAACCGAATGCATAAGCACTTTTCAACTTTGTTGGAAAGTGCTAAAAACTGTTCTAAGTTTAACCATGAGGATTAAAATAAACCAAAAACGAAGTTAATCCATCCACGGAAACGTTAGCTAGACTTAGTTGAATTTTTTGCCTTCATTTTTTTCTTTTAAAATTAAATAAAAAACTATTGGAAGCTGCAGTAATTTTTTGAATGCTGTCATTTTATTCGTCTCGTTGAGTTCTATCTTTTAAAAAAAATTTCACTGCCGTATCTCATCTGGTTCGCCAGAAATTTTAGAAAGTTGTTTGCACTTTCTATTTCTTAAACATATTATACCAAACGCTACCGCGTTTGCTATGATTCTCAAGTACTAAGTTACTAAGAATTAAGGCTTTTTTCTTTAGATTTAACAACAACAACAAAATTATTTTCCAGTTTGTTTCTTAAATTTTATTTATTGTACTTAAAAATTGTTTGCGTATTTTCCTTGCTCCATGTGCTTAAATTTGGGAGTTTAATCTCAGCCAGTGAAAAGTGACGCACACCAAATTCTTGTGACGTATGCAAATAAATTATGCTTTTTTATCAGTTTTTTAAACATAATTTTTAAACTATTTGGAACTAATTTTTGAAAGTAGGTGCATTCATGAGATTACCTTTATCGGTACCTTCTGGTACAAACAGAATCTAAATCCGACAAGTATTTTTTGAGATTTGCTTGGCGAAAGAATTTTTTTGACTTTTAATAGCTTTACGTACTATGAGTATAAGACTTTGTCACGCTCAGGCAATAATTTTCAATTTCCTCCTCAATTTTACCCTTAATAGTCCAGTCATTATAGTATGTTCACCTCGGAATTCGAGATACCAAGCTGTAAGTCTGTAAATACTTGTATATTGACACCCTAAAAGTTGTCTCAAAACCTACATATGGTAGGGTGTACGCAACTATTAAATTCCAAGGTCAAAGGTCACAAAAATCGGTTTTTTGCGCTTTTTTTTTGTAAATATCTCATTTCCTTAGGTTTTTTGCTATTTGTATTTATTATCAATATTGTAGAATACAAAATTCTCTACAAATTTGTTTGAAAACATTTTTCATACGTCGAACCGTTTTCGAGATAGAGGGCGGAGAGCGCGCGGTCACAGCATCACTTCAGGTCAAACGGTGCCTCCGGTCGAAAACGCGCCATATATCATTTTTTTCCTAACCTATCCACTTTTTATTCAGTATTAATTTATTTAACAACACTTACCTGTCCATGTAATTGCAGAATTGTTAATGAAAATATAGGAATTATATTTGAATTTTAACCTAATTAATATAATATTAATAACTTCTTACATGATGAAAAAAAAATTATGAATTAATCGTTTTATTAAAAAAATACTATTCAATACATTTATTTTTATTAAAAGTAAAAAAATGGAATAAAGGGTACAAAAACTATAATTTATGTTTTTAATCATCTTCTTCCTCTTCATCGTCGTCTTTCGGCTGCTGGTAAATTTCAAGCTGGTCTTCATTATCGTCTTCAACGACATTTGTCTCAAGTTGTTCCATGATTTCGGGGTCAAAGGTTTCATCTTCGTTAATGTCGCTCTGATATGGTTCTGCATTGAGACAAGCTTGCCCATTACATTGGCCACAAGCTAAAGAGCATTGCAAGCCCACTTTCCTGCATTCGCATCGCGAACCACAACCACTCTTGCAGTTGCAGAAAATTGTATTTACCAAATCTTCTGGAGCAGGTGGTAAAATTGTCATGATAGGCTCCAGGAAATCGTTTTGCATTGCCCAACCCGATACCTGGGGTTCCAAATCATGCCCTAACCAAGTTTGAACTTGATAATATACACGTTTGAAATGTTGATGAGAAGCTGCACTTGTTGGTGGAAGAATTGAAAGCTGCACAGGTTTATTAAGTTTTGTAGACTTGATGTAATGCATATAACGAAGGTGATGGAGACTTTTCACAGATTTCGGAGCATTATAGACTGCCAATAAGATTTGAGTTCCACTCTCTAATAATCTGTGGGCCGAACTATTTTCTTCCTCAAATGCTGCAGCTAGTTCATCCAAATTCGTCAGTTTCTCAAAAACTTTTTAAAATGATTTTTTTCCCTTTTTAAAAAGCGCAGAAGTTGTGTCAAAGCCATTTAATGCATGCAGAAATAAAATATGTGTTTTGGAATGAGGATAATTATCAAAACTTTTAGTCGAGTATATCTCCGTTTTTACATTTCCTTTCCCAACTTTTTTAAAGAAAATTTCGTGTTCGTAAGACAGTGTACGCCCAATTAAAATGACAAGTAAATCAATATCTTGTCCTTTCATAACTGCAGTTTTTTCAGACTTTGATTCTTCAATTGCAGTTTCAACAATAAGAACATCCGCATCATCTCTGGCTTGTTTAGTAGTAATATTTGCAGCTTATAATTTTTCAGTTAAGGTATTAATGAGCATATCTTTGTTATTTCGATTTGATAAGAATTTTTCTTGAGTAATTGGTACAACCATTGTTTCATCTAAACAGACGGTCGTAACTATACTATACAATGCATAAAGAAAAAGATAAAATAAAATATAATTGTTAATAAAAATTGATAAATATATATAATCATTGATTTATCGATAGTTCATCAACTATATATGGCGCGTTTTCGACCGAAGACACCGTTTGACCTGAAGTGATGCTGTGACCGCACGCTCTCCGCCCTCTATCTCGAAAACGGTTCGACGTATTAAAAATGTTTTCAAACAAAATTTGTAGAGAATTTTGTTTTCTACAATATTGATAATATATACAAATAGCAAAAAACCTATAGGAAATGAGATATTTACAAAAAAAAGCGCAAAAAATCGATTTTTGTGACCTTTGACCTTGGAATTTAATAGTTGCGTACACCCTACCATATGTAGGTTTTGAGACAACTTTTAGGGTGTCAATATACAAGTATTTACAGACTTACAGCTGGGTATCTCGAATTCCGAGATTCTTACCTAATTTAAGCTTAAATGACTGGACTATTAAATAATGATCTGAGAATAGCTTTTAATTCTTTATTCGCACCAAGAAAATTTCGGCCATTATCATTGAAAATATCAGCTGGTTTGCCTCGTCTTGCAATAAAGCGTTTAAGCGCTGCTGAAAATGCTACACTTGTCAAATCATTCACAGTTTCAACATGTAAGGCTATAGTAGTAAAGCATACGAAAATACAAATAAAAACCTTCTTTACCTGTTTACTCCTACCTGTTGAATTTTTTACCTCAAAAGGACAGCAGTAATCTAATCCAGTGAGCATAAATGCTCTGGATACTGTCACTCTCGCTGCTGGCAAATCAGCCATCTCTTGTTGTGAAATTTTTGAATTATTTTTTCTACAATTCATACAATTAAAAATAATTTTTCTCACAATATTTCTTGCAGATAAAATCCAAAATTGGTTTCTTATTAGAGACAATGTAGTATCTGCACCTGCATGAAAATATAAAACATGAAAATAATTAATAACAGAAAAAGTAAGATTATGATTAGAAGGGATAATTATGGGATGTTTTTGGTACTCGGACAAATTACTTTTATTAAGCCGTTCGCGACGACGCGACGCGGCGCGCGCATTTGGAAGCGCGCATCTCAGGACATAGCGGGGAAATTTGATATCACGTTCAGGGCCGAAGGATTTTTCGAAGCTAAGCCTAGCTCTTAAAAAGTGCTCTTTAAAAATTATAAAAAAATACGTGTGGCACTCGGGGACTGCCGCGGTAAAGCTATTGCATAGCATTTTTTATCAACTTATGCAATTATAATTATTAACCATTTGAAAAATGGTTGTTGTTTTCGGGAGAATGGACCCGATGATGTTACCACTTTTGAATGATGTTACCACTTTTGAATGATGTGGTCACTTTTGAATTTAAATTAATTTCTTTACTTTTAGAAGAGTTTTTATTTGAATTTAAATTAAATTCTTTACTTTTAGAAGAATTTTTATTTGAATAGTAAATTAAAATGGTTAAAATCATTGTAATAAAGGAGAAAACTAACAAATTTAAAAATGGGTAGACGGAAATTAACAGATACGGAAAAAGCCGAAGCCAAAGAAATGAATGAACGTGAATATCGCATTCAATGATATTAAACACAGTCAACATGTATAAGTTGCTTATTAGTTTGGCGATTCGTATCATTTGGCGAAATTGGTCGACGGGATAACTGAGTAATACTGTATTTGGTTTGGCGCAAAAACGTCTTTCAATGCAGAAAATGATAAAATCAAAAGATTATTGAGCCGCTGAAAACCAATTACGTGTTGAAAGGCGATCACGAAAAAGGAAGCAATTTAATGCCGAACCGATTAATTGTAAAACATCATGTCGCCAGGGCGACCAATCCACTAGCCATGGCGTTTTACTATCGGTCGGTTCTAACCAGGAAAATTTGAGTGCCAATAGTGATTCTAACAAGCCGGAAAATGTTATAGCTATTACTCTTGATTTTCCACCACCTAAAAAGAAAACTAAAAAGCAATCGGCTTGGGAAAAACTGGGAAAAAACTTTTTTGATTCGATGTCTGATGGACCCATTCACAGATGCATGTGCTGCGATCGATTTTGGTTTAAAACCTCCATCACCAAAATTCTGCTCTGTAAAATCAAACAATATATGCCAAAGTCTTACAAGTATAACAGTATATGCCAAAGCTGTATTTTAATAATGATTACTTTTGCACCAACAATGTTAAATAGTTTGAAATGTTTCTTTCGTCGCCAACTTTTATGCTTGGCGACAATAGAGTGATATAACTTAAACGAACCGTACCTTCAAATTGCAGCATGTATAAAGTCATTTATAGCAGTGGCACGGATAATACACAATAAAACAACTGGTATTTAGCTTAAAATGATAGATGAATGTATCGAGTGAAACATTTTTCAAATGGTTGGGGTAATTTCTTAAATTACAATTATTTTTTTTTTTTTACTTATTTTTTATTTATGCAGTTTTTTTTTTTGTCTTTGATATTAATTCAAGTTAAAAATTTTGAGCGTGATGACCGATAACATTTTTTTTCTTGTATTGGACAAATGAGAAGTTAATATCGTTTAAAATATTTTTATTATCTTACAATACATGTAGGTTAATCAGGAATTTTTATCATTGAAACTATACGTTTATGGTAGCTGAAATAAAAAACATAATTTTGAGACTTGATATTCTCAAAATATCTGAAAAATACCGCGGCAATGTCTGCCGAAGTCTATCGAAGGATACCGTGCCGAAGTCTGCCAAACTGAAGTGACGTTAGCCAGAGCGTTAGGTTTTTTTTTTTCTCGTTACGGAATTTCTAGACTCTTTCGCCGCGCTCAAAGCCCGCGATAAAAGCTATGCAATACCTTAATAAATTACAAACAAAATTTTGGCCGCGCTACGAAAATTGATCGCGAGTTACAAGCATTTTAAATTTTTCGACATTCACGTGGAGTGTCTCCTGTCACCAATAATTAACACTCTCTCATAATAAATTACCAAACAAAATTTGGCCGCGATACGAAAAGTAGATCGCGAGTTATAAACATTTTAAATTTTTCGACCCTCACCGTGGGGGATCTCTTGTCACCAAAAATTAACACTGTCTCATAATAAATCATCAAACAAATTTTGGCCACGCTACGAAAATTAGTTCGCGAGTTATAAGCATTTTAACTTTTTCGACCCTCACCGTGGGGGGGTCTCCTGTCACCAAAAGTAACATTGTCTCATAATAATTTACCAAACAAAATTTGGCCGCGCTACGAAAATTGGTCGCGAGTTATAAACATTTTAAATTTTTCGACTCTCATCGTTGGGGATCTCCTGTCACCAAAAATTAACACTCTCTCATAATAAATTACCAAACAAAATTTAGCAGCGCTACGAAAATTAGATCGCGAGTTATAAGCATTTTATAATTTTCGACCCTCACCATGGGGGGGGGGGTCTCCTTTCACCAAAAATTAACACTGTCTCATAATAAATTACAAAACAAAATTTGGCCGCGCTACGAAAATTAGATCGCGAGTTATAAGCATTTTAAATTTTTCGATCCTCACTATTGGGCGGGTCTCCACTCACCAAAAGCTACATTATCCTACCTTGTTTTATCTTAAAACGATTCTTTTCTATACACATTCTATCAGGAATTTTTATTATTGAAATGATAGATTTATAGTAACTGAAATAAGATATATATAAATTTGAAACTTGATATCCTCTAAATATCTGAAAAATACCGCGTCAATGTCTGCCGAAATCTACCGAAGGATACCATGCCGAAATCTGCCGAAGTGAAACGACGTTTGCCGAGTGTTAGGTTTTTTCGTTACGGATGTGTTAGGATTTTCCTCGTTACGGAATTTTTTGATTCGGTCGCCGCGCTCAAAGCCCGCGATAAAAGCTATGCAATAGCTTAAAAAACGTTTTTCCCTATAACCATTTGAAATACACATGCATGAAACAAGTTGTTATTATAGATATTCATGCAAAAAATTGGAGTATTTCTTCCGCTATTTTAGTATAAAAATGACTTTTAAAATATATAAAATGTATGGTTTAACCACATTTTCATGTTTAAAAAACATTATGATATGATTAAAAAAACACTCGTGTGCCTCTATATACATGAAACATTTTACTGAAGTAAAGAATAATTTTGTTAAAAAAAATAGGCTAATCTAAATAATTTGAACACATTCTTAAACAAAATAAGGGTTTTAAAAAGTTGATTTATTCACAAATAAAAATAATGAAATAAACAACTTTCAAAACAACTTATGGATGTTATTTTTTAATAGTAATTATGCAGACATACATAAAAAATAGTTTTAAAATGCTTTAGAGGACCTACTCTAGATTCACTGGTGAGTGGCTTAACAGAAGAATCACCAGAAGAATTTCTAGATTTTACGTAAATGACCGCACCATACGCAATTTCTGATGCGTCAGAGAAACCGTGTAATTCTACACAAATCATCTGTTCAATAAGGATGCATCTAGGAATATTGATCATATTTACAGTTTTTAAGGAAGTAAGAAAGTCATTCCATTCCTTATTTTCCTTCGTAGGGAGATAATCACACCAGTCTATTTTAAGCAACCACAACTTCTGCAGGAATATCTTGGCCTTTGTTATTATTGGACCTATCAACACCAAAGGGTCGAAAATTCTTGCAATTTGAGATAACAGTGAGCGTTTGGTGTACAAATCATTTTGTTCGATAATTAAATTAAAGCCAAAACTATCTGATTTAGGTCTCCACAGTAACCCCAAAGTTTTCGTCTTATTAGAAAAAAAATATTCCATTTTTGCACTATGACATACAATAGAGACATTATTTACGGCCCATTTATGGAGATACATACAGCTTCTATTTAACAAGGATATCAACTGTTGTTGAATTTCTTTAGCTGTGTCAAGATCATCAGCCCCTGTTAATATATCATCCATATATGTATCTTGCAACAATACATTTGCAGTCAAAGGAAACTCATATCCTTCATCGTTTACTAATTGTATCAAAGTTCTGGTAGCTAAATAAGGAGCACTAGTCGTGCCGTAAAAGTCACTGTGCATAACCTGTACATTTTTACTGGCTCATTCACATCAGATTTAAATAAAATTCGTAATAAGTCTCTTTGACTCAGATGTATTAGTATCATACGATAGATTTTTTGAATGTCTGCTACAAAAACAAATTGGTGCATCACAACATTATAGAAAATATCTCATCTTGGATTGTTCCTCCGTTGTATTGAAAACCATTTAACGATTTCCCTGTAGACGTTTGGGAAGTCGCATTAAAAACAACTCGTAATGGTGAGCTACATCACTCTGCTTGAAATACACAATGGTGGGGTATGTAAATTGATATAAATTGGTGATATAAATTGTTTTGTTATGTAACTGTTAATTAATTTTTTAATTTATTATTATTTCCTTTTTAGAATAATAAAAAGTAATTAAAAAATATACATTTAGGTGGTATTTGAAAACATGGTTTTAGCCAAATTGGCGTCAGGCAAAAATAGCGCCAATCATAGCGCAAAAAAATAGCGCGTATATGACATCTCTGCCGAAATTTTGAAATGGTAATTAACTAAGTTAAAACGTGAAAACATTACTCCAAGTAAACATTCTGTGATTTGTTCTCGACATTTTGAAGAAGATTATTTCCACTATCAGATTTTCACGAATAAAAGACTACTATAGAAGGATACAACGATTTTTAGTTTTCGACCCAGATTAGGAAGGAAAAGGATATCCTACCAATTTATTTAGAGATAGGTTTTTTTGGTACTACTTGGTTATCCCGACGACCAAAAAGCTATCGCCAAATTAAAAGATTAAATGTCCATTAAATGAATAATGGACGATCGTGAATGTCACATTTAATGACATTCTACACGAAATACGTGTTTAAAACATCATCAAATGATTTTTATTTCCACTTTTTGTTTGTATTTTTATGAATGTTTTAATAATTTTTTTCTTTCGTTATTTAAAATAAAAATAATGTCGCTATTCATAATTTGGCTATTCGTTTGGCGATTTGTACAATTTAGCGAAATTGGTCGACGGGATAACCAAGTTGTAGGGGGAACTAGGCCACATTGATACATGGGGCAGATTGATACACCCCCTCTACTGCTCACAGGGTCATTACAGGAAGTTTCACAACAGCTCCAAAAGGTGATGCTAGTGCACTCAACTACATACAGAAAGTCTTGGAATGATTCAGTAGTTTGATGAAATGAGACGGGTGATTTAATGTTTTTGTAGGCCAAAAGTATATTTGAGTTGTACAATTGAAATGGTATTATAGAATTGTTCCAGTATTTTCAACCGAAAAGAATACTTTCTCTGGCAAGTAAAGCTACTCTTCATCAGTTCGTCATTCTTTATTGTTAGATAAATCATAAAGTGCTGTATTTGAGACTCATTTTATTCAAAATATCTGTATGGGGCACATTGATACAGTCTATGTCGGAGAACATTGATACAGACTATGTCGGGGAACATTAATACAACCTAAATCCTTTTCTAGTTCATTTTTCATTACCTTTTATTTTTTTTTACCATATACGCCTTAGTCCAAAAATTTTTCGCCAAAAATGCCTAATATTATTACTTACCCATCATACGTAGTATAGGGTAAGTCTTGCAATCGTTTTGAAAATCGAAAAAAATTTTTTTGACGGATTTACACGTTTTAGATAGTGGAGATTCCGAAAAACATATTTTTAGAAAAAAATTTGCCGTCCGTCTGTCTGTCTGTCTGTCCGTCTGTCTGTCTGTCTGTCTGTCTGTCTGTCTGTAAGCGCTCTATCTCCCGAACAAATTGAGATAGAGACTTGAAATTTTGTATGTAGTTAGTATGTAAGAATGGGACAAAGCCTATTTAATATCAGCAACCTCGATTATCCGGAACTATTTTTTTCGGACTCTCGAAAAATTCGTTCTGATGAAAGGTATATAAAAATTTTCGAATTTTTTTGTTCTAAGGAATGGACGTAAAAGGCAATAAAATAACACACATTTTGCATATAGAACAAAGTCGATCGGATTATTAGTTGCCGAGATATTTGTAATCCTGTTTTCCACATTCTTCGATTTTTCATGACCCTGTATTTCATTCAAATTTCAATTCAGAGATATATTTTAATTGGAAATGAGACGCTTCATCCGGCGCAGTTAATTGTTAGTTAATAGAATTATTATTTTTGGAGTTATAAGGATGTTTCTTTTACGCAGTTCGGTACTACTTGAGTAGTTTGGCGATTTATATAATTTGTCGAAATTGGTACATCAGCAGTTCTTTAATATAGCATTACTATGTATATTAACAATATTTAAATTTTGTTTATGAATTGCAATGCATTGTATAAATAGTCTCACATGTTTTATTTTCATATACATATCCATGATGGGTAAGTATTACGGTGGCCCCCAACAACTAGTTTTTTATTGAAGTAAAATATCTCTAATTTCTTTATATTAGAACATTTTATAGTATTTTTGCAAACAGAAATCTCACGAACTTACCCAACATCTAGTGCTCATGGAACTAACAAAAGAAAAGGACGGAAGCCTGGAAACTCTCAAATTTATATCGATTCTCTAGAGAAAAATGTATTTTCGACATGAGAAATATTAAGTAAGAAAAACAAGTTTCAGAACCAGCATAAAATTATTATATTACTAGTATTTAAAAATGTTCTGACGAGCACAAAAAAAGTTAACATGTTTTTAAGTATAAAAAAGGATTTGACAAGTGCTTCTGTTAACAATTGAGCATGAGGAAGGACTAGGGATCCCTTCTTGGCTACAACTCACTTCAATGCCAACTTTGAAAAAATCATATTTGCACTTTTTCCATATAAAAGAAATCAATCACAGTTATTATAAAAATGTGCAGTGTAAAGATGCGACTAAAAAGTAAAGATGCGACTTGATTAAACATAAATATAAGGCAAGGCGACATAGGGCCAATAACCCTGTTATGCAGGTATCACATTCATGCATTGCCACTAACCACGTCCGCAGAGTAGAATTGCACAGAAAATTTACTTATAGTATACTGCAGAGTGAGCAGTGCAGTTAACACGTAAAACTCGGTGGGAAGCTCTACTAAAGTACCGCAACATTCTTTTATATGGAAAAAGTGCAAATATGATTTTTTCAAAGTTGGCATTGAAGTGAGTTGTAGCCAAGAAGGGATCCCTAGTCCTTCCTCATGCTCAATTGTTAACAGAAGCACTTGTCAAATCCTTTTTTATACTTAAAAACATATTAACCTTTTTTTGTGCTCGTCAGAGCATTTTTTAATACTAGTCATTGAATTTTTTTAATAAAAACTGAAGATTTTCTAATATCTTAAAAATAAAAAAATTGCTACTGTAAAAAATTTATAAAATGATGACAGCAGCAGAAAATTTTGACGTACTGTTATTATTGAACAACATACATCTGACTTGTGTGCTCGACATGAAAACCTCTTTAAAAGTCATCGTCAATATGCAAAGACGAGATAGGACAAGGAAATTTTACTGCACAAGACAAGTACAACCGGAAGCTCAACACAGAATGTGTGTGCAATGGAGCCAACGGGATTTGAACCCACAATCCCCTACGCTCGCAAGCGATTAGCGGCATGGTACCTTAACCACTCGGCCACGGAGGCCCCTTTTAATGCATTAGAATCATAAAAAAAGTCATTGCATTGCCATATAAAATGCATGATATGGAAAATAAACGATGGAGTCGAACGAAAAATAAATAATGTGACCACAATTTTATTCAAAGAATTGAAAACTATAATAATTAAATATATTCAAAGTACTTTCTCGAATGGAACAAAAATTTGTAGAAATTGAATAATTCTAGAAATTCTATGAAATTGAATAACAATTAACATAAGAATATTCCCGAAGGAATAAGAACTAAGCACAAAAGCATTTCTAAGCAAAAACGAATTTACGCAACTTGCATCCAATGGGGTGTAAGTACCACTACCCGCTAAATACGTTACCACGAGACTCCCAGTATCCCACCAGAGATGCTGACAATTTTAATATAATACCTATATAAATACCTATATAAGTTATGTGACTGTCATGAAGAGCTCCTGTCTGACTGTTTCATTTTTTATATGCCAGGTGGCTATTTTGCTACTTTTATTTTAGCTAGCTCAAATGGTTCAGTCGCCAAATAAGTTTCCTTCGCCATTATTTTATTTTAAATATAAAGCTTCGCTGACTTTATTTAAAATACACAACTTTCATTTAAAAATACATAAATATAAAATATATTTATATCAGATACATTTAAATTATTCGTTTTTCTTTCATCTTATTAAAAATACTATAAGTAAATAAATTAATGTACTTTTTCAGTAGTTATACATGACGAAAAAGTTCTTGGCGGGAAAAGAAATTTGGCAATGTATATTCTAGCAACATATTTACTGTTTCATATACACAAGCATTTATTTTTCTGATGTCAGTACAATGTACACTGCTCAAAACAATTAAAGGATATTTGAAGTTTTATATAAAATAAAGATATAAACGAAATTTTTTTGCCGAAAATAGAAGAAGAGAATCACAAATGCAAATTTTTCTGGTTTTCAAACTGTGGAGAGTATGCAAATTTTCAATTCGACGTCAAAAACGTCGCTTCAGCGGCAGTGAATGAAATTTGACTTTCAACTGGATAAAAGAGAATGAAGACAAGGATGATTGGAATTCAGTGATTGCTTTGTTTCGACGAGTACGATGTCTCATCGAAGTCATTTGAGAGATTCAGAAGCTTGGAGAATTGTTGGTAGGTTAGAAGAGGGCCAAACTCAAGCCGAAGTAGCGCAAGCCATTCGAGTGTCACAAAGTGTCATTTCCAGGATCTGGAACCGTTTTTTGGAGAGTGGATGTGCAGGCCGAAAACCAGGGCAAGGTCGTAGACGGGCAACAACGCCCAATGAAGATCGGTATTTAGCGTTAACAGCTCGGAGACACCGAAACATGAACGCTATTCTTCTCCAACAACACCTTCGCTCGGCTTCAGGCACCACGATTTCAACTCAGACTGTCCGAAACCGGCTCCATGGTGTAGGTCTGTATGCTCGCCGACCGATGGTATGTGTTAGATTAACATCAAGGCATCGACCGCAGGGAGTGGGCAACCGAGCATGTCAAATGGAGGAGAAATGAATGGAGCAATATTCTGTTTTCTGACGAGTCCCGTTTTCTGTGCATCCGGATAATAGGCGTATTTTCATCTGGAGGGACCGTGGCAGTAGGAATAATCCTGCATTCGTGCACGAAAGTGTCAAATTTGGCGGTGGAGGAGTGTTGGTGTATGGTGGCTTCTCCATTGACGGGCGCACTGACCTCTACATCATTCGAGATGGAGCTCTGACTGGTCGCCGGTATAGGGATGAGATCCTCAGACCTATTGTAGTCCCTTACGCTGCAGCAATCGGAGATAACTTCATTTTAATGGACGATAACTGCAGGCCACATCGTGCAAACCTGGTGGAGGATTTCCTTTTTGAGGAAGGAATCGTTCGAATGGAATGGCCAGCGTGTTCTCCAGACATGAATCCAATCGAGCACATTTGGGACGCTCTAGGAAGACGAGTTTCTGGCCGCCAACAACCCCCCACAAACCCGTAAGAACTGGAAAGAGCTCTTCTGGAAGAGTGGGGCAGAATACCCCCAACTCGTCATTAATAGCCTCATTGAGTCCATGCCTCAAAGGTGTTCAACGTTGCTGGCCGCCCGTGGAAACCATACCCCCTACTGAAAATGATTTTCTTTAAAGAAAACACCTTTTCTTATTCTTTTTTTCTCAAATGCACAAATTGTGTTTTTTTTTCCTTTTGTACACAAATGTGCAATAAAATGCATTTTTTCCGCCAAACATGTGTAATTTATTCTCATATATAACCTACTATGTCTGTCGACCATGTATCAATCAGCTAAAAAGTTTCCTAGATACAAAATCCACCTAAAACTGCAATATCCTTTAATTGTTTTGAGCAGTGTATTTATGGAACTACTTGATTATCCTGTCGACAAAGAACTATACAGAAACTGTAAGATAAATGCCAATAATGGATGAACATAAATGTTACACTCACTTAACATTAACCCTTAAATGCTTATTGTATCATTTTCGATACCACAAGTGTTCCCGATTTATTGGGGGTTTTATTCACATATTCCGTATTCTCACCAGAAATTTAAAAGAGCAATTTTCACTTTACTTAATTACAGACCATTCGTAATTAAATAAAGGAAAATTTTTTGGAAGGCTTTCGATCCTATGCTTTTAAGGGTTAAACATTCTATACTTGTTTGTTGAGTCAACAAATGATTTTAAATTCGATTATTTATTTGTATTTTTATTAATGTTTTACTAATTTATTTGTTCTTTTGTTATTTAAAATAAATTTTATCCCAATAAACGAATAGCTCTTGATATTAAGTGAGAAAAATATAATATATTTTATAAATGTTATTTTATGGTTATACCCGCCTACATTTTTTGACTAAATAAGAAGCATTTGACTCCTTACAAACTTCCGCTAACATTGATATGTTTTACGCCCCTTAATAAATTCTATTACTACATTTAAAATACTTTAATGTTATTCACATATGCGATATCTTAAAAATATCTCTTTATGGTTTGATTTAATAAATTCTGGATTAAATTATGAAAATTTTTATTAGTATTATTTTATTCGAAATCATCTAAATAAATCAAATTTTATATTTGGTACATCTATATGCTATAAGTAAACGTCATCATTAAAATAATCCCCTTCGTTAGGGATTTTTTTAAGCTAGGGTAGATGTGCCAGTAATGGACATTGGAGGCTTACTTTGGAGACACGAAATTTTTTGGTTTCTGTCTGTCAGTCTGTCAGTCAGTCTGTCTGTTCCGCGATAACTAACGCAAAAAACATCCGATTGGCTTGAAATTAAGTGGGTATGTTAGTGAGGCACTGGGATTAAGCTGTATAGTTTTTTGTTAGATTTGATTTATTCGTTCGGAGAATATAGAATATTTTATTTTGCGCAATAATGCTTTTCTATGGCAAATCCAATGATTTTCAAATTTTTTTTCCTTGAGACAAAATGACACATTTCATTGATGGAATTCAATGATAAATGGATACTGAAATTTACCAGTTAAATTATTCGTATTGTTTTGAAATTTTGTCTATGCATTTGTCAGATTTTTTAAAGTTATTACTGTAAATTTTGGAGATTTTTTATAAATGTGTTCCAATAATAAAAACCAATTTGGTTTAGAGATTTACTTATTTAAAATGAATTTATTTCATTTTCTTTATTTTCTCTTAATGGTTGCTAAGAAATTATTCATCCTAATCCTTATTATATTTTAATGCTATAAATTTGAAAGCGTGTACGAAAATTTAAATCAAGTCAACATCAAAACTTATGAATTAATTAATGGCTTTTTATCTTTGCGGATAAATATAACATAGCCCAGAAAAGAATATAGGCTATGTTTTATTAATTTTATTCAAATATTTTCCTTAATAATTCAAAATTTCCTTCTTTTTCATACAGAATCAAGAGCGATTTTTTAGATAAAATTTAAGCAATTTCCTTTATCGTTGCCAAAAAAAAAAAAAAAATCTGGAATAATTTTTCAACGGCAATAAGTTTCAATTGAGCAATTTCCATTCGAAAAATTAAACTAAGAAAAAATAAATATGACGTCAGAATTAAAATAAAAATAAAAATAGTACTTTGTTAAATATTAAACACCGAAATTTGTTTCGTTAATAAGAATTTTTCTAACAAAAATGGGGGCATAATTAGAAGTAAAAGAAATAAAAAATAATTATATTTTTAACAAATATTTCAATTGGTAAAATTTGACGTCATAATTGAACAAAAACAGGTATTTTATAGTAGTCATTAAAAATACAAGAAACATGGATATCAATAACTCACGAAAAATAACGCCATTGGCGAAACTTCAGTGAAGGCTTACTTTGAAGACACGAAATTTATTGTTTTTCATCTGTTAGTCTGTTCTTCTGTATGTTTGTCTGTCCCGCTATAATTGCTACAAAACATGCAATCAAAACATTTTTTTTCGGAAACAAAATTGTAAAACTCTAGATTACTGAGTTTACACTTACAAAAGTTCCTGATACATCAGATTTAGGTGTTTGTGGTTGACAGGTATGTAGAAGTATGAGAATAATGAAAAATATTTGTCCAAACTGTTACTTATCCTTATAAATCAAAATGTATAAGGAAATGCAAGATATACAATAACCATTAGCACAATTATTAGAAAGTGGCAAATTTAAATTAAGTGAGGCTACGGGGGTTCAGCGGGGCGGAGCCCCCCTGAAGAAATCTACTGTATTATAATAATAAAACAAAAATAATAGATCATGAAAATTTCAGAATATCCTAACATAACTAAATTTTTAATTTACCGCTTTTGAAGGCTGAAAACTTCTCATTCTTATTTTATTCTTATAAATAATTAAGTACTATGAAAATTTTTAACTAAAGTTTCCAAGAAGTTGAATATTACCCAAAGTGTGTTTAAAAAAATATATATATGTGCAAAGCTGACGTTGAGGCTCCTGATCTGCAGATTTACTAGTTTATATCTTTTTTATTTTTTCCGTAAAAATTGAATGTTTTGTTTGGATGGAAATATAAAACATTGAATTTAATATACCAATGGCCATTTACAAAATTTTATTTATTTTTAAGATTTTAGGAGGGGTGGTCCATTACTGGATTGCTTATTTCGTGATTTTCCAGAAATGGACCACCCAAGTGACCAATACAAAAAGTGTAATTTCAGTAGAGATAAAATTTTTTGATTTAACTGAAAAGCTAAATAATCAAATTTAATACTTAAATTTTACCTATTAGAATTTAATGAAGGCAATTTCTTTATAAATACCTGGTTTTTAAAAAGTCATTCGAAATTGGTACAAAAAACAAGCAGAACATTTGACAAAATCTAGATGTGCCGTTACAAGAGAAGTTGTTTTAAGTTGGTTCAGAAATGTAAAATCATATTTGGAAGAAGGTATTATTAATATTTTCTTCCGAATTCTAAAGCATACAGAGAGAATTTTCAATAAGGTTAAAACAAGGTTTTTTTTGTGCTCTTAAAACAAGAAAACTTTTGGAACCAAAATCAGTGAAAGATATGTATTATGTAGTACCAAATAACGAAAAAGAACAAATCACTGTTATGGGATGTTTTTCAGCAAATAATGAGATTGTTCCATTTGTGATAATATATCCATATAAGCATCTCTGAAGGGAAATTGTGGAATCAATCTGTGCCAAATTGATGGGCTATATGATTACCTGAAAATGGTTGGATAGTGCAAGAACATTTATCATTTTAAATGCATTCTAAAATTCCATATTGAATAGTTTGGACTATCGGAAAGTGATGATAAAATTGAAGATCTGTTATTTATATTTCATAGTTGCACAGCACATCATTTAGATAATGATATGAATGAAGATTGGAGATTTTTTTTAATGCCTTATTTTACCTAAACTTGATTTCAGTAAAACATTGTCTTTATCTTATATTTCCTTTAAATTTAAATATTTTGTTTTATATCTTTACAATATAAATCCTTTAATGTTAGATAATGATAAACAGTTAATAATATCATTAATATTTTGTTTTATATCCATATTATAAATCCTTGATTATAAAAAACCCATAACTTAAATTTAAATATTTTGTTTTATGTTTTTTCATTATAAATCCTTTAATGTAATGAATTTCTAACTTAAGTTTTAATATTTTGTTTTATTAGTATGATTTCATTAAGATCTGGAGCAAAATACAATTGAAACAAGTTGGAAATTGCAGGTGAAGCGTAGCAAATGAGCTGCGTTCGTACGATTACGAAGTTTTAAAAATATACAGATCTTCCTGATTTAGTAGACAATACTTCGGATACAGTACAGTGGTTGAACTCTTTGTGTTCCTATAAACATACAGGAAGTAATTTTCATTACACCTCAGCAACGTATATCATATTAATAAAATGTGGCACAATTTAATATAATTGAAACATGCCCCAAACAATGTTTCCCTGTATAGCATTATGTAGTGGAATACTTTTGTGTGGCCTTGTATTTTAATAGTAAATATTCTTTGCATCTCAGATTTTACAGAATTTATATTTTAGTATATATATACGTCTTAGGTTCATGTCAATTTTATTATGTTTGAATGAGTGTAACACCATTAAAATGCATTTGCAACTTTTTTCCCCATTGATTGTAATGGAATGGAATACTGTCCCTATAATTGATCTATGCATCTGATTATCATAAGATCTGAAATGACTCGACAAAATTATGTAATAACTAGCTGCACCCGTCGAAACTCGACGGAAAAGAATATATATTAGGTATGATATATATCAATCTTATATAGGCAGTAAAATACTGAGCGAAATAAACAATTGCCACCTCTTAAAATAGGGATAACATAGCTTTTCATGATGACGATACACAAACTTTAGAAAATAGCAAAAAATAAGGAAAATAACTCATAAATTATTATGTTGTACCTAACTTCAGCTACAAATCTTTTTTTAATGCGGTTTCTAAACCTTAAATATTATTTAAATGCCAAATTATTTAGGCATTAAATAAGTTAATATTATATCCCGGAAAACGAATTCAAAAATATCTGCATAGTTTATTTTTTCTCCGTTTAAATATCGCTTGATAACTGTAGAATAATTATACTATCAATGAAACATTTTATAACACTAGTTTACAGTACATCTGTTGCCGAAAAAATTTTAGCTGTTGCTGACTACATATGATTTGCTATTTTCAAAAATATAATTAGAATATTTTAATCAGCTCTAGTTTCCGAGTTTCAGCTATGTAGGTATTAAACAGAAAAAAACCTGTATTTACTAAGAAAAACTTCATTAAAAAATAATTATTCATTGATTTTTAAAAAACTTCGTTTTAAAGCTCTTCTCCGGTGTGTAGACTTTGGAAAATAGTGTATCAGAGACCAACAAATATCATATTCGTATCCCAGAAACCCTGATAACGTTCTTCCATGACGCGTAAGTTCTGATGCATACGCTCTCCCTGCTCTTCGCTCATATCTCCTAAATTTTCCGGGAACATGTGCAGGATACTATGGAGGAGGTGGAGCTTTATGTTCGTATTGCACCTCATATTTTTAATTGTAGCAGAAGGTCTGCGACAAGTTCAATTTAAATTTCAGATTTTCTGTATCTCTTTCTCGATAAAAACTTATTTTAATACCTGAGGAAAGCAATGTTTTTCTTTTAGTCTTGATGCTAACAATTCTGAAGCTTGTTTTGAAAGATTTAAATCCCTTACAAGATCATCTAACTCATTTTGAGAAAAGCATTTTGGCTCATTTGACATACCTTCAAAATCAGCATCATTTTGTGATGAGCTTGGTCCTTCAAAGTCTTGTTCAGATATATTTTAAGGTTCTGAAGAGTCAGGTGAACGCTGCACTGGACGTTGAACACAACTAGCACTTGGTTACTGACATTTAGCTCGAGTTTTAGTGTTTAAACCGTTTACGTTCCCGCTACAAAAGTAACAGTCTTCGAGATGATTTCGTGGTTCTCTCCAAGTAGTCGGTGTTTCAAATTTCAAGGCACTTATTTTACCACTTTTCCATAAACTTAAATATTCCATACACGATTTACAAACACAATTGGAAGCCCAAGACTTCTCATTTTTATCTAAGAGCATCCCAAAATACGCAAAATAGGTATTTTTCACTAACTCTCATACAACTTTTCTGCAATTATTAAACACATATTCTCCGCATATATAGCAAAAATTATCTGGATTGTTTAAACAACATCTCCTTGAACTACTCATGACGCAAAAACTTGAGAAACTAATCTTAGCACAGTAAAATACGCCTGTTCTCGATTAATATATATGCTTACATAATAAAAATAAAAAACAAAGCAACACGAGCTGCTCAAAAAAATTTACGGTTAGATTTGACAAAAACAAGTCATAAGTGAACATTATCAATCACTCAATTCGCGGCAACAGACAAAAAGCTTAATTTTGTAAACCAGTGTAATAGAAACGGGGACTTACTAAACTGCCTAAAGGTGCTATTACACGTGCGCTGCTGCAGGCGTCTCCATGTTATCCTATGGGACCAGAGGAATCGCTTGGATAGCGCGCGATTGTCTTGTGTCGGAGCGTCTATGACGCCTGGAACGAAGCGACTTGCCAGTAAGAGCCAATCAAATGCTTGGAAATCCAAATGATGATAAAGACTCTTCTCGAACAGCAAATGAAATGCTAAGAAAACGAAAAAACGCAGGCGATTTTTGTCGCTTGCAATTTTTACGTGTAAAGGTGCTATTACACGTGCGCTACTGCAGGCGTCAAATCGCAGGCGTCTCCATGTTATCCTATGGGACCAGAGGAGTCGCTTGGTTAGCGCGCGATTCTCTTGTGTCGGAGCGTCTTTGACGCGTGGAACGAAGCGAGTCGCCGGCAACAGCCAATCAAATGCTTGGAAATCCAAATGATGGTAAAGACTCTTCTCGAACAGCCAATGAAATGCTAAGAAAACGAAAAAACGCAGGCGATTTTTGTCGCTTGCAATTTTTACGTGTAATAGCACTTTAAAAGTGATATTACACGTGCGCTGCTGCTGGTGTCAAATTGCAGGCGTCTCCATGTTATCCTATGGGAGCAGGGGAGTCGCTTCGAAACCACGCGTCTCGCTTGCTTCCGAGAGATTTTGACGCCTGGAACGAAGCGACTCGCCAGTAGGAGCCAATCAAATACTTGGAAATCCAAATGATGGTAAAGACTCTTCTCGAGTAACCAATGAAATGCTTAGAAAACGAAAAAACACAGGCGATTTTTGTGGCTTGCAATTTTTACGTGTAATAGCATTTTAACCAACCCACTACATATTTACAGCACTTGCAATAAATTTAATTTATTTATTGGTTTGTATCCTCCATGAACTTGTAAAAATTAATTTTATTGTTATGGCAACGAAAAAAAAAAAAAAGACGATACCTCTATTATTAAAAAGAATAAAATTGTTGCATTTGTTACTGAAATGCAGAATTTTTTTTTTCTAAACAATAATCTAATACAAAGAAATGATTTTAATTATTTTTTGATATTATGTAAGATAGAAATATAATAATACCGGCATATCACAGATTTTATTCTTTTTTTTTAAATATGACATCATTTACACCTTCAGAAATACTCATCTTTTCTTAAATAAAAGCGTGATTTATGCAGTTATTTAAGAATTCTTTAGTTTCATAAAATATTCATTATAATTAAATAGAAATGGCGCAGTTTACAGAAATATTTTCATGTGTGCACACCACGGACCTTTAAATTAATAAAAGTTCACTTTATTTAGATGCAGGAATAAAAGTCAGTGAATATGACATCATCACTGACACAGCTTTAACAATGCATATTATATTCATGGAATAAATTTATCTGGTTTCTGTATGACGACATTTTCTCCATCGACAAAATTTCACTTTAGACATTTTATTAAAGTTTATCTTCTGTTATTTTACTTACATAATACTTAATAATATTACTCAGTAAATAAACTGTGTATTGCAGGGAATAACTATGTGCAATCATTTTATTCTGATTAAATTTTACGAAAACCTTTATTTATTTATTTATTTATTTATTCTTTTTTGAAATGCGATTATACATTCACCGATGAGATCAAGCTCCTGATTGGAGAAAAATAATGAAAGAAAATAAATTTTGAGAAAAGCTTAACCTGTTGCCACTGTTTTGAAGAAATGTCATGGAAAAGCTTTTAAAATTAAAATTAAAGTATAAAAATTGAAATAAATTAAAAATTAGCCAGAATGGGCACATCTACACATAAACAGCTTTCATTAAAAAAAATAATTATCAAAATCGGGCCAGTAGAAAGCTCAGGGCTGATGACCAAAAAAAAACAGCCAGGTGTTTTAAATATATAGATTATATGTCTTAAATTTCAAACAATTAAAATGCATTTTAAACTTTTTTCCCCATTAATCGTAATGTAACGGAATCCTTTTGATTTTCCCTGTAATTGATCTATTTATCCGATCTTCATAAAATTTGAAAGGACTCGACAAAATTATGTAATAATTATGTATTTCAAAGTATAAACGATTCAGTTGGATAGTTTTTGCGTTGTTATATGCGGACAGACAGACTTACAGACAGACAGACTGACAGACAGACAGACGGACGGACTGAACGACAACAAAAGGTGCTACGTATTTACATAATTACGAACGCACCTAAAAACAATTATCTCTTATTTTTTGTAGGGTGGCCCATTACTGGAACATAGGCGGTCCATTACTGGAACATAGGTGGTCCATTACTGGGCTTTTGGGTGTTTAGACTTATTTCTATTTTTTTAAATTAAATTTTTATTTCTATTGGGAAATGTAACTATGGGATTAGTTAAATATTGTTGAAAGATTAATCTAACAAGAAAAAAATTGGAATACAATAATTATAACTATTAATAAAAATTATTTTTTAGAGAAATTCCATAAGGGGTTCCATTACTGGCACATCTACCCTATATTCATTAATTTTCTAAACTTAAAATTTTAGAATGGCAACATTTTCCCCTTTGAGTAAATTGGCGAATAGTTTGGCGATTTTTATAAATTGATGAAATTGGTCGATCTGATAATCAAATAGCATCGTATGTAATGTAAATAAACCAAGTACGAATTTTTGGCACACATATCATATACGCACCACGTTGGCGTAATTTCTGCTAATGCCATATAAGTATCATCGAGGTGGTATACATATACGTATGCCATATACGTATCTATCAATCATAACTGGTGCTAGAGTGTCGTTATTTTATTTGATATGGTAACGCGGATGTTATTATTTATTTATTAATAAATTGGGTACTACTTAGTATCCCGTTGACTAATTTCGCCAAATTATACAAATCACTAAACTAATAGTCAAATTTTGCATATTTACATAATTTTTATCTTAAATAACGAAAGAACAAATAAATTAGTAAAACATTAATAAAAATACAAATAAAAAAGTCGAAATAAAAATCACTTGATGACGTTTTACACATACATTTCGTGACAAATATCATTGAATGTGACATTCAGGGTCAACCATTATTGACATTTAATATTGTCATTTGGCGATAGTTGTTAAATATATTAAAACTCTTTTTCAAATATATTAGCAGCTAAATATAAAGATCAAAATCTTCTACTTACCCTCTCTCTTAATCAGGTAAGTTCTGGCTGCTTCGTTTCAGTAAAATCGGGTCCGCGCCAGGATGGTTTTCACTTAAATACAAACTCAAAAAAGGATGCAGGCATTAATTTAAAAATTATATACAACTATATTACAATTATTTACAGCGTTTTTAACATAGAATATTAGAATAATTTCATCAATACGAAGTCATAGCTCCGTTCAAATCCCGCACAAAAACAATTCTTCTACATATCCATAGCAACATCGGAAAAAACATTCTAAAGAAAAACAATTTTATCAGTTCATTTCAGTTCCTAAAAAAGGAAAAAAGTTCTGCATTCATACAAAAGTTAAAGTTCGATTAAAAATCGTTTGGAGGTGCGTTCAGTCTTTACAAAGAGAAACAGAGGGAGCTGTCCGCGACACACTCCCCCCCTTGAGTTTTACCATGTTGAAACTCAATCACTGTCGAGGTCAAGTTCATGAGGTCTAAACGTTCTGGGGTTCGAATCACACGTCCATACTTAGACTTTCTAGGAGAGTCTTCTCGAACTTTGGCAGAAATGGGTGACTCATTATCATTAGGTTCACTAGGAGGAGCACACTCAACATTTTTCTGGAAAAAGTCATTGGATTCTAAATTTACTTCCAACGGATATAATCTTTGTGCAGGACGAAGTATTTCCCCGAACTTGGTTCGTAGTTTTGCTAAGCGTACTACACCATCTTTTCCTGTAAACAACTGGATAACTTTTCCTAGAGGCCAATTCATTCTTTTTTCTTTGGTGCTAACAATAACAATATCTCCAACTGAGAGTTTCGGATACCTGTTTGACTTCTTATGATAATTTTTCAGCTGTGCCAAATATTCTAGTCGGAAGCGTTTTCTTAAGTCTTCACGAATTTTCAGTCGATATTGATATCTTTTTTGAAGATAGCTTGCATCTATATTGTCCAGATCAGGGACACCACCTTCACTGATTTCACGAAGAAACATGGCAGGAGTTAAGGGTTCTAGCTCAAGGTCTTCAGACATGTATGTTAATGGTCTGGAATTTACGATATTTTCACAATCACAAAGAACAGTATACATTTCTTCATATTTTAAAGATGCGTTTCCTAACACCTTTCTAAGAATATTCTTCATTAGTCCAATCATACGCTCCCAGAAGCCTCCCCACCAAGGAGAGGCAGGGGGAATAAATTTCCAGGTAATTCGTTCTACAGCATGATCACTCATCACTCTTTCCCAATCTATTTTCTTCAACAAAAAATTAGAACCAACAAAATTTGATCCGTTATCCGTATAAACAATTTGAGGTCTTCCTCTTCGTGATATAAATCTACGAAATGCAAGTAAGAAATTATCAGTGGATAAGGAGGTGACGAGTTCGAGGTGAATAGTTCGGAAAACGGCGCAGGTGAATAGTACAATCCAAGATTTTGAGCCATTTTTTAGAAATAAAGGTCCAGCTAGATCGATACCTATGACTTGGAATACAGAGGCGTCTTTGATTCTATCTTCTGGCAGAGGTGGTATTTCTACAACGAGAGGTTTTGCTTCGAACTTCTTACATTTTACACAATTCTTCAGAACCTTTCGGATAGTTTTACGACCTTTTAAGATCCAATATTTTTCTCGCAAAATTGCCATTAAGGTTTGAACACCACAGTGTAATGACTTATTGTGTTTTTCAATTATTAATTTTGAAACAACTGGATGGTCAGAAGGCAAGATTATTGGTAGCCTGAAATCTTCTATATCTTCTCTCATACATATTCTAGATTTAAGTCGTATGAGTCCGTGTGGGTCAATGAATGGCTTCAAATGACGTAAACGTTCGTCTTTCTCCGATTTGAAACAACTTCTCTGGATAATTTTCCATACGATAACTTCAGCATTTTTGATTTCTTCAAATTTCAAATTACCATACTTTCGTTCTTCTTTATTAATTTTGCAGTTGTCTATGAATCTTTTCATAAATGCAGTGATTCTGATTATTTTCTTGAACTGGGAAACTCGAGTAAAATATGGGAATTCTTCATCTAGAGCATAGGTTCCCAACGGGGGCGGTACCGCCCCCCAGTGGGCGCTGGAGCCTTCCAGGGGGGCGGTAGGGTGTCCAGAGAAAAATGGGGGGCGTTAGGACAGTTAAGGGGGGCGGTCATGGCATACCTACCTATTTAGGAACGAATCTAATAAAAATAGTTGATATCCTCTGCATTGCCCAGTCCGTCACAAAAACCTTAACTGCATCTTTAAATGGAAATCTATAAAGACGAAAATATATCTGAGAGGAGGGGGGGGGGGGGGAGTGAGTTTATTTTACTAATGTCCGTGGAACACGTAGAAGAACTAAAATCGCGGAGAGCAAAATTGTGTTATATTAGGCTAAAAACATTGTAGTTTCAATTCTTTCATGAATGTCATCTCAGTGAAACACGAAAAATCGATATTACTTGCATTAAAAATCATTATGAATTTAAAAATTGTGGAGCACAAAATTCGCGATAATTGGCTAACTAAAGATTTAAAAAAATATTTTTTATTAACCTGTAATTCGAAAAATTCTGTAGTTTGCGGCATAGACCTGAACAGAGATATTTAAACGAACCCGTGATTTGAAACAGTTTAAGAAATTAGTTTGTTCTTAGCGAAAGTGATAAAAATCATTTATATCTATAAATTTGTTCAAAAGTAAATTTATTTAAACATAAATAGGAAATTTTTTTATATTTCGAAATATCTTACCGTAAAATACCGTTAATTTGCCCCCCCCCCCAAAGTTACAAAAAATCGGAAAATATTCAGAGGGGACGCTTACACGGGATTTTCCAGCGATCTTTTTACAAAATTTGCATTTTTTTATATTTACGGGTTTTTCTCGCGATATTTGACGAAATTTACGGAGTTTTTCGCGATATTTTATGGAATTTTCAGAGTTTTTTGCGATGCGTGACGAAATTTGCGTTCATTTCGCTATTCATTAACGAAAATTGCATTTCCCCCCCGCAATCTTTTGACGAAATCTGTGTTTTTCAGCGCTTTTCTTTCGTTATCATCTGATGAAATGGGCGTTTTTTTCGCGATTTATTAACGGAATGCGCGTTTTTACGGCTGTTTTTTTTAAACAAAATTAGCGCCTTTTTGACGAAATTAACATTTTTTTCGAGATTTTAAACAGAATTCGATTTTTCGGTGATCTTTTGACAAAATTCCCTTATTCTGAGGTCGTTTGACTTATTTTGCATTTTTACTGCGATCTTTTGGGGACATTTGCATTTTTTATCGCGATCCTTGACGAAATTTGCGCTTTTTTCGCGATCTTTTGACTGTGTTTTCTTTATAAATCTGACATACTCGCATTTTATTCCTACAATCTTTTGACAAAAAGTGCGTTTTTTGACGATTCTTCAAGAAAGTCAAGATTTTTTTCGTGATTTTTTTTAATGTAATTATCTTTTTTTTTTCTTCTTCTGAGAGAGAGTTTTTTACATAATTCGCGTTTTTTAGCGATCCTTTGATAGCATTTTTTTAGATCTGACGTAATTCCGTAATTCGCGTTTCTTCCTGCAATCTTTTGCTGAAATGTTCGTTTTTGGCGATCCTTCGATGAAATTAACGAATCTTCGCAATCATTTGAAGAAATTAGCGTTCTTTTTTTCGTGATTCTATAACGAAATTTGCATTTTTTAGATAAATTCCCACCCCCTTTTTTCGCGCTTCTTTGACGTATTTTCCTTTTTTCTACGATTTTTGAACGTAATTTACGTTTTATCAACAATCTTTAGGGGGGGGGGGGACGCTTTCTTGGGTTTTTTGAAAATTTAAATTTTTTTATAAAATTAGGGGAGGGCGTATTAATGGTATTTTACGGTAATCAAAGAAGAAATACAGACAGTACAGTATTGAGTATTTAAAATATGGATCTAAGCACTCTTCTACAAACCAATCGTTAACTATGTGCTTAATTTGCCAAAAAGTTTTTCAAATGAAGCCATGGAGCTTTCTAGGCTACAAGAGCACTTGAATAAATGAGTGCTGATAGAAAAGACAAAGATATGTTCTAATTTTACTTTCTTCTATCTTTACATGAAAGTATTGGATTCGAGAAATTTTTCTAATTCCGGTTTTTGACAGATTTACATGTTTTGGGGGGGTCACAGATTCCAAGAAACATGTTTTTACAAAATGTCTGTGGTTATGTGAGTCTATGATTCTGTATTTGTGTGACATGAATTTTGTGAGCGCTTTATCTCAACAACTACTGCACGGAATTCAACAAAAAATTATGTTCAGGTAATCACTGATATGAATTGAGGCTGATTAGTTTTTGGTGTGAATCACTGAAAGGTGGCGCTTCTATGCTGCCTTTTTCTCGATTAATGCAACAGCTTTATCCCAAGAACTACTGCCCAGATTTTCACCAAACTTCAGATTCTGTTAGTCCTTGATATGAATGAATGCTGTTTACATTTTGTTGAAAATTCTCAACAGGTTGTGCTGCTATGCTGCCTTTTTCACGATTTCTGCAACAACTCAATCTCAAGAACTCACGTATGGATTTTCACCAAACTTGACATATCATGAATATACCGAGTTTATTTTTAGATCCTTTCGCAAATAGAGATACAGCAGTACCAACACATTTGGAGGAGCAAATCGTGGAACTCACAGAAAATGAAAACTAAAAGTAAAATTCAGAAATGGATACCAAGAGTTCTAACTTCAAAAGCCAATACAGCCGTAAGTGAGAGTACATAAAATTTTAATTGTTTTTCCTTCATCATATTTGGCTGAGAGTGGGTTCCGTGCAATAGCTAATTTATTGTATAAGAAAAGGAACAAACATCTTTGAACCTGACAGTTTTTAACTGAAGTTAAATAAATTTGAATCCAGCATGAACAAATTGTTAAAACTCCATCAGCTTGAACTATTTCATTATTTTTTTAAATTCTTATTGGTTTTCTGTTTATTTTTCAATTTTTAATAAACAATTTTTAACTACAGTTGATGGGCATTTAAATTAACTTCTACTTTATGATTCTTAATAGATAGATAGACAGATAAAATATAGATAATGTGCAATAATATTTTAGTATTTTGTATAATTAATTATTATGGAAGAGGGTGGGGGGCGTTGTCATTTTTTTCTCTTATAAAGGGGGCGGTGGTCCAGAAAAGGTTGGGAACCTATGATCTAGAGCAATCAAGGAAGATACAATTGTCTTCTTTTTTTTCTTTATCAATTTCCTCTTTATTCGGAGCTATGTCAAAGGCTGGCCACAAGTCTGGTTCCAGTTTCAACCATGTAGGACCTTCATGCCATTTCTTAACTTTTAGTGCTTCCACAGAGCATCCTCTTGATGGTATATCAGCTGGATTCATGTCGCCAGGAACAAACTTCCAGTCTTCCGGATTACTGTGTTTTCTAATTTCCTTTACTCTGTTCATCACGAATACACCCCAGTTTTCCTCTTTCTTTATCCAATATAGGGTGTTCATCGAATCTGACCAATAAAATGTGGGAATATTTTCATATTTTAAATCTTGTTTAACAGTTTCCATCAGTCTGATTCCAATAGTGCAAGCTAATAATTCGAGTCTACAAATGGATGTAGGTTTCAGGGGGGCGACTCTTGCACGAGCTTGTACAAGTTGACATGATATTTTATCCTTTTCTTTACACCTTAAGTAAATGCATGTGGCATATGCCTTTTGTGAGGCATCACAGAAAACATGAAAAGAAAATTCAGTATCTAAATCAGAATTAAGCATCATTTGTCTAGGGATCTTCAGTTCTGCCAAATAGGCCAAATCATTTTTCCACTTAATAAATGTTTTACAAATATCTTCGGGAAGAGGTTCATCCCATGTAACTTTCAGTTGCCAACACCTTTGCAATAAAAGCTTCGGAATAAGTGTTATGCTACAAGTAAAGCCTATCGGGTCATAAATCTTGTGAGCTTCTGACAAAATAACTCTTTTTGTGATGAATTTATTATTAGATTCGTTTAAACTTCTAATGTCACAACTCAAAGTATCATCGTACAAATCCCAAATGAGACCAAGAATAGGGACTGTTCTCCTTTCATTAGGATCCTCAAAATTTTCAAATCTTGAATTATCAGATGATGAAATTTCCGAAAAGCTGTCATTACAGGCAATTTGGTTCGTCAATGGCAAATTATAAGCCCAATCTTGCAGTTCGAATTTAGCACTAGCCAAAATTTCAATCGAATCATTTTTGAATTTCCTTAACTCATCTTCATTGTTTACACTTGTGACTAAATTGTCGACATACCAAGATTCAGAAAGTTTCTTAGCCGTCGCTCTGAGATGTTCAGGAACATCATTCATTAACTTTGTTAAAGTAGCACTCAATAAGAAAGGACTACTGGATATTCCAAAAACGACCCTCTTATGTCGATATATCTTCAATTGATCTGGATTCCCTTGTTCCCACCACAGGAACCTCAAAAAGTCACGATCATTATGGTTAAGCCCTATTTGCAAAAAGGCTCTTTTTATATCAGAACTTACACCTATTGACTTTTCACGAAATCTGTTAATAATTGCAGGAATAGTTTCTATCAAATTAGGCCCCTTTTCTACACAATCATTTATTGAAGGAAACCCCTTAATTTTCACCGACCCATCAAATACTGGTCTTATTTTGGTTGTTTTGGAATTCATTCTAATAACGGCACGATGGGGTAAATAATGGCAAGAATTATCATATTCATTTTCAGGTACAGTTTCTATAATTTTTTCTTCCTCCCAAGATTTGAAAACCGCTTCATAATCTTCTAAGAAACCCTTGGCTCTTAAATTTTTTACTGTATTCTTTAATCTTTTCTCAGCGATTTCTCGATAATTAGGGAGTGGGGGGTGGCCTTCGACCCAAGGTAAACAGACTTCAAATCTGCCTTCTTCATCCCTTTTTACCGTCGAAAGAAAATGTTGCAGTGTTTGCTCATGCAATTCCTTTTTAGATTCATTAACGGATGGATCTAAAATGCCTAGAGTATCAAGATTCCATAATTCAGCAATTTTATAATCTGAAACATACATCGAAAAGGTAAATGAGTTATCAATTTTATTTTCTATTTCTAAAGGAACTTTTCCCATAATAGTCCATCCTAAATAAGTTTCGACACATACTAAACCAGATCTTAATTTTCTTATCTTGCCCGTAAGTAACTTTCCCGCAATATCTGCTCCTATCAGAACATGAATTTCAGATGGCGAAGATTCAAACAATAGCTTATTTTTCATACGGATAGTGTCATTCAAAAAGATTCTATTTTGTTTGAGCTCATTTAACAGGGGTCTTACATCAATTTGTGGAACATCAGAACAAATTTTAGTTTGATCAAAAGCCTTAAAATTACATTTGTAATCACCATTTACACTACTCAGATTTACAACAAACTGTTTATGAATTTCAGACATTTCCCTTCCACCAAATAAACTATGAATAATGTTGCTCTCACTTAAACTTTCATATTGCATCACTTCAGCAACAAACTTTGAAATGTAGGATTTTTGCGATCCAGAATCGATTAAGCATCTAACAAACTTCTCTTCACCATTTCCGCAAATTTTTACAATTAAAGTTTGCAATAAAACTTTCTGTGTACATGTTTTGTTCGTCAAAGTGAAATTTTTCTCATTAATTTCCTTTTTCTCATTAGCTTTATTACCCTTATCACAAATTAAAGAATTGTGTTTTCCACTGCAATGTTCACATCTTATTTTCGAAAAGCAATCTTTTGCTAAATGATTTCCCTTTTTCATACAGAGGTAACACATTCCATTTTTTCTTAAATATGCTTTCCTTTCTGCTACGGACTTAGAGCAAGCTGCGGAAATGTGTTTGACTGATTCAGCGGAATCTCCGCAAAAGATACACTGATTAATCGTAACCTTCAATGAAGCAGCAGTAGGAACTGTAAACTTATTTATTTTTCTATCCCTCTGCACTTGGGGTGGATTTTGAACAATGAGCCTGTCTTGTATTTGAATCGCGTTTTCTCTGCATTCGATCTCAGCCCGTAAAAAATCAAGTAGTTCATTAACTTCAAAAAGATTTTCCTGTGACTTTCGTTTACGCTGAAATTCCAAATTTAACTCATTGGGAATTAATTTCAGTAAAATTGGGGTAAGTAACGTACTATATGTACCGGAAGTTACTTCAAGAGAATTCAAACTTCTGATTTGTGTTTTGATACTGTTATATAGTTTCCGTAGTGCGAAAATGTTATTTACATTCTTAACAGTTTCTAAATTCAGTAATTTTCCCATATGAGCATTAATTATCAAGTCTTTACGACCAAAACGTTTTTTAAGTAGCTCAATAGCTGCTGTATAATTTTCACTTGATAGCGAAAAACCACTAATTGCACTAGCAGCAGCTCCGGTAAGAAAAGAATTTAAGTAATTAAATTTATCAATATCGTTTAAACTGTCATTCTGGTGTATAGCATTATCGTACTGGTTCCAGAAAGTTAACCAATGAGCGGGATCTCCACTAAATTTATTAATGTTCAATTTTGGTAACTTCACTTTAGAATGAGAACAAGCAGCTAAATTTTCTGTTAAAATAGTCTCATTCATTGAATTCGTTTTCTTAACAGAACGCTCAGGTTCAACTTTCGTTTTAACAACATAAGTTAATTTCGATTTCATTGAAATTATTTTCTCGGAATAACTTTCAGCAGTTTCAAATTCAGTTTCTAGATCGCTGTCATTTTTCATTAAATTTTGAATTTGTTCATCTAAAGCCATTAAATTGCTGTATTTCGTATTTAACTAATCAATATGTTCCGTAAGAACGGAAATTTCATGTTCTGTTTGTGAAAGATACACTTCACAAGTATTAATTAATTTTGTAGTTGCTGATCGAGAAACCGCACGTTTCTTCTTTAATTTTTCAAGATCAGACATTTTTTAATCAATAATTTGAAATACTATACTTTTCAAAATACAACAATTCAATAACTTTCAAAATAATCTTGTTCTCAAAATACGTTAAATATCAATATTATCAGTATTATCTTCAATAGAATTAAGCATTTAACACTTATTTATTTCTATATTCAATTCTTCATTTTAATTGAAACCACCTGGCGTCCCTGTTCGGGCGCCATGTTAAATATATTAAAACTCTTTTTCAAATATATTAGCAGATAAATATAAAGATCAAAATCTTCTACTTACCCTCTCTCTTAATCAGGTAAGTTCTGGCTGCTTCGTTTCAGTAAAATCGGGTCCGCGCCAGGATGGTTTTCACTTAAATACAAACTCAAAAAAGGATGCAGGCATTAATTTAAAAATTATATACAACTATATTACAATTATTTACAGCGTTTTTAACATAGAATATTAGAATAATTTCATCAATACGAAGTCATAGCTCCGTTCAAATCCCGAACAAAAACAATTCTTCTACATATCCATAGCAACATCGGAAAAAACATTCTAAAGAAAAACAATTTTATCAGTTCATTTCAGTTCCTAAAAAAGGTTCATTAAACATTCATACAAAAGTTAAAGTTCGATTAAAAATCGTTTGGAGGTGCGTTCAGTCTTTACAAAGAGAAACAGAGGGAGCTGTCCGCGACAATAGTTTTCTTGGTCGACGGGATAACCAAGTATTAGCATAAATTGTTTATTTACTTTTATTTCTTTTTTTAACACTTTCCAACAAAGTTGAAAAGTGATAATGTATTCGGTTTGTCTGTCCGTCTGGCCGTCTGGCCGGATGTCCGGATGGCCGTCTGTCCGCACTCTAACTCACGCAAATATACTCGAATTGCCATGAAATTTTAGGACGTTATTACCATTTATCCTAGCCCGAACTTTATTGAAAATGAAGTTTCTACCATGATTAGTTTATCTACAGGGCGAATCAAAATTTTCCCATTACATTACGGCCTATGGGGAAAAATCGTTAATGTACTTTGATTGCCATGAAATTTTAGGACGTTATTGACGTGTACCCCAGCACAAGCCCTATCGAAAATGAAGTTTCTACCATGATTAGTTTATCTACAGGGCGAATCAAAAATTTCCCATTACATTACGGCCTATGGGGAAAAATCGTTAATGTACTTGGATTGCCATGAAATTTTAGGACGTTATTGACGTGTTCTCTAGCACAAGCCCTATCAAAAATGAAGTTTCTACCATGATTAGTTTATCTACAGGTCGAATCAAAAGTTTCCCATTACATTACGGCCTATGGGGAAAAATCGTTAATGTACTCGTATTGCCATGAAATTTTAGGACGTTATTACCATTTATCCTAGCACGAACTTTATTGAAAATGAAGTTTCTACCATGATTAGTTTATCTACAGGGCGAATCAAAATTTTCCCATTACATTACGGCCTATGGGGAAAAATCGTTAATGTACTTTGATTGCCATGAAATTTTAGGACGTTATTGACGTGTACCCCAGCACAAGCCCTATCGAAAATGAAGTTTCTACCATGATTAGTTTATCTACAGGGCGAATCAAAAATTTCCCATTACATTACGGCCTATGGGGAAAAATCGTTAATGTACTTGGATTGCGATGAAATTTTAGGACGTTATTGACGTGTTCTCTAGCACAAGCCCTATCAAAAATGAAGTTTCTACCATGATTAGTTTATCTACAGGTCGAATCAAAAGTTTCCCATTACATTACGGCCTATGGGGAAAAATCGTTAATGTACTCGTATTGCCATGAAATTTTAGGACGTTATTACCATTTATCCTAGCACGAACTTTATTGAAAATGAAGTTTCTACCATGATTAGTTTATCTACAGGGCGAATCAAAATTTTCCCATTACATTACGGCCTATGGGGAAAAATCGTTAATGTACTTTGATTGCCATGAAATTTTAGGACGTTATTGACGTGTACCCCAGCACAAGCCCTATCGAAAATGAAGTTTCTACCATGATTAGTTTATCTACAGGGCGAATCAAAAATTTCCCATTACATTACGGCCTATGGGGAAAAATCGTTAATGTACTTGGATTGCGATGAAATTTTAGGACGTTATTGACGTGTACCCCAGCACAAGCCCTATCGAAAATGAAGTTTCTACCATGATTAGTTTATCTACAGGGCGAATCAAAAATTTCCCATTACATTACGGCCTATGGGGAAAAATCGTTAATGTACTTGGATTGCGATGAAATTTTAGGACGTTATTGACGTGTTCTCTAGCACAAGCCCTATCAAAAATGAAGTTTCTACCATGATTAGTTTATCTACAGGTCGAATCAAAAGTTTCCCATTACATTACGGCCTATGGGGAAAAATCGTTAATGTACTCGTATTGCCATGAAATTTTAGGACGTTATTACCATTTATCCTAGCACGAACTTTATTGAAAATGAAGTTTCTACCATGATTAATTTATCTACAGGGCGAATCAAAATTTTCCCATTACATTACGGCCTATGGGGAAAAATCGTTAATGTACTTTGATTGCCATGAAATTTTAGGACGTTATTGACGTGTACCCCAGCACAAGCCCTATCGAAAATGAAGTTTCTACCATGATTAGTTTATCTACAGGGCGAATCAAAAATTTCCCATTACATTACGGCCTATGGGGAAAAATCGTTAATGTACTTGGATTGCGATGAAATTTTAGGACGTTATTGACATGTTCTCTAGCACAAGCCCTATCAAAAATGAAGTTTCTACCATGATTAGTTTATCTACAGGTCGAATCAAAAGTTTCCCATTACATTACGGCCTATGGGGAAAAATCGTTAATGTACTCGTATTGCCATGAAATTTTAGGACGTTATTACCATTTATCCTAGCACGAACTTTATTGAAAATGAAGTTTCTACCATGATTAGTTTATCTACAGGGCGAATCAAAATTTTCCCATTACATTACGGCCTATGGGGAAAAATCGTTAATGTACTTTGATTGCCATGAAATTTTAGGACGTTATTGACGTGTACCCCAGCACAAGCCCTATCGAAAATGAAGTTTCTACCATGATTAGTTTATCTACAGGGCGAATCAAAAATTTCCCATTACATTACGGCCTATGGGGAAAAATCGTTAATGTACTTGGATTGCCATGAAATTTTAGGACGTTATTGACGTGTTCTCTAGCACAAGCCCTATCAAAAATGAAGTTTCTACCATGATTAGTTTATCTACAGGTCGAATCAAAAGTTTCCCATTACATTACGGCCTATGGGGAAAAATCGTTAATGTACTCGTATTGCCATGAAATTTTAGGACGTTATTAACACTTTCCAACAAAGTTGAAAAGTGTTCATGCATTCGGTTTGTCTGGCCATCTGTCCGTCTGGCCGGATGTCCGGATGTCCGTCTGGCCGGATGGCCGTCGGTCCGCGCTGTAACTCCCGTAAATATACTCGGATTGCTATGAAATTTTTATAGGTATTTGATGTTTACCCCAGCACAAACCCTATTGAAAATAAAGTATCTACCATGATTAGTTTATTTACAGGGACAGTCAAAATTTTCCAGTACATTGTCGTCTATGGGGGAAAAACCGTTTCAAATGAATTTTAAAGGAGTTACACCCTGTTAAACTTATTCCAATTTACATGGATTCACAAAGTGCATTAAAATACGCATAGGTCTGCACGGGCCAGAATTTCCAGGCCCGGGCCCGGCCCGTTTAAATTTTTATATTTTAGGCCCGTCCCGTACAAAAATCAGCGAAAACAGGCCCGGCCCGTTTTGGCCCGTTAGAATTTCTACGATTTCTAAAAAATTCAGATTTTTATCATATAACTAAGAATTCTTTAAAGCATACTGCATACATATCTATGGAATGATTTTACAGTATATTTTACAGCAAATACACATTAACAACATTAATGATTACTTAGATTCTTAGGCTTTCAACATTCGAATAAAGATTCATTAAAATATTAACCACATAACCGGCTGCCCCGAGATAAGTCGGGGGTTAAAGCACTGTTTCCCCATACCCATCGCCGCTTAAGTTGTTAATATGGCTTAGAATAAAAGAAAAAAGAAAGAAAGCTAAAAACATCGTTAATTTTGAAGCTGTTTAATAAAAGAAGATTTATAAATATATTTCTATATCATTTTATTATAGATTTCAAATCCAAATTCATTCTTAAATTCAAAGAAGCTCCTTTCTGATACATTTCTAAATTTATTTTTTTTTTCTCAAAAACGCATAAGATTAGCAGATATCTTTATTCAGAAACTAGATAATCGAATGGCGTTATCTATTTTTTGATACAAGTAATTTAAGAATACTGCAAACAAATAAAATACTGTCATAAATAGAATTTCCGGAAGCAATAGCATGGGAAGGGAGAAAAACCTGCAATCATTTGAGAAACTATTATATCTCAACAAGGTTATACAAGTATTTTATTTACCAAAAATGAAAAACGCTATTCGACTCCAAATCCCTCCAATAGTCAGGCTTATCACTTTTATACTTTTACAATTTAAAATTAATCAGAAAATGTGTCGAACTTTCGCATTATTGAGAAATTAATTTAAAAATCATCAAGAAGTATATATCCGAAGACTAAGCTAACATAAGTTCTTTATCGCTGTTAATAATTTTACAAATCATGTTTTCTGCCAATAATTAAGTCTAGCACCGGTCCGGCCTGTCTATATGTAGAAAAATAATGCAAGCGGGATCTCGGACCGGCATGAGTCAGCTAAAAAAATATTAAAACGGGCTATACATAATGTAATTCTCCGATGCCGATACACAGTGCATTTTTATATTGATGCTGTGAAGCTAGTATGGCCACATTTATACTTATTCTCGTTAAAACCATTTTCGTTGAAAATAGCTCATATTTTATCGTTTCTGCTTAAATCTTCAAAACGGGCCGGCAGGCCCGAAAATTTTTTTTATCGGCCCGGCCCGTCTGGCCCGTTCAATTTTTTTGCCGGATCGGCCCGGCCCGTTTATGTTGTTTGTCGGCCCGGCCCGTTTAAAAAAACTATTCTGAATCTGCCGGCCCGGCCCGTTAGAAAATTCGAAACGATTCCGCCGGGCCGGGTACGGGCCACGGGCCAAGCCCGGACCCGTGCACACCTCTAATACGCATTCTATAAAATAAGCTGTCAAAATAATAGTTATTATTCATTTACAGGGTCACTCAAAAGTATTCTATTACACAAAAATAAAGGAGGGAATTGTTTGCGACACATTTTAATGATGTTAATCGATTTCAAGTATCATAAAATTGATATACGCCGCTGAGACTTAATATTTAACACATAATATGAAGTGGATAGATTTTATAGGGACACACAAAATATATCAAACCTTATATTTTTATCCGAAATACTTTGTATTATCGATGATAGCTGGTGGATGGTTGAAATGCATTTTCAATTATGATATGAAATTTTAAGTTTTACAAAATGTTTGCAAATTATATGGTGCAATAAATGTTACAGTTGATATACAGGATTACACAAAAGAGCTCATAAAGGTTACTGAATATGAGAGTAATTAACTTAAAGCTGGTAGTAATGCATTTTGACGTTGAGCTGCTTTCAGTTCCCTAAGAAATGTTTGTAGAATATAGATAAAATGATATACAGGGTCACGCAAAGTATTAGCTACATTGTCACCTGTATGTGATAATTTTTAGAAGTTCTGATTTAAGTAGCTTTAAGAATGTGTTTGTTTCAACTAAATTTTAATAAAATATTGGCGTGTAGTAAAGATACTGGATAAATTAGAGGGCTGAACAAAAGTAATGAAGTATTTTCCATATATTAGAATAAAGTGCTGCAAGAGATACTTCAGCCAGTTAGGCATTTTATTGCTACACTAATTTTTCCCATTATATTGTATATATATATATATATATATATATATATATCAACTGACGGATCAAATACAGGGCTGTTCAAAAATACTTCAAAAAATATTTGGCTAGGGACAGTAGCATCTTATTTCCCTAAATAACAAAGTTTTGTTAAAAATTTCAGGAAGCGTTGGAAATTTGTTTCATAATCTATGCTTAAAGCATGATTTTACTTACTTGTAAATTATATAAATTGTTTTGTTCTTAAGTTAATAAATAAACTTTTTTTTGTTTATTGTTATTCCCTCTTTAAAAATATATATGTAACTGATATTCTAAAACGATATTTTCGTTAAACTGGTCGCAGAAAAAAAAGCGCCAATGCGGTTTCTTTATGACACTTGTGCCGCGCTTTTTTTTTTTATAGAAACAGAAATAATTTATACGAAAACAAAATAAAAAGTTCATCAGGTTTTTTTCAGAGCTATTTATATATTTTGGCATTATATCCCCCTTTTTTGAAGTCAGAATAGCACCAAGCTTTGGCAAATGGATGAGTATTAATCTGACCCTCATAACATTAGTAATAATTGATCTAGAATCATCTAACGTACCTTCAAAGAAAGCTGACACATCCTCACGCCCGAATCATCTGGGAGTGCACCGCTCTTGTGTCGCGCCAAACCGGATATATTACCGGTACGTCCTTCCCTTACGTCACAAAGGCTCAAATATATGTTTATAAAAATTTAAAACCATATTTTTACGCTTCTTAAAAGAATCTGCTAAATGGTCTTTCGGTGCCAATTTGTATTTATTCGCCAAACGCACCAACATAAAAGAAATAATGAACTCTTTCTTCCCTTAAATGTTGCCCTGATCGCTTAAATTTGTTGATTTCGTTATGTGAACTTTCAGATTTAGTAAGATGCGCAAGTGAATAAAATTATGAATAAAGTATCATATTACAATGCTTAGCATAAATTTAAGGGAGACCAATTTGGTTGCTAGGGGCGGCTTAGCTTAAAAAAATAGGAATTTAATAAATATTACAATGCGTAGCTTAAATTTAAGGAGACCAATTTGGTTGCCAGAAGCGGCTAGTAGCTTAAATAAATAGAAATTTAATAAATAAAAAATATTTCACTTCGCTTGTCAAAATAGATAGTGAATATGATACATGAAAATAACAACAAATAAGTATTTTTTTTCACGTCATTTATCTAATCTATTTATTTATGTTACATACATAGCAATTTTTTTGTTCATTTAAACTTACGTGCAACAATTACAAGAAGTCACAAATATAAGAAAAAAACTATGTTCAGCTGGAGATTTCAGACATAAATTCGATTTTCTCAGCGACTGTCAAACATAAAAAGATGAAAAAACAAGTAAGAAAAATTATGCGTTAAGCATAGATTATGAAGCACTTTCCAACACTTAATGAAATCTTTAACATCTTTTTCTCAGCGACCGTCAAACATACAAAGATGAAAAAAAAGCTGTTTTTAGTTTTACCATGAGGATTAAAATAAACCAAAAACGAAGTCAATCCATCCACGGAAACGTTAGCTAGACTTAGTTGAATTTTTTGCCTTCATTTTTAGGTGCGTTCGTAATTATGTAAATACGTAGCACCTATTGTTGTCGCTCAGTCAGTCCGTCTGTCTGTCTGTCCGTCCGCATATAACAACGCAAAAACTGCCCAACCGAATCGTTTGAAATTTAAAATACATAATTATTACATAATTTTGTCGAGTCATTTCAAATTTTATGAAAATCGGATGGATAGATCAATTACAGGGACAATCAAAAGGATTCCATTACATTACGGTCAATGGGGAAAAAAAGTTTCAAATGCATTTTAATCGTTTGAAATTTAAAACGTATATTTATTACATAATTTTGTCGAGTCATTTCAAATTTTATGAAAATCGTATGGATAGATCAATTACAGGGATAATCAAAAGTATTCCGTTACATTACGGTCAATGGGGAAAAAGTTTCAAATGCATTTTAATGGTGTTACACTCATTTGAATATAGCAGAATTGACATGAATCTATGAAATATGTACTAAAAAATACATTTTGTACAATCTGTGATGCAAAGAATATTTATTATTAAATTACAGGGCCACACAAATGTATTCCACTAAATAATGTTACACGGGGAAACATTGTTTGGGGGGTGTTTTAATTATATTAAACTACTTCACATTTTATGAATAAGATATAAGTTAATGAAGTATAATAAAAATTACTCCCTACATATTTACAGGAACACAAAGATTTCGACCACGATACTGTATCCAAAGTACGCTCTACTATATCAGCAAGATCTGAATATTTTAAAACTTCGTTATCAATGCACCTCATTTGCTACGCTTTACGTGCAATTTCCAACTTGTTTCATTTAAAATTAAATAAAAAACTATTGGAAGCTGCAGTAATTTTTTAATGCTATCATTTTATTCGTCTCGTCGTGTTCTATCTTTTCAAAAAAATTTCACTGCCGTATCTCAACTGGTTAACCAGAACTTTTAGAAAGTTGTTTGCACTTTCTATTTCTTAAACATATTATACCAAACGCTACCGCGTTTGCTATGATAAACAGAATTTTAAATATAATTATCCTTTATTTTCTATTTATAAACCGATTTATAAATAGAAAACCTGGTAATTTTTTTATCTTTTCTAAGAAAGAACATAATGCTGGAGTTAAAGTGTAATATATGACAAAGTTACTATAGCCAACAATCGGATAAGGAACAGCTAGAACATCAGGTCATATTTAATTTTGATTGCTATAATATTGCTTACAAATAAATTGTGGATGATTTGATTTTCTGTAAATAAATATAAAATGGTTTGCTAACTATTTTTCTATGAAAAATATGCATTGGTGTTATATTGTCTCCATTTTTCCCTGACGTATCAAAGTGCCCTATGAGGTGTATCAATCTGCCCCGGGAATGGGGCACATTGATACTGATACAAATGACTTTTTTGATTTTTTTAAATTACATGCAAAAATAATTTAAAAAACAAAGATTGTACATTTTTATAACACACTACACAAGTTTTGCAGACATCACATGGAAAAATAACTTGAAATTTCTGCTTTCTGGACACCAAAAAAATTCTTAGAAGAAAGCTGTATCAATGTGCCCCAGTTCCCCCTACCGTTTATTTTTCTCATGAGTTTCATATTTTTAATGAATTTCTCGCTTAACATGCAGAATCCTTAAAAGAAATTAAGGTGATAATTATGATTAAGAATTACTTATAACGGAATAACACAACGGCATTTTTAGATCTAGGGCTATTCCATGGTATCTCATAATGCATGTAATACGAAATACAAATTTTAATCATGCTCTATTAATTACACTTTTTTAATCTTTAGTTTTTTCTTTAACTGAAGCTTAGCATTTTATACATTTAAACTGGAAGTAAACAGCATATGTGTAAATAAATAGAAAGGATCAGACGATATGCGAAAAACGAAGCACATGCAAAACAAACAAATGTAAATAAAAGTCACCTGATGTGGTCTATGACGTCACGCCAATAAAGCCCATTGTTTCCAGTTTGCACGCGTGAAATATATAAGATACCAATGGCGATTAAAAAATGTTATTATACAGACTATTGCAAAATCTCAAATACTAATTTAGTAAGTATTATGGCTTTATTCTTTTAAATAAAATAATAATAATAATAATAATAAAACAGATTTATTTTCCAATTTCTTTCTTCAGTTTAAATATGTTTTATTGTACCTAAATAAAAATTGCTTGCGCATTTTCTTTGCTTCATGTGCTCGAATTCAGGAATCTAACGAAACATTCAGCCGGTGAAAAGTGACGCACCTGAAATATTCGTGACGTATGCAAAGAAATCGTACATATTATCAGTTTTTAATATAATTTTTAAACTATTTGGAACTAATTTTTGAGAATAGGTGCATTCATTAGGTTATTCTCATAGGTACCTTCTGGTATAATCAGAATCGAAATCAGACATATATTTTTTCAGATTTGCTTGACGGAAGAATTACGCTTGACTTTTAATATCGTTACGTACTATATGTTTTAGCCTTCGCTTCGCTCAAACAATTATTTACTCAATGCACTCTGATTCAGTTGTCTATGAAAATATCCAACCGGTGAAAAATGACGCACAATGCACACCAAATTTCTGTGACGTATGCAAATAAATTGTGTTTTTTATCGGTTTTTATTATAACTTTTAAACTATTTGGAACTAATTTTTGAAAGTAGGTGCATTCATCAGGTTACCTTCATAGGTACCTTCTGGTACAAACAGAATCTAAATCCGACAGGTATTTTTTGAGAATTGCTTGACGAAAGAATTTTGTTTGACTTTTAATATCGTTACGTGCTATGTGTATAAGTCTTCGCTACGCTCAGACAATTACGTACTATGTGTATAAGTCTTCGCTACGCTCAGACAATTACGTACTATGTGTATAAGACTTCGCTACGCTCAGACAATTACATACTATGTGTATAAGACTTCGCTACGCTCACACAATTACGTACTATGTGTATAAGACTTCGCTACGCTCAGACAATTACTACTCTTCCATAAAATAAAGGATTTTTTCTTGTGCTCGATGACTGTGCGGTGGGCTCTTGGACTATAATTTTTTTAGTAAGCTCGTTTGCATGTTACAGCCATATTTTGTAGGCGTTTTTAGGTTTTCGTATCTAGGCGTTTGATTAGTGTAGATACAATGACAATATTCCTTGTGATTTTTTATTAAAAAGGGTGCTGATATTAGCCCTTTTAAACAAATTTCGTGACTAATATCTCGAGTAATAAAAAAAAAAAATTAAAAAAATAGAAAATACCCTACTGCGAAAAAAGCTGAAAAAAGGAAAACAAGATAACTTAGAAAACAGTGAGTGTGTAATGAATTTTTTTTTCCTTAGGTAATTGCAGTCAGAAGCACCAGAATCATATTAACTCCTTGACCATATGAAGACGTCTGGGCAACGTCATTTGTTTCTTATGTCAAAACAATAATTGACGTGTCCCATACGTCTACAACATTCCATTGCGTGTTGTTGTTTAGAGTGCGATCAAAGATCATTTCTGTCAGAGTTGTGAAAGACTTGTACAAAACTCAAACGCCTAGAAGAACGCATTGCGAATCCTATGCCTGGCGCTGACTTTAGAAAATGAAACTCACAACGACATGTGAACGATGATATAATACAATACAGTGAAACCTACAAATAAGGGACACCAATGGGACTGGAATATTTGTCTCTTAAATACAGATGTCTCTTGTTCGGAGTTTTTTATATTATTTTTAATTCAGAAGGACCTAAAAATAACAAAGCATCAAAAGTGAAATTTAAATGTATCCGAAGCGAATCAATTACGTTAATCAGACAAAAGGAAGAAAAGAGAATTAATTAATTATAACTTTCGATTAATTACTAAATTATTATATGATTTGCAGAATTATTGGTTTGTATTTTTTTAGGCATGTTATGTACATGCAAACAATATAAAAACAATTGAAAGAATTTTACTTGAAGTAATCAATCAAAAGGGATTGTTTTGCAAACTTCAATTTTTCAATAGAAATCTTTGAAGTGTTCATTTATAATATTTAGAATTTTTTTATTACCAGCAAAATCCCCCCCCCCCCCTCAAAAAAAAAGCATTCCAGTGCTTTGCGTATTTTAAGACAACAAACCTCTCCACTGCTCTACTCAGCAAGCGGAAAACGTTTTGACGCAGAATTCATTTCTACAATAGGTCGGTAACATATGTCACTTCGGTAAGTGACTGGTAAATTGCGCTGTACATTCTCTCAGTTTGACGTTTTGCTATTCAAATAAAGTATTCTGAATAAGATTCAAAGTTACATTCGAAAGCCATAACAGCCGATACATATGTAGTACAAGTATTAAAAAATGCTCTGTTCAGCATCAGAAAAGCTTATTATGTTTTTAAGTATGAAGAAGTGTTTGAAAATTGCTTCTAATTGAGCATGAGAAAGGACAAGGGGTCCCATCTTGACTGCAGCTCACTGTCAATGCCAAATTTGAAAAAAATCATACTTGCGATTTTCCCATATAAAAGAAATTAGTCACAATTACGATAAAAATGTGTAGTGCAAAGACATAGCCAGAAAAAACGCAGCATAATTAAACATGAATGTAAGGAGAAATAGCACCAGAAGCCTTAGTTCTTGCTGCGTATCATAATCATTGCAGTGCCCCCAAGTATGCACGCAGCGTAGAACTGCACAGAAAACTGATTTGTAGTACAGTTGCAATATAGAGTCAACAGTGCAATTCACATGTAAAGCAGGATAGAAAATTTCACTAAAAAGAAAGACGAGAGGTTTTACACGATTTCTTTAATGGAAAAAGCGCAAATATGATTTTTTCAAATTTGCGTTCACTGTGAGCTGCAGCCAAGAAAGGATCCTTTGTCCTTTCTCATGCTCAATTAGAAGCACTTGCCAAACACATTTTCATACTTAAAAACATATTAACCTTTATTGTTGCTCAACAGAGCATTTTTTATTACTTGTCATTCAAATTTTTGATAAAAACTGAAAAATTTTTTATATCTTGAATTGCCAAATATTTGCTGCTGTCAAAGTTTTATTCTTGTACTAGCAGGCTATGCCCGCTTCGCTGGTCCATATTTCCAAACGAACTTTGACTAAAAAAAAATGGTGATTTAAAAATTTTATTTTAAAGCAGTATAGACCACCCTGGAATGTTCTTCCGTATTGCTGAAAATCAAGCCAACGCCATTGCAATATTGTACTATTGTAAGTCTTGGCGAAAATTTGGGCAATTAAGCACATCGCTTTTATTTTATCATTTATAGTAGAGTTTCGTATGAACGTGAGACCATTATGACAACAGGAATCAAAATGTTCTCGAGTCATCACACTATTACTTTAGAGGGCATTGCAATGATTAGTGAGATTGATTATCAAACTCTAAACTTTCGGATTGTACATTATCATTTCTTAGTTCTTAAAATCCCGACATCTGAACTTGCACTGTGTGTAGTTCTGGTAGCCTACATACAATGTCGTTTCATGTTACATTTTTTAATAAACGTCCTCTTCTAGCAGGTCTACTGTAGTTTCATATCTACCTTAATCTGTTCCAGCAAGAATACATAGAGTAAAAAATGTAAAGAATTATTGACAGATAAAGAAGAGTTTTTGTTTGTTTGTATTTATGACGGCCATTTATTTACACGTGGGATATAGGTCCTAAGGAAAGGGTGCCCTACGTGGGGGTGGCAGACGAAGAAGGGTGTTTCACTTATATATTTAGTAGAACAATGAAGCATAAAAAGTGTGTTTTAAAGCTGTATTATTTGAATAACATTAAAATTACATCAGTTTCACTGCCTCTTCCTTTTATAAAACAGTTGCTAACATGTAACCGTGAAATCAGAATAATCTTGATGACTAAATTTTGTAGAAAAATAAGTCTTTAATTTGCATCTAATAAAATCTTTCTACCTTCTGTAATCAATTCCATTATGATTTTTAGTGTCAAACATTAGAAGTGCTAGAAACGATATTGTTACAAATGTACCAGACTTATTTCATGTTTGTCCTCAAATAAATGTGAAATTTACGATCATCCATTATTGGCATTTAATGTTATAGCTTGGCGATAGTGTTTTGTTCGAATACTTGATTTTTCCGTCTATCAATTTCGCCAAATTATACAAATGGACATAATTTTTATTTTAAATAACCAAAGAATCAACAAATTACTAAAATGTTAATAGAATTACAAATAAACATCGAATTAAAATTAGTTGATGAAGTAACAATTACGTATAACAAATTTAATGTCAAATGAATGTGACATTTACGATCATCCATTGACATTTAACCTTATACTTTGGCGATAGTTTTTTGGTCGATGGTATTATCAAGTATTACCAAATTATATAAACAAATTGTATAAACAATGATATTGCCAATAATATGTAGGTGCAAGTGTCATCTACGGATCCCGTTGGCGCGATTGCAGCAAATTGCGATTTTATGCCTCACGTGGTAATCCGGTAATAGTTTGATGCACTAGTCCACTCATTAACGCACATATTGTTTTACTAAAACAATTATTACAAATAATATAATACATCGCTGAGATTTTAACATTCAAAAAAATAGCTTTTACAGATGAGCAGTTAGTACAACTTAGATAAAAAAACTTGTTCCAGTAAATCTCGCGGAGCTTGAGTGGAGTGGAGAGGTTCCTGAGTAACGTGATAAAAATTATAAAACGGTTGCAAAAGTTAGTTATGGTCAAGGCGCTACAGTACTCCCCCCCCAGTGTCTTCAGACACGGAATCTGATTGGCAAACGGACTTTTCTACCGGACTTGGTTATTTTCTCTGGTTCATTCTTTTGTTGGCCTATCGTGTTTGGCTGTTGAAGAGTTTCTTTGGCTGTTGAAGGTTTTCTTTGGCTATTGACGGGTTCCTTTGGCGGAACTTCTTCAGGCACACTGAGCAAAAATGCTGGTTTTAGTCGGTCAAGGCAAACTGTTGTCTTTTTACCTTTAACGTCAAGTGTAAACCATTTGTCTGTACGGGAAAGGACTTTAAATGGTCCGTCGTAAGTAGGTTGGAGTGGTTTTCTGATTGCGTCATGTCTGATAAAAACGTGGGAACAATTTTTCAACTCCTGATAGATGAATGGTGTATGACGTCCATGGTTTGCAGGAGGTACTGGTTGCAATTTTCTCATTGCCTCTCTCAGGTTATCCACGAAAGGTTTAGGATCAGGGTCCGAAGTTGGTCGCAGCCCTAAGAACTCACCTGGAAGTCTCAAGGTAGTTCCATAAACCAATTCTGAAACTGTTGCACCAATGTCTTCTTTCAGGGAAGAACGAAGGCCGAGCAGAACAAGTGGCAATGTATCAACCCATCGTTCTGTCATGTGGCATTTGATGGCAGTTTTCAATGGCCTATGCAAACGTTCTACAATGCCATTAGCCTTCGGGTTAAATGAAGTCGTTCGAAGCTTCGTTATTCCGAAATGTCGAGCTAGAGCCTTTAATAATTCTGATTCAAACTGACGACCTTGATCGGTTGTTATGTATGTAGGCACTCCGAAACGAGAAATCCAGGCAGAAAGAAATGTCCGTGCAACCGTTTCTGCTGTGATATCAGCTATGGGAATGACTTCGGGCCAGCGCGTGAATCGGTCTATGATCGTCAAGGCGTAGCAGTATCCTTGAGATGGTGGCAAAGGTCCAATTATGTCCATGTGGACATGTTCAAATCTTTCATTTGGGGTCTTAAAGGATCCCAGAGGACTGGAGACATGACGTTGCACTTTAGATCTTTGGCATGCAATACAAGCACGGGACCAGTTTCTACAATCTTTGTTCACTTCCGGCCACACAAATCTACTGGTAATGAGTCTTGTTGTAGCCTTTATTCCTGGATGGGACAGATTATGAAGAGATTTAAATACTTCAAAACGTAGGCTTTTTGGAACGTAAGGCCTGATGGTAGTTGTTGAATAGTCGCAATAAATCTCTCCGTCTGGTAGAACAACTTTACGCAGTCTCAAAGAAGTGCTTTCATTTAATAAGTCTTGTAATTCAGGATCATTCGCCTGTGCATTGGCCAGATTTGTATAATCAATTGGCGAAGGCATTTCTATGGCTGCAATTCGAGAGAGAGTGTCTGCTATGATATTATCTGAACCTTTTACATAACGCAAATCTGTTGTGAATTGTGATATATAATCTAGTTGTCTGTTTTGTCGTGGGGATGCTTTATCTGATTTCTGATGAAAAGCGAAAGTTAAAGGTTTGTGATCGGTATAGATGCAAAATGTTCTACCTTCAAGCATGTATTGGAAGTGTCGAATAGCCGAATAGGCTGCTAATAATTCTCTATCGTACGCGCTATAACGTTTTTCAGTGGGAGACAGTTTCCGGGAGAAAAAACCCAAAGGTTGCAATTGGTTATTTGTAATTTGATTGAGTGCAGCCCCGATAGCAAAATCTGAAGCATCAGTACACAAAACCAAACCCGACGTTTCTGAAGGGTGAGCAAGTAAAGCTGCATTTGCAAGTTGTTGTTTACAGTCATCGAAAGCTTGTTTATCTTCCACAGTCAACTCGATATGGTTGTTATCTTTTTTGTTTCCTTTAAGATACTCATTTAAGATGGCCTGTTTGTCCGCAGCATGTGGCAAGAATCGACGGTAAAAATTGATTAAGCCTAAAAACATGCGTAAATCCCTTACAGTTTTCGGTTCCTTAAAATCTAATACCGCTTGAACCTTTTCTGGCAAGGGTTTGGTCCCATCTTTTGAAATCAAATGTCCTAAAAATGAAAGTTCAGAGACCCCGAACACACATTTAGATGTATTTAGTTGTATCCCGTAGTCGCTGAGTCTTTGGAATAATTGCTGTAAATGCTCTGCATGCTGCTCTTCATTATCAGAGAAAACTAAAATGTCATCCAAATATGCAAAGCAAAATGCCAAATCCCTTAAAACTTCATTGATAAATCGCTGAAAAGTTTGGGCAGCGTTGCAGAGACCAAAATTTAAAAAGGGGAATTCGAACAGGCCGAAGGGTGTTATTATTGCAGTTTTCGGGATATCCTCTTCATTTACCGGAATCGCATGGTAAGCCCGAAAAATATCTAATTTTGAAAAAATAGTTTTGCCATGGAGAGCAGAGGAGAAATCTTGTAAGTGAGGAATGGGATAACGATCTGGAATTGTTTTTGCGTTTAAGCGCCTATAATCGCCAACAGGACGTATACCACCTGTGGATTTAGTCACAACATGAAGGGGTGAAGACCAGGGGCTCTTGGATGGTCGACAAATACCCTTCTCAATCATAAATTCAAATTCCTTTTTAACGGCATCGAGGGTTTTTGGATTTAATCTTCTAGGGCGACTATGGACTGGCGGCCCAACTGTCTCAATATGATGCACAGTGGAATGTTTGGCCTTCCCAAATTTGGGATCTGGGGTTATAATATCTGGATAAGATCTTAACAAGGCGTGATAACGGGAATTTTCTATAATGACTTTAACTGCCCCTTGTTGCACATTATCCAAACTGCCCGAGGTGCCTATATTTGTCATTCCATCGATAAGTCTTTTATTCCTAATATCGACAAGTAGATTAAAATGTCTCAAAAAGTCTGCTCCAATAATGGGTGTCGAGACCTCAGCAACTATAAAATTCCATTTAAAAACCCGGCGTAAACCTAAATTCAATTGTAATAATTTTGTACCGAAGGTTTTTATTTTTGACTGATTTGCGGCGTATAATTCAAAGGAGTCAGGAGAGTGTTGGTAACCGTGTTGGTGTCTTTTTATTGGTATGCACGAAACATCACTACCGGTATCAATTAAATATTTCAGATTTGTAGCACTGTCATAAACGCAAAGGCGGTTATTAGTTTTAGCTACCGAAACATCGCTACCACCCACGGCACTTGTTTGAGTGGTAGCGTCTACTCGTTTCCCGACTGGGTGAACGAGCAAGGCTGCCTACACTGCCTAGCAAAACGACCAAACCGATTATGGTAATAGCAATAATTTTGATTGTTTTCATAAGCCGGATTTCGGCTTACATTCCTAGATTGGCCTCGGAATGTGAATCTTCGGCCCCTTGAATTATATTGACTTTTTTCTTCGGAAAGTTTCTCGACAAGCAATGTCAACTTCTCAATTTGTTTTTGCATGTCTAAAATAGATGGCTGGCCTATTGCCGCAATTGGTTCTGATTTTGCAACAGAATATACCTGCGTGTTATCTGCTGTAGTTTCGTATATCTTGTCGGCTAAAACTGCAAGTTCAGGTAAATTTTCGTTCGATACCAATAAGATGGTTTGAATATTTGGTGGTAATCTCTGTAACCATAAGCTCTGCAAAAAGTTATCGATGAGTTGGCCTGCAGCCAAATCGCGCATTTGGCGGAGTAATGTAGACGGTTTACTGTCTCCCAACTGCAATTCACTCAGAAGTTTTTTTAAGCGTTTTCCATCAGAGTCCGCGAACTCAGCAATAAGCCTGCGCTTTAATGTGTCATATTTACCCTGCTGTGGGGGACTGTATATAAGGTCACTAACATAATTTAAACTTTCAGAGTCGATTGATGAAATTAGACTAGCATATTTGGTGTCATCGTTTGTAATTCCAGATAACTGAAACGCGGCTTCTACTTGTGAAAACCATAATTGAATATTTTGTTTCCAAAACGGCGGCACGCGAAGTGCAATTCTATTAATTTCATTGCCTTGCATATCCAGCTATCTATAAATTTATGCTATCTATGCTCAGTTATAATATCAATGTGTTTTATGTGCAATAACCTTAATAATAATATGAATTAAGCATGATAAAAAGTTTTAAAAAAAATCTCTCTCGAATTTACAGAAAACAGAACTGACCTGATATCCAATCTCTCCTCAATCAAAAGCGAACTCTTTGATGTACTATCACTTAATTAATTTTGCACTGGTTGTTTGAAAGTTGCGTGCTTGTCCGGGTCACCACTGATGCACTAGTCCACTCATTAACGCACATATTGTTTTACTAAAACAATTATTACAAATAATATAATACATCGCTGAGATTTTAACATTCAAAAAAATAGCTTTTACAGATGAGCAGTTAGTACAACTTAGATAAAAAAACTTGTTCCAGTAAATCTCGCGGAGCTTGAGTGGAGTGGAGAGGTTCCTGAGTAACGTGATAAAAATTATAAAACGGTTGCAAAAGTTAGTTATGGTCAAGGCGCTACAAGTTCATTATTTTTTAGTAAATTATTTCATTATTTTTCTTTTCTCTTTTAAAATTATATAAACTGTTTTGTTCCTTAATTATTTATTGACTTAGTTTATTATTATTATTTCCTTTTTTAAAATAATAGAAAATAAATAAAAGTAATATAAATGTAATTGGTATTTGAAAACGCAGCGTTCTCCAAATTGGCATCATAAAAAAAAAATCACGCCAAGGTGATGCGTGTATAAAAGTGGAAAAATGTTTGCAATAATATAAACAAAAAAACGTAAACAAATAATTAAAAATTCGCCATTTCGATAGTTTTTTAAAATAACATCAAGGTTAATTCTGCAGTCGGGCAGCAATAGTTAATTTTCTTTTCTTCGTCTGTTACATAATAAAAAAACATAAATTTAATAACTTCTAATTAAATAATATGACTAATTTTCTGTAATCGAATTTATGATCTAAAAGTATCCTTAATACATAAACAAAACAGTGCAGTTGTCATGTACGCGCCGAGGTTGGCGCGATAATTTTTTACACTAATTTGGCGGAAAAATCGTTTTCGAATACCAGTTTCATATATATATTTAAATTATTTTCAATTATTTAAAAAATAATAACAATTAGTATTTAAATAATAAGTATAGAACAAAACAGTTTACATAATTTTAAAGAAGAGAAAGGAAATAATAATTTAAAAAAACCATTTTATTACAAATTATTTTCCATATTTTGATTTTTTTGGCAACGGGAAAGAAAATGGTTATTTTTTATCGGAAAAGTTTTAATTGATTCTGTATGAAAAATAATGAAATTTTGAACTATTAAGGAAAATATTTGAATAAATCAATTAAAAATTAGCCTATGTTCACCGGTAATAGTGTAGCTTTCCAACGGTGAAAGAATTTTTCAAAACCGTCAAGAAGTTTCGGAACCTATTCAATTCAAAAAAACAAACAAACAATCAAATCTTTCCTCTTTATAATATTAGTATAGATTAGAATAATTAAGAAAGTTATTGCATTGCCATGAAGAATGCATGATGTCTGAAAAATAAACCAGGGAGTTGAACGAAAAAAATTACAGTGCGCTCACAACTTTATTCAAAGAACTGAAACTAAGTGTTTCGCAATAAAAACAAATAACCATGTTTATCAAGTGATTTATTTAATTTGAATACATTATGTTACATACTTAAAAAAAATTATGTTTAGTTAAACTTGGTGGCTATCGATAAAAAAAGTACAACAGCAACAACAAGAAATAATGTCCAAACTAGAGCTTTAAGATGCAAATTCGATTTTCTCAGCGATCATGAAACACACAAAGATAAAAAAAAATCTATTTTAAGTTTTAACAAAAGGATTAAAATAAACCAAAAATGGAGTTCATCCATTCACAGGATCGTTAGGCTGTCACCTGTTGAATTTTACGTCTTCATTTTTTCGTTAAAAGTTAAATAAAAAACTACAGTAAACTACAACGTATTTTTTAATGCTATCATTTTATTTGTCAGGCCGAATTCTATCTTTTGAAAAAAAAATCACTGTCGTAAGTCAAGTGGTTAGCCAGGAATTTTAAAAAGTTGTTTGCATTTTCCATTTCTTAAACATATTATACCAAACGCTACCGCATTCGCTGTGATTTCTAGACACATTGATTTTGTGTTTAATGAAATGTCAAGGGGTGAAGGTATGTATTGCGGCTCCTGTATTACATAATTTTGTCGAGTCATTTCAAATTTTATGAAAATCGTATCCATAGATCAATTACAGGAACAATCAAAAGTATTCCATTATATTACGGTTAATGGGGAAAAAAGTTTCAAATGCATTTTAATAGTTTAAAATTTAAAATACATTATAATTACATAATTTTGTCGAGTCATTTCAAATATTATGAAACACGGATACATAGATCAACTACAAGGACAATCAAAAGTATTCCGTTACATTAAGGTCAATGTGGATTTTTTTTTCAAATGCATTTTAATGGTGTTACATTCATTCGAACAAAATATAAAATTGATATGCATCTATAAAGTACACATTATAACATACATTTTGCGTAATCTGTAGTGCAAAGAACATTTGTTATTGATTATTAAGGCCAAACAAAAGTATTCCTTTACATATTGGTATAGGGAGAACATTGTTTGGTGCGCATTTTATTTGTAATTAACTATTAACAATTTTATGAGATTGATATATGAAAGTGATATTTTCAAACTTTCGTTATCGTACGAACGCAGCTCATTTGCTACGCTTGACGTGCAATTTCCAACTTGTATTACATTTAGGAAATTAAACCTTTATTTAATCCAGTAATTAAAGCTTATAATGACACATAATGTGAGGATTTTAGTTTTAATGAGTGCCAAATAAAATTTCAGTAGATTCTATCTTTCTTGTAAGCATGTAGTGCACTGTAAAAAAAAATTCAAGAGGTTACTAAAAATTTCTTAGTAAATTTGTATTCCACAGAATTTTTTAGTAACCATTACAAACTTTTTTTTTGCAAGTGAAACAAGCATTTCTTTTGTAAACTGAACAAAAGAATATTTTGTATAACTAACTTAAAAATTTTTAGTATGAGCCACAAAGCAAATTTTAGTAATAGCTCCAAAAATACTTTTAATAACCATTACGTGCAACCGAAGCGGAGGAGCTTCCTTGGAGCTGCATCCAGACTTATGAAGCGGAAGATTTTCGGCAAAACCACAATAGATGGCAGCACTAAACATTCTTAACTGCTCCGACAGGATTTTCATAATCCCTTTATTAACGAGATACTACAGACATTCGGGGTGTATTTGGCGGTGGCAAGTTTCGAACCCGGGACCTTTTAGCTTGGAGTCCGTTACTATAACCACTATGCTATCAAGGCCACACCAACTGGGTTTTAGTAAGAGCTATTAAAAATATAAAACTATTAACTCTATTCGTTGCTAACTTTTTTCTAGTAATTCTTACAGATTTTCTAGTAACCGACTGAGATTACTAAAAGTTTTTTAGTAATTACAAGGATCACTAAAGTTTTTTTAGTAGATCGACCTTTTTTTTTACAGTGTGAACTTTCTCCCGTATTCTGTAAGAAATCGTGTAATTGTCTTACACGTACCAATGGAAATATGTATTTTAATTTTAAAAGTGAAAAATTTTATCACAGTTGTGTCAAAAGAAAATTTTACGGCATTTGGTTCTAAAGGATGAACTATAAATTGTTCAAACGCTGAACCATAAAATGATAAAGCGTTTAACTGTAAATTGTTGAACTGTATATAGATTCAATTTTGAATTTTATATTGCTGAAATGTTGAATCATAAATTAGTGAAATGCTGTTTTCTACGGAATATGTGCTTTATTACCTTTTCAAATATTTCTTAAATAATCTTATTATCACTACGCCTATTTATTGAAAGGCGCGTATTCAACTTTAATTTTGCTTTTCCGTATACATTGTACATATAAATATGTTTTATAAATGTAAACTATATACAGCACTCAATAGGAAGTATATACATAACTACTATTTAAATAATATTTTTTTTTTATAGAGAAGACCAAAACAAATAAAGTCCTTGATAGGTTTTGCTAAGAACTGATTGTTAAAACTATTATGTTTGAAACCATTACATAGAAAAGAATTATAGAAGAGAACCACTTGTGAAAAAAAAAAAAAAAAAACTAAATCAATCTTTTTCTGTAAAATGTGAAAAGTATTTAAATTTTCTTCATGACATACAGATTCTACAGTAATTAAATATTTAAATTACATAAGACCCATCGTTACGTTAAATAAATTATACTTTTTATATTTATTTCGTTTAATCATTCAACTGACAAAGAAATGCAATCGCATTTCTATTGTCTTAAAATTTCGTCGTAGATAAAGACATGCTGATCTTATTGATTGATTCATTAAGGTTATTAATTGAATTTTGTTTGGAAACATGGTTCAATGTATTACGAAATTGTGGTTCAGTTCAGTTTATTAAACCACGAAATGTAGTTTTTGGGGAAAAAAGTACTATATTTTATTAATTCTTATTATTTTTACTCCATGCATTCGTTTTAACGTTTTCACTTTAAAAAATCTTGTCCTACTTTGAACCAGGAAGTAGGTTCACAAGGAAGGTCTCCATACGGACATACTCCAAAAAATCTGAAAAAATTACAGAATGTTCTTCTCATGAGGATATATACGTTTATAAAAAAAAATTTCGGCGGAATCTCTGAACCCTGTCCAAAAAAAAATAATGAAAATTTCGTTATTTGGCGATTTATCATCGGTTGGCGATGAAAAGCAAATTCAAAAAATGTTTTCATGTCAAGTGCATTTTAAAGGAAAAAAGTTTCATGTTCAGCGTGTTTAGATAAATTAAATATATTTTCTTTTATCAGCTTTAGTTTGTTTTAAGTATAATTTCGTTATATTAATATTTATATGTATTTACATTCAAATTTAACCATCAAAATTTGAGATTTAAAACGAAATTCAAATTTAAATTAATAAAAATTGCTTCAATTCAAGTTCAAAGTCCAGTTGAGCATTGTCAATTCGATTTTGTTGCTATGGTAACCTGGCATTTATTTTTCAATATGCTTAAATGTATGAAAATAATTTTATTGAATAAGAATTTCTTATATACGAAAATGTTTTTTTCAGAGGTAAATTAAATAACTGCAATATATATATATATATATATAACATATTAAACTTGCTCATTGTTTATGTTTAATATCATTTACACGGATTCTAAAAATCCAGAAGGTTTTAGTTGCATTAAAATCGTTTGCTTTTGGCGGAGAAATGTGCTCCTCGCCAAATCGTGTGACACTTTCGTCTTTTCACGCCAAATATTCGAAAATATTTTATTTTTTTACATGTTTTCTAATGTAATTCCGCCGCTAATTTTCACTGATCCTTTATTACATACATGAGTAGTTTAATTAGTATTTTTTTAAAAAAAATCTGAGTATGCCCAGTATGGAGACCTTCCTTGTCCGTAGCTGCCACCATCAGATGGTAAAATCTCTTACCAACATTTGGAGTTTCCCATTTGAACCTCGTTCCAACTATTGGATCTGTGCTTCAATAGGAGCTCCCAATATTGGTACAAGATTTCCCCATCTTATAGGAGCAGTTCTTGAGCACCAAAATTTGCTTCAAACTAGTACAATCAGTCTTGAGTAGAAAATGTTAAGTTTCCAGTGCACTACATGTTTCGTTATGCTGACTGGAATACTCACTAGAAGACGCAAAACGGTATATCATCGACGCACTCTACTATCGCTAAACACTGAATGAAATTACATAGAAACTAAATATTTAATCTTTTGTATCTCATTTTTTATTCAAAATAGGTATACATAAAGCATTCTAAGGAAAATTGCATTAAAATACAGTGATTTATTTTGCAATCAGTAGCCAGACAATCTTCGAATTTTAGTAAAATATCTCTTGCAAAAATAATGATTTAATTGCGCTTGAAACTCTTAAAAAGTTAGGTATTGAAATGAAGAGCAATTCTTTTATTATACAGTAAAACCTCTAAATAACGGACGAAATTGTCCGCTATTGGGAAAACCTCAGAGATAGAAAAATTGCTAATCAATGCTTAATGTTTCATTGGTCGATTTCAATATGTCCCAAAACTGCTAATATATGATTAAACCAGAAATTAAAATATTTTTTAAAGCAATAAAACTGAAATAAAATTGTGCATACCTTTATCGTTTGCTTCTTACATTCTTACAAAAAAAAAAAAAAAAAAAAATGTTACAAAAGTATGCTTTTAATTGCGATTACATGTAATTTGGTTTTCAATGTGAAGTTTTAACTCTGTCAGTAGTTTTAATCCTTTTAAATCATCTTTTTATGAAAAAAAAAATAATTATTGTTTATTGTATTTTTCTGTTTCTTAAAAGCATACAATCTCCAATCATCCGAGGGGGGGTATGTAGGGGATAAATGTTGGGGGGAGATGGGATTTTCTCCAGCTCATCCTCACATTTCTCTGTGATCACAAAATTTGTGGTACATTGCCCTGATAAATTTAGAGGATTTTTTTTCCTCGTTAAAAAAACAATTTTTATTCTTTTTTGCCGAAATTACTGTCCGCTATTCGGAATGTCCGTTATTCAGAGGTTAAACATACAAAAATTAAAGTTTTGGGAGTGGGGATTTGAAAACTGTCCGTTAAATAGAGGTGTCCGTTATGGAGGTTTTACTATACATTCAAATGCATTTTCTAAGAAAAAGTGCGAGAAATGACAAACCAACCACAAGAAGAATACATATACAACTGGATGTACAAGTTTATCATTTTTACGATTTATGCTTTTCTTTTCCACAGACTGATGTCGGATTTTTTTAGTAGATTTGATTGTCTTTTACTTTTTCCTACCCTTCAGTAATGGGTAAACAGTGTCATATATGACTTCACTAAAATCGTACATAGATGCTAGAGCTATCCCCAACCACATTCCTAAGTAGCCGCCGATGTAGCTGAAGAGCTCTATGCCCTAAAATATAAATTAAACATTTGTTGAATATTTAAAGAAATGTAACACTGGATGTATATTTAGAAATTGGAGAATATGACAAGAGATACCGAATTACAGTCATGTGCAAAAGTTTGAGACCAGCAGCAAAATTGTATTTTAACAGAAAGCACCATTAATGCCGAATATTACGCCGTCTTATCTGTCTCATTCTCGTGGTATGAATAACTGCACTCATCTCCTTCCTCGCCAGCTCTTTTGAAAGTTCAACCATAGAAGGTGCTGTAATGGGTAAATTAACGTCACTTTCATTAGCAAAAAGGATAGAAATATTGTGCTTCATAAAGTTGACTTTTCTGAACGTGGAATGGCTAAGAGGGTACAGGAAAGCAAGACTGTCAAGCTGTCAGTAAATTTAATTGTTCGGGAAAATATACTTACCTGGGGAGAAGCGATATAACAAGAAAAACATCGTGGTCATTAAAATCATTATGGTCATATGATCCAAACAGAGGTAATGCGATCTCCAACAGCCTCCTGCAAAAATATGAAACACAGCCTGGATACAACGTCAGTTTAGGCACTATTTCAAGCCGGAAGGATTGTTCTGATGTTTTTATGAGAAGTCTTAAACTTTTACTCACGACTGTATTTAAAGTAGCACAAAATATTTACCTCAAATCTTGGTGTATGCTGAAATTTTTGAATTGTCAGACGATTAAAATAAACTTGAAAAAGTAGCAGTGAATTTCTAGAACAGAAAAAAAAAATATTCTAACAAATACATCATAGAAACAGTTATTGGTGTTCATAAATAGAGTGACATGCAGTATGATGTTGGATATGACAAGACCTCGATGTTACATAAGGGGAAAGAAGATATATTTAAAAACGGGTCGAACACACAAGGAACGCACAAAACAAGTCGTTTACAACACTGTATCGGAAAAACTGTCTAAAAGCGACAGTTTATTAAAATTAATGTATTAGAAATAATTTAGCCATATATATCCGGTAGGCTTGAAATGTATTACATAATATGCTAAAGTTTAGTTTTTTCATAGAAAGCACACCATAATTGAAAATTGCTTCCTAATCTATAATAATAAAGAGACAACTATGTTTGTCTGTCAGCGCTGTTCTGAAGAGACTGCCGCACGTAGAGTTACAAAATTTGGAGGGAAGGTACTTTTATACATGTAGTTTTGCACCCCGAAGCCCGATTTTCGATTTTTTAATTAGATTTTTTTTAATAATTTTTTAGGCGATTTTTAGCGTTCTCTTTGCGGTTTTATCCCATTAGTGAAGGAATACGGTTTCATTCTTTTAACCCAATATAGCAATTTTTTTTCTCTTTTCAACAAAGTTTATTCGGAATTTGTACAGCGATTTTTGAATTTTTAATGAATTTTTTAATGCGATTTTTACTGTTTTTTTTTTCATTATGCGGCTATTTTTTGAGATTGATAAAAAGAAAATCATTTCAAACTTTTAGCCTAATGCCCTAAATTTTGTATTTGTTACGATTTTTAATGCGATTTTTAATGCATTCGAATATCAATTTCATCAAATATCTTAAATTCTTGCTTAAGATCACTACCCGCTCGAGTAATTTATCACCTGATAGGTTGTTTAACAGAGTATCGTTTTGATAAAGTTTTTGAAGAATAGAGTGCGCTACCTGGTGGTGGAAAATGGAACTAATAAAACGCGATTTTGTTAAATCTAATAATAAAGAGACAAGTTTGTGTGTGTGTCAGCGCTGTTCTGAAGAGTCTGCTGTACGTAGAGTTACAAAATGTGGAGGGAAGGTACTTTTATACATGCAGTTTTGCACCTCGAAGCCCGATTTTCGATTTTTTAAATATATTTTTTTCAATATTTTTTGGCGACTTTTTGCGTTCTTTTTGCGGTTTTATCCCATTAGTGAAAGGAATACGGTTTCATTCTTTTAACCCAAAATAGCATTTTTTTTTTCTTTTTAAATCAAAGTTTATTCGGAATTTGTACAGTGATTTTTTAATGTTTAACGAATTTTTTAATGCGATTTTTAGTATTTTTTCTCCTTTTGCGGCTATTTTTTGAGATTGATAAAAAGAAAATCGTTTCAAACTTTTAACCTAATGCCCTAAATTTTGTGTTTGTTACAAATTTCAGATTTTAATGATTTTTAATGCGTTTTTTAACGCTTTTTCAAGATTTTTTGCGCTTACCATTATTTTTTCCTAGTTGTTCTATCAAAAACTTGAATTGTTAAGAATGCAATAAGTAGTATTTTTTTGCAAAATCTACCTAAAATGTCAAAAATTTAGGTACCGCCATTTTCGAATAGCAATTTCGTAAAATATCTTAAAGTCTTGCTTAAGATCGCTACCCCTTCGAGTAATATATCACCTGATAGGTTGTTTAACAGAGTATCGTTTTGATAAAGTTTTTGAAGAATAGAATGCGCTACCTGGTGGTGGAAAATTGAACTAACATAAAGCGATTTTGTTAAAATTTGGAAATATAACTATGTGCTTTGTTTTAAAATTTAAAATGGTTTATAATACAGGATAACAAATTTAAAAAAAAGAATGGTGTGACACATATTAGGGTGCGTGAGAGGAGGGGCACGAACAAAATTAGGAAATGTAACATGGAGATCTGTTTTGCACTTTAAGGTAGTTTATAACGCATGTTAAAATTTTTAAAGTACTGACAATGCTCTGGAGAGACCGCAGCACGAAGTTATGTATGAAGTTTTACACCTTGAAGGCCGATTTTTAAGTTTTTTTTTTTTTTAATTTAATTCATATGCGATTTTAATGGGTTTCGAGGCGATTTTTCCACACAAAAAGAAAGCGGTTTCATTCTTTCGACCTTATTTAGTGAATTTTGTTCTCTTTTCAATATAATTTATTTGGATTTCGCGCAACGATGTTTGGATTTTTAGTGAAATATTTAATGTAATTTTTAATGTTTTCTCGAATTTTGCCGCTATTATTCGACATTAGTAAAAGGAATTTTGCTTAAAACTTTCATGCTAATATATTAAATTTTAGCTGCTAAGATTTATGAATTTCAGCGATTTTAATGCTATTTTTCGATCTTTTTTGCGTTTGATGTTGAATTTTTGTCATTCATCAGATATTGCCAATTACAACGTTTTACCCTATTAGAGTAAATTTTGACCCCTGTGATTTTTTAATATTAGTGATTTTTAATGCACTCTTCAATGCAATTTTTAGAGATTTTTCAAGTTTTATGGTGATTTTTGATATTCGGAAGTAAAAATTGATTTCAAGCTTTTAATCTAATATAATTGTAGAGATTTTTAACGCGATTTTTCAAGATTTTTTTTATTCCGCGTTGATTTTTTATTATCTATAAAGGATTTCAATTTACTACTTGATTATCCTGCCAAATTATGCAAATTGATGTAATTTTTATATTAAATAATGAAAGAGAGATAATTTAGAAAAACATTAATAAAAATAGATATAAAAATAAGAAGTAAAAACCACTTGGTGACGTAACAAACATATGTAACATGTTTAATGGCAAGTGAATATGGAATTTACGATCCGCCATTATTGTCATTTAATCTTATGGTTTGACCTAGATAGTTTCTTGGTCAACCCGATAATCAAATAGTTCAGATTTCCGATTAGAATGTTTTATCCGTTTGATGAAATTCTGATTACTGCGATTTTAAAAATAACTTGCGAATATAAACATTTTTAATGTTTTACAACTTTTATTACACTTTTCAATGCAATTTTTGGGCTTTCTCAGTCATTTTTTTATTTTTACTTTTTTATTTTATTTTTTTTTTTTTTTACATTTTTCAAACAAATTCGATTTTGAACTTCTAGACTAATAAGAGTTTGGTTTCAAACTTTTATCCTTTATGGTAATTGTTTTGCTCTCCTATTTTGATCTACAGCAATTTTTAATGCAGTATGCTTTTTTTGTTTGTTTAAGTTCACGGCGATTTTTTCAGATACGGAAAAGGAATTCGGTTTTAAATTTCTTTGCTAATATGATAAATTTTCTCCTGTGCGTTTAAAGGTTTTTATTGCGATTTTTTAGCGGGTTTTTTTTTTCGCATTTGAATGCTTTTTATTTATTTAGATTCAAAACATTTATCCAAGTAGAGTAAATTTTGAGTTTCATGATTTTTGAAAAATTTGCCATTTTTAAAGCGATGTTTGCGTTTCTTCGCGACCCGCTTCGGTTTTCTAGACGTTCAATTTTTGGCCGAATGTAGTAAATTCTGATCTCTTTTCTTCAAAGTTTATTCGAATTTTGAAACGCAATTTTTGAATTTTGTTTTATATTTTTAAGTGATTTTAATATTTTTTGCGATTTTGTAAGATTTTTCCATGTTATTAAAAATAATCCAGTTTCAATTTTCAAACCCATCTCTTTTCAACGAAGTGTAGACGAAATTCGTGCAGGATTTTTTAAATCTTTCGAGGTTTTTATTATGATTTTTAATTTTTTTTTCACAATTCTTGCTGTTTTTTGTCGAACCCGGGCAACGCCAAGCAGGAGAGCTAGTAGTCTAATAAAAGGAAATGTAATCGTAATCATTTATTTTATGGTGTATATTATCTATTACACAATTCATATGTACCGAGTATTAGATAAAAAATTAGATAAGATTTATAAAACGAACCGTAATTGAAAACTCAATTTCAGCATTTATTAATAGACAGTAGTAATAGTATTTAGTAATAGACGTTTAATAATAGACAGTACTGCAGCCGAATACTTTTGTGAGTTTCAGGAAATGAACGACGAATATTGTACTCCTAATTCTATAGTAAACACTTTTTATTGTACCTTAGTATCTTAGTCCACAACCTAAATTTCCTTAATTCACATCAATAGTTAATCGACATCACTTTCCGTTTCAACAGTTAACCAATCGCTCTGAGCGCCATATATCGTTTGTAATACGTATTAAAATCCAGAATCACAGTAAAAAAGGTTTTATAAATAACATTTCTGGAAGAATTTTCAAAATATCTGTCACTGTTTGAAAGTTATTGAATTTTAAAATCATTAAATTCTTTTTAGGACTTCTAGTATATGTAAGTGGTATTAGGAAACTGTGTTTTCACCAAACTGGTCATAAAAGTCGCACCAAACCCAACGAATATATAGCATCTGCACCATAAAGATAAACATTTTATTTTTATATACATGTTGTTTCAAAATGTCCATAAAAGAAATTAAGTAGCTTGTTTACATTAAATAAATTGTATAAACCTTTAAAAAAATGGAGTACATAAAATAACTGAAAATGTTGATAGAAAATATGCATGGAAAATTTATTTGTCTCACAAGACTTATTTACTCTGCATCGTCCTGTACTGAAAATGTACTAAATTCATGTAAAATACTGAAAGGAAAAATTAATATAGAAAGAAATGATGCCATAAATCAAAATATTTTATTTAAACTTGATATGATTGTTTTTAAATTTAACACACGAAGTATAAAAGGAGATTCAAAAATGCTGTTGAGAAAGTTTCGCAAAATCTCATTTTTATCCGTTTAAACCTTTCCAGCAAAGTTGAAAAGTGTTTATGATTTCGATTTGTCAGTCCATCTGTCCATCTATCCACGATCTAACTTTCGTAAATATACTCGGATTTCTCTGAAATTTTTGGAAGTTATTGACATTTAACCTAGTACAAAGCCTCTTGCATATGGAGATTTTAGCATGATTAGTTTATTTACAGGAAACGTCAAAAGTTTTCGATTACATTACGACCTAAGGGGAAAAATTGTCTCAAATGAATTTTAAAGTGGTTACATGCGAACATATTAAAATTTATATGCATTTATGAAGTGCACTAAAAAGTGCATTTCAAAAAATATACTGTAAATTTAACAATTATTATTCATTTATAAGGCCTCGCAGAATAATTTTTTTACATAATAAAAAAATGGGGATTTGTTTAAGACATATTTAAATTATATTAAATTAATTCATGTATAATGAAGTTGATATGTATAATTGTGAGGGAGTGACCTTTGCATAAAGGTACTCTAGTATTTCTGAGATCGTGACGTCAATAATTTAACATGAGTAAGCGTAAAAGCGACATCTATCCTCTCTTTTACTTTAACTTTCTAGAGCGTGTGTGTCTCTTTCGGATTCTGCAGTTAGGCTTGCGGTTAGTAGTAATATGTAAATTTGAAGTACCTCAGTTTGCAGCATATAAAAACTTGGGTTTTGAGTGTGTGAAGTGTGTCTCTGGCGATAGCCAGCAGAGCTAGCAGATTGTGTCTAGTTGCGTTGATCGATCCAGAGTGAGTATTAGCAAGTAGCATCGAGCCTCCACTGAATTGATAAGGAGTTTGAGAATTCGACTAGAGAAGTTGGCCGGTGGTAAGAAATTTAATAGTAATTGCGTTGCTTATCTCGACGTTAATAAAGAAATAAACACAGCCACGGGCTGTCTAATTAGATTTTATCTAGCAGCTTAGCCGAAAAATAGTGAGAAGTAATAGAAGGTGCCCCGATTGAGCTAGTTCCGGAGCTGTGAGTATGAGTTTAATCTTTTAGTAGTATTCTCAGTTGTGAAATTTACAGACCTGCTCCACTCCCCTTGAGCCCTTATAGTTTTTATAAAACTGTGTTTTTATCTCAATTCCTGAGTATGTCTGCATTTAACTCCCAGCACGAGCACCCAAACGTTAGAAATGGCGCCCAACGAAATGACGGACATTGTGAGATTGTGCCACGTGTTTATTTTACCGGTGAAGGTGACATTAATGAATTTTTAGTCAAACTAGATGATTATATTTTGTTCAATAATATACCTGAGAAAAACAGATACGTAGTGCTCAAGTGCTCATTGAAGGGCGAAGCACTTTTGTGGTTAGAGAATATAGGAAAATTTCTGATTAATGATGAAAATAAAAGATTTGAGCAGACTGTGATTGAGTTAAAGAAGGCATTTCCTCCCGTTAAAGATAAAAGTACTTTAAGAAAAGAATTCTATTGCAATAAGCAGAATATTTATGAATCAGCATCAAAGTTTTACCTACGTAAGCTTGAACTGAAAAATAAATTGGATTTAGATATCACATTTGAGGAATTGTTGGACATTGTTCTTCCTCTCTTTAATGCGAATATACAGGACTATATTGAGATTAGAGCACCGAAGAATTTTTCAGAAATGCACCAAATTTTACCGAAGTATGAGACTCGGCATAGCTCGGATCAACGGGATTCGCGTAGCCCTCGTCAGAGACCTGTCAAGGATAGTAATTTGAGAAATGAGGGGGATATGAATTTGAGAGGGGGACAGCGATTTATGCATGATAATTTGAGTAATAGAAATTATGGATTTGGTCGTAATGTGTCGAATACTGGTAATGGTAATAGGAATATTGGTGGTGCTAATAATTTTAAAAGTGGTGATAGATATATGTATCGAAATAGGCAGAATAGTGGTTATGGTCGGAGAGGGGGAGTACGGGACAAGAATATTTCTTCGCAAGTAAGGAGATTAACTTCGGATGAGAATTTTGAAGGTAGATCAATGCAAAGGAGATGTGTTAAGAGGTCGGGTCAGTTAAACTGGTAGGTGACTGTATTTCGGAAGGTATGCAGTCACAGGTTAAATCGGAAAAGCCTTCTGTGAGTTTGAATAAAGTTACTATTAATCCGGTTGAGTTACCTGAAGTGTTAATTGTGTTAGATGGTATTGTCGTTAAGAGTGTCTTCGATACAGGGGCAGATAAGTCGTTCATTTCTTTTGATTGTTATCGGAAATATTTTTCGTATAAGAAGTTGAAGAGGTCAAGTCTGGTGGTTCAGTCGGCACAGGGAGTAGCTTGTGATAATAAAGGTTCAGTAGAGTTGGAAGTTGAAATTCGTTCGGTTAAGACGTGTTGGGAGTTTTGTGTATTAGATGGATTAACAGTGCATTGTATAGTTGGTGTGGATTATATGAAGGATAGAGGAATTAGTCTGGATTTCTTTAAGAAGTCGTTGATCGTGAATAATGATGAGAATGTGAGTAAGAAAGAGCCTGTTTCAGTGTCAATTGATTTGGAAGAGTCGGGGTTAAGTGAAATCGAGAAGGAGGAATTTAATAAGTTTTTGAATGAGTTTGGAGAGGTTTTTTCTGATAAACCGGGTTTAACGCATGTTGCGTGGCATGAGATTGATACTGGTTTGAAAGCATCTATTGCTAGTAAACCATATCGTTATGACAAAGTTAAACAAGGTATAATTGATTATCATATTCAGAAAATGCTAGCGGACGATATTATAATGCCAATCGTGTCTCCTTTTGCATCTCCAGTAATGTTATGTCGTAAAAATAATGGGAAAAGTTTAGATGATCCAGAGGCATATAGATTTGCAGTAGATTATAGAAAGTTAAATGCGATGACGCAATACCCTCAGTATCCTATTCCAGTAATTGATGACATTTTGGCTAATATAACGAGTACGAATTATATGTCAACGTTAGATCTTACGTCAGGTTATTTTCAGATTGCAATGAAGCATGAGGACATACCTAAAACTGCGTTTATTACTCGGGACGGTTGTTTCGCTTTTAAGAGAATGAGTTTTGGTTTATCGGGGGCACCGGCAACGTGCCAGAAAGCCATGAATAATATCCTGAAACCTTTGCTTGGTAAGGGTGTGTTGGTCTACCTGGACGATATAATTATAATGGCAGCTACTTTTGAAGAGCATTTGAGATTATTGAGGGAAGTGTTTACGTTGTTAAGAGATGCTGGGTTAACAGTTAAGTTGGAAAAATGTAAATTTTTGAGAAAAGAGATAAAGTATTTAGGAGTTAAAATTACGCGTGAAGGTATTAATATAGATAATGAGAAAATTGAGGCAATTACGTCAATGAATCCCCCAAAAATAGTAAGGAAGTGGCGACATTTTTAGGGATGGTGGCTTGGTTCGCCAAGTTCATTCCACGTTTTTCAGAGTTATGTGAACCATTGTATAATTTAAAAAGGAAAAGGGTGAAGTTTGTATGGTCGTCAGCGGCTCAGAGATCATTTGAATTATTAAAAGAGGCAGTAGTTTCCCCTCCTGTTTTGGCTCACCCCGATTATTCGTCTCAGTTTGAAGTGTATTGCGATGCGAGTGCAGTGGGGGTTGGAGCTATGTTAGCACAGAAAGGTCGACCTATAGCGTTTGCGTCGAGAATTTTAAATGCAGCTGAAAGGAATTATTCGATTACAGAAAGGGAGTGTCTTGCAGTAATTTGGGCTTTGAATAAATTTCGTTGTTTTTTCACTAATATACCGGTTAAAGTCATTACGGATCATTCAGCTTTGACAAAGTTAACTAATGGAAAGGGTTTGTCTTCTCGTATGGTCAGATTGTGTTTGAAGTTAGCAGAGTATAATGTTATTATAGAACATAGGGCTGGCAAGGAAAATGCGGTAGCGGACGCTTTGTCTCGAAACCCGCATGGTGGTTTAGAGGTCTCGGAGGAAGTTAAGTGTTGTGCATTGTCATCGTTGGTGTTAAGGTCACGAGAGCAGTTAATAAGGGAGCAGAAGCAAAATGAAGAGTTTGGTAGTTTACATCGTTACCTGGAAAATCCTGATGATGTCCCGAGCGCAGATGTGCCTATGTTTGAGAAATGGTCCCAATCTTTTAAGCTTATCGATGGTCTTCTTTTTAATTCTAAAAATGTAAATTCACATGGTGAATTAAGAGTTTTTATTCCGGCTAGTCTTCGCAAGGCCATCTTGAAGGAATTTCATGATAATCCATTAGCAGGTCACTTAGGAATCAGGAAAACTTATGCTTGAATTTGTGAATCCTGCTACTTCCCTAAAATGAGGGAAGCAGTGCGCGCTTATGTCTCCAGCTGTAGCACATGCCAACGTTATAATTATAAAAATGTAAGTCCAGCTGGCAAATTAATTCCTATTAAAGTAAATTTTCCTAATGAATGTGTAGATGTAGATTTAATCGGTCCTTATTCATTGTCTAATCCTAAAAGATATAGATTTGTACTAGTTATAGTGGATTATTTTAGTAAATGGTTAGAGTTAGTCCCCCTCAGGAAGGCTTCTGCACCTGCAGTTGCCGATGCATTTTTCGATAATTATATTTCTAAATATGGTGCACCAATTAGGGTAGTTAGTGATCATGGCCCTTGTTTTATTTCTGATATATTTAAGGCTCTGTGTGAGAAGCTGGAGATCGATCATTCTTTTACTGTTCCGTATCGTCCTCAGTCTAATATGGCTGAACGTGTATATCGTACATTAATTCAAATAATTTCTTCTTATGTTGGTTCTCATCATGCAAATTGGGACCAGTTTCTTTAGCATTTTGCGTACGCACTTCGTACGGCAGTTCACGAGTCAACGGGGAAAACGCCGACTGAATTGTTTTTGGGTAGAAAAGTCATTACTCCATTTCAAAGGCTAGTTATGGTGTCGGATGCGGAAAGTCAGTTTATGTGCCAGGATATTGAGAGGTTGGTTAAGGAGGCTCAAGTTCAGATGGGAAAAGCGCAGGAGAAGCAAGCACAGTATTATAATATGCGTAGAAGGGAGTTAGAAGTGAAAGTTGGAGATTTTGTGTTAGTAGAAAAGCATTGGTTAAGTTCAAGTCGTCAAAAGAGAGTAGCTAAGTTTGGTCCAAAGTTTGTAGGTCCGTTTGAGGTTTTGGAAGTTCGGAATAATAATTTGATTGTAAATGTCAATGGTGAAAGGATGGCTGTTAATCTGGATCAGGTTAGAGTTTATAAGTTTAGAGAAAATGGTAGTGAAGGTTCTCATGTGTCGAGTGGTGTTTCGCAATATTCCCGATCCAATGAGTGTCCCGAGTCCAGCACTTCTTCATCTAATTCTTTTCGGCAATATTCAAATAGAAAATCTGGTCAAACAGCTCCAAAAACTGTTATTGAAAGTAGAAAGTCTATCAATCCGAGAGCAATGTACGATAATAAAAATAAGAGAGCAGTGTCAAATACATCAGACTCTGTGTGCCATAAAAGAAAAAAGATTATAAACTATCCCGTTCCTCCCCTTATTAGACAGCAACCTCACAAACATAAATTATCTAATAGTTCAACGTCTTCAGTAATTAATCCTCGAAAAAAACTTCGTATGGACACTCGTCAAAATGGTAAAAGAACTTTAAAATCTGATTTTTTGCCCAATAAGATACAGCATAGATCCGGAAAGAAACGTGGCCTAGGATCTTCAGTAACTTCGGGTGCGTCTAGAAAGAGGAGACAACATTCAGAGTACCGGCATCAGCAGTTCGAATCTCGCCATGGAGTGACCCCAGCGAACCGATCAGAGCAGAGTCGTCGAGTGGAATCTACAAGTATCCCACGGCATCTATTCAGGACCAGGCTGCAGGCACGACAGTCAACTGTGGCGTCACCGTACAGTTCTGATGACGAAAGATCCTTCGTGCAAGGTTTTTGGGACAAGAGGAGAAAGCCATCCTGTAGTTTGAAGCCGGCTAGCAGCGAGTCATCTCTATGATTGGGTGATCATGTTCTTTATTAAATTTCTATTAGAGTGCATATATGTGGTAGCAATGTGAAGGAATAAAAAGCAGACAGACTGTTTTGTATTTTTGGCCATTTTTGGAATTTTTTGACGGACTCACGATTAGTGCTTAATTGTGTTCAAAATTTGTTTGCAAAATTGTTAGTTTTATGTATGTTTGACATTTTGGTCTTAACTGATTTTAAAAATTCTGGATCTATTGTTAAGTTGTTATGTTAGTTGTTAAAATGTTATTATATTGTTATACTGTTCATGTGTTATAAAATGTATGTTAATGTATGTTTAATTTTCAGAAAGTATAGATAGTAATTTGGGTTATTTTGTACACGCGCCGCGATTCAGACGTGCACGTGTTTTGCGGTCAAGAAGTCCTTGACACGCGTTTCTATCTCTTATACTAACATTTAATGAATTAACTTTCTTCTTATCGTTCGTGGTTCATGTGTTGCGTTTGTACTTTAGTTGGGAATGGTTTCCGCAAGTTGCGAAGTTTTATGTTACATTTGAATATGAAATTGTATTGTATTGAAATTGAATGTTAATGTGATTTTCTTGCAAGGAAGTATATTTGTGTTAAATATTGATACTGTTATTTTTCTTTTAGTTTATACAGATGAAGAGTATTTGATGACGTCATTTTGTAAATTTGATATATTAGATTATTGCATAAGCACAGCTATGTGAAGCTGCAGGTATGTGCCCCAAATATTGTGAAAGTGGAGCTAGTTCTGAAGAATTTTTGGCAGTTAGGTCATTGGCTAAAGGGTATGTAGGTATTACGTAGTAGCAGAGTTATTGCAGTAATTTAATTTTAGATGAGTTCGGAATTTTATTGAGGAAAATTTTTGTGCATTGGGTTTTTTGGACTTGGTGCGAATTCTAGTATTAGGAAAGTTTTATGGAGAAATTTTTGCTAAAGATACAGTTTTATTTCAGTATTGAGGAAAATTTCGAAAGTTTAGTGTTTTGATGAATTTTAGCACTCCCAAGTGGAGTGGGTTGTTTCGAAAGAGGAAGTAATTAGTTTTGAAAGTTTTTCGGAGGCTATTTTTAAGATAGAAGGATGATTGGATTGAATATGTGAATATTTGATGCAAACTGATGGTTTTGTTGTGATGGGTTAAAGTGTAATATTTTAAAAGTTATGTTTCGGTGCCAAATTTCGCCCATCACTTTGTTTTTTTACGGTTTGAAATTTATAACAAGAAAAAGTCCTGGGCATGCATTTGGCAAAGTCCTTTTTCTCTGTGGAATCTGAGGGGGGGTTGTGAGGGAGTGACCTTTGTCATAAAGGCACGCTAGTATTTCTGAGATCGTGACGTCAATAATTTAACATGTGTAAGCGTAAAAGCGACATCTATCCTCTCTTTTATTTTAACTTTCTAGAGCGTGTGTGTCTCTTTCGGATTCTACAGTTAGGCTTGCGGTTAGTAGTAATATGTAAATTTGAAGTATCTCAGTTTGCAGCATATAAAAGCTTGGGTTTTGAGTGTGTGAAGTGTGTCTCTGGCGATAGCCAGCAGAGCTAGCAGATTGTGTCTAGTTGCGTTGATCGATCCAGAGTGAGTATTAGCAAGTAGCATCGAGCCTCCATTGAATTGATAAGGAGTTTGAGAATTCGACTAGAGAAGTTGGCCGGTGGTAAGAAATTTAATAGTAATTGTGTTGATTATCTCGACGTTAATAAAGAAATAAACACAGCCACGGGCTGTCTAATTAGATTTTATCTAGCAGCTTAGCCGAAAGATAGTGAGAAGTAATAGAAGGTGCCCCGATTGAGCTAGTTCCGGAGCTGTGAGTATGAGTTTAATCTTTTAGTAGTATTCTCAGTTGTGAAATTTACAGACCTGCTCCACTCCCCTTGAGCCCTTATAGGTTTTATAAAACTGTGTTTTTATCTTAATTCCTGAGTATGTCTGTATTTAACTCCCAGCACGAGCACCCAACCGTTACATAATAACGTTGGAAATGTGATTTCAGTTTTTTAAAAGTACTCAGTAAACTACAGGGTTGAACAAATGTATTCAACTATGTTTCCATCTATGAGTTTAAATTGCTGAAAGTGAAATTCTAACCTGTTAGAGGATTTCTTGATAAACAAAATTTTAACATTAAATAATGTATATATATCAAGCGATAGATCAAATATAGGGCTGTTCAAAAATATTCGAATGTATATTTGACTGTTTACAGCAACATCATATTTCCCTAAATAACGAAGTTAAAAATAACGTGTTAAAAATTTCACGAAGTGTTGGAAAGTGTTTCATAATCTATTTCTGGCTTATAATTTTTCTTACTTTTTTCTCTTTTAAGCAGGAAAAAAAAACAGATTTATTTTCCTGTTTTGTTAAAATTAAATAAGTTTTATTCCACTTTAATATTACCAAGGGATTTTTTTTCCACACTACTTGATTGTCCGTCGATCTATTTTGCCAAATTATACAAATCGACAGAATATATTACAAATTATACAAATTCACTTAACCGTTTTTTTAATAACGAAAGAATAAATAAATAAGTAAAACATGAAATATCAACATGAACATATATATATATATTGTTTATATATCTTTTCGCTCAGCTTGAAAATATTCAATTCACATGACAAATTCACCAATCAGTTTGATTGTGTTAAAATAATAGTAGATTTACATACCCATCATTATATGGATTTCCTTTACCTGCGGTTTATTCTGTCGAGCTTTCTAATGCACAGACCAGAAGTTATGACCAATAAAGTTATATATGCCCGCCTGTTTTCGTTCAGTTAGATTAAACAGTAAAGCATTTGCCTTGTAAGCCAAGGATCTGGGTTCCATTCCTGGCCTCGGCAATTTTTCGCTCAGTTGGAAAACGTATGACAAATTTAGCAATCAGTTGATTGTATTAAAATAATAGTATATCTATGCACCCATTGTTATATGGAATTCCATTACCTGCGGTTTATTCTGTCAGGCTGTCTAAATTACAGACCAGACGTTATGACCAATAAGGTTATCTGAGTGAGAAATGTCAGTCCGTTGTTGCCCAGTTAAATGGTAAAGCATCGTCCTTGTAAGCCAAGGATCTGGTTTCGATTCCCGGCCAGGGCAATTTTTCACTCAGTTGGAAAATATTTAATTTATATTGATTATTGGAATTTAATCTTATAGTTGGGTGATGTTTTTTTGGTGGACGGGATAATCAAGTACAAATTTTTTTTCATGTGCTCTAACTGCATTGTTTACAAAAACCTCCAGCCGCCGATAAAGACGCTCAGTATATTTCTGTGACCGTATACAAGTAAATTGATCTTTTTTATCAGTTTTTTTAGTAAAATTTTTAAACAGTTTGGAATATATTCTTATAATAGATGTTTTCAGTAGGGAAACAATATAGTTATTTTATTGGCAATCAGAAATGAAATTCAACAAATACTTTTTTTAGTTATGCTCGACGAAATATTTTAATATCCATCTCTCCTATATATGCCTGGAAATAATATTGTTTTACTGTGTATAAGCTATCGCTTTCCTTAAACAATGATTTACTTAGCTATTTAAGAAAAAATTCTGAATCTTATTGACCTGGGAGCTGCTTTGAAAGTCTTTTTAAGGAAGTTTATACAGATTGAAATGAAATTTAAATAAGGAAATTTCGTAATATACGACTTTTTTATTATCTTATAAAATTCAACACCAAGTTTTTTGCACAAGTATCATCCACAACACGTTTATCATTTCTCTGTTAATAGCGAAAAGCAGTTAATCGAAATTTCTCGAACATGTGACCTAGCCCAATAGTTTTCTCGTGCTAAAAAATGGTTGTACACAAGATTTCGTTAAAATCGATCCACCTGTTCTTTAGATATAGCTTGACCATGGCCCATTATGACCCATCATGACCCACAAATGACTCTTATAATCGAAATCTCTCGATCGTGTGACTTAGCCCATTAGCTTTCTCGTGTCAAAAAACTGTTACAGGAAAAATTTCCATGAAATTGATTCTGCCGTTTTTTAAATTTAAATAGCTTGATCCAGACCCTTAATGACTCAATATGATCCATGAATTTTTTTCTCGAACATGTAACCTAGCCCAATGTTTTTCTCGTACCTGAAAACCATAGAATGCAATTTTTAGTCAAAACTGCTTGAGAAAATCTCTAGATAAAAATAGCATGACCCACAATGACCCCAAAAATGACCCACTAACTGAATTTTCTCGAACATATTACCCAACTCAATGGTCTTCTTGTAATCCAAAACGATAAAATATAAAATTTAGTCAAAATCGTCATTGCCGTTTTTTAGATAAAAATGGTTTGACCCATAATGACCGAAAAATGATCCACTAATCAAAATTTTTCGAACATGTGACCCAGCCCAATAGTTTTCTCTCCAAAAAAGGATTGGCTACAAAATTTCCTTAAAATCGATCCAGCCGTTCTCTAAATATAAATAGCTTGATTCTGACCCATTATGACCCCAAAAAGACCCAATAATCGAATTTTCTCGAACATGTGACCTTCCCCAATGGTCCTCTCGTGCCCAAAAATGGTAAAAGCCATATTTTTTCGAAAATCGTTAGAGACGTTTTTGAGATAAAATTTACACACACACGCAATTTTTGCTCGCATTATAGTATAAGATATAAGAATATATTACACCTGTATTGATACATGTCAATAAATGAACTTGAACGATACTAAATTTTAGCAAGGAAAATATAACTAAGATACATTTTAGATATTTATTAAATAAAAAAGTTAGATTTTAAATTTTATAGACAATGTTTTACTTTGTTGATACGGTATAAGATAATAGCCTTATATTACAGCTGTATTAATACAGACCAAGAAATCAAACTGAACGATATTAAATTTGAGAAAAAGAAAATATAGCAAACAAGGAAGGTCCCCATACTAGGCATACTCAATTTTTTTTTTTTTTTTTTTTTTTTTTTGAAAAAAATACTAATTAAACTTTTCATGTGTGTAAAAAAGGGTCAGTCAAAATTAGCGGCGGAATTACAGTAAAAAACCTGAAAAAAATAAATAATTTCGAATATTTGACGTGAAAAGACGAAAGCATCACGTGATTTGGCTAACAGCACTTTTTACCTGTCAAAAGCAAACGATTTTAATTCAACTGAAAATTTTTGGATTTTTAGAATGCGTGTAAATAGCATTTAATGAATTTAAATATAACACAGGTCTGCAATGGTTTTCCTCTTTGAAATCTGAGTAACGTTTTCTATAGTTTCTGATGTGCTGATTATGAGAAAAATAATAAAAAAATTCCATCACGTCAGAATTTTTTTATATTGAATATTTAAGATTTTGCTGAAAAATGTCCGAGTGTCTGCATTTTAAAACTTATAAAACGTCATTAAATTACTTCAGCTTAATTTTTATTGCATTTAATTAGTGTAAGGTGACATGGAAATTACTTCAAAACAGTAATTTGTTAATTACCACATAATAAGTATAAGTAATTCACATTAACCATGTTGATAACGGGTCATTTTGGTTTAATTTAGTAATGAGCTCATTAATGCATAATGATTAGGTAATATAACCTAATTGTTGTAAATATTAGTCAAAAAGGGTGTAATAAAAATAAACCAAAGGGTTTTTGTATAACAACCCGCACTGATTTAGAAAATTAACAGTTGAAGTGCGCATCTTGCAACATAACCTTTAAAATGTCATCGCGAAGCTGTTTAAATTCTCCGAATTGCTTTTTGTTATATTTGCGGGAAATTTATGGTGTAAAAACAACGAAACAGCATTATAGACTTTGTAAAAAATATTTACAAAAATTATTTTGGATACGTTTTAAGTAACCAAGACAAAACTTGGACACCTCATAAAATTTGTACGACTTGTTTATTCGAACTTCGCAAGTGGTCAAAAGGACAGAAAAATAGCTTCAAAATAGTTTCGCCTATGCTATGGAGAGAACCTAAAGACCATGTTAAAGATTGCTACTTTTGTTGTTGTGACATAACTGGATACAATTCTAAAAATAAAAGGGACATAAACTATCTAAACGTCTCATCAGTTACACCTGTTTTTTCGGCGATTCAGAAATGGTGCAGCCCACGTTTCCGACTATACAAATTGAAGATTCTGACTGTGATACAGATGAATAGGATATATACCAATCTGATCCTGAATTTCAAGTAGATTCTAACGAGTGCCAGCTAGTTTCCCAGTCACATTTAAACGACTTGAAAAGATATTTGAATCCCCCCCAAAGATGCAGCGGAACTTCTCGGATCACGATTAAAAGAAAGAAATATGCTTGCACCTGGTACTGCATTTTCATGGTACCGTCACAGAGAAAAAGACTTTCTTCCATTCTTCGCTGACGATCAAGATTTAGTGTACTGTAAAGATATTCCAGGCTTGACGAAAATGTACGACATTGAATACGATCCTAATGAGTGGAGATTGTTACTTCCCAGAAAATCTAGGAGCCGTTAGCGAAGAACAAGGCGAAAGATTTCACCAAGATTTGAAAGAGCTAGAAGTCTGGTATCAAGGAAGATGGAATACTAACATGATGGCGGACTACTGATGGTTGTTGAAGCGCGACTATCCAAACCGGAAATTTAAGCAAAAATCGTACAACCGAAGCTTCCAGGAGAAAAGGATCAGGTTCCACAAATAAAATTTACATGTAATTTAGATTAGTAATAAGTTATTATTATATTTTAGTTGTTTTTATGTTAAAAGTAATGTACTTTTTTAAATATATATTTTTTATGTAAAAACTTGTGTTTTTTTTTCTATTTCCTATCTGTATCTTTTTTTGAAAAATCTGAAGGTGATGGAAAAAAACTAAGTACATATTCATAATCAGCATACCAAAATACCCTAGAATCAGCTCTCAAATTCTAGAGAGGAAGTTATGACTCTCAATTTGCAGGCCTGTGTAATCAATGAGAGAGTTTAATATTGTTTTTGCTGTAGTTATTTAATTTCACTCAGGAAAAAAATTTTCATATATAAAACATTCTTATTAACAATAGTTATTTTCATACATTTAAGCGTATTCAAAAATAAAAGCCAGATGTTTCCATAGCAACAAAATCGAATTGACAATGCTCAACTAGACTTTGAACTTGAAACAATTTTAATTAATTTAAATTTGAATTTCGTTTTAAATCTTCAATTTTGATAGTTAAATATGATTATAAATACAAATAAATATTGTTACAGCAAAATTATGCTCAAAACAAACTAAAACTGGCAAAACAAAGTTTTTTATTTTATCAAAACAAGTTGAAATTTTTTTCCTTTAAAGTATATTTAACATAAAAATTAATTTTTTGAAATTGCTTTTCATCGCCAACCGATGATAAATCGCAAAATAACGAAATTTTCATTATTTTTTTCGGACGGTTCCGCCGAATTTTTTTTATAAACGTATATATCCTCATGATTAGAACATTCTGTAATTTTTTCAGATTTTTCGGAGTATGCTCGTATGGAGATCTTCCTTGTAAGATAGATTTTACATATTTGTTAAATAGAAAAAAATAATAATAATAGATTTTTAATTTTATAGACAATGTTTTACTTTGCAGAATATTTATTATGCATTTCCATTATAGAAAAATATGGATTTTCTGAACACTTTCCATTAAAGCGTTTTTTTTTTTCAAAAGCAAGAATTTAACTTACTGGCATCTTTCATCCTTCCGATGACACTAGAAAAATAAAATATAATTTTTTAAAAGATACTTAATACTAAATAAAGAAATATCTATAAGTTATGCAGTTAGTAAGTCGTAGAAATGCTAAAAAATCTATTACACTGTAAGAGAAAAAAATCCGTAAAATTTACGACACAAACTGCTGCCAACAATGTTGCCAGCAGTATCTGCCTTGAATTTAACGGATTTTTTTATAGTGTAGATTATTACACACACACTACATTTTATACTAGATGTTCAATTAACATATAATTATGAATAATTGTATAGTTATATTAATTAAACAAAACCATAATTTGCTGAATAAATTAAAAAATATATACATTCCCTACTTTGTGTAAGCCCGAGAAGGGACAGATATGATAATTGATTTAGTTATTTCGACATAAAATATTAATTTTTTGAAAAAAATAAATTAAATCAAGTGAACATTAAGTATCATATTGTTTGAATTGCATTTTATTTTTTAATGTTGACTTGGTTTAACTTATTTGTTACAAAAATTTAATGTTAAATGTAGAAATAACAAAATCAATTATCTTAATATCTATCCTTTCCCGAGATTTAAAAAGTGTATAGAAAAACTTTTTTTTAATTATTTGGAAAAAAGTTTTTGTCCTCGGGTAAATTCATAATTGGGTTGTCTCCTCGGCTGTCTCCAGAATCGGGAAACCTGAAATATGTCTGAATCTTTTTATTGGTTGAATTCCGCAACTTATTTTTTTATTTTATTCGTTTTCTGATTGGTTAATGTCCAATAAAATAAGCTTTTTTTTTTTTTTTTTTTTTTTTTTTTAAATATCAACCGACTTCAAAAAAGCGCTTAAAAGTTATATTAATTAAACAAAACCATAATTTGCTGAATAAATTTAAAAATATATACATTCCCTACTTTGTTTAAGCCCGAGAAGGGACAGATATGATAATTGATTTAGTTATTTCGACATAAAATAATCATAATGATTCAACGATTATTAAATTGTCCTTTAAAATTCTCTAATGGCAAAACGTTATCCAAAAATCAGACATCGGATATCAGGTACCCTAATAAAAACAGTTGAATTTAATATACGTAATTTAATATCCACCAAACATGGATTTTAGAGATAATATTTTTAGAACAGATGAACTTGCATATTTATGATTTAATTTATGAATATATACATATAAAAAGTAACGAATTACTTTTTGAAGTCGGTGCCAAACAATCACAATCGATAATGATCATCACCATTTTAATTATGGTACTAGGCACAATATATACACAATTCTTATTATGGAAGATAGTTTGGCACCAACTTCAAAAAGTAATTCGTTACTTTTTATATGTATATATTCATAAATTAAATCAAAATATGCAAGTTCATGTCTTCTAAAAATATTATCTCTAAAATCCATGTTTGGTGGATATTAAATTACGTATATTAAATTCAACTGTTTTTATTTGGGTACCTGATATCTGATGTTTGATTTTTGGATAACGTTTTGTCATTAGAGAATTTTAAAGGATTATTTAATTCTTTTAAGCACTTTTTTGAAGTCGGTTGATATTTTTTTTTTAAAGCTTATTTTATTTCCTACTTTTTAGTTATTTATACTGTAATACTCAATTATGTGTACTGATATATGATGTCTCTTTGCAATGTATTGACTAATTGATGTACTTTGCTGGGTTTTGAAGTATTTAATTTGCTGGTCAATTTGCTATTTCTATTTCAGCTATTCGAAAGCAACTTACAATGTCGGTTAGTATCATTTTTGGATCTTTAGGTTTTTTTGGATGTGGTAACTTGTTTGGATAACATCTCGCTCTTCGAAAAGTTGCCGCATTCATCAAACTTTAAGGTTCACATCGGTTTTTACGGACCTCTAAAAAGGGTATTTACAGATACGGTTTTCCAAACTACATAAAATGTAGGAATTTTCTATTCGAAATACTTGGCGATAGTCGCCTCAACAAGTACGATTATATGAGTGCAAGAACAATACACACACGTACACCTGATTTGTGTGCTCGACATGAAAGCCTGCTTATATGTTATCGTCAATATATAGGGACGAAATAGCGGCGAAATTTTTTTTCCAAGCACCTTCTTCGTTCCAAGCCCAAGCTCGCACTCTGATTGGTTGTTGCTCTCGGCACTGTTTTCACGTAACTTGGTGATAACCATACTCGGCGAAAAATACTTCGCTCGTAAGTGAACGAGTAAACCTAAAACCTAACCTACTCATTCTTATTCTTCCTTCATTCTTATCCTCGTGGTCTTGTGCTCTTGTGTGTAAAAACTTTTAAAGAGTACAGCTTTCAGTAAGACACGTTCCATCCAATCCAATGCTGCAAGAGAAAAGTTACATTGTACTCGGTTCGGAAGGAAATCAAACTCGACGGAAGCATCTATCGCTACCCCAAGTATGATTATCGCCAAGTTACATTAAAACAGTGCCGAGAGCAACAACCAATCAGAGTTCGAGCTTGGGCTTGGAACGACGAAGGTGCCTGGAAAAAAATTACGCGAAATAGCGCAAGGAAATTTTTATAACAGGATGGAAATACAGCCGGGAGCTCAACACAAAGAGTGGGTGCAATGGAACCAGTAGAATTCGAAACCCATACCTCCTACACTCGCAAGCGATTAGCGGCGTGCTGTCTTGAAGACTCGGCGACGGAGGTCCCGAGTGAAGAAATTAACTAGCTTCTCTTTAATGGCAGACTCATTAAAATGTTTCCCCATTTTCTTTTGTCTATATTCGTCTCAACTTTTCAAATATTCCTGTATATTACCACTTTGATATCGAGGAATACTGTCAGAAGAAAGTCAGAAAGCATTTCGGTATTTAACTCGATTTAACTCGAATTTGAATCTCAAGACAATATCGATACACATACACTGTAAAAAATATGACTATTTTGCAATGTATTTTAATTTCTTTGTGCAACCGGCATAAAAAGTACCCTGATACACACACTGTAAAAAATATGACTATTTTGCTGCATCGTCACTCCCCCGCTTTTATAGAATATCACTCATTTGGCCAATGAGAATGTTCCATGTTAGCCTGAAGAAGTCGTTTTCTATGAAAGTGGTGGAGTGACGATGCAGCAAAGTAGTCATATTTTTTACAGTGCAGGCACTTGTGCTCTGACATATAAAGGAACTTTAAAGGTGGATTTTCAGCTTTTTGACACCTATTTTCCATGTCGGTAAGCATCGATGCTGACTTTCTATTTCGGGTATACGAGAATTGATCCAGTTAATATTTCGCATTTTGGAAAGAATTCTCATCTCTGCAACAGTGATTACGCTGTAAAAAATATGACTATTTTGCTGCATCGTCACTCCCCCCGCTTTTATAGAATATCACTCTTTTGGCCAATCAGAATGCTCCATGATATCCTGAAATAGTCGTTTTCTATAAAAGCAGTAGAGTGACGATGCAGAAAAATAGTCATATTTTTTATAGTGTACGATCCATATACCCTGTTAAAAATTTGACCCATTTGCTGCAGTGTCACTCCCCCACTTTTATAGAAAACGGTTACTTTACTTTGTTATTCTCATTGGTCATAAAAGACATATTGTATAAAGGCTGTGGAGTGACTCTGCTGCAAATGGGTCAAATTTTTAACAGGGCACTGTAAAAAACTTTGACCCTTTTGCTCCAGAGTCACTCGACCGCTTTTATACAAAACGATTACTTTATCCTACTATGGACCATTCTCATGGGTCAAAAGAGAGATATTCTATAAAAGCCGGGGAATTACGATGCAGCAGAAGGGTCAATTTTTTACGGTGTGTGTACATATTTTTTCAACCATTTAGCGTAACGAGATTGACCAATCAGAAACCTGCATTTTTGCAAACTTTTCACTGAAGTAAACAGTGAAAAGTTCGCAAGAATGCAGTGTTCTAACCGGCCAATCTGATTTTGTTAACAGCGAAAGAGAGCTTCGCCGCAGTCCGGTAATTTTGCGCTATTAACGAAACCAGATTCACCATTTTTTGAGAAATTGTCGCTGCTAAGTAAGTAAATTTTCTTATTGGTCAATCAAAATTCTCAATAGCGTAAAATCTACCTAAATCCGGTTCATTCAAAATTTCGCAAGATCATGTATCTGCGTAAGAGTACATTGTTAAAAATTTGAAAGTTTTGCTGCATCGTCACTCCATGGCTTTTATAGAAAATCTCTGTTTTGAACAATGAAAATCCTCCATAATACTTTGAAGTAATCGTTTTCTATATAATTTTCTATTTGCTGCATCGGAGGAGTGACGATGCAGCAAAATTTTCAAACATTTAACAGTGTAACAGCATGAAAAATGAACGCTTCTAATTGGACGACAGCTTCAAAAATTATTTAAATTTTTAATGTTTCTATTTTTTGAAAAGTTCTAATCACCAGAATTTGATGAAATTAAAATGAGACCACACGGGCATTATACACTTTCAAACAAAAAAAAGAATTATCAAAATCGGTTCACATTTACGGATGTTATGGGTGAACAACAAATACATACAGGTTGAAATCATAACCTCCTCATTGAAGTCGGTTAAAAATGAAGTATCTCTTATTTTTTTTAATTTTATTCGTTTTCTCATTGTTCCAAGTTTAACGTCCAAAAATGAATTACTTCTGTTGCCACTATGGCAAAAAGAGTAATAAAAAACTTTTTAAAAAATTAATAATTTTAAAACAAACTGAGATAAAAAATTCCAACAAAATTTCATTAAAAAGGGCATTTTTTCTCTATGTAACGGTGTAAAAATTTTAAATGTTCGTTGTTTAGAAGTTTAAAAATTTGCATTTCCGAAAATTGTAAAACTGAAATTTCATTTAAAGTTTGTTTGTGAAGGTTCCAGGAATTGATTGATTAATCCATGTCGTATGTAACAGGAGGCGTTTAGAAGTCAGTCTGACTAACTCCATCCAATAAAAATCCACATTTTAAACACTTAAAGTTATCTATCTATAAACTAGTGTTGTTTTTTATCATTGGTCTAGGAATATTAATGTTTAATGCACGGCATGCGTAATATGTGACTCGTTATAATCATCCTAAAAATGATGTTTACTACTATTATCAATTCAAAGTTAGATGTACGGAGGTGTACTAAATTAAAAAGAAAAACTAAATGAAAAAGAAATAGCAAGTAAACTGTAAATTTGATGGAATGTTTATTTTTTGTTAGAAACGCAGATAGTTGCTGCATTCAGAGCTTGTTGCTAAGAGACCGTTTCTCTAAACCAACTGCGTCACACAACACGTGAGCAGGGTTACACTAAATTGCCGATTGGCTTATAATTGGCGTGGGCTGTTTTATTTGTCGCCAAGGCGATGTTACAAAGTTACAATACAGATGCGGAACACTAGAATTTATTTAAAAGTCTTTAAAATTTCAGTTTTTTAAATATCCTTTTCTAAATAGTCATTATAATTTCTTAAATTACAATTTTGTTTATTTTAATACAATTTATTTTAATTAATTCTGCAAATTATGTTTTTATTCTATATAGGAAAATAGATGTTTTGCGATCCTGTTATACTGTTGCTTGTAAAACATATAGTCCGGGAGCCGACCGTCGATTTACCTATGTATCGAGTAAAAGAACCGGACATACATCAAAATGTAGGTCTCAATGTGCACATTAAGAATATCACTGTCTGCCAGATCTTATCCTGCCGGAACGCAAGGCAGCCGCACTTTTATGACGTCAACTTTGAGGGTTTACCTATGTATCGAGTACAAGGACCAGACATACATCAAAACGTAGGTCTCAATGTGCACATTAAGAATATAACTGGCTGCCACATGCATTAAAATGTTGGTTTCAATGTGCACATTAAGAATATCACTCGCTGCCAGGTCCTATCCTGCCGGAACCCGGTGGCAGCTGCACTTTTATGACGTCAATTTTGTGTGCTTACCTATGTATCGAGTACAAGGATCAGACATACATCAAAACGTAGGTCTCAATGTCCACATTAAGAATATAACTGGCAGCCACATACATCAAAATGTAGGTCTCAATGTGCACATTAAGACTATCACTGGCTGCCAGGCCCTATCCTGCCGGAACCCGGTGGCAGCCACATTTTTATGACGTCAATTTTGAGTGTCTGCCTATGTATCGAGTACAAGAACCCGACATACATCTAAATGTAGGCCTCAATGTGCACATTAAGAATATAACGTCAAAAAAGTGCGGCTGCCACCGGGTTTCGGCAGGATAGGACCTGGCAGCCAGTGATATTCTTAATGTGCACATTGAGACCTACATTTTGATGTATGTCGGGTCCTTGTACTCGATACATAGGCAGACACTCAAAATTGATGTCATAAAAGTGTGACTGCCACCGGGTTCCGGCAGGATAGGACCTGGCTGCCAGTGATATTCTTAATGTGCACATTGAGACCTACATTTTGATGTATGTCGGGTTCTTGTACTCGATACATAGGCAGACACTCAAAATTGATGTCATAAAAGTGTGGCTGCCACCGGGTTCCGGCAGGATAGGACCTGGCAGCCAGTGATATTCTTAATGTGCACATTGAAACCTACATTTTGATGTTTGTGGCAGCCAGTGATATTCTTAATGTGCACATTGAAACCTACATTTTGATGTATGTCTGGTCCTTTTACTCGATACATAGGTAAACACTCAAACTTGACGTCATAAAAGTGCGGCTGCCACCGGGTTCCGGCAGGATAGGACCTGGCAGCGAGTGATATTCTTAATGTGCACATTGAAACCTACATTTTGATGTATGTGGCAGCCAGTTATATTCTTAAAGTGCACATTGAGACCTACGTTTTGATGTATGTCTGGTCCTTGTTCTCGATACATAGGTAAACACTCAAAATTGACGTCATAAAAGTGCGGCTGCCTTGCGTTCCGGCAGGATAGGACCTGGCAGACAGTGATATTCTTAATTTGCACATTGAGACCTACATTTTGATGTATGTCCGGTCCTTTTAATCGATACATAGGTAAATCGACGGTCGGCTCCCGGACTAATAAATTTAAAATTTATCGGTGCACATTTTTGTGAAAAATTCTCTTTTAAGTAAAACTAGTAAACTTTAATAACTGAAAATTTTAAACATAATATGCATGTTTTTATTTTTTTTATTTTTTACTTAGAAAATATTAACAAAAAAAAATTCATTGATATAAAATTCAGTACTTATTAGTATATTTTTCGTTTTAATAATTATTTCCATTATTAAAGAAATTTTACTAAAAAAAAATTTATTACAATTTTTTATTTAGATTAACATACAGTGAAGACAATTACATACCCGTACTGAATAATCATCTGTGACTTGTGAAGTAAAACTGTATGTGTCTTCTCTGAAATAAATAAATAAAAAAATTATATTATATATAGATATACACGCACCTTTGCATTAATGTTGAAATAGGGTGAATGTAAACTTTTGGGCAAAACATTAAGGGGTGATAGTATACATCAAGAAAGCAATATTAAATGGGAAACTACGCATTCTAAACGTCTTCAGGAATAAAATTGCGCATTAAAATTTAGGGTCCAAAATTTCATATGATTATGATAAAAGGAAAAATTGGTCGATTCGTTTACGATTGTCGCTAAAACTATTTCTTTATATCAGTATTTTCTTGAAAAAAAAATTAAAGATAAAGTTAAAAAATGCCGACAGATGGCGCTTTAGTCTTTGGAGTAACGAACAATAATTTTTTGCCCTTTTTTTATCCTCGTTATTTTTAAAGAATAGTGATAGCGATATCCACAAATGAATTGGCTAATTTTTCCTTTTTTTATAATCATTTAAAATTTTGGGCTCTAAACTTTAATAACGCCTATCTGCTTTGGAAGACGTTGGGACCCTTAGTTTCCTATTAGATATTGTTTGTATTAATATGCATTATTATCCCTTAAAGTTTTGCCCAAGAGTTTAGATTCACCCTGTATGTATATGCGTACACAGTGAAAAAAAATATATTACTAACATTTATAAAAATATTTTCTGCCATATTCATTAGTTCTTTTTCCCATTTACACGGATATCGCCAATTAATATACATATATATATATATATACCGGGTGTCCCAAAAATGACTGATGGATTTTAAAATTCAATAACTTGCAAACGGTGACAGCTATTTAAAAAAATTTTGCAGGAGGGTTATGTACAATGTGAGGAGTTTTTTTTTTACCGTAATGTTTTATTTTAGTTCGCAACTCAAACAATAGGTGGCACTGACGGCGATTGAAGGCCAGGTGATCAGTGCTGATGAAGCGTCGAATATAATATATATCTAATATATATACAGGGTGTCCCTAAACAAATGGTATATACGCTAGGGGGTGATAGAACACATCCAGACGAGTAATAGTAAATACGAAACCAAGGGTCCCAAACGTTTTCCAAAGGAGATAGCCGCCATTAAAGTTTGGGGTCCAAAATTTCAAATACAAATAAAAAACGGAAAAATTGGTCGATTGATTTGCAGTTTTCACTAAAACTATTCTTTATGTTGGTATTTTCTTGAAAATAAATTATAAAGATAAATTTCGAAAAATGCCGATAGAGGGCGCTTTAGACTTTGAAGTACGAAAAACGATTTTTTGCATCTCATTAAATGGTTTCGTAAGCTTAGACTTAAGCTTAAATTTTGAACTCAAAATCTGAATAGTTGGAAGCGGTTAAGTAGCACAAACTTAACTGTCTTCAGAGGGTTTAAATTTCAAATGACTATAAAAAACGGAAAAATTGGTCGATTGATTTGCGGTTTTCACTAAAACTATTCTTTATGTCGGTATTTTATTGAAAATGAATTATAAAGATAAATTTCAAAAAATGCCGATAGAGGGCGCTTTACACTTTGGATTAACGAAATAATCCATTCTAATACTATTTTTTGCCATTATTTATTGCCTGTCATTAAATAGTTTCGTAGGCTTAGATTTAAACTTAAATTTTGAGCTCAAAATTTGAATAGTTGGAAGTGGTTAAGTAGCACAAACTTAACTGTGTTCAGAGGGTTTAAATTTCAAATGATTATAAAAAACGGAAAAATTGGTCGATTGATTTGCGGTTTTCACTAAAACTATTCTTTATGTCGGTATTTTATTGAAAATGAATTATAAAGATAAATTTTAAAATACGCCGATAGAGGGCGCTTTAGACTTTGGATTAACGAAATAATCCATCCTAATACTATTTTTTGCCATTATTTATTGCCTCTCATTAAATAGTTTCGTAGGCTTAGATTTAAACTTAAATTTTGAGCTCAAAATCTGAATAGTTGGGTTAAGTAGCACAAACTGAACTGTGTTCATAGGGTTTAACTTTCAAACGAAACGGAAAACGGTAACAAAACGGAAAAATTAGTCGATTCGTTTGCGGTTTTTGCTAAAACTACTCTTAAAAGCGGTGTTTTATTGAAAATAAATTTTTAAGATAAATTTCACAAAATGCCAATAGAGGGCGCCTTAGACATTGGAGTAGCGTACAACTATTTTTAACCGTTATTTTTTTAAATCTCATTAAATGCTTTCAAATGCTTATATTTAAATTTTGAGATCAAATTCTGAGTCGTTGAGAGTGTTTAAGTAGCGCAAAAGTGAACTGTGTTCGAGGGGGGGGGGTAAACTTCAACTCCTGAACACACTTCAGTTTGTGCTTCTTAACCCGTCCCAACGATTCAGAATTTGAGTTCAAAATTTAAGTTTAAATCTAAGCCTACGAAACCATTTAATGAGATGCAAAAAATAATGGCAAAAAATAGTATTAGGATGGATTATTTCGTTAATCCAAAATCTAAAGCGCCCTCTATCGGCATTTTTTGAAATTTATTTTTGCAATTCATTTTCAATAAAATACCGACATAAAGAATAGTTTTAGTGAAAACCGCAAATCAATCGACCAATTTTTCCGTTTTTTATAATCATTTGAAATTTAGACCCTCTGAACACAGTTAAGTTTGTGCTACTTAACCGCTTCCAACTATTCAGATTTTGAGCTCAAAATTTAAGTTTAAGTCTAAGCTTACGAAACCATTTAATGAGATGCAAAAATAACGGCAAAAAATAGTTTTTCATTACTTTAAAGTCTAAAGCGTCCTCTATCGGCATTTTTTGAAATTAATCTTTATAATTTACTTTTAAGAAAATACCAACATAAAGAATAATTTTAGTGAAAACCGCAAATCTATCGACCAATTTTTCCGTTTTTTATGTGCATTTCAAATTTTGGACCCCAAACTTTAATGGCGGCTATCTCCTAAAACGTTTGGGACCCTTGGTTTCCTATTTACAATTACTCGTCTTGGTGTGTTCTATCACCCCCTAGCGTATATACCATTTGTTTAGGGACACCCTGTATATATATAATATACAGGGTGTTTCTAAATTCATGGTCCAAACTTTAAGGGGTGATAGTACACATCAAGACAAACAATATTTAAATAGGAAACCAAGGGTCCCAAAGTCTTCCGAAGGAGATAGGCGCCATTAATGTTTAGGGTCCAAAAATTCAAATGATTATGAAAAACAGAAAAATTGGTCGATTGATTTGCGGTTTTCATTAAAACTATTCTTTATGTCGGTATTTTATTGAAAATTTAAAAAATAAATAAAATCAAATAAATTTCAAAAAATGCCGATAGAGGGCGCTTTAGACTTTGGAGTAACGTACAGCTATATTTTACCGTTATTTTTCGCATCTCATAAAGTTTTCTTAGAAGCTTAGACATAAACTTAAATTTTGTGATGAAAATCTGAATCGTTGGGAGTGTTTAAGTAGAGCAAACTGAACTGTGTTCAATGGGGGTGGGGAGGTTCAAATTTCAAATTATTTTAAAAAACGGAAAAATTGGTCGATTCGTCTGCCGTTTTCGCTAAAACTATTCTTTATGTCAATATTTCCTTGAAAATAAATTTTAAAGATTAATTTCAAAAAATACCGATAGAGGGCGCCTTAAACTTTAGAGTAACCAACAACTATTTTTAAGCGTTATTTTTTGTATCTAATTAAATGCTTGCAAATGCTTAGATTTAAATTTTGCGCTCAAATTCTAAATCGATGGAGGGGTTAAGAAGCGGAAACTGAACAGTGTTCAGGAGTTAAAATGTTACCCTCCCCACCCCTCGAACACATTTCAAATTTCCGCACTTAATTACTCAAAACGATGCAGATTTTGAGCTCAAAATTTAAGTTTGAACTTTTACAAGCATTTAATTAGATACAAAAAATAACGGTTAAAAATAGTTGTTGGTTACTCCAAAGTTTAAGGCGCCCTCTAACGGTATTTTTTTAAATTAATCTATAAAATTTAATTTCAAGGAAATATTGACATAAAGAATAGTTTTAGCGAAAACGGCAATCGAATCGAACAATTTTTCCGTTTTTTATAATCATTTGAAATTTGAACCTCCCCACCCCCATTGAACACAGTTCAGTTTGCGCTACTTAACCACTCACAACGATTCAGATTTTCATCTCGAAATTTAAGTTTATGTCTAAGCTTCTAAAAAGATTTTATGAGATGCGAAAAATAATGGTAAAATATAGTTGTACGTTACTCCCAAGTCTAAAGCGCCCTCTATCTGCATTTTTTGAAATTTATCTTTATAATTCATTTTCAATAAAATACCAACATAAAGAATAGTTTTAGTGAAAACCGCAAATCAATCGACCAATTTTTCCGTTTTTTATAATCATTTGAATTTAAAACCCTCTGAACACGGTTAAGTTTGTGCTACTTAACTGCTTCCAACTGTTCAGATTTTGAGCTCAAAATTTAAGTTTAAGTCTAAGCTTACGAAACCTTTAATGAAATGCAAAAAATAACGGTAAAAAATAGTTGTTCTTTACTCTAAAGTCTAAAGCGCCCTCTATCGTCATTTTTTGAAATTTATCTTTATAATTTATTTTCAAGACAATACTGACATAAAGAATAATTTTAGTGAAAACCGCAAACGAATCGACCAATTTTTCTGTTTTTCATAATCATTTGAATTTTTGGACCCTAAACTTTATTGGCGCCTATCTCCTTCGGAAGACTTTGGGACCCTTGGTTTCCTATTTAAATATTGTTTGTCTTGATGTGTACTATCACTCCTTAAAGTTTGGACCATGAATTTAGAAACACCCTGTATATAAAATTCTCATGTCACAGTGTTAGTTGCCATATTCCTCCGAAACGGCTTAACCGATTTTCATGAAATTTTACATGTTCAGCAGGTCTGAGAATAGGTTGTTATCTATTTCTTATACCCCTAAGTGATAAGTGTGGCTCACCCCAATCATAAAAGCAAACCGTAAACAAATGATAGCTCCTCCAATTTACATGCTATGACGTCATAAGAATTATTGTCCATGTCCTAATCATTGTTGGAGTGCTTTGCGAATTATTATCTTCGTTGTTTAATATTTTTTACCGTTCTTGCGAATGAATCTCTTGCATTTTTTTTCTTTATGAAGTCAGATAGTAAGTTGTCAACTTAATTTCAATTGAAGTTATCGTAGAATGTATGTTTATTAGAATGAAATTAGAAACAAGAACGTTTGATGTTTAAATAGAATATTTGGCACAGATGTCATACACGCATCAGGTTTGGCGCGATGACATGGAAATTGGAGAAAATATACTTCTTATGATGCAAGCGTGCACTAACAGGGGATTTTTGAAAATCCCCTTGCTATATGTCAGCAGTCGTTATAGATAGGAACGTGATATTCCAGATTATAAATGTACTAAAAAATAAATAAGCACATATTTCAGCAATTTTACAAATTACCCCTCATAAGGAAGTTAAAAGGGGGTCGAAAAGTTTAGAGCATTTGGCATATCTGGACGGTCGTTTTAAGTAGGAGCGTGAAATTTCAAAGAATAAAACTATTATAAAAATAATTAAACATGTGTTTCATGCGATTTTAAAATTTCTTCCCCTGAAAGGCTAAAGTGGGGTTCGAAAATTTTGAAACTTTCTTTGGACCCGTCATGTGATATATCACCTTAAAGCATTCGGACCACTCTTTCAAATAATGGACTTTTCATTCCTCCTTCTTAATTTGGAACCCAGGGTGGGGATTATTTTAAACTTTTTTGAAAAAGCGTTTACAGACAGACAGACGGACTGCAATTTTTTTTCTAAAAATATGTTTTTCGGAATTTCCAGTATCTGAATAATGATCTGTGTAAATCCGCCATTTTTTTTTCAAAACGATTGCAAGACTTACCCTACTACCTGTGATAGGTAAGTAAAAGTGGGCCAAAATTTTTTACACGACACTTTTAGCTTGTCTTGAAGAAACAGCATCGGAGGCTAAAAAATCATTCTTTAAAGATCTATATTATAAAAGCCTAAGTCATGTGACTGTCATCAACACTTCCGGGCTTACCCACTTCACTCTTTCTATGTTAAACGGCTATTTCGCTTCTTTATGTTAGGTCTTTAGCGAGAAAAAAAAAGAGCATCTTATTTTCCGGAAATTTATACCTTATTCCATATACATAAGCAATTTTTTCCACACGTATAAAATTTATTTAATTTAAAGAGTTCATTAATCTATGTTTATATAAAAACAAAAGTAATTTGGATATAAACAAATATATTTGTTGTATATATGTTACTACTGTTGTATATATGTTACTACTATATGCATACAAAAATACATATTGACAAAACAAAAACCAAACCAGGTTTGTTTTAATAGCTATACACATATTTGGCAACTGTTTCATTTTTTGAAACTCGAATTGCTCAAAGCTTTAAAAAAATGCCAAGGCAATTGTAGTGGAATAAAAAGTAAATAAATAATTAATCGTAATAATCTATAATAATAAAGAGACAAGTATGTGTGTGTGTGTCAGCGCTGTTCTGAAGAGACCGCTGCATGTAGAGTTAGAAAATTTGGAGGGAAGGTACATGTACTTGTAATTTTTTACCTCGAAGCCCGATTTTTTATTTTTTGATTAGAACTTTTTAATTAAATTTTTAGGTGATTTTTAGCGCTCTTTTTATGTTTCGAGGCAATTTTTCCATATTAGTGAAAGGAATACGGTTTCGTTCTTTTCACTCAATATATTGATTTTTTTTCTCTTTTCAATAAAGTTTATTCGGAATTCGTTTATTCGGGCCGGCGGAATCGTTTCAAATTTTCTAACGGGCCGGGCCGGCAGATTTAGAATAGTTTTTTCAATGGGCCGGGCCGACAAAAAAATTTAACGGGCCAGACGGACCGGGCCCGTTCTGAAGATTTGAGCTGGAACGATAAAATATGAGCTATTTTCAATGGTTTTAACGAGATTAAGTATAAATGTGCGTCACGAGCAATACTAGTTTGACAGCATCAATATAAGAATGTACAGTGTAGAGATCAGCATCGGAGAATTACATTGTGTGCAACTCGTTTTAATATTTTTTTAGCTGACTCATGCCGGTCCGAGATCAAGCTTGCATTATTTTTCTACATATAGACTGGCCGGACCGGAACTAGACTTAATTGTTCTTAAGATCTGTAGGGCAGAAAACATGATTTGTAAAATTATTAACAGCGATAAAGAACTTATGTTAGCTTTATCCTCCGATATATACTTCTTGATGGTTTTTAAATTAATTTCTGATTAATTTTAAATTGTAAACGTATAAAAGTGATAAGCTTAACTATTGAAGGGATTTGGAATCGAATAGCGTTTTTTATTTTTGGTAAATAAAATACTTGTATGACTTTTTTGAGATTGACTTTTTTGTAATAGTTTCTCAAATGATTGCAGATTTTTCTCCCTTCCCATGCTATCGTTTCCGGAAATTTTATTCAAATCACTAATTAAGACATTATTTTATTTGTTTGTAGTATTCTTAAATTGCTTGTATCAAAAAATGGATAACGCCACTCGATTATATAGTTTTTGAATAAAGATACCTGCTAATATTATGCATTTCTAAGGAAAAAAGTGAATTTAGAAATGTATCACAAAGGAGCTTCTTTGAATTTAAGAAGGAATTCGGATTTAAAACCTTTAATAAAATGATACAGAAATATTTTTATAAATCTTCTTTTATCAAACATCTTCAAAAGTAACGATGTTTTTAGCTTTCTTTCTTTTTAGGTGCGTTCGTAATTATATAATACGTAGCACCTATAGTGGTCGTTCAGTCCGTCCGTCTGTCCGTCCGTCTGTCTGTCCGCATATAACAACGCAAAAACTACCCAAACGAATCGTTTGAAATTTAAAATACATAATTATTACATAATTTTGTCGAGTCATTTCAAATTTTATGAAACTCGGATGCATAGATCAATTACAGGGGCAATCAAAAGTATTCCATTACATTACGATCAATGGGGAAAAAAGTTTCAAATGCATTTTAATCGTTTGAAATTTAAAATACGCAATTATTACATAATTCTGTCGAGTTATTTCAATTTTTTTTTTATAATCGTGTACATAGATCATTTACAGGGGCAATCAAAAGTATTCAATTACATTATGGTCAATGGGGAAAAAGTTTCAAATATATTCTATACGTTTGAAATTTAAAATACATAATTATTACATAATTTTGTCGAGTTATTTCAAATTTTATGAAAATCGGATGCATAGATCAATTACAGGGACAATCAAAAGTATTCCGTTACATTATGGTCAATGGGAAAAAATGTTTCAAATGCATTTTAATCGTGTTACACTCATGCGAACTTAATAAAATTTATATGCAACTATAAAGTACATATTATAATATACATCTTACATAATTTGTGGTGCAAAGAACATTTGTTATTGAGTTACAAGGCCACACAAAAGTATTCCATTACATAATGGTATAGGGAGAACATTGTTTGATGAGCGTTTTAATTGTAATTCACTATTTACAGTTTTATGAGATTGATATATGAAAGTAATATTTTTAAAGCTTCGTTATCGTCGAACGCACCTAATTTGCTATGCTTCACGTGCAATTTCCAACTTGTTTCTTTTATTCTAAGCCATATTAAATGTTTAATGAATCTTTATTCGAATGTTGAAAGCCTAAGAGTCTAAGTAATCATTAATGTTGTTAATGTGTATTTCCTGTAAAATATACTGTAAAATTATTCCATTGATATGTATGCAGTATTCTTTAAAGAAATCTTAATTATATGATAAAAATCTGATTTTTTTAGAAATCGTAGAAATTGTAACAGGCCAAAACGGGCCGGGCCGGGCCTGTTTTAACTGATTTCTATACGGGCCGGGCCGCATTTTCAGAAAGAATCACGTTTTGAGCACCAGCCTTGACGAGTTGGCGAAAGCAAGAACGTTCAGCTAGTTGCATCGCCAAACACAATATAAACTAAGTTCAAATGTGTCATAAAACATATGACTAATAGAATTATATTTATTACAAGAGAATTTTTACTACTATTTTTAATTAACTTTTCGATTTCTTCGAGCATAGCGAGTTAAGGAAATAATAGTTTGACTTGAGGGGAAAAAATATTTAAATGTTCTGTGAAATTTAAAGCATTTTAATCTGAAAAAGCTCTTTGTTTTAAATTATGTTTTAATCGTAAACAACGTTGAATAACATTTCTTCATATTATAGCCTTTGCTTGATAACATTTACGGAAAAACAAATGAACAATAAGCGCGATGTCTTTGCAGAAGGAAGGGTTGCTATTCGCTAGGCGTTTGAAGTCACAAACAAGAAAGGGTGTGTAGCATTGACTTCATCTCCGTGCCAATCGGTGTTCTGGCGATAAGGTGCTCAAAACGTGATTCTTTCTAAAATATAAAAATTTAAACGGGTCGGGCCGGGCCCGGGCCGAACTTTTGAGCTTTATAATGGGCCGGGCCGGTCCCGGGCCTGGAAATTCCGGCCCGTGCAGGCCCCTATCGTGCGGTGATTTTTGAATTTTTAGCGAATTTTTTATGCGACTTTTATTGTTTTTCGCATTTTGCGGCAATTTTTTGACAATGATAAAAACAAAATTGATTCAAACTTTCAGCCTAATGAACTAAATTTTGTCTGCTATGTTTTTTCAATATCAGTGATTTTTAATGCGATTTTCAAAGCGATTTTCGATGTGATTTTTAGCGATCTTCTTTTTTCTTCTGCGTTTAGCATCGAGTTTTTGTTATTTTTGTCAAAATTATAGTTTTTTGTATGTATCATGATCTTATCTATTCTTGAATTGCATGTAAGAAAAGCAGAAAACATAAAATTAACGAATGAGCAATAAAGTTATTAATTAGCATATTCACAGTAGTACAATAATAATAAAGAGACAAGTATGTGTATGTGTCTGAAGAGACCGCTGCATGTAGAGCTACAAAATTTGGAGGGAAGGTGCCTCTATACATGTAGTTTTGCACCTCGAAACCCGAATTTTTATTTTTTGATTAGAATTTTTTAATTTAATTTTTAGGCGATTTTTTGCGCTCTTTTTATGTTTCGAGACGATTTTTTCATATTAGTGAAAATAATACGGTTTCATTCTTTTCACTCAATATAGTATTTTTTTTCTCTCTTTTCAATAAAGTTTATTTGGAATTCGTGCAGCGATTTTTGGAACTTTTAACGAATTTTTTATTGCTATTTTTAGTATTTCTTCACATTTTGAGGCTATTTTTTTTAGAATCATAAAAATAAAATTGTTTCAATGCCTAATTAACTAAATTTTGTCTGGCATGATTTTTCAATTTCAGTGATTTTTTTCATTGCGATTTTCAGTAAGATTTTCTATGTGCTTTTTAACGATTTTTTGTACGTTTAGCATCGGTTTTTTGTCAATTTTGTCAATATTACAGATTTTTGTTCGCATCATGGTCTTATCTATTTTTAAATTGCATGTAAAAAAGGCAAAACCATAAAACTAATGAATTAGCAGTAAAGGAATTATTTTGAATATCCGCAGTAACCTACACTAATAAAATAACTAAACGAACTCTCTGCGTGCATGTATGTTTTTGTGCGATGTCTAACAAATTCTAAGGCACTGACGAGGCTCAAAACTTTCTCGAAAGTACCCCAAAATCTCCCCTGATGTATCTGACATTGAGATTTTCAAAATTCTAATTATTACTTGAGTGGTTCCACTCCCGTTTCTCACTGCAGTCCTTTTGAACATTTTTACCGCTAAATATTATTTGTTCATTTTTAAAACAATTTTTCACACAGTCAGTGGCCGTGTATTTCAGAGAACGTAATTTCACATATTTCGAGTTAGAGATAAAATCACAAAGTTCATGTTCCTTTAATATTATTATCTCGGAACCGTGCAACGCCGGGCGGGTCAGCTAATAATAACATAAACTAAAATATTTGGCAAATACATCGTTGGCGTTTTTCCGTCTGACACGGTGACCTGGCTATTGTTTATTTTCTGAGAAATTTTCTTTTTTCTTTTTTAAAATGACAAAAATTGTTTTGTTCTATATTGTCACTGTATAAAATATCGTTAATTTATTGTTATTTCTTTTTCAAATAAGAGAAAATAAATTTTAAATATGCGTGTAACTGGTATTCGAAAATCAAATTTTCACCAAATTGTTGTAAAAAAAAACATTGCGCCAAACCAACACCAATAGTGTAATAGCGCCGGTGTTGGCCAAACCAGGTACATATACTACATTTGTGCCAAATATTTCATTTAAGCTGGCTATTTCTGTTTATTTTTTGAACCATTTTTTAATTTCATTTTTTATAATGACATAAATTGTTTTAACCTGCATAGTTGTTGTATGAAATATCGCTTATTTGTTGTTTTCTTTTTCAAATAACAAACAAACAAACAAAAATTAAAAACGTATGTATAACTGACATTTAAAAATAAAAATTTCACCAAATTCTTATAAAAAACATCGCACCAAACCCAATGCGCATGTGACATCTGTGCCAAATATTTCATTTAAACATCAAACCTTTTTTTTCTAACTTACGTTCAAATAAACATTTATTCTACGATAACTTCAATAGCGAAGTGTTTTATATCTTTTTCTGATTTTTTTGGGGACCTTTTTTTTTTTTTTTTTTTTTTTTACATTAAATGAATCAATTTGGTTACCTTTGAGGATGCTTTTTACAACTGGAATGGAATTTTGTCTTTAGTTTTTTGTACATCTAAAATGTATATCTATAAAAATATTTATATAGACATGGTATAATTTTTTAACATATGCACGTATATTAAATAAATATATCTTTATAAATTATTGAAAAATCATGTTTTTCAACCATCTTGAGAAATCTGATAACTTGGTAAAATGTCTTTTTGTCGCCAATTTCGATTTTTTCGCCAATTGCGCCAGCCACAACAGGATATGGAACTATAGGTTGACAACTTACTATTCGACTTCATAAAGAAAACAAACACAAAAGATTCATTCACATGAACGGAAAAAAATATTAAATCACGAAGACAATGATTTGCAAAGCACTCGAACAATGAATGGAAATGGACAATTTTCTTATGACGTCATAGTATGTAAATTGTAGGTGCTAACATGTGTTTTCGGTTTTCTTTCAAGAGGATTTTACTTAGCCTCCGTTAGCTATGTTTTTTTTTACGTCATATTTATGTTACATTTATGTCAGATTTATGAAATCAGACATAAAATTAATAAATACAAAAGTATACATATTCATGTTTTAATTATTAAATAATAAAAAAAGTATATAAATGCGTGATTTTCGAATTTAAATAATTTCCATTATATTAAAAAGTTAGGTAAAGTATGAATTTCGATAACTTACGCACACATCTCAGTTTAAACCTAGGAAATTTCATTCATTTTTACAGCTACGAAAATTAAATGATAGTTGTAAAAAGAGACGAAATATATAACAACAAAAAATGTATGAAATGATAACAAGATCACAAAGAATTCTAGATTTTTCTTTAAGAATTTATGAAATTAGGGAAGGATTTACTAACTATATAAATTTAAGAAAGGAAATAACATAATGCACTGCTTAGCATAATGGAGACCAAATTGGTTTCCAGAGGCGCCTAGTATTGTATAAAAAGTCATAAAACTGAGCTATTAAATAAGCTTTAAACAGGTTTTCAATAAGGTTTTCTTTTGTATTTATACAGAAATATCAACATATATAAAGAGTATAAAAATAAATAAATATTATAACTAGGACTTCCCTCAGAGGGATTAGTCTGAGCGATGTTGCTGAGAATACACATTTAATAACTTGCGACAAGTAAAGAAAATGAGATATTACCTTTAATTGGTCATTCATTGTGATAAAATATGATGAAAATAAGCATATTGAATCATAGAATTACAAAATCTTATATAAAAAGTTGCATCTACTATTTTTATAAAAGGGAAAGCACACCATACATGGATATAAAATTGGAAATATGCAAAATGTTAAAAGTAATACAGAAAATAAAACACCATATTTTACTGCATTGGAAATATAACTCTTTGAAATGATGTCATGAGCATAAACATAAGCTCCGCACAGATTTGAGAAACTATAAATAACATAAACTATTATGTTTGAAGAGATGTATTTTATATGGTGTGAGATCCGTCTGAGTAGTTTATATTGTTGGACATCTGTTTTCCATGGATGCCATGAGGTTGTCGATAAGAATTAAGGAATCCTTTTTTTAAGAATTTGTCCTAAACGAGCATTTACATCTTATAAGTTACTGTGATGCCAAAGTTATAGTTTCTAACCCCAACAGTATCCTAGAAATTGCAATATTCTCAATAAATTGAGTTTAAAACTTTTTCTAGAAAAAAAAATGTTTAATTTGTGAATTTAAATTGTCGAATGTTTTAGAAATCGTTCATAATGAGAATATTATATCTTAAAAGTTGCCACTAAAAAAAAAAAAATTAAATTTTTAGTCATATTAACACCAAAGAAATCTCAAATTTAGAAATTTTTTTGCTCGTGCATTGATGGTGATTATTGTTCTTACGCAAAATATAGTATATTTTGCACCAAACGTGGTTACCAACATTTTTGCCCACATTATTTTTTAAATCGGCTAGGTACTCCCATGATAACGAAAAACACACAAACGTTATTGCTTTATAGCATAGAAATATAGAATCAAAAGCTAATTTATCTTCTATTATATACATAAATTATCTAATTAGTGCTAGCAGATGCATTTTTAAATATACATAGATCAATATAATGCTTCATTTTTCTTTTCTTAGTATTTCTTAATATTCATTTTTCATTTATTTGCATTATTCAGTAAAAAACTCACTTTCTTAAGCCCGAATTACGTCAGACTTTTTGTAAAAGCGCCAAAGTCCATATAACAACGAAGTATTGAGAAGAGTATTAAATACAAGGTTGTAAGACACTTAGCCAATAAATCGCCAAATAGCAGACAATAAATCGCCAAATATTGTTCTTTTCGCCCTCTCTCGAAATGGATTTTTTCCGTACATGAGTCATCTTATTTAAAATTCAAATAAATAAATAAGAGGTAGCAATAATAGCATAAGTCAAAACATTTTATTTCAGCATCAAGGAATTGTATCGTAGTTACACATGTGGAAAAAAGCTGCTTTTGGCCAAAAAAACGTAGTCTCCGCTAAATTTGAATCCGATTAAAAAAAGTACCGTGATTAATTAAAATGTTATAGGCAGAGCTGCCAAGTCTCCGGCATTTTGGATACCGGTATTTTAATACAGAAAATGTTTTATTAAATTGGAACATTCTGCAGATTTAAAAAATAACATTTCCTATAAGAAAATTCTGCTGTGCAATAAGCGAGGGCTTGGCATCTCTGTATAGGGATATTTCGTAATCTACTTTTTAACCTTAAAAAAAGCAGCGACCATTTTTCGGGTACAAAAAGTATTGCTAATTGTTCCATTTTGCATACAAGGTACCGATTGTAATATTGATACATCTATGGTGATAAATTTCCAATAATTTTTCAAACCCAATTTATTTCATTAAAAATATAAATCTTTTATTCATTTACTTTAAAGTAAATGGTTTTTAACTAATTTCATAATACTTTTGAAATATCACTTTTCATTGGCCATTTTTTAAAGCATTTAGAAAATGGTTGTTGTTTTCAGTCAAATATAGACTTTGTCTGTCCGCATTCTATTTTATTATTATTATTATTTATAAATAGTGGAGAAATATTAATACTTAATCCATAACGTACATAATATATGACTCTGTTATTACATAAGTCACCTTTTTATTAACATAAAAATTATGTTTTTACTGATTTTTATTAACTCAATAGGAAACATTTTGTGCTTTGAGCAATAGATGTCCGCATTTCATTTATTTATTTATTTTAACAAAATTATTTGTATTTAGAAGAATTTTTATTTAAATAGGAAATCCAAATGTCGCTGTCAATAAAGAAGAAAGTTACAAAAAAAGTTACAAAACGAGTAGACGCATACTATCAAATATGGAAAAACGACGAATCCAAAAAAGACGTCGTATGAAATATCATCTTTTAAAGCAAACAAACGAGGTCTGATTATCGAGCGTACTGATTACAAAATGTGCATTACATTAAAAAAAAAATACTGCAAATATTTATTATTTTTTCTTTTTTGCAGTTTTGGCTTCGAAAGTTGCGCTATGTTGCAAAAAGATATAAGCGACTATGAAAACACACTTGGTAAACGTTCATGTTCAGTTTTACAAATAAATGTGGCACATATATGCCCTATACACACCGAGGTACCTAATTGCTGCCAAAATGGCGTTCAGTTACCTAACATGCTGGTTATCATATAAATGTTATGATAAATTGTTTGTTCTAAAAATATTATCATTTATTGATTGTAATTTCTTTTTTTTAATAACAGAAAATGTTTCGTTTATTCCTTTTTTTTTCATTTTGAAATAAATAAATAACGTGTTATTATAGCATGCTATATGTATCTGGTAATGAAAACGATGTTTTCGCCTAATTGGCATAAAAAATCTCGCCAAACCCGGTGCTTATATCTCTAGTATATTATCTCAAGTATTTTATTTATGTATACTATGATTGTTTTTACATGCCACTTACTTCTTCTTGTATATAAATACAGTTAAGTGGCTCCTTTATGCAGTATAAATTGTATAAATCTTGAAAAAATAGCCCTCGTTGCCCCTTTTTTGGATCGAATAAAAAAAATCAATGCCTAATTCCAGTATTGCTCCCAGGTATGCATACATAATCCAAATTTCAAAGTTGTATGCCAACAGGAAATGGATGAAAAATGGGAAAAGATGTCACATATGCACCAGGGAACATCATTGGCGTCAAAATGGCATTATTTTACCTGAGATGGTAATCCGGCATTATTTATTTATTATTTGTTTATTTACTCATAAAATGTTTATTTACTTTCATTTCCTTTTTTTAATTATATAAAATATTTCTTTTTGTAGTTATTAATTATTATTATTATTTTATTTACTGTAAGTTCTTTTTGAAAATAGAAAATAATTTAAAAGTGTGTATGTAAGCGTTATTTGAAAACGGAGTTTTCGCCAAATGGGCTTTGAAAAAAATTGCGCCAAATCTGATGCGCTTGTGGTATCCGTGCCGGAAAATTAGTGGCCAGAATTGACTTCCACACACAAACAAAATATAAGTTAAAAGAAAACATGCAATAAAAATAAATATAAAGGGAAAATGATGTCATGAAAGAAACTTTTTATTTAAAAACGTAATTGTTTCTAATTTTCACACGCGAAATATATAAAACATTCTTTTAGCGATCAAAAAATAATATTAAGGGATTATCACAAAATCTCAAAATCAAAGTTTTTATGACATTTTTTTTATATAAAAAATAACTTCCTGCATGATTAAATTTTAAAATGTTTTATTGCATTCAATATTTCTGAGTGCGTAAATGATTACTATTTACTCCATGTACTGATTCGGTTATCTACGAAAATATCCAGCCTGTGAAAATTACGCGCTCCAAATTTCTGTCACGTATGCAAATAAATTGTGCTTTTTTATCAGTTATTTTAATATAACTTTTAAACTGTTTGGAATTAATTTTTAAAAGTAGGTGCATTCACCAGATTACCTTCATAGGTACCTTCTGATTCAAACAGAATCGAAATCCGACAAGTACTTTTTGAGATTTGCTTGACGAAAGAATTTTTTTGACTTTTAATATCGTTACGTACTCTGAGTATAAGACTTCGCTACGCTCAGACAATAAATAAAAAATAAAAAATAAAAGCATAAAAATTTTACTATACTTTATTAATGAATCAAATGAAAGAATGCAGAATTTGGACTGTTTAAGAAAAAGGCAGAAAAATTTAAGCATGACATTTAAAATTTATAAAGTATGCTTATTGGCAATAGATTGCTTTATTATATACTGCAAAATTTTAATTAACTTTTCATTAGTTTTTTGTAACTTACTCGCATGATTCGCGGCACATACTGGAGCATTTTTTCAGCATTTTAAATTCTGCATCAATTCCTAAAATGAATTAGAAAAAAAAAACATGCATCAAGCATAGATTATGAAGCATTTTCCGACAGATTCAAAATAATGTAACAGAAATACTATGATTAAAAAAATAAATAAAATATTCCGTCTGATTTCACCATATGGAAATGTATAATTCATTTAATAAAAAGAATATTGCCCAGTTAAACTGATGCCATTGAGCTCACAGGCTACGCATACTAATTGTACATTACAGCCTTGTATTTTCGTTAATTCCGTTCGAAAAAAAAATTAAGAAGGGGAAACAGCTCTCCCCTTTCTCCTTTTTTATACTTAATCATTGAACCTCCTAAACTATCAAGTACATGCTTTATCATATTAAAAAAACTATATCCAAAATTCAGAGCAAATCGGAAAATTCTTAATAAAAACCCATTTAGCATTTATATAATTTAAGAGGAGTTATTCTCCTCTTTTATACTTAACCATTAAACTTCCAAAACTATTCAGAGATTTGAACGAAATCTGACAATTCTGATTGAAAAATCCATTTATACAAGTTAAGGGGAGGGGCATGAGCCCCCCGTTCCCCCTCTTTATACTTATTCTATGAACACCTATTAACAGCCACGGTATCGCCTCATCAGAATGATCCTATATCTAAATTTTGAACGAAAACTGTTAATTCTGCATGAAAATACCGTTTATATCAATTAAGGGGAGGGGCATGAGCCCCTCGTTCCCCCTGTTTATACTTATTCAATGAACACCTAATGACAGTCACGGAATCGCCTCATCAGAATGATCCTATATCTAAATTTTGAACGAAAACTGTTAATTCTGCATCAAAATCCCGTTTATATCAATAAAGGAGGGGGGGATGAACCCCCCGTTCCCCCTGTTTATACTTATTCAATGAACACCTAATGACAGTCACGGAATCGCCTCATCAGAATGATCCTATATCTAAATTTGAACGAAAACTGTTAATTCTGCATGAAAATCTCGTTTATATCAATTATGGGGGGGGCATGAGCCTCCCCTTCCTCCTCTTATACATATCGAATAAACTCCAAAAACTAATCAGGGAAGCGCCTTATCAGGATATACCTATATACAAAATTTCAAGTGGATCCGATATTTTTATCATGAGTTGTCGCGTTACGCACGAACGAACATACGAACGTACATACAGAACGGACGGGCACATAAGCTCTCAGGCTATGGTAGCCTGTGAGCTAAAAAGAATATTGCCCAGTTAAACTGATGGCATTGAGCTCACAGGCTAGGCATACTAATTGTACATTACAGCCTTGTATTTTCGTTAATTCCGTTCGAAAAAAAAATTAAGAAGGGGAAACAGCTCTCCCCTTTCTCCTTTTTTATACTTAATCATTGAACCTCCTAAACTATCAAGTACATGCTTTATCATATTAAAAAACCTATATCCAAAATTCAGAACAAATCGGATAATTCTTAATAAAAACCCATTTAGCATTTATATAATTTAAGAGGAGTTATTCTCCTCTTTTATACTTAACCATTAAACTTCCAAAACTATTCAGAGATTTGAACGAAATCTGACAATTCTGATTGAAAAATCCATTTATACAAGTTAAGGGGAGGGGCATAAGCCCCCCCGTTCCCCCTGTTTATACTTATTCAATGAACACCTAATAACAGTCACGGAATCGCCTCATGAGAATGATCCTATATCTAAATTTTGAACGAAAACTGCTAATTCTGCATGAAAATCCCGTTTATATCAATTAAGGGGGGGATGAGCCCCCCGTTCCCCCTGTTTATACTTATTCAATGAACACCTAATGACAGTCACGGAATCGTCTCATCAGAATGATCCTATATCTAAATTTGAACGAAAACTGTTAATTCTGCATGAAAATCTCGTTTATATCAATTAAGGGGAGGGGCATGAGCCCCCCGTTCCCCCTCTTATACATATCGAATGAACTCCAAAAACTAATCAGGGAAGCGCCTTATCAGGATATACCTATAATCGGTAGTGGATCAAGTGGATCCGATATTTTTATCATGAGTTATCGCGTTACGCACGAACGCACGTACATACAGAACGGACGGGCACATAAGCTCTCAGGCTATGATAGCCTGTGAGCTAAAAACGCATACCGAACTTTTAAACATGCTCTCCAGAATTTTAGCCCGTAATTCAATGAATAATTACATAAAACTATGCAAAACATGCTAAATGATTAAAGGAAAAAAAATCCATGAAAATCTTTTTAGCAGGACTTTAGCAGGCTATCAACTATCGGAACGAAATACCGATTTTCATTTTATGTATAAAGTAGAAGTAGATAGATTTTACGTCATAATAATATTGATCATTAAAATTAATGAAATAGTGTGTTATTTTTCGTTAACTCTGCTGAATAAATGCCATAATTGCATCACAATGACGTAATTTTAAAGAGGTTTCAATGCACGAATATTGTGATCTACGATTACGATTACAACAACTGTATTTAATTTGTACCAAAGCAATCTCGCTAAACTGAACTATTGGATATGTATTCCGATTATAGAATTTTTCTCATTTTAATTTTTAAATTACTTAAACAAAAAATCTTTTATCGTCTCTGTGCTAGGTTCAAGGGCACATATATATCATATACGCGTCACTTTGGCGCAATTTTTCGGACGCCAATTTGTCGAAAAACTCGTTTTCTAATACCAGTTACACATATATTTTTAAAAAGAGAATAATAACAATAAATAAAATAAAGTTTAATTAATAACTATAGAACACAACAATTCATATAATTTAAAAAAAGGAAATTAAAGTAAATAAGCAAATTATAAGTAACACTACAACATCGGGTTAACATAAGCAAAATAATAACATTTTGCCGCCAATTAAGTACCAGATGCATATATGACATTGCGTCAGAAAAAAAATCGCGCCAATGTGGTGCTTATATGACATCTCTGCCGCATCAAACTATTTACCAATTGCTTTTTTGTGTATCAAACGTGTAAATGATATTATTATACATATTGCACTTTAAAAGCTCTTTATGTTTACGTTATATCACTTCATTCTTGCTAATCACAAATTTGATCCAAATGAAACGTTTTTAACTATTTAACATCATTTTTGTGCGTTTTTAAAATATAGAATTTCAAAATTGCATAGATTCGAGTAATATTTTACTAAACAAAGAATATATAGAAAATAAAAGAACAAACAAACATTTACAATAAAACATTTGTAATTCTTGGTTATTCCGTCAAACTATTTCCCCAATTTATAAAAATCGCCTAACCAATAATTAAATTATGCATGTTGACATATTTTTAGTTTAAACAACGAAAGAATAAATAAATTTGTAACACATTAATAAAAATACAAATAAAAAGTTTAATTAAAAATCACCCGATGACGTTTTAAATACGTGTATCGTGTTTAATGTCACTGAATGTGACATTCACAATTATCCATTATTGGCATTTAATCCTACATTTTGGGGATAGTTTTTTGGTCGACGGGATAACCAAATATTACCAAATAGTACTAAAGTACCATAGTACCAAAGTACTAAACTGCAAGCATGAAATTGTAACTGTCTCTTAGCACTGCAGCCAACATTTTCATATTTGAATCAGGGAAAAATGTAAGTTATAACTCAATAAAAAAATATTTTTGATTAAAAAAATAGTAAATTTAACAGTTTGGCGTACGTAAATTTGTCTGTCATTTTAATGGTACATTTGTTTAACTTGCAGAATAGAATTATTATCATATTCAATGTAGCAATATTTCTGACATTATAAACAGACCACGTAGCTGTCATTTTTGGCTTATATGTTTTCGCCATTGTTCATATAGGTTGTTACAAAAAATTCAACAAAAAGCAACGTTTTAGTTAGGTGTAATGTAACAAATTGCAAAATATTATTAACATATTTGTCATTCCTAATGTATGCAGTTCATTTAAAATATAAATCTTTCTCTCATTTAATGTAGAATATATACATGTAGTCATATTATATACATTTAAAATACACTTTTAATACATTTCATTAAAAAGTACAAAATAATAAGAGAAGAGTTCCGTATCCCGTTCTGGTTGGGCGAAGGAACCCAAGTTAGTGGGGCACAATTCCATTTTAGCATTTTCTCAGCTCTTTCAAGTTGTCGGAAAAAAATGTTTTAAATTTTTTCTAAACATAGATTTTTGTAATATAAACATTATATTTGTATTCTATTAAAAATGAAAAAAAAAATAGATAAACAATTTATTAATAAATTAACAACAATATCCAGGTTACCAAGTCAGGTAAAATGATGCCGTTTTGGTGCCAATTAGGTACCCCGATGCGTATATGACATCGGTACCCATAAATCTCCATAAGAATAATCGTAAGTGTCCTTTTTTATTATTATTATATATTTGTTTCAATAAAATTACTAACAGTTTTTCTCTCGGCTCACACATTTTTTTTCCAATTAATACAGCCTTTTAAATTATTTAATCAACAACAGCATAATATTAATTGTGCAATATTTAGAAAGAACAATCTTTGCAAACAAAATTGTCGAAAAATTTCCCGCCCTATTATTTTGTTGTTGCAGTAATTAATCAATTAAGAAAACCTATAATCCCTCCCCCAAACTAAAATTTCAGAGTTCCTAAGGATCCTGGAATTTCTAGAATATCAATAAGATTGCATTTCAATTTCATTTCAATAAGAAATACTAAGTACGAATATTTTCTTATTGAAATTCACTTGTTAAAGTAGGCAAAATAACGAGTGTTTATAGCAGCTTTATTTATTTTATAAAGAAAATACTGATATTTCATTTGGAAAATAACGGGTTCCTCAAGTACCGTGAATTTACGATACCTCTTCATCAATTGCACAGTCAGCACAAAAAATTATTCATAACTTTATTAATATTTTGTCCTATATTTTTTCTGTAGTAATAATTAAAAAAAAACATGCACCCACATCAGCCGTATTAAATGATTTAAAAAAAAAAAAAAAAAAAAAAACAGAATCCATGGAAACGCATAATATACACACATCCCGCCGTCAAATAATGAAAATTATCCTTTTTCTACTTCTTAGAGGAGGTGCATATTTATATGTTAAAAGATCAAAACACGCAGGTCCGTTTGCCTTACATGTTAGTCTACATTGTAGAAATTATTTCAAGAAAATTCCATGTACGGCCATCTGCACCCCCTGATTTAAATGAAAAAAAAGAAGGCAGAACTCATAGGAACGTAAAATATTTACATACCCCGCCCCCAAAAACAGAGAATATATTCTTATTCTTTCTATTCGGGAGGGGAGGTTAATATTTACACATTAAAACATCAAGACAAGTAGGTCGTATTTTAGAAACCATTTACTGGATAAAATAAAAATCCAAATCGAAAACTAAATTAATATATTTCAATGAATTTTTGTAGAGAAAAACATAAAAAACCCTATTCACTGTAAAAACTTTGACTCATTTGCTACAGCATCACTCCACCGCTTTTATAGAAAACGGTTACTTTACTGTGTTATGGAGCATTCTCATTAGTCATAAAAGAGATATTCTATTAAAGCTGTGGAGTGATGCTTCAGCAAAAGGGTAAAATTTTTAACAGTGTAACACTACCGACATAATAGCCAGGGGTGATTTTCAGGAAACGCTATTCCTGCAAAAGACGAGGAATTTGACGTCAAAAATTCTGGCCAATCAGATTTCGATAAGGCAAAACCGGTTGCATTTTTGTCGATCCCATCGAAGCTACACTGATAAAAATCTGCTGCATTTTGCTGCAACGCACTCCACCGCTTGTATATAATGTCTCTACTCCAACCAATGAGAAAGCTCCATTTCACGGCCAAGTAACCGTTTTCTATACAAGAAAGGGAGTGCGTTGCAGCAAAATGCAGCAGATTTTTATCAGTGTAGCATAAGGGAGAAAAATTTTGCTTTCCTTCATTTTTGAGTTTACGTTTATTTAATCATCAATTTCTGTTTCAAAGGCTTTTGAAAGCTGGATTTTCCTACTGTTTTTACTTATTTATTAATAGATAAAAAAATAGATAACTCGGAATTTATTATTAAAGAAGTTAATCAGGATGTTTAGATATTGTTCTGTATTACTTTTAGAAAATAATAAAAATGGAATTGTCATTTCTCCTTTCTATTTTTTGTAACATGATATGCACATATATACACAATCGGAACAATTTATTTAGAAACAATAGTATTTACACTTTACGCCGTCAAACTTAATTGTTCTATATTACTTTTTAAAAAATTTAAATTTCTTCTTATTGTTATTTTAATGATATACCCATATACGCTCCTAATATGCACATTAGCATTCAGGATGATCTATTTGCAAACAATTTTTCGACCAATTAGAAGCCCGTATTTTTCTCTCCTATGCTAGCTTCGGTGGGATCGGCAAAAATGCAAACGGGTTAGGAAAGCCGAAATATGTGTCGATTTAATATGCTCGATTACACCGTGATAAACGAGGATTCGAAATAAACATCAAATACAAAAGTTACGTATTTTTGTCCGTAGAATCTGAATCTGCAATAAAAGATGGGGGTTATAATTTAAGATTTTAAAGTTGGACCCCCTCTGACCCCCAGGGGGTCGTTTGCGAAGGTCAGATTTGGTATCAATGAGTAGCTTATTTAAAAATATTTAACACGTATATTTTCGTTTTTCAATCTCATATGTATTTCTCGAGTTATTCGACCGTTTCCAGACTCTTCGGACACCCTGTATAGATAGATAGATAGATAGATAGACATAAACATATAAACTTTTTTACTGATAGTAGTTTTGAGGTCTGGAGGTCATGATCGGCGTAGTTGTGCAAAACAATTTCAGAAATTCCAACATAGGAACAACCGCAATAGGTAGTAAGAAATCTACCTAAAAATCTGCCGGAGTGGGGCATTGCGACAGCGATTTTTGTGCCATTTTCAATATTTTACCACCGAAAAGTGATGAAGTTATGCATTGAACTGAAAGAATTTTTTTGTGCATTAAGATATGGCCAACAGGTCTTCCCTGAATTAAAAAAAACAACCGGAAAAAGGCCTTATGATCAGGATGTCTGTGTTATTTTCATTATTGTACAATCAAAAATTGTAGGAAGTTACGAATAGAACTGAAATAAGTTTATTCTGTATGATTATTTTGTGGTATGCAAGATTTTTCCTCCCTGAGTTAACAAAAAAACCTGCTTATTGTTATATTGTTCATCGGCTCGTGCAGAAACGGGATCTTAGCCGGCTAGTGGAGCTTGCGATTCTAACACAGTAATGCATAGTAGATATACGAGTGTTGCAATTGCGATTTTGTTTAATGCGTGATTTAGAAATTCAAAGAATTGTTTGAACCTTGTGAGGAACAATCCTTATCAGGACATTTTTCTGGACATCTCCATTTAATGTTAAATATTAATCGCTGTATGTTAACTCCTTAGCTATGGGAACTTTTTACAAAATTTTTAATATTTCGTCATCGATTTTTATAAACAAATTTGTGCCTCATTGCATCGATAAAATGCTCTGATTAAAAAAGGCAAAATTTAACCGGTAAGAATAAACAAGGATTCCGAGCAATTCGTGTGGCACGGATCTACTATTATTTTTAACACAATCAAACTTATTGGTAAAGTTATCATACGAATTGATTATTTCCAGCTGAGCGAAAAATTGCTCAGGATCGTTTTTCTCCAAGGGTAACAAAAATAGAAATCCTGAATAGGTGGTTTATATAATATATTTTTTAATTATTAATACTATGTTTTTTTTGTTCCTGTTATGTCTTAAAAATAAAATGGACAAAAGTTATAAATTCTTTAACAAATACATTCATTCACACGTTTTGGCAAGTGTAAATAAGTGGTTTTAATTATCACTTCATTCATGTTGTCAAATGAAAGTTTAGCAAATCTGAAATAAGTAATTTTTTTTGTATTTATCATATTTATCGTTTTATAGGGGGGGGGGGGAGCGGGGGAGAGATGAAGAATTAACAACGATTGCTGGGAAAGAAATGAGGGTAAGAAAAATTTGGAATAATTTTTGTCATTGCAAAGAAACATGGACAGAAAGAAAGGAGAAAAAATATTTTAAATATCTGAAATTTTGAAACACTGTGTGAAGAACAAAACAGAAGTTAATGAATGTAAGGAGCGGAGGGGATGAAAGTTGATGAAACAAAAAAAACTTTATTTTAAACTTCCTGGAAAAAGGAAAGAAAATTATTAAAAATTGTACATCCATTTTTAAAAATTATATTTTGCTTAGGGGAAAAATATATATGTTAGTCATTGTTTTTGATGCACATACTGTTTTTTTTTTTTAATTTCTAGTTTGGATATTTAATGATAATCAAACATATTTAAAGATAATTGTGAAAAAAAGTTTTTTATTATTTTCATTTTTTTAATCTTAAAAATTAACTTAGCGATAAAAAAAAAATACTAATTGGTAGTTAAAAATCAAATATAAATTTTCAAATGTTCACGAATGCTTAATATATATGTATGTAAATAGATATAAATGCATTTTAAAAATACTCTTTTTTATCCTACATCGACTACTAGACTACCTGATCGCCGTCATTTGTCATTCTAACGGTTAAGAATGCTTAAACTAGTTATTCCTACATCTATGTTCTTAGCGCCTTCTGTCTTCATGTCTATTTTATAATAAAGAAAATACACTGGATTATATTGGATATTATGGGAAAAACTGGTGAAACCAATAAAAATAGTAGAGCTCGATCTAAAAAAATGTTACACTAAAATTGACAAATATTTTCATTCTAAAACTGTGCATAGAAGAGAAATGGCATCAGATTATCTGTAAAGCTTATGAAATTATTAAAAATTTCTTAGCTGAAAATGTGAATTGAGCTTTACTAGTGCCTTAATATAGTCATGGAAAAAGAGGTACTTTTAACTCAATTCATATCCCAATTATCCATACCCAGATAAAAAATTTATGTTCTTGACAGTAAGTTACAGGCTGATGTAATAAATAACGAAAACCTAAAGTGTCCGTTCAGTACAAATAGTGGACAAATTTTCATTTCTGGATTTTTGATAAGTGGAAGATCAAATCTCCAACTAAACCCCAAACCTTAAACATATACTAAATATTTGTAATCGGAAATATTTGTCTACATCAATTCCTCAACAATCTATAATTATATTAATGTTATACTTTAATTATTACTTCATGGTTTATATTCGTTTATCGTTGTGGAGTTTAGCTGATTTGAGACAACATAACTATACATTCTATTAATTACTTTTCCCAGTAATAATTTTGAGTGAATAATAGCATGATTCTGAACATAAGGCACCAGTAAAGTTCAGTCCACATTTTCAGCTAACAAAAATTTGGGTAATGTCATGAGCTTTGTAAATCATCTGATTCCATTTCTTTTCTACGCACATTTTGAGATTGAAAATATTTGTCAGTATTACTGTAACATTTTTTAGATCAAGCTCTACTTTTCTCACTGTTTACAGCAGTTTTTCATATGATTTCGTAACTTTTTCATATCCTTTCAGGAACTTGATCAACCAACTTCAACTAATAAATCTTGTTTAAAATTATTAGTATACATATTACTTTAGCGAAATAACGGAAATAGTGCAAAATTAGCGAGTAATTTTGATCACAAGATTTGGCGATGTATCGCCAAGCTGGAGATAAACGTGGTGACATTTCGGGACCGAACCACCTCCCTCCTCCCCTATGGTAGCTGCTCAACAATGTCGTGGTACTTGCGCAGATTTTCATTTGTCCATTGGTATCTACACAAAGCTTCGTTGCTCCATTTCTCAAATCGTTAGTTTTCCCTATACTATAAGGAATTTCTTGTACATTATCCTTTTGTAATTTAAATGTCTGCATTAAAGTAACTGTTTTGACTTTGAAGATATTTAAATGAAAATACGATGTCGTTTTAACACATATTTAGTTAAAGTTTATATACATGTTTATGAAAAATATATATTTTCTAATTCGAATGTCATCAATTTCAAAAATGCAAAAATCTGTCGGGAAAAAGTGAATTTTTATTGACCTATGAAAAAAAAGAACGCGTGTTATACATTTTAAAAAAATTATTGTACTGTTTTTTAGTTTGCGGCAACTCCAAAGAAAAGATTGTATTAGCAATTAAAAAGGAGAGAATTCTATAATGTTTAATTATGGAAAGTATAGCGTTGCATAAATTTTAAATGGGTGCCATTTTTTGAATATTGGATATTTTTTGACAGGATTATTCGAAAGGCACATACCTAAATTAAAAGCTTTAGAACAAGCTACCACACGTCGTTGAATCTTTCCTGGTTAGGGTTATAATTGAGTTGTCTTTTTATCTTGTTTAATGAACAAAAAAATGATAAAACAGGTGTAAGAGTCAAGGAGCTTTGCGGACAAACTCTACTGCCCTGAACTGACTCTGTTATGAACATGCTCGGCTGAGGACCAACTCTATTACCAGGGACTGACCCCATGGCTTTGCGTGAACTGTCACGGACTGAATATTGTGCTAAATTCCAGTTTCTCCGGATTTCGGAAAAAGTGTCAACGGCAACTGATTTTCTGGAACTTTCGTGGAGTTTAAAATAAAAACGGAAAATTGTAGTATGACATATAGACATGTAAAAGTGATTTTTTTTGTTAAGAAAGTGAATATACTCGTTTTCTTTATGGTTTTGGTGTCGCGATAAATAAAGATGGAAAATTATATTGTATTTTTCAGTTCAAGATTTAATATTTATTCATCTTCTACAGATTATTGTGTTTCTAAATGAACTAATCTACAGACCTGTGCAGCGGGAAGTTAATTGGCGTAGTCAGGAAGGATATGCAAGGTGAGAGCTTTTTACTAATGTGACTTCCCATTATAATAATTTATATTGCATCTATGATAAATTTATTAAGATTTGTGCGATTTTATTTCATATTTTGACGTTAAGGAAAGGAATTTGTTTTGAATGTAACTAAGTAGTACGTCAGTGCTAAGGTGTAGCAGTATAGGAGTGGTGTTTTGTAGTGCCGGCTGGCTGGAGGATATTTTGAATTGATTTTGGTTGTGATTTTTTTTTTATTGTTGGTTTTATATATGAGATGTTTTGCTATGAAAGTAGGGCTGTGTATATTTCGGATAGTAATTGATTATTGGTTGTGTATATATGTTAATTGAAGGATTTATAAATTATGATGAGTTTTCATTGATGTGGTGCGTATAATTTTGTTTTAATATGAATTTGGATTAATTTATGAAGTAGTATTTTTTGAAGTGTTGTATTGTGACGTGATACATGTGAAGGTGTTGAATTTTGAAATTGCTATGGTGCTCGCAATGGTATTGAATTTATGTGTGTGATATGGTTACAAAGTGTGACTTATTTCTGGTGTTTATTAGAGTGGTGGATTAGTGATTCCGAGTTACGGTTAAATTGAGTTTTCGCCAATTTGTTGGACAGTTTACTACCCTCTTGAGAAACTATTTAAAAAGTAACAATGTCATTTTTGGGTAAGGCTCGTAAAGAAGATCTACGGTGTTTGGCTGAAGAATTGGGAGAGCACCCTGAACCGGATGCAATAATAGCTGATTTAAAGCAACTAATTATGGCGAGTAAATACTATGAAGTAGAGTTTGTGAAGGGATTGATGGAAACTATTATAGGGACGAGAAAAGAGAATGAGGCGAAACGAAAGGAGATGGAAAAAATTGCGTTGGAAAGAGAAGAGAGGGAGTTGGAGTTGGAGAAGTTGAGGATAGAGAAAGATAGCGAAAGAGCAGGAATTGATGGATTGGAAATGAAAACCTATAATTATGGAATTGAATTTGCGAAACTTATGCCGAAATTTAATGTCAAGGAGGACGACATTGTTTTGTATTTATCTATTTTTGAACGCCAAGCAAAGAGGATGTGTGTAGACCCAAAACATTGGGTATCGAACTTGTTGGTTTTGCTGCCGTCAGATATTATACAGGTTCTCGCACGTGAGGCAGAGGAAAAATTTGAAGATTATGAATATATTAAAGGGATTCTACTGAGACGGTTTAAGTTATGTCCTGAGAGATTCCGTAGAAAGTTTATGGAACATCAAAGAAACCCTGAACGCACATGGCGAGAATTTGTATTTGAATTAAATGGTTATTTTCAAGAATGGATCGATGGACTTAAAATTGTTGATTTCAATTCTTTGAAAGATTTGATTGTAACTGATCAATTAAAAAGAAGAGTGCCTGATGAGATTCGAGATCATTTCGTGGATGAATGGCCTAAAATAGTATCTCCTACTGATTTGGCTGAGAAACTTGACTTATATGAAAGTGTGCGACAAGATTTTGGGAAGTTAGTTAAGAAAGATAGATTTTCGGAAGAGAAGAGTAATTTTTCATTTTATCCTAAGCACACTGATAATAGAGATCCTGATTTCGCATCGGACCGCAGATATGAGTCAAGAGTTGGTACTTATAAAGCAAGGACACGGATACCTAATAAAATTACTTGTTATTCGTGTGGACAAGAGGGTCACAAGGCTTCATTTTGCCCAAATCAACGTGGTACTCAAGGTGTACAAAGAGCACAAACGAACCCTGTGCAATCGAATGAGAAAGTTGGAGAAGAGCAGTCATCGATATTAACTGCAAGAATAACAATACCTGTTTCGTCTTGCGTGAAAAGAGAAGGAAAATTTAATGAATTGGAAGTGGTTAGGATTAAATGTGGAAGTAATGTGTTGGACGGTATCTATGATTCTGGTACACAGATCTCGGTGATACGGGCAGAGTTAGTCAAGGATGTATCAGTTGAAGGAGAGGGAAAGATTGAGATAACTTCAGCATTCGGAGAGAGAGAAGTCGCTCCATTAAAAATAATACCGATGAGAATAGACGATAAAATTCATGGAAATGTAATGGTAACTTGTGCCGTTTCCAAGAAATTGGTGAATGAGATACTTATATGTCCAACTGCTTATGAAGCATTAAACCATAAGGTTATATTATATACGAAGGTTGAGAATTTCTCTGATCTCACTGGTGATGTTGATTTGGGGGGTGGAAATGAGTTAGAAATCTACAATGAGCATGGAAAGGTTGAAAAGTTGAAGTCTGATCTCGAAACTGATGAACTTGATTTGAGTGAGAAGGAAACAGAGGAATCTTTTATAAAACTACAAAAAGCTGATGATACTTTAAGAAATATTTGGGAAATGGCTGAAAATAATAAAAGTGCTTATTTTATAGAGGAAGGTATTCTTATGCATTTTGAAGTTGTCTGTGGTGAAAATGTGAAGCAGGTGGTGTTACCTCAGTGTAAGAGACAGTATATTTTATCTGTTGCTCACGAAATTCCTTTGAAGGGTCATTTGGGAGAACAGAAAACAAAACAGAGAATAAAGTATTCCTTTTATTGGCCTGGATTGAAACAAGATGTTAAAAGGTTCTGTACAAGTTGCAAACAGTGTCAATTAAGAAGAACTGTCACATATAGAGATAGGATACCTATACGCCCCTTGGTTCGACCTGAAAATGCTTTCGGGGTGTGGAGTATGGACTGCATTGGTCCTTCGGAACCGCCTCCTCGTAAAGGTCATAAGTTTCTGATAAGTGCCGTCGACTTGTGTACTCGGTGGGCTGAAGCCGTACCAGTTAAAAATATTACTGCAAAAACTACTTGTGACGTTCTAAAAGTTAAAAAAAAAAAAAAAAAAAAGGTAGTTGTATGATGTTTTAAATTTTGATGTATTTTGGTGTTTCTGTTGTTCATGTTTATATTTAGTGTATATAGTGTGGTATTTGTATATATTTAATTTAAAGATTCACATTGCTCTCATCCTTGCTAATATTTTTTTTTCGTGTGTATGTACTTTAAAGCTTCATTGTGTCAAAAGCCACTAATGAGCTCTTTTAGGGGGGAATTGTAAGAGTCAAGGAGCTTTGCGGACAAACTCTACTGCCCTGAACTGACTCTGTTATGAACATGCTCGGCTGAGGACCAACTCTATTGCCAGGGACTGACCCCATGGCTTTGCGTGAACTGTCACGGACTGAATATTGTGCTAAATTCCAGTTTCTCCGGATTTCGGAAAAAGTGGCAACGGCAACTGATTTTCTGGAACTTTCGTGGAGTTTAAAATAAAAACTGAAAATTGTAGTATGACATATAGACATGTAAAAGTGATTTTTTTTGTTAAGAAAGTGAATATACTCGTTTTCTTTTTGGTTTTGGTGTCGCGATAAATAAAGATGGAAAATTATATTGTATTTTTCAGTTCAAGATTTAATATTTATTCATCTTCTACAGATTATTGTGTTTCTAAATGAACTAATCTACAGACCTGTGCAGCGGGAAGTTAATTACAGGGATTCTGGATCTCCATACATTAATCGGTGGATCTGGATGAAATTTGGAAAATTTTGAGGTTTAGATTAGGACACTTCTAATTTTCATTTTCGTCGCGGTAAAATGCTTGCGTCCAAAATTATTAAGATGCAAACTTTCAACTTTAACGTGTCTGAGTTCTACTATATAGCGCTATCGTACTGTATGATAAATAATTCTGGGTAATTAATTAATAGATATATTTAGAAGGGAGGAGGGGAATCTTCTTGTTTGAATAAAATGGGACAGCAAATAAATGTATGAATCGGACAAAATTTGTTTTCGTCCAATTGAAGAAAAAATTGGTACGGAGTATTCGAGGTTTGAAATCACTGTGCTAGAAGAATAAATGTTGCTTGAATGTAACGATAATCACAAAGCTACGATATCGTTATTGAACACATCGTCAGAAACAAAGATTAGATACCATTATTGAGATAATAAAAAATCAATATTAGATCAATGCAACAAAGCCATTCCAATTACTTGTATACATTATATTTAACCCGGGAGTACACGCGCCGGGTCTTTTTGACCCGGAGTGCGTATGATTATTGCTATTGTAACCACTTAGCTTTTAAAAGTAATCTTCTTCTTTTTTTATCGAAAAATTTGTAAGGATTGTCTCCGTCTAAATAAAATGACGGTTATAATTTGATTGTATTGGTGACAAAGTTAAAACCATTTTTATTCTAGGTAAGCGCGTGTTTTAAAATAATTATAAATCGCCTACTTACTTTGATCCTGGCAAATTGTGAAGTTATTTGGATACGTTATTTCTTGTTCCACACAACCAGATTTTTCTACCATTGCTTTCATTAAGCACAAATCAATACAGTCCTAAAATTTTAACAAAGAAAGAATGAAACTAGTGAAAATAAAGGGGAAAATATAGGTTACCTATATAGTTTGTATCCTTATAGTATAGGTAGCACAGAAATCTTAATTGTTTAATGACAATGCCCGAATGAAACGCATCTCATTGGTTTTCGTGTAAAAGTTTTCTTTACAGGATTTAGGCCGAGGTAAATGGAATTCATTCACGTTTCTATGTTTTGCTGCGTTTACAAAGATTCGTAATGTTATTATTTTTCCTTTTCTGCTTTTTTTTCACTTAATACTAGCAAAATACTAGCTAAAATACTAGCAAAAGCCATGCTTTGTTTGGATTCGCGAAGCATTATTTTATATAACAGATATTTGAAAGTAACAATATTTTTTAAATATTATTTTTGCATCTTTATTAAAAGAAAACGTTACTTTATGTTTTGGCGCATTTTAGTTTTTTATTTATGATATAAGACTGGCATAATAAAATGTTTTCGAAGCAAACTTTTACAAAATATTTTTAAATTTTCAACTAAAAGCTCTTTTAAAGATGTTTTTACAATTTCCAGTAGCCACTGGTGTTTTAGGTAGCTTTCATTACAAAAAGTAAAAAGCTACCTATTGCAGCCGTCCGGAGGAAAGCACTTCCGGAAAATTTTGGTATATTTTCACCGATCATGACCCCCAGACCCCAAAACCACCCTCCGTTCAAATGTTGACATATATATATATATATATATATAACCATATATATATATATATATATATATATATATATATATATGATTTTTGTCATGCGATAACTAACGTATTTATGAACCGATTTGAATGAAACTTGGTATGTACATAGTACATACAAATGTCTCGACCGAGTTCGTTGGTCAGCATCATCCGCCATTTTGTTTCAAAATGGCGGCCATTTTAAATTTTTTAAAAAATTTAAAATTTAAAATTAAATACGAAAAAATTAAAAGTTGAAAAATATTTTCCTTTTACGTGTTAGAACTTAAAACAAAGATTCCAGAACACTTTTTATTTTGTCTATATCTTAAAAAATGATTGAGTTATAGCACTTTGAATTTTTCTTATGGCTGACATTTTGAAACGACCTGATTTTTGTCACGTGATAACACGCGTATTTATGAACCGATTTCGATGAAACTTGGTATGTACATAGTACATACAAATGTCTCGACCGAGTTCGTTGGCCAGTATCATCCGCCATTTTGTTTCAAAATGGCGGCCAGTTTAAATTTTTTAAAAAAATTAAAATTTAAAATTAAATACGAAAAAATTAAAAGTTGAAAAATATTTTTCTTTCACGTGTTAGAACTTAAAACAACGATTCCAGAACACTTTTTATTTTGTCTATATCTTACAAAATGATTGAGTTATAGCACTTTGAATTTTTCTTATGTCTGACATTTTGAAACGATCTGATTTTTGTCACGTGATAACACGCGTATTTATGAACCGATTTCAATGAAACTTGGGATGTACATAGTACATACAAATGTCTCGACCGAGTTCGTTGGCCAGCATCATCCACCATTTTGTTTTAAAATGGTGGCCATTTTAAATTTTTAAAAAAATTTAAAATTTAAAATTAAATGCGAAAAAATTAAAAATGGAAAAATATTTTTCTTTTACGTGTTAGAACTTAAAACAACAATTTCAGAACACTTTTTATTTTGTCTATATCTTAAAAAATGACTGAGTTATAGCACTTCGAATTTTGCTTATGATTGACACTTTGAAACGATCTGATCTGAACGATCCACAATGTTGCTTTAAAATGGCATACACTTTATGATATCGTGGAATTTGGTGACTCTCTAAATCGCTTAAAATAAAACCAGGTTGAATAAAAGATGACTAATTTCTAAAAACTCCTATTAATATTCAGTCTTGACAAAAACTAGTTTCAATCTTATAAAATCAATAATTTTATAAGATTATTTCCACTAATTTGAGCTTAGTATTTTTGAACAATATAACTTACCTTAAAATAAATAAATAAATATATAAGTATATGAAAGCTACCTCTTCCTCCCGGCATTGCCGGAAGGACTTTTTTTAAGTTGTTTGAAATATGCATGTTTCCAATCTTTGTAATTAACATCAAATAATCGTTCATAGCTATTTTAGAATATATATTTGAAGAGAACTTGAAGAAAGTTACTTCTTCAAAATCCTATTTTCTGAAAAAAACATTTGAAATCTGCTCTCGTTGGTACTATGAATTTTTAACTGTAAAACTTTTTATTCTAATTTCTTCGCTTTTATACATGTTACCGTATGAGAATTTTTGATAATGTAGAATTTTTCGTAAGGAAAACTTCTATTGAATGGTTAATTTTGAAGGATTTTCACTCTCGACAACGTTACGTACGTTTTTAAGCCAACTGGTGCCTATATATCCTCAATATTTACAACTGCTTCATCTAATGTTAAACCTTGGGATTTATGAGCTGTAACAGCAAAAGCTAACTGCAGAAGAAATTTTTTTCTTGAGCAATTTACGCTTCCATTTTTCCAGAATTTAATTAATGGGGGAATTGGTACGCACCAATTCTTATAAGTTAAATTACTGTAATATTCAAATTTATCCATGATTATTCGCGATATCTGGTCTGGTGGCTTGTGATTTTCTTTAATACGTGCAACAAAGTCGAAAGTCCCGTTCACTAAACCTTTTTCGGTCCACAAATAAGAACGTAACTTTACTTTAGATCCAAATGATAAAGTAAGAAATGGTTAAAGTCCATTTGCCGTTTCTGAATCGGCAAACTTTGCTTTAGTACATTTAAAAAGAGCTTGAATGAAGGCAACAACTTCACGCAGTTCTTTTAATTTTTCATTTATATAACAAATTTAACAATTAATTACATTTGTTTACATTTCTTTTGTTGCCACTTTACAAAAAAAAAAAAAAATTCCATAATACAATTTTTTTTAAATGTTTAAGTGTCATCTGTGCAAACGATTTTGCGGAATAATGAAAACATATTTTATTTATTAAATTAATCATGATTCTATCTATAATTACTTACTCCATGATTTATATATTTTTTTCTGAAAATGTACGCGTTTCATTTTTTATTTATTTCCGTATTGGAAATGCATGTAAAATAAATTCATTAAAATAATATTTTTTCTAACGTTGTACTGTAAAAAAATTATATTGTGCAAGTCTTCAGATCATAATTTATTTTTGTGTTTAATTTGAAGTTAAAATATTGAATAGTTTTTTTTTGTAAAGTGTACGACAAAATGTAATTTGAGTGGCCTAGTAGAGGATTCGCTTTGCTCATCCTAATATACAAATGTCATCATTTTGAAACGTTTCAGTTTAAAATTGAAGTCATGCCTTATAAATGAAATCAGTGAAAGGATTACATTTTAAAGGAAAATAATAAAATACGAAAAATTTTTACGGTAATTTTATTCAAACAATCGAATAAATCTCTATAATGACAGTGAAATGTTAAACAAAAAATTTAAAAAGAGCAGACTTCCTATTTTTTTTTTAAGTTTAACATTTGTTTAATGTGTTACATGTGTTATTTAACATTAATAGTAAAAGTTAAACAGTAATTGCAGACTAGAATCAGGTTATGTATATGACTGCTGAAGATAGTTAAATGCATATTTTTTCAACCCTAAATCTTATCTAACAGAACTCATTTCACTAATTTCATCATTACGTAGTGCCTAAAATAGTTATTCTTAAAAGAAAAAAAAAATTGTCTGCTTCAACACATCTATCACGCATTTTGCATGAAGCTACTTGTTTTCCAGTTGTTATGGCTTTCGCACATTCAGCCGCAAAATTGAAAAGATGACACTCTGTAAAACAATCCTGCAACGTTACTCCATGAAATTGGTGGTACCATGAATTTTATGGAGTAATTTTTTTCACTTATATAATGGTGTAATTTAAACATATGTTACAGCGGTTATATTGGCTATGCTACCATAAAATTGGTGGCAGCAAGTCTGCCACCAATTTTATGGATTAATGTTACACAAATGTTTTACACTGAAGAAAGCTAGAATCGTACTTGTTTCAAATGAAAATCAAATTTCATTTTTTTTTAATTGCTTATAGGCGTAAATGCCGACCTAGAGAAAAAGTTTCCATGCCGGGAATCTAAGCCGGGCCATGAGGATAGAGCACTGGTTCGATTCCCAGCATCAAAACTTTTTCACTAGGTTGGCATTTACGGCTATAAGCAATTTAAAAAAATTTTGAAATTTGATTTTCATTTGAAAGATTGTATTCAAGGCGAATTTTCTCTCTGGAAAAATTTCTACGTATAAATTATAATAAGCTTTACTTGAAACTCTTTTTTAGAATCAAGATATTAAAGTTAATGATTAAATCTTACCATTTTAGAAAGAGGTCCATATCCTCCGTTTTTCTTCCATTCGTCTATGTAATCTACACATTTAGAAGCATATGGCGGGGGAAGACTTATTTTTCTTTTCTAAATGAAAATTTTTAAAGTAAAATAGAGAAGAAATAAATCAAAATGTAACTATATATGTACGATCTACATGAAGAAGAAATCATATCGTATATCAAGATATTTTTTGCTAAGATTTATTTTCTGAAAATGTCTAATGTTTTAGAGCTGAGATGAACTTTTTTCCTATCCAGCTGTTTGTGATCAGTTCATTACAGCTTCCATCTAGTTATCTATAATACTATTAACGACAATTTGTTTTAAATTGTTAATCATGTTGACATCATATGTTGTTCAATAGCAATATAACATATTGCGATATATATGATTGGCACTTATTGAAAAAATTAAATTACATTTTCATTTTTGTTAAGTAAAATAATTGAAAATTTCTTTTGTTACTTGTTTTTAGATATTTTAGTTTAAAAATTATTCATTTATTTTTACGGTTTCGTTGATTTGACGAAACCCTATTTTTCTCACTCCCGTGTCTGTCTGTCGACACGGAGTACGTACGCAAAGACTGCAGTAAAAGTCAGAGATTTAAAATTTTGTGTACTTACAGACGAATACCTCGTGTAACACGACAAACCGTAACATTTAGAAAAAACTATTATTTTAAGTCAATCAATCTTATCAAAGTCATTCATTTATTTTTGCGATTTAAATTTCAGAAGAAAATTTTAATTTAACGGCTTTCATGTACACATTATACTTAGAGATATGGTATCTTGTTAAACAGTAGATTCTTTGTTCGAATCCCGTGTTGGAACTTGGAATTTTTATATTAAGATTAATTTAATTAAAAGAAATTTCGTACCTGTTTTTCCAATTAAAGGAATTATATTAGATTTTTATCACTGACATTCATAATATTTTTTGAAAATATTCAATTTTCTTTCAATTTAAGAACTATTAGAATTTGTTAATGATTCCGCACTTTAAATTTCGTTTAAAAATTTTTTTGTTTTGTTTTTAGAAATTTAAATTTTTTTTATATAGCCGCTGCTTTAAAAAAAAATGGAGTTTTGTATTTTAATTAAATAATTTGATTTGAACATTTTATATTTGATTAAAATAAATAACTTACTTTTATAATTATTTTAAAATTAAATTTATTGGTGCTACTCTCTATGTAAGAAATTAATAATCATAAATTATCGTATATACTCATGTGTAAGTAGAAGAATTTTAGACAAAATTTGGGAGTTCGAAATGAGGGATCGATTTATACACGAGTTAAAAAAAAAGCAAATAATCGGCATATTTTTACTTTTTTAAAGCAGTCGCACATGGGTTTTTGTTGAATAAACATATAAAAGCGGACAATGGTAATTTTTCTGTGACTGATAAAAATAACTCAACAATAATGTTTCTGTAATTGTTCTGCACCCATTTTCTCTTGAGATAGAATTCCCTGCAATACATTGTCATTCCCTTCAACATTTCAATTCCCTTTCTAAACTGCGTTCATACTGAGAATGCTTCTAGGTATCTCTTCTAAAAGTTTTACAATATCTACACTATACAATCTATACATCTAGCGTATTTTAACAGTTTAAGAAATTGATTACTCTTGTAAATAAGGCTAAGGCTGGAATAGACTTTTGAACAAAAAATTCTTTATAAATATATTTTAAATCGATGTGAGCAGATTACAAATGATTTGGACTTCTTCGGTAGTACATAAAGTTGAATTATTTTTTAAAAATATTTGACTGGAAACGTGGAAAAAATGATGGCAAATTAAATGATTTTTTTAAATCCTCGATTACAAACCATTTTTCAATATATTACCAGAAATGTGGTTCAATTTATAAATGAAAATTATTATTATTTTTTTTAATTTAGCTTAAGAATTAAGAGGTAGAATTACACACGAGTAACGATTTGGATTTATTTATTAAAGGATAACTTTTTTGAAAGGAATATTAAACAAAACCCTCTGCGCGATCCGCGATCACATTTACCCACTTACTTTTATGTGTGTATCAGGTGATATTTATTGAACTACAAGTATTAAAATGTGAACTAACTTACCATAGTCGGGTATAATTTGTAAAATCTTCCGGCTTTTAAAGGTACTCCTTCTGTAAAGGGATTCACTGATTTGTGTGGATCGTGGAAAACAAGCCATGCCTGCACTAAGTCATCTTCGTTAATGTATTCCTCTGGATGCATCACGAGAGCTATGAAGTATGCTTAAAAAATAAGATATATTTATATCTGTGGCTAAACAGGTAAGGAACATTTTTGAAAAAATTAAGATTATTTGGGAAAATGTAGCTTTAAAAGAGTACTTTCATCTGCTACAGTACTGAAAAATAAAAATCGAATACTTCCCGGAAGGCCACTATAACTTTTCATTTAAAAATTGAAAAAACAGTAATAATCGGTTAAGTGCATAAATTAACGGTAATAACGAGGTAATATTTCTATTTATTTAGTCGTTTCGTCGTTAAAAATTGAAAAAACAGTAATAATCGGGTAAGAGCATAAAACAACATTGATAACCAGATAAGATTTCTATTTATTTCGTCGTTCGTTTAATAGTCTATAATTCTAAAAATAACATAAAAAAGTAAAAAATTGACAATGTATTTAATTATTGTGAAATTGATGTTTAAAATGTAAACAAATATTTAATTTTATATACATTTATTAAAAATAAATGTAAGGCGGTAATAACCAGATAAGAATTACTTTTTAACTGGTTCTGAATTAATAAAAACTATTTATATATAACTTTTTTGGCAAAAAAAAAAAAAAAAGAGGTTCTTATATCCTAATTGAATGTAGTGAAAATTATTAAGTTCTAATATATCTTATAAATGTAATGATAAAAAGACATGCTTGAAAACTTTAAACGTTAATTACTCCAAATATTAAAAATGCGCCTTACCGGAAGCCACAAATATATATTACCTAACTTTTAACAATTTGGATAACACCTAAAATACTATTTCTGGGTGTATAAAATGCATATATTAATTATCTATTTTATTCCTTCTTTAATCTTATATTAAGATATTGAGTTTAGGTTACTGTTGTCAAATTCAATGATTCTGTGCTGCATTTTTTAGGGTAAAATATAATGTATGGTATGTTTTTCTGGTTTTTTTTTCTTTTTCTCTTTATTTTTCTAACCAATTTAATAATGTATTATGATTTATTTTTAATGTTTTTCTCCATTTAATTTTGGTTTTATGTGTGTTGGTAGCCCTAAATTCGTATTATTTTCTTTTTTCATGGCTAATGCGAGGATGAAACACTTTACTTGTAGTTCTAAAGTGTTTGTGGACCTGACGAATCTGCTTTGCTACTGGAAGTTTCGATTATATTAGTTTTAATTTTTTTCCCTTGTTTCATTGTTGTAATTTTGTATTAAATTTAATTGTTCATATACTATTATATAATACTACACATTTACAATGAACATAGAATAACACAATATAACAAACCTTAAAATCGACAAGACAATCAAATGGAATTAGCAATACTGGAAAAAATAGCAATATTGTTCCAGTATAAAATTGGAGATTGTGTTACGTGGCTCCTTTTCAAGGACAATGTGACGTAGTCACTAAAAATACGATTAATTTCTGTGTTAGAAATCAAGAAAATGTCTTAATGCAAAATTTTCTATTATTGCCTGATAAATCGTAACAAAAAATATATAACTTAATAAACCAGGACGTATAAACGAAATACAAATTTAATCATATAATGAAATCGATAAGCATAAAATATTTTGACAATTAAAAATAGAAATTTAAATGGGGAAAACTAAAATTGTACTAAGCCGCCAACGTGGTCAATAAACACACTCATTTAACTAACAGTAAGGGATATAAAATGGATGGAAAAAATATTATTATAACTAAAAATAAATACCATTAACAATATTATATTAATAAATAAAATAACATTGAATAAATTATATTTTATGTAAATATAAGGAAATATAAGGTAATTTTGATAAAATGAATTGAACAAATATACAGTCAATAGTAGAAAATCAAAGAAGCTTACATACGCGAAATCGCCACCTAACATTTGAAATAAGTATTAAATATTACTGTATCGTGCAATAAAATGTATATATCATCATATCATCATATATATTATAATGCAGAAGTTCTGAAACTTCCAAACGAGTGATTTCAAAAACTACCCGATGGATCTTTTTGCAGATTATATCATTCGATAGGAAATATTTTTGCGGAGGTTTATGATACAAATATACAGGGATAACTCTGATTTTTCGTACTAATTTTCGTATTTTTCGGTTATTTTTGACGGAAGGGTTGCAACAACTAATTTTTTAACGATAATTATATTTCAAAAAAGAAATGAAATGCTTTCTCTAATGGAAAATAATATAAACATTTCGAAAAAAAAAAATAAACTGTTAATTCATTGATTTAAAATAAATAATGATAAAAAGAAAAAAATCCGTTTAATGCAAAATAATAATATGAAAGGAAAATATTTATCTTTAACGAAAAAAAAAAAGAATATTTATAATATTTAAAAAGTAACTCAATGTGAAAGAAAGTTTTGAAGTGGCACAATATTTGGCTATTTATTTCTTTCGAGCCAGATTAAAAGAAAACAACATATCAAAAATTTCATTAGGTAAAACATAAATATTTTTTTTTCTTTCTTTTTTTAAAAATATTTTTAAATCTAATTTTCCCGTTATGTGTTTTACAGAAGAAACTCGCAGCATTATTTTTTTTTTTTTAAGGCTCTAGTTGTTATTTGTATGTTGTTTGTTCAATCGGGTGTTTCAATCTACTTTTGTCACCAATCAATGCGATTCTAAACCAAAAAAATCACAAGACGGAGCGATGTTCGCAAGAACTATTTTTTTCTCTCTCTTTTTTAATGAGTAAGAACATTTTTAGGAAAGCATTTTCCATTTAACTTAAATACATATATAGCAGTTAATACCACAAAAAATAATAATATTTAAATTTTAGGGTAAATGTTTTTCCACATACATAGATATTGTAAAATAATTTAACTGCAACTTTTAAAAATTTTTTGGCACAGATATCTCCTATGCACTACGTTGGTGCGATTTGTCTCTTACGCCAATACCATATATACATCTGGGTAATTAATTGACGCCAAAGTGTCATTTTTTTGCTTGATATGGCAACCCGGATGTTATTGTCTATTTATTAATAAATTGTCTATTTACAATTTTTTCTTTTTTTTCCAATTATATAAACTATTTTAATCTAGGCACATTTGTCATACATGCGCCACATTTGCGCGACTGCAATAAAATGGTGATTTTATGCCTCACTTGGTAACCTGGCTGTTGTTTATTTATTAATAAATTTTTATTTTATTTTATTTTATTTTTTAAAGGATATAAATAGTTTTGTTTTATAATTATTAACTAAACTTTTTAAAATTTATTGTTATTTTCTACTTAAAATAACAGAAAATAATTGTAAACTCTGTATGTAACTGGTATTTGAAAACAAAATTTTCTCCAAATCGGCATGAGAAGAAAAAAAACTCGCCAATGTGGTGCGTATATGTCATATATACATTTTTTTCACTATACTACAGTATTTAAACATGGTGTAGAAATAACGATCATTGTTTTTTCCACGCATGTTTGGCCCAGATATTATATGCACATTGAGGTATCTGACTATCGCCAAAACGGTGTAATTTTGCCTGATATGGTAACCCAGTAATAGGGTTTTCTGTATTAATAAATTGTTTATTCACTGTCAATTTCTTTTTAGAAATTCTATAAATTGTTTTATGCTATAGTAACTTTTTTATTTATTAATATTTTCGTTTTAAAATAACGAAAATAATTTTAAAAAATTCACATTTCTTCGCTATTCTAAAACGAGGATTTTGCCGCATTGGTATTGGAAGGAAATCTTGCAAATCCGGGTTTGTGCCGTAGTTTTTTGTGAAATATGATATTTTCAAATGTAAATTGAGTGCTACTTGATTAACACGTCTGCCAATTTCGCCAAACTATTCAAATTTACATAAATTGATTTTAAATAACGAAAGAACAATAAACATAAATAAAAAATACAAATTAAAAGTCGAATTAAAAAGCACTTATGACGTAAAAAAATACGTGTATCACGTATAATATCAATTGCTATCATACTTACGATCATCGATTATTGACATTTATTCCTATAATCTGCTATTAATTTTTTTCTCGATAGAATAATCAAGTAGTACCGTCGTATATTGTACAAACTCCAGTTAATATTACAAAAATAGAGCTAAATAACTAAATTTAGGTGCAAATGCACACACCCGTGTTGTAAGAAAGAGGCACAAATGTTATATATGCAGCACGTTGGGGTGATACATTTCTGGGGTGATACATTTCTGTTTTATACATTTCTGGCTTTAAATACAATGGCGTTTTGTATGATTTTCAGAAATGTGAAAGAGCATTCGAGGTGAAGTTGCTTTAAAAAACACAATCGTATTCAATATTTTTTTTTATTCATGTTTTGTTTTGAAAAATAGACCAGCACGGCGGGCTTAGACTGCTAGTATATTATAAAGCAGAAGCTCTGAAACTTCCACACGAGTGTTTTCAAAAACTACCCGATGGATTTTTTTGCCGATTGTATCATTCGATAGGAAATATTTTTCCGAAGGTTTGTGATTCAAATTTACAGGGATAACTCTGATTTTTCGTAGTAAATTTCGTATTTTTCGGTTATTTTTGACAAAAGGGTTGCCAGTAGCTGTTTTTGCCGAAAATTAATAATTACTAAAAGAATTAAAATGGCTATATCTATTAGAAATATTACAAATATCTTGCATATAATAGCCGAAAATAACTACTGATAATATTAATAATAATAAAGAAAGACCGCTTAAATGAGGCGTAATATTATAAATATATAATTATCTTGAAAATAAAAAAAATATTTGTAATTCTTAAAAAATAAATTTACGCGAAATATAACAATTGGTTCAACTTTTGGCGACTTATCCTTGGCGTTAGAATAAAAACATGAATTTCTGAAATTGATTAAATGAATTTTGAATGATAGTTATTTCCCTTTTTATTCTTTTCTTTCTCTTTTTTATCGAATTTCCGTATAAAATAACTTACAGCAGAAAAAAGTAGATCTGATTGTAAAAGACACTGCAAGTTGTGAGTTACTATTGGTTTCTATACCTTTTCATCTTGCTTTTGTCGCCAAAGAATGTGTTTTTAAGACGAAAATGCACTACTGACTTGATGCCTGACTTGGGTTCTTAATGGTCGCAATAATGGTGTTTTTTTTTTCAAGTGAAGATAATTTTTAGAGTATATTTTAATGTTCAATCGTAAATTATATAGATATGAGTATAACTCTTTTACTTTTATTTATTTATTTAATTATTTATTTTGGAAATGTTTTTATTGTTAATTTAATTTTTCTTGCGCCATTTCGTCAATTTCACTTACAGGAAAAATTTCAGTTTTAAAATTTAAACGTTGAAGAAGGAAAGGTTACCCCATCTATTAAAAATCTACCGCCAAATTCCAAGATTAAATGTCAATAATGGGTGATCGTAAATGTCACATTCACTTGACATTAAGCATAATATAAATATTACTTATGTCATCAAGTGATTTTTAATTCGACATTTTATTTCTAATTTTATATATGCTCTGCTAATTTGTTTTTCGTTATTTAAATGAAAATGTATGCTAATCTATATAATATGACTAATAATTTGGCGATTTGTATAATTTGGCGAAATTGGTAGACGGTATAACCAAGTAGTACTGATGGAAAAATTTTGCAGTTCAAAGTAAATTTATGCAATTATGCGTTATTACTATAGATAAATTCAACATTTTGACATAAAAAATTCTCGCTGAATAAAATTTACAAGTCTTTTTTAATTGACCATTTCTTCTTCAATATTTCTTCAAACAATATTTCGCTATTCTCTTTCGCGCAGGCTAACAAAACTGTATTTTAAATATTTTATTAGATAAAACGTAAATATTTAAAATACATTTTTTCTATTTTTAAAAAAAATATTTTTTAAATCTAATTCTACCATTATGTGTCTTACAGGACAAAATAGCAGAATTACTTTTAAAAATGGTTTTATCTGTTAATTATATGTTATTTGTTTCTTTCGGTTTTTAGCACTTTCCAACAAAGTTGAAAAGTGCTTATGCATTCGGTTTGTCTGGCCGTCTGTCCGTCTGTCCGTGCTCTAACTCCCGTAAATATACTCGGATTGCTATGAAATTTTTATACGTTATTGATGTTTACCCTAGCACGACACCTATTGAAGATGAAGTATCTACCATGATTAGTTTATCTACAGAGAGAATCAAAAGTTTCCCATTACATTACGGCCTATGGGGAAAAATCGTTAATATACTCGGATTGCCATGAAATTTTAGGACGTTATTGACGTTTATCTTAACACGAACGCTATTGAAAATGAAGTTTCTACCATGATTAGTTTATCTACAGGGCGAATCAAAAGTTTTCTATTACATTACGGTCCATGGGGAAAAATCGTTTATATACTCGGATTGCCATTAAATTTTAGGACGTTATTGACGTTTACCCTAGCGCAAGTCCTATGGAAAATGAAGTTTCTACCATGATTAGTTTATCTACAGGGCGAATCAAAGTTTCCCATTACATTACGGCCTATGGGGAAAAATCGTTAATATACTCGGATTGCCATGAAATTTTAGGACGTTATTGACGTTTACCCTAGCACGAACCCTATTGAAAATGAAGTTTCTACCATGATTAGTTTATCTACAGGGCGAATCAAAAGTTTCCCATTACATTACGGCCTATATGGAAAAATCGTTTCATAGGAATTTTAAAGATGTTATACCCTGTCAAACATATTAAAATATGCATTCTATAAAATATAAGGTGAAAATGTACCTATTATTCATTTACAGGGCCACACAAAAGAATTCTATTAGATAATAGTAAAAGGGGGGAATTCTGTGTGACATATTTTAAATATATTAAGCTGTTTCATGATTAATAAAATTGATATATGTCACTGAAGCTTAATATAAATTATACGCTACTGTTTTGCATAATATGAAGTACATAGCATTTACAGGGACATACAAAAGATTTCAAATAGTATATTCTTTCCGAAATACCGTATATGTGTCCGATGATGGCTGATGGAGGGATGAAATGCATTTTAATTATGATAGCGCGTTTATATTTCGCTAAATATATGCACATTATATGGTGTGTATAAATGTTATAGTTGATATACAGGGCTACCCAAAAGAGCTCACCAACGTTACTGAATATGAGCGTAAATTATTTAAAAGTGGTTCTTAAATAAGCTATGCGTTTTTACGCTGAGCTTCATTCAATTTACTGAGAAATGTTTGCAGAATATAGATAAAAGGATATACAGGGCGACGCAAAGAATTCGGTACATGGAAACCTATGAATGATAATTTATGAGAATGTGATTTCAGTTGTTTTAAAAGCGTTTTAGTTTACAATAAATTTTAGCCTAATCCTGACGTGTAATAAAGGCACAATGTAAACTACAGGCCTGAGCAAAACTATTCAACTATGTTTCCATATAATAGTATGAAATGCTGAAAAAGAAATTTCAAGCTACTGGGTATTTTCTTGCTAAACTAAATTTTCCCATTATATCAACTGACAAGTGAAATGCAGAGCTGTTCAAAAGTACTGGAATATGGCTATACACTATTATTTCCCTAAATAACAAAGTTTTCTTAAAGATTTCATTAAGTGTTGGAAAGTGCTTCATAATCTATGCTGAACGCATGATTTTTCTTACTTGTTGAATTTACTTTTGTCACCAAACAATGCGATTTTATACCAAGAAGGCATAAGCCGGAGCGATGTTCACAATTACTAAATTCTCTCACTTTCTTTTAAATGTGTGAGAGCATTTTTAGGATATTTTTTTTATGTTTAATTGTAAATATATAAATAGCAGTTATAGCAAAAAAAAATGCGTATAAGGTTTAAATTTTAGTATAAATGTCTTCCTCATCCAAACTGTAAAATAATTTAACTGCAACTTTTTAAAGTTTTGTCGCAGATGTCATATACGCACCACATTCGCACGATTGCAACAAAATGGCGACTTTATGCCTCACATGGTAAACTGACTATGGTTGTTTATTTATTAATAAACTATTTATTAACTTTCATTTTGTTTTGTAAAATAATATAAATCATTTTGTTCGATAGCTATTAATTAAACTTTTTTATTTTTTTTTTCAAATAATACAAAATAATTAAAAAATATTTATGAAATTGGTAATTAAAAACCAAGTTCTCCAGATTGGCGCCAGAAAAAAATTGCGCCAATGTGGTGCATACATGACATCTGTGTCAAAGTTTTTTCACTATACATAAGTAGGGAAAATGCAGTATAAATACCGATTAAAGTTTTTTCCAAATATGGAAATTTTGTCACAGATTTGGTCATATACTCATCGAGGTATCTCACTGGCGCCAAAATGGCATTATTTGCCTCATATGGTAACCCAGCAATAGTTGTTTATCTGATGATAAGTTGTTTATTTACTTTCATTTTCTTTTTTGAAATGATATTTGTTGTTTTGTTCAACAGTTACTTTTTTATTTATTGTTAATTGCTGTTTAAAATGATAGAAAATAATTAGGATGAGCAAAGCAAATCCTCTACTAAGCCACTCAAATTACATTTTGTCGTACACTTTACAAAAAAACTATTCAAAATTTAACTTCAAATTAAACACAAAAAATAAATTATGATCTGTAGATTTGCAGAATATAATTTTTTTACAGTAAAACGTTAAAAAATTTATTATTTTAATTAATTTATTTTACATGCATTTCCAATACGGACGCATTTTAGCAAATAAATAAAAAATGAAACGCGTATATTTTCAGAAAAAAATATAAATCATGGAGTAAGTAATAATAGATAGAATCATGATTAATTTAATAAATAAAATATGTTTTCATTATTCAGCAAAATCGTTTGCACAGATGACACTTAAACATTTTAAAAAAATTGTATTGTGATTTTTTTTTTTTTGTAAAGTGGCAACGAAAGAATTGTAAACAAGTAAAATTAATTGTTAAATTTGTTATATAAATGAAAAATTAAAAGAATTGAAGCGTGAAGTTGTTGCCTCGATTCAAGCTCTTTATAAATGTACTAAAGCAAAGTTGGCCGATTCAAAAACGACAAATTGACTTTAACCATTTCTTACTTTATCATTTGGAGCTAAAGTAATGTTACGTTCTTATTTGTGGACCGAAAAAGATTTAGTGAACGGTACTTTAGACTTTGTTGCACGTAATAAAGAAAATCACAAGCCAATAGACCAGATATCGCGAATAATCATGGATAAATTTGAATATTACAGTAATTTAACTTATAAGAATTGGTGCGTACCAATTTCCCCAATAAATAAATTCTAGAAAAATGGAAGCATAAATTGCTCAAGGAAAGAATTTCTCCTGCTAGCTTTTGCTGTTACAATTCATAAATCCCAAGGTTTAACATTAGATGAAGCAGTTATAGATATTGAGGATAATATAGACACCAGTTGGCTTAAAAACGTACGTAACGTTGTCGAGAGTGAAAATCCTTCAAAATTAAGCATTCAATAGGAAATTTTCCTTACGAAAAATTCTACAATATCAAAAATTCCGATACGCTAACATGTATAAAAACGAAGAAATTAGAAAAAAAAAAGTTTTACAGTTAAAAATTCATAGTATCAACGAGATCAGATTTCAAATATTTTTCCAGAAAATAGGATTTTGACGAAGTAACTTCAAATATATTATTCTAAAATAGCTATCAAAGATTATTTGATGTTAATTACAAAGATTGGAAACATGCATATTTCAAACAACTTTAAAAAACATAAGTGGTTACTGGAAATTGTAAAAACATCTTTAAAAGAGCTTTTAGTTGAAAATTTAAAAATATTTTGTAAAAGTTGCTTCGAAACTATTTTATTATGACAGTCTTACATCATAAATAAAAAATTAAAATGCGCCAAAACATAAAATAACGTTTTTGTTTAATAAAGATGCAAAAATAATATTAAAAAATATTTTTACTTTCAAATATCTGTTTTATAAAATAATGCTTCGCGAATCCAAACAAAGAATGGCTTTTGCTAGTAATATGTATATAAATTTCTTTGGTATTCTAAAACGAGGATTTTGCCACATTGTAGTTGCAAGAAAATCGTGCTAAACCTATTGCGTATGTGATGTCTGTGTAGGAATCTTTTGTGAAATATGAAAAGTATAAATTGGCTACTACTTGATTATCACGTCAACCAATTTCGCCAAATCGTTCGCTAAATTATATAAATTTACATAATTTTATCTTAAATAACTAAAGAGAAAATGCTTAAACACGAAAGAGCAAATAATTTTGTTTTCATTTTTCAGGAGGAAATTTTGCAATAATAAAGTAATTGTTGTAGTGAGAATTTTAATGTGTATTTTTTTTTTTTTTTTTTTTTTTTTATCGTTGGTAACTTGCTGTAAGGAAAAATGTTTATTTTTTTCTGCTGCCATTGTTTTGCAAGAGTTGGTTTTGTCAAAGCCATGTTAAGATGGTATTCAAATTTTTGAACCCTTCCCAATTACCACTCCCTTGGGCCGATTTTGCTCATTTGCAATTCCCACTGATATATTAACCATCTCAATGTACTTGACGAGATTGAAGATGATTCTTGCATAATTGTGCCTTTTATCGGGCGGACAAAATTTAATATACATATATAAACTTTTTAGGTGGGAGTAGCATTGGGTTCCTGGCTTCACATAATGAAAAGTTGTGAAGAAATTTTTCAGAAGTTGTACCATGGTAATGACTGTAATAATTAATTTTTTCAGATAAGGGAAAATTTTAAATCCTGTTGCCATAATGGTCTCATTTCGCTTCTAAATGTGCACTGTTAGTAATAAACTAAAATAGTTACTTCTAAATAGCTGGTTTTTGTGCAACGTTTAAGATAATTTAATATCACAATGGTGTCTAAATCGTTTTCAGCAATGAGCAAAGTGCTGTTGGAGGTCCAAATTATTTAAAATACAAATTTAAATTCACCAGTTCGTTTCATCTACGGTTGATTTTGAAATATTGACCAGCGTAGCGGGCATAGCGTGCTAGTAACTAATCTATCATATAAAAAGTCTACATAACGTTATGTTATAAAGTGGAGGGAATGTAATTATTCCTGATGAGTACTCTGTAACATAAAAAACGATAACACCGGGGGGGGGAGGTTAATAAACTATAACACATCTCTAAATAAAATATATTTCACATTTTGTACAAGAGTTTGTTAATTATGATAGATTAAATGAAATAAAGAAAATAAAATAAATATATACAGAGAAAAGTAAATGAATACATAAATTAAAACTATGCTACCAACCTTTATATGATAAAAAAAAAAAAAAGTGGGGAGACATAATAAATTGTGACACACAAGAAAAATGATAAAACAAATATAAAAAACCGAAATCGAGTTCATATGAATAACTTAAAGGTTAATTTTATTTAAATATTAAACATGCTATTATCTAGTCTAAATTAAAATGTCAATTAAATACAGTAAGCAGTATCAAGGAGAACTAAGTAATCATGCATATCATAAAGAAGTAATTAACTAGCATTACACTAGACCCCTCTTTTTTATATTAAATTAACATGTACGCACAAATTTTCAAGCAGCTCCACCCTTCTCCATAATCTAACATCTATCCAGCCAACCATTCTATTAATAATTATTTTAATTCCCACTAATATTTATTTTATCTTCAGAAATTTTTAAATAATGTACTGCGTCATTTTAACATATGCTTGGACAAAATTTTTACATGTATTCAAGAAAAAGGTGCATCTTCTTTGACGCTTATTTCAAAAATAACAAAAATATAGTGAGGCAATATAAATTTTTATTGACTTGTAAAACAAGGTACTCGAGTTACCTTTTTTTTTATATTATTATTGAGCAGTTTTTTTAGATGCATGGCCTCGGGAAGAAAAAAAATGAATTAAAAAATTTAAAAAGAGATATTTCTATAATGGTAAATTATGGAAAGTGATAGATAAAAAGGATAAATATAGGTCTGATTACTTTTTAAAGTTAACAGCGATGTTTTAAAACGTGTTTAGAGTAAGTTTCGGGCAAATCAGTCAAAAATTAAACATTTGCATAAAGAACATACGCACAGAGTACGGATTTTATATATTTAGATATAAATAAAATAAACGAGTCGTAACCCATCGAATTCGACGAATGAAAATATTTAAAAGACTCATTGACTGAATTTATAAAAATAATCTAAAAAATAAATACATTAATAAATTAAGGTACCCTGGGGTAATAACGCCACGTTAAGGTTCTACCAATTTTCACGGCTTAGTTTTAGATTGTATTTTTCAAACAAATATAGGATCTGATACAGCAACTCATTGACTATCTATATAAAATAAAATAATATAACAGATATGTATTCATAAAATGTAATGGCGTTTTTTCTTGACCAATGCTATTTGGCGTTATTACCCACCTACATGGGTAATAACGCCATGCAAACAAAACTATGAAATAAGATGGAATATTTGCATGTAGATAGCCCAATTCTAAAAATACAAACTCTACAAACTTAGAAATTGACAAATTGCATTCTAAGCTATTGAAAATGTTCATTTTTTTGTGAAAGTGTAAGAAAAATAAAGGTATGGTGTGGGAGGGGGGGATGAGGCAAAAGAATATCAGACCGTGAGCTTCTTTTTGCTTAAAAAGACCGCTTAAATAGAAATATGAGAAACATTGCACAGTTTTAACTGTGTTTATTTGAATCAGTATTTAGGATGTAGCTCGGCCACTGAAGGGAATCAACCGGGGTACTAATGCCAAGGATTGGCGTTATTACTCCGGTATAGTTATTGCGCAGTGCATTTTAAATTACAAATTATCTCGAGAAGATATCCAAAATCTTCAACAACATTTTAAAAGTCCATGAAATGCACTACAAATTTATGTAATTAAGAAAGTATTTCCGGATAAAAAGACAGAGTTCACATCACAAAACGTATCTCGCAAATTTTTGATCAAGCGTTAATTTTAGTTGTTTGTAAAAACAATAAGACCTAAAAATGAAACAAATTAACTTGAAGCTGTTTTTTGCGATTTATATGACTCAAAACCCTTCTGCGCAGAGCACATGGGTGTCATTTACCTCATTATTTCATAATTATGCAAAATATAAGCACTTGGCGCTATTACCCCGCCTGGAGTTATTACCCCAGGGTACCTTATATTTTTATTGGCTAGCGTAACTCTCAAAACACGTATAGTTTTAAACTAAAGTTTAATTTTAACTTGTCAAATTCTTGAAAAAAAAATGGATGTTAGCCATTTACATCATCAGTAATATGCAGAGATAATGAAATTATTAAGTTATTAATTCAGGTTATGATCTCTGGTGTTACATGATGAAAAATCAAGAAAAAGTATGACACGAAAAAACACAATTATAATATTTGTTGCAACGAAATTTAAAAAGCTAATTTTTTTCACCGTCGCGAAATATGCATGAATACTTTTTAGGTGCGTTCGTAATTATGTAAATACGTAGCACCTATTGTTGTCGCTCAGTCCGTCCGTCTGCATATAACAACGCAAAAACTACCCAAACGAATCGTTTGAAATTTAAAATACATAATTATTACATAATTTTGTCGAGTCATTTCAAATTTTATGAAAATCGGGTGGATAGATCAGTTACAGGGACAATCAAAAGGATTCCGTTACATTACGGTCAATGGGGAAAAATGTTTCAAATGCATTTTAATCGTTTGAAATTTAAAACGTATATTTATTACATAATTTTGTCGAGTCATTTCAAATTTTATGAAAATCGTATGGATAGATCAATTACAGGGACAATCAAAAGGATTTCGTTACATTACGGTCAATGGGAAAAAAGTTTCAAATGCATTTTAATCGTTTGAAATTTAAAACGTATATTTATTACATAATTTTGTCGAGTCATTTCAAATGTTATGAAAATCGGATGCATTGATCAATTACAGGGACAATCAAAAGTATTCCGTTACATTACGGTCAATGGGGAAAAAAGTTTCAAATGCATTTTAATGGTGTTACACTCATTTGAATATAACAGAATTGACATGAATCTATGAAATATGTACTAAAAAATACATTTTGTACAATCTGTGATGCAAAGAATATTTATTATTAAATTACAGGGCCACACAAATGTATTCCACTAAATAATGTTATACGGGGAAACATTGTTTGGGGAGTGTTTTAATTATATTAAACTACTTCACATTTTATGAATAAGATATACGTTAATGAAGTATAGTAAAAATTACTCCCTGCATATTTACAGGAACACAAAAATTTCGACCACTATACTGTATCCAAAGTACGCTCTACTATATCAGCAAGATCTGAATATTTTAAAACTTCATTATCAACGAACGCACCTCATTTGCTACGCTTTACGTGCAATTTCCAACTTGTTATATTAATTTTCACTATTTAAAAAATATTTCAACGTGCAATAGATTAATAATAAATATATATTCCCAAACTGGATGTCACGTTTTCCAGTTACAATTTTGCATGTAATACATATTTCACGTTTACTAAGACCTAATTTTTATCCACTAAAGGCCTTTGAGCTGACCTTCACCATTTCAGCATCAGCGGAATGAAAACAATAATGAAATATAGCAGCTTCTTGAGTAGAAAAGTGTTATTTAAAATTGTGACGTCATTTTCTAGTTAAACGTTTTTCAATAGTTATTTTTAATTGCAAACCAATAATATCATTCCTAATGATTTGAGGATTCCTATTATTTTCTCTTACCTCTTCAGCAATAAAATTACAGTGCTCAGCAAAAGGGTAGGCACTGGTGATATTTAACCTTTAAATAAAAAGTACGAATTCTTGGGTTATACAAATGTCTATGGTTATTTTTAAATGTATTTTAAACATTTTAGGACAAAAATAATGGTTTTAATATAAGACAATGCGTAATTTAACTAAAAGAGGTTAAATTTGCATATTGCAAAAGTTTAGACCCTTTCTTGATTTTTGGCAACTATTCGCAGAAAAATGCAAATTTCAAACTTAACACGTCACCTGCATGAAGTGTTTCTCTCAATAGCATCGGTTTGTGAAGATACTGCGAGCTAGAAATATTCAGTAAGATGAAGGTACTTGGAATATGGAAGCTGAAATCGAATGGGCAGAAATTTCAGTCAGTTTGAATTGTCCGCCTATCAAGTATTGTCTAAGGGTGACGCTTTTAAAGCAAAATATAGATCGGGAAGGTAAGAAAACGAGTTGGTAGAAGGATCTATAAACTAGCATCTATACAAATGATGGTTGCTAGTCACATAAAAAATAAGTCAAGACTTTCTGTGTCAACGGAAACGATTCGTAGATGAATCAAAGAAAGAGAAAAATTAATTTACACAAAAATGATAAAACAACCAGCTTTGAAATCTCACTACAAACTGGTGAGACTATAATGGACTCGCAAACATATATCATATGGACCCAAGTGGTGTACTCAGTGAGCGCAATTTGGGTGGTACAGATGGTTGCGCATGCTATTGGTACGATTGCGTAAAGAGCCTTGGACTTTCTTTAGTCATCAACAAGAAGGTGACCCTTTACTGAATTGAGCTTCACTTTACTTTAATGCTCAAGCATCTTTGGAATTCCTTGATGATTGCCAAAAAGCGCAAGACTAGATGCATACATTGGAGAGCGATATACAGCCATTTGGTGAATTTTTAGCTGGTACAAAGTATTATTTGAGCAAGAAAATACGTTTATTCATGTCACATACAAAACAAAAACACTTAAAATATTACTGTTTTTGATTGGCAAGTGTATATCCTTGATCTGAACCCAATCGAAAATATTTGGGGAATCATATCTTGTAAGGTTTACGGTAATTTTTGACGTTACTCTTCTGACTTTTTTTATAATTGAGTTTCGAGCAGCTGTTGAAAATGTTTGGTACAAAAGTGACGCGGAATTTAGTTTCTTCGATGAAAAGTAAAATTTTTTTCACTAATTGCTGACAATGTGCTTTCAGTTCGATGTCAATTTATGGTTATATTTCCTGTAAATATACAGATTGTCTATACTTTTCTAACAATGTTAAATTTGTTTTTGATCATTATACATTATGTAACGTGTACGATTTAAAATTTATTGTTTATGATTAAAGGATAAGTCACAATTAATATGTGACAGTTGATTTAAAATAATTCGTTGCATAATTCTCAGCACAGATGCGTAATCGATCATTGTCTAACACTGTAACTCAGCTGCCACTAATGTGAATGAATTTCATAAAATAACTTATAAAAAAATGGGATTGTTTTTTTAAAAATAGCGAGTACGGCCATATCTACAAATAAAGGACTTTTATTTAAAAAAACAATTACAAAAATCGGTTCAGTAGAAGTTTTAGGCCAGATGACTAAAATATAGCTTGGTCTTTTAAATATATAGATAATTAATATAGAAAATAAATAATACACAAGAAAACACTTACAATCATCTGAAGACAACTTTAATGGTTCTTCATTTGGCTTTCCCAATAAGGAAAAAAGTGAGAAGCATCTGTGCGGAAAACCATCTTTTGGAGCTTGTATCATGATGCTAGAACTGCAAAAAATAGAGAGCGATTAAAAATGAGAGGAAAAATTTTATGTAAATATCGTCATCTATAATGAAACTTTTGCAAACAAATAAAGGAAAGAAATTTTTAAAAAAAAATCTCACTTTTATAAATGATACTAGGGTATATGTCATCTGCGAGCTACGGTCCGCCTATCCCGTCCATACTTTAAAAATATGGTAATGTGTCTTTTCTTTTAAAATATTACAAAACTAGCGGCCTTCGCCCGCTACGCTGGTCGGTTTATCTAAAGAAATCTTGAAGAAGTAGTTAGATAAGGTTCAGACATACATTAAAAAAAAAAAAAAGCAAGTCGATCATTCAAAAAACGTTGGGAAATATCAAATATTTACTGTATTTTTTTAAGAAAAACAAAGTTTCGAAAAAAAAAATTAAATCGAAAAAAAAATTACACTGACATATTAATGCAAGGAAATTTTCCCAGAGAGAAAATTCGCCTTGAATACAATATTTCAAATTCCTTTAATTGCTTATAGGCGTTAATGCCAACATAGTGAAAAAAATTCCATGCTGGGAATCGAACCCGGGCCATCAGTATGGCGCACTGACGTTCTACCGACTAAACCACATGGAACGACAGCCAGCTTGAAACTTTCTCATACTTAAGTAGACTGGCGAAAACATAACGATAGCGCGTTTTAAAATCGCACAGTGACATCTATTGGATTTTATATGTACTAAAAAACGTTATGTACTAAAAAACGTGAGCAGCGCACCTAATAGTTTCTTTTGTTTCTTTTTGTTACTTTTTTGTCTGTTGTCCGATTTTGATGAAACAAAGCCTATACACTGCCCGGGAGTGTGCATTCTTCATTAGTGAAAACCGCATAAAAATCCATTCAGTAGTTACGAAGATAACCTCGAACAAACAGACAGACAGACAGACAGACAGACAGACAGACAAAAAATTCAAAAAAAATTTTTTTTGTGTTTCATTGGTTTTCTTTTATCGCCCTGACTCCATTTTTGTCAATTATCTTCAATGTACAGACACACCGGGTCCTACTGTTTTATTATATGTATAGATTACGGACGACTGAATGATGTTATCACAATCAGCTACAATTTTCCGTAGTCAATTTGCTGCGCTTTTCTGTTTGAATAGGGCATTTTTCTATTATCATGGTTTCATCCACCGCTGCCGCGACAGCTTAACGGTTGCTTTTGGAAATGATAAGTAAAATGAGTTAGACATTTTAAAATCCGCTTAAAAATTTTTATGTATAAAATGTCGCTGCTAGTCAGACTTTTATAACGACGCCATATTCTTCTGTAAAAGCTCCAACTGCTTCTGAATGATATTCAAAATTCACGGAAATGCATCACGTATTGAAATTTTACGCATATAAAGTATGTTAGGATCGACTTTTAGCAATTTTCAGTAACAAATTTTACACATTTTCCCTATGTTACTGCGCATTCAATGCATATTTTTATTTTATTAGTTACCCATCATACGTAGTTTAGGGTAAGCCTTGCAATCGTTTTTGAAAATCGAAATTTTTTTTAAACGGATTTACACGTTTCAGATACTAGAGATTCCAAAAAAGATATCTTTAGAAAAAAAAAATTACCGTCCGTCCGTCTGTGTGTCTGTCTGCCTGTAACCGCTCTAACTCCCGAACAAATTTATATAGAGACTTGAAATTTTGTATGTACGTAGTATGTAAGAATGGAACGAAGCCTATTCAATATCAGTAACCTCGATTATCCAGAACTATTTTATTCGGACTCTCAAATAATTCGTTAGGATGAAAGTTACATAAACATTTTCGAAATCTTTTATTTTAAGGAGTGGACGTAAAAGACAATAAAATAACCCAAATTTTGCATAAAGAACTAAGTCTATCGAATTATTAGTTGCTGAGATATTTGCAATCCTGTTTTCTACATTCTTTGATTTATCATGATCCTGTATTTCACTCAAATTTCAATTCAGATACATATTTTAATTGGAAATGAGATGTTTAATCCGACGCAGTAATTTGTTAGTTCATACGATTATGTTTTTTGGAGTTATAAGGATGTTTCTTTTATGTAGTCCGGTACTGCTTGAGTATTTTGGCATTTTATATAATTTTTCGAAATTGATTCATCAGTAATTCATTAATAGAGCATTATTATGTATATAAAAACAATTTAAATATGCGTTTAAATTTTATTTTGGAAATGCGGTGCATTTCTTAAATAGTTTACACGCGTTTTATTTTCATATTTTATTTTATGCATATCCATGATGGGTAAGTATTACGGTGCCCCCCCCCCCACACCCAATGACTATCTTTTAGGTGCGTTCGTATTTATGTAAATACGTAGCATATACAGTCGTCGTTCAATGGCCGTATGTCTATCTGTCCGCATATAACAGAGTAAAAACTATCCAACCGAGTCATTTGAAATTTAAAATATATAAATGTTGCATAATTCTTTCATGTGATTTGAAATTTTATAAGACACGGATGTATAGTTTGATTACAGGGACAATCAAAAGTATTCCGTTACATTATGGTCAATGAGAAAAAAAGTTTCAAGTTCATTTTAACAGTGTTACAACCTTTCAAAAGGATAAAATTGATATGCATTTACTGAAGTGTACTAAAATATAGATTACGTGCAATATGTTGTGCGAAAAATGCTTATTATTCATTTACACAAAAGAATTCTGTTACATGATGGTAAATGGGAAAACATTGTTTTCGGCTTATTTCAGTCTTTTTAAATTACGTCATATATTATAGAATTGATATACGTTGCTGTGATTTATTATAAGTTACTTCCGGCATAATAGAAAGTACTAATAGTAACTAGAGGAACTCACAAAAGATTTTGGATTCTATACTATACCAGAAATACTGTTTGTTACTGATTTGTGCTGAAAGTGCATTTTTATTAGCACTTTCCAACAAAGTTGAAAAGTGCTTATGCATTCGGTTTGTCTGGCCGTCTGTCCGCGCTCTAACTCTCGTAAATATACTCGGATTGTCATGAAATTTTTGCACGTTAATGACGCTTACCCGAGAACTAACGATATTCAAAATGAAGATTCTGCTATGATTTGTTTATTTACAGGAACAGTCAAAAATTTTCCATTACATTACGGCCTATAGGGAAAAATCGTTTCAAATGAATTTTAAAGATGTTACAACCTGTCAAACATCTTCAAATTTATAATCATCTACAAAGTGCCATAAAATATGCATTTTGTAAAGCTTGGAGCGAAAAGTATAATTATTATTCATTTTCAGAGCCATACAAAATATTTCCAAAACATAATAATAAAGGGGGTAATTGTTTGCGGCATATTTTAATGATGGTAAATGATTTCATATACAGGGTGAAGAGTTATTAACGTCAGGTGTTCAGAGCGCTCTAGCGAGTAAAGTTTTGGGCAAAGCATAACCAAATTTAATCAGCATACATAGTAGACCATGAGATTTCGAATTCTTAGAAAAATAAAGAAAATAAAAAGTTTAAAAAATCGCCACTAGGGGCAATTTTATCTAAAATGCGACTAAAATGCATTAATTTGCATAAAATCAGTTTTGTGTAGCGATAATGAGTATAAAAGGAAAGGCTGGGAGAGTTTTCTGACCAACTGCTTTGTGATGACTCTCACCTTATGGGATCGTGCTTTGCTAGTCAAAAAAAAAAAAAAAATCGCCACTAGGAGCACTTTTGGCGCACCAAAAGTGTATTAGTGTAAATGTTGAATGATTATATGGCAAAAAGTACAGTACAGATCAATTTTATACTGCCCGAGTGCTGATGGTACCTGCACATTTTTCATCCCTTGTTCGACAATAGGAGTTACAACTTCGTCAACTTGTTATTGACTAGTCACTTTGCGTCCTAGGCCTTGTTGCCGCATAGTTTCAAATCGATGAATAATCTTTTGCAAATTTGTTATGCTCATCGGTTCTTTGGGCAAATTCTGTAATCGGTGAAATTCAGGACGAGCATCATTGCAATTCACGTTCTGCTGATAACACTGATCCACTAGTAAAGTTATGGTGAGAGTTGATAATGATGATAACTCTCCCAGCCTTATCTTTTATACTCATGATTGCTAATCACAACTGATTTTCTGCAAATTAAAACATTTTAGTCGGTAAACAACGCCAAAATTGCCCCTAGTGGCGATTTTTAAAACTTTTTATTTTAATTTTCTACTATGTATGCTGATCAAATTTGGTTATGGTTTGACCAAAACTTTACTCACTAGAGGGCTCTAAACACCTGACGTTAATAACTAACCACCCTGTGTAATCAAATTGATATACGTTGATAAGGATTAATATGAGTTATTTTATGCATAATACTAGTGCATAGCATTTACAGGGACGCACAAAAGATTTCAAATATTATATTCTATCCGAAGTCCTGTATATTATGGAAGATGGCTGTTAGATGGATGAAATGTTTTTTTAGCATTTTCCAACAAAGTTGAAAAGTGCTTATGCGTTCGGTTTGTATGGCCGCGTGGCCATCTGTCCGTTTGTCCACCTGTCCGTCTGTCCGCACTATTACTCTTGCAGATACACTTGTATTTCCCTGAAACTTGTGGACGTTATTGGCGTTTACCCTAGCACGAACCCTATTGAATATGAAGTTTCTATCATGATTAGTTTATTTACAGGGCGAGTCAAAATTTTCCATTACATTATGGCCTATGGGGAAAAATCGTTTCAAAGGAATTTTAAAGATGTTATACCCTGTCAAACAAATTAAAATTTATATGTATTCACGAGGTGCACTAAAATGTGCATTCTATAAAGTATGCGGTGAAAATATAGCTATTATTCATTTACAGGGCCACACAAAAGACTTCCATTAAATAATTGTAAAAGGGGGGAATTGTTGCGACTTATTTTAAAAATATTAAACTGTTTCATTTATAATAAAATTAATATCTGGCACTCAGGCTTAAAAAAATTATACGATACTGTCTTGTATAATATGAAGTACTTAGCATTTACAGGGACACACAAAAGATTTTAAATAGTATATTTTTTCCGAAATATATATGTCCGATGATGCCTGATAGATGGATGAAATGCATTTTAATTGTGATATGCGCGTTTAAGTTTCCCTAAATCTATGCACATTATATGGTGTGTATAAATACTATAGTTGATATACAGGGCTACCCAACAGAGCGCGCTTTACTGAAGAGCTTTACAGAGAACTTTACTGAATGTGAGAGTAAATTACTTAAATGTGGTTCTTAAATAAGTTATGAATTTTCACGGTCAACTGCATTCAATTTATTAAGAAATGTTTATGGAATAAAAATAAAATGATGTACAATTATAACGGTTATTTCGTTATATATTGTTTATTTCGTTATGTATTATTTCTATGCACACCATTCCCTTTTCAATTCAAAATTCGTTTAAAATTGTGCTTCATTTATTTTTCATTTCCCTCGGCCATTATTTCTTTAACCGCCAAAATTTAAGCCTCAGGATTATTCATAAGAAATATGCCCGCATTTTAATCAACCGTTTCAAACAATTTCCAGATGTCAGCTAATTCAGATCGGATGTAATCTTCATTGCCTTTTATGGGCATGCTCACAGTTACGCTGTTAAATATCAACTTAATGCTTCGTTGTCCTCTCATGAGAAAATGCTAAAAGAATTTAAGATCTGCGCATTAAAATCCTGTCTGGGCCTGTTGGCTAGACATAACAGTTGCAGTTGTTGGGTGTGAACATTTGCTTCTCGGCGGTTACAAAACCCTTGCTGCGCGTGTAATTTAATGTATTGGCAACCATAGGAACTTTAGTCCCTTTTTCCAGCTGGGGAGTCAAATTGAATATCGATCATGCCAGCTGCCTTTTGGCTGCAATTTGTCGAGTCGCCACACAAAGAATTGGGTACATGCACGCCTATGAATGATAATTTATGAGAATGTGATTTCAGTTGTTTTAAGAGTGTTTTACCTTAAAGTAAGTTTAGCCTAGTACTGACGTGTAATAAAGGTACAAGGTAAACTACAGGGCTAAACAAATGTATTCAATTATGTTTCCATAAATTATTATAAATTGCTGTAAACAAAATTTCAAAGTACGAGGCCTTTTCTTGCTAAACTAAATTTTCCCATTATATAGTATGTATATCAACTTACAGATCAAATACAGGGCTGTTCAAAAGTATCCGAACATATGTTTGGCTATACAGTGAAACTTCTGTTAAAGGTCACCCCTATTCAAGGGCCACCTCTATTAAGGACCAATATTTTTAGGAACGAAAAATTTCCCCATAGATATAATGTTAAATTTACTCCCATTAGGGGCCACATCTACCCCTCATAAAGGCCATTTTTTTACATGTGCCTTATATCCTAAACAGGTGTATTAAATTCTTGAACCAAAATATAAGAGTTCAGCAAACAATTGCTTTTGGAACAAAGAATGCAAAGGGAGATGGGACGGTTTAGTAACACAAAGAAGTGAGATTACCAGGTGTCCTCACACATTGTTTGACCTTTCAACCTGTAGGGGTTGGCTTAGTAAAGAAACCTGACCCTTTGTTGTGGATTCACAAAGGATAATACATTATCTAGAAAAACTGATTGCACATTTACTAAACCTGTGAATGTGTGAATGCATATGGAAGCAAAATTTTTACCATAGAAATTTTATGCTCAGGTTTATGTAAAATTTGAAACTATGGCACCTAAATCAATCCAAAGAGTACATTTGGATTTGAATGACAAAATCAAAGTTCTTAATTGTCATGATCAAGGAACATCTGCAAGAAAATTGGCTTTACAGTTTAATTGCAGCAAGAATCAAATAAACAATATTGTTAACAACAAAGAGAACTTACTGAAAGAATATGCAGATTTTAAAAATCGCGGTATAAAAAGAAAGAGAAATGAAAAATTTGGTGACATAAATGACGCTGTAATTCAGTGGTTCAGATGTGCTCGGATTAAAAAGATCCCATTAAGTGGTACTTTGGTGAAAGAAAAAGCCATTCAGATTGCAGAATCACTTGGCGTAGAAGATTTTTGTGCAAGTAACGGATGGTTGAATAAGTTTTATAATAGAAACTGTATTTCTTTTAAAACTTAATGCAGTGAATCAGCTGATGTTGATGAAGAATTGTGTGAAGACTGAAATCACGTCTTCCAATCATTTTGGCAGGCTATGAAGATCGTGATGTATATAACTTAGATGAGAGAGAACTTTTTTCCGTGCCTTACCTACTAAAAGTTTAGTTGAGAAAGCAGAAGAGGCAAAAGGAGGGAAACAAGCTAAACAGAGACTCACTGTGTGTTTTTGTGTAAATGCTGCTGGTGAAAAAGAAAAGCCTATAGTCATTTGGAACTCCAAGAAACGTCATTGTTTTAAAGGTAAAGATTTATCACAAATGGGGGTAAAGTATCATCATAATAAGAAGACATGGATGACCATGGAAATTTCTAAAGAATGATTAATTAGCTTTGGCAATAAAATTACAAATCAAGGCAGAAAAGTCATTCTTTTTTTGGATAACGCACCTTGTCATTCTGACGAAAACTTGAAGGGTGTAAAACTTCAATTCTTGCCTCCAAATACTACGTCGAAAATGCAACCTCTAGACCAATGGGTTATTCGCTGTTTTAAATTGGAATATCGACGTTTTATTTTGTGAAGACTCCTTTCTCTTATAGATTCTGAGAACAATTCATCTGAAATCATTAAATCTATTACAGTATTAGATGGCCATTCGATGGATTAGACTTGCCTGGGAAAATGTGAAAAGACAGACTATTGTAAATTGCTTTAAAAATTTGAATTAAGCAACACAGCTTTAGAAGCCATTACTGATGCTGCTGATTTAGAAAATGATGTGGTTCAACTTTCAAAAGCTGCCGATATTGAATGTGATACAGATTCAGATAAATATGAAAATATGGTGGAATGCGATGATGATTTATCAGAAGATTGGGAGAGAAGAATTATAGATGACACAGATACAGGTAAAACATAAAAATTAATTATTTTAAATTTTAAAAAAATGTGTTACTATTTTTTTTTCAAAAATTTTTTAAGTATATTTCAGGAGTTCAATCTGATTCAGATAATGATAATGAGTCTACAGCTTTGAATATATGCTGTCAGGAAACGCTAACAGAAATAAATAAAATAATATCTCATTCTAAAGCATTAATAAATGATGCAAATTTAAGTAATTTATTCCATAAAGTAAAAGAATCATAAGAAACCAAAACTGTCTCCGAAAAAATTATGAAAAGTAAACAAACTTCAATAGAAATTTTTTTTCAATCGTATATAGAGTTTGAAAATGTTAATAAACAGTTTTTTCACCTATATAGGTTTATATTTCCTTATTTTAGTAGGGTTTTTTTGTCACCCCTATTCAAAGGCCACCCCTCATAACGGCCAATTTTCAATGGAACGACAGGTGGCCCTTACAGAGAGGTTTCACTGTATTTGGCTATATACAATTATTTTCCCTCAATAACGAATATTTGTTAGAGATTTCATGAAGTGTTGGAAAGTGCTTCATAATCTATGCTTAACGCATGATTTTTCGTACTTGTTAGTTGTGATATGAGTTTTTAACATATTTCTATAAAATTTAACTATATTTTTGCATATTACGTTGTTTGTGAAAATGCTGTAGATCATATGCAGGTTAACAAAACAGAATCGGTAAGAGTTATACAGTATGAATGAAGGTAGCTTAAAAGTGTTTTTCGAATGAATTACGCATTTTTACGATATTCCATTCTAGACTTGCCGTACTGATTACGTGCTATTGAAGAAGAAGGTATATTAGATTCATATAACTGAATTGAAGTATATGTAATCGTATCAAATTTTGTATCCATGCCTTTTTGCATAAGAGTTTAACAGCTAATGCATGAAGCTTTGAATCTTTATAAAAAATTTTATAGTACGAACACCTCATTTTGCCACGTTTGACATGAAATTTTCAACTTGTTAAATTTTAAGTTGTTTATTTTATTTTACTTATAAAGTTATTTGAGAATTCTCTTAGAAATATCGAATAATTTCTACGGAATAAATCAATAATATTTCACGCAGGCAACCTGCATTGATGCTGCATCATAAATGCACAACATCCTTTATAATGGAACTGCGTATCCACTGCTATTTTTCTGATAGGATATTGCAGAATTTTTGAAAAATCTTCCATAACTGAGTAGTCCTCCCCCTCCTCCTCCAAATGGCCTATAAATTATGTTGCTTGAAACACTTAACAGGTTTAATGAAAATCCTTCAAGAAGAGTCAAATTACAAAAGATGAGTCAAATTTTACAATTGTTGGCTAATTAGGAATTTGTATTTTTTATTTTCATAGATTTTCTCAAGGGCACATTCGATTCAAAAATGAGCAGTCTGGCTGAAAATTGAAAATTCTGGCCATTATCCGCTGGCTTCAATATATATAATTATGATTTTTAGTAATAAAGTTTGATTTAAAGTTTGTTGTTTAAGTGGGAGCAAATGTTGCTAAGAATAAATTTCTTTTACTTACCTATCATGCGTAGTATAGCGTAAATTTTGCAATTGCTTTGAAAATCGAAATTTGTTTGACGGATTTACACGTTTCAGACACTTAAGATTCCGATAAACATATTTTTAGAAAACAAAAATTGCCGTCTGTCTGTCTATATATGTGTCTGTCTGTTCTGTGCGTCTGTAAACGCTCAAACGCCCAAACAAATTAAAATAGAGACTTGAAATTTGGTATGTACATAGTATGTAGGAATGGGACTAAGTCTATCGAATATCAGTAAACTCGATTATGCGGAAATATTTTTTCGGACACTCGAAATAATCGTTCTGATGAAAGGTATGTAAACATTTTCGATTTTTTTTCTTTAATTTTATTTTAAGAAACGAATATAAAAATCAATGAAAAACATACATTTTACATAAGGAATGTAATCGATTGGATAATTAGTTGTCCAGGTATTTGGTCCTTTTTCCACACTCTTCGATTTTTCATCCCTCTGAATTTAATACAAATTTCAATTCAAAGATATATTGTAATTAGAAATGCAGCACTTAATCTAACGCAGAAAATTGTTAGTTAATACAATTATCATTTTGAAGGTATAATGATATTTCTTTTACGAAATTCCGTGTTACTTGGTTTTATTTTCATATTTTATAGTATGCATAACCATGATGCGTAAGCATTACAGTGGCCCCCAACCGACTAGTTACTAATAATAATTTGCATTTTGTTGTTGTTGTTTAAGCGGGAGCAAATGTTGTTAACAATAAATTTCTTTTATCTCGGCGATGACAAAACTCAATATCCTTGGTTAACGATTTTAAACTTCTAAACACGTTAGATAAATGTAGCGAACAGTTTAATATCCTATTCCGATTGCTATGACGAGTTTTTTTATGATAAGTGTGGTTGTGTTGAAGCTTAACATTTGGGATTACTTTTTTTTATTATTTGAATGTTGCTGATGAATAAGTAACAATTTTGAATACTATTTTTATATAATTAATTTTTTTCAATATATATCTTTTTTAAAATATAATTTCAAAGAATATTTTTTTCTGTAAGTGTAATCTAAAATCACATTTTTGTGCTTTGTATATTCTTTAACCCTCTAAGCGTCTGGAACGTAATATTATTATACTAAGCTCCAGTTTTCACTGCAATATAAGCAATATTTAAAATACTATAATTCTATAGATTTAATGAATTATTAATACATCAAAGAATGATTAATACTCGGGAGGATTACATTCATGCTTAAAATAAAGTTTTTTTTTATATATAATGTTGAAAGAATAATATTTTCTTAACATTTAAAACAAATTGTTGAGAAAACAACATTACAATTTTACCCTTTTGCAAGACGCTTGGAGGGTTAAGGGTTTTAAATACAATTATAATAGCGTCGTTTTTGTTTGGAGTTAGAAATTACAATTTTAGCTTCTGGGGATTGGATGTATAACATATTATTCTACCCGCGTGGTTATTGAATTGCGATGAAATTTCTTAATTTTGTCAACCCAATTTTCAAAAATTAACTTTTTTCATTAATTTCTTGAATTAAAAGAAGGGATTTTTTTTTTCTTTTTGAGAGAGTTTTTCGCAACGTATTAAAAAGTGTACTGTATTTTAACTGATGATGGAAAGTACACTATTATTTACCATTATTACAGTTTTACCTGCAATTTTTTTTTTCGGACTAGATTAGAAAAGTGAAAAGTGTGGCATAATTACGTTTTATGGAATATAACAGATAATAACCGTAAATAAATATTCCATTCAAATTGGCAGAATGGTGCAAAGGAGAGAAGCCCGGAATTCCAGTGCTCACACATGAGAATGAATGTTCACCTGAATGTTCACCTTCGATGTTTCGTACAATTCCTGAAATGCACTTCACTTGAGCATTTAAAGATAATTTTGATTACTGTTGTCATAACGGCTTCATTTGCCTACTAAAACTAACTCTTATTGATCTCCTAAAACAGTTTTTGCTTAAAAACTCAAATTTAGTTTTTGCTTAAAAACTTATTACATATTTCCTCAAATTTGAGTTTTTGCTTAAAAACTCAAAACATAAGGAAATAAGGTGGTCTGGGGTAATAACGCCAGGCGGGATAATAACGCCAAGTGCTAATATTATGCATAATTATGAAATAATCTGGTAAATGACATCCAAGTGCTCTGCGCAGAAGGGTTTTGAGTCATATAAATCGCAAAAAACTGCTTCAAGTTAATTTGTTTTATTTTTAGGTCTTATTGTTCTTACAAGCAACTAAAATTAACGCTTGATCTAAAATTTGCGAGATACGTTTTGTGATGTGAAGACTATTTTTTTTATCCGGAAATATTTTGTTAATTACATAAATTTGTATTACATTTCATGGACTTTCAAGATGTTGTTGAAGATTTTGGATATCTTCTCGAGATAATTTGTAATTTAAAATGTACAGCGCAATAACTATAACGGGGTAATAACGCCAATCCTTCACATTAATACCCCGGTTGATTCCCTACAGTGGTCGAGCTACATCCTAAATACTAATTCAAATTAACAGAGTTAAACCTGTGCAATGTTTCTAATAATCCTATTTAAGCGGTCCTTTTTAAGCAAAAAGAAGCTCACCGGTCTGATATTCTTTTGCCTCATCGTTCCCCCCCACACACACACACACCACACCTTCATTTTTCTTACACTTTCACAAAAAATTCAACATTTTCAATAGTTTAGAATGCAATTTGTCAGTTTCTAAGTTTGTAGAGTTTGTATTTTTAGAATTGGGCAATCTACATGAAATTATTCCATCTTATTTCATTGTTTTGTTTGCATGGCGTTATTACCCATATAGGTGGGTAATAACGCCAAATAGCATTGGTCAAGAAATCACGCCATTACATTTTATGAATACATATCTGTTAAATTATTTTTTTTATGTAGATAGTCAATGAGTTGCTGTATCAAATCATATATTTGTTTGAAAAATACAATCTAAAACTCAGCCGTGAAAATTGGTAGAACCTTAACGTGGCGTTATTACCCCAGGGTACCTTATGTAATACCACAGTGATATTTCTATCGTTTCTCTAAATCAAGAAACGCATTATAGTCCAAGAGCCGACAGCACTAAAACCTATGTTATCGAGAACAAGAAAAGAAAAACTTTTATTTTATGGGAAAGTAGTAATAGGAGAATCTAATGATCCATGGTTGTCGAAAGTGAAGGTGTGCATAGGGCAAAAATGAATACCACTACTGCTTGAATCATAGGTTTAGCATTGTGTTTGTCCTACGATAAAAAGTATGAAAACATGGAAAACTGAAAACAGAAAAAAATATTAAGCCTACGATTGAGGCACTAATTTTAAGTTTATGCACACCTTCACTTTCGACATAAATGGATCATTATTTTGCCCTATTACTCATTTTCCATGAAATAAAGGTTTTTTTTTTCTTGTGCTCGATAACATAGGTTTTCGTGCTCTTGGGCTACTAGTTAAACATAAAGTTCTCAGTTACTATTAAACATTTAGACTGTCATGATGCATCGTTTTATAAGTAAAGGATATGCAAATGCTTAGCAATAGTCAAATTTGAGTTACTTTTAAAACACACTGGTTTGTGTCAGAAAAATCTCAAAATGTGTCCTAAAGTAACGGTTTTGAAATGAAATTATTTTTTCATTTGAGAAAGTAGCGTAAAAATACATATTAATTCGTTTTATTTCTCCATATTTTCTGCAAAATGTATTTTCCTTACAAACATAACATGAATTTTAATTGTCATTTGAATGCAACGTATATACACTACATGGCCATTGATGACCAGCCACTTGCGATTTTAGACATTTTGTTAAATATCTAGAAAAATACATGAGGAGTTATCCCGAAACTCTCAGTGCATAAATATAATAATACAAGTCATGCAATTCCCTTGAAGATTTTTTTCCAAAACTCCATAGGGGACCGTCAACAAATTAAACAAGTTGGAAATTGCACGTGAACGTAGCAAATGAGGTGCGTTCGTACGATAACGAAGTTTTAAAAATATTCATATCTTGCTGATATACTAGAGCGTACTTCGGATACAGTATAGTAGTCGAAATCTTTGTGTTTCTGTAAATATGCAGAAAGTAATTTTTATTACACCTCAGGAACGTATATCTTATTCATAAAATGTGAAATAGTTGAATATAATTAAAACACGCCCCAAACAATGTTTCCCCGTATAGCATTATGTAGTGGAATACTTTTGTGTGGCCCTGTAATTTAATAATAAAAATTCTTTGCATCACAGATTGTACAGAATGCATATTTTAATATATATTTCATAGATTCATGCCAATTCTATTATGTTCGAATGAGTGTAACATCATTAAAATGTATTTCAAATTTTTTCCCCATTGACCGTAATGTAACGGAATCCTTTTGATTGTCCCTGTAATTGATCTATGCATCCGATTTTCCTAACATTTGAAATGACTCGACAAAATTACGCAATAAATATATGTTTTAAAATTCAAACGATTAAAAAGCATTTGAAATTTTTTTCCCCATTGACCGTGATGTAACGGAATCCTTTTGATTGTCCCTGTAATTGATCTATGCATCCAATTTTCGTAACATTTGAAATGACTCGACAAAATTACGCAATAATTATATATTTTAAATTTCAAACGATTAAAATGCATTTGAAACTTTTTTCCCCATTGACCGTAATGTAACGGAATCCTTTTGATTGTCCCTGTAATTGATCTATCCATCCGATTTTCATAAAATTTGAAATGACTCGACAAAATTATGTTATAATTATGTATTTTAAATTTCAAACGATTCGGTTGGATAGTTTTTGAGTTGTTATATGCGGACAGACAGACAGACAGACGGACAGACAGACAGACAGACGGACGGACTGAGCGACAACAATAGGTGCTACGTATTTACATAATTACGAACGCACCTAAAAAGAATGAATATCTTTTGGATAACCCTGTTAAAAGTAATGTAGCAAAAGCGCTCAAACATTAGATTATGTTTAAGTGCTTTATTGTAATACACTGTGTTCATTTTTATGCAAATAGCATGCATACTTGAGAGACATAAAATTTTTTATTAAAATTGTCCCAAAATTTTCCTAGTTCTAAATATAAAATAATGTTCTTTTCTGAAAATATGACAAATAATATTGCACACAATACCCTGTAATTAGAATTAAAAAAAATAAAAAATGTATGAAAAATTAGTAAGTTTACTAAATAACTTTTCACTGCCAACGTCAACGATATCAAACGACGACTTTCGTCAACGATATCAAAATTTCATTTGCATATTATGTTAGCTAAATATATAGTTTCAGCTAGGTGGGGAGGCCTACCAAATGGCTTAAGCTCAACAAGCCCCGCCTAAGCTAAATGTATAGAGCAAATTTTGTGAAAGTCACAAAATCATAGCTTGAAAGTTCTGAAAATAATCGTCAATTGAATAAGTTGGAAATCCGTTATCCCCAAAATGAAGCAAAAACAAGAAGGGTTGTATCCATATATTCATTGATTTGTATCAATGTAGAATACACAGTACGGGACGTACTACTACATTTGGATAAAATCCCTCATTCTTTTGCTTCATTTTGGGAACAACGAATTTTGTGCTTATTCAATTGACGATTACGTTCAGAATTCTCAAGCTATTATTTTGAGACTTTTACAAAATTTGCTCCAACATTTATCTAACAAAATATGCAAATGAATTTTTGATATCGTTGGCACATGTGCAGTGAAAAAGTATTTTTTAAACGTACTCATTTATCATACAATTTTTTTTTAAATTCTGATTACAGGGTATTGTGTGCAATATTATTTGTCATATTTTCAGAAAAGAATGTTACATTAAGCAAAAAACTTGGCAAAATTTGGGACCATTTTTATCACAACCTTAATTTCTCTACGAATATACACGGTATTTTCATAAAAATGAACACAGTTTATTAGATTAAACCACTTAATCATAATCTACAGTTTGAACGCTTTTGCTACATTAGTTTTGACAGGGTTATCCAAAAGATATTCATTCTTTTTTAAATTGTTGACGATCCCCTATGGAGTTTCGAAAAAAATATTCACGGAAATGTATGACTTATACTATTATATTTATACACTAAGAGTTTCGGGATAGTTACTCATGTATTTTTATAGATATTTAACAAAATGTCTAAAATTTGCAAGTAGACGGTCATCAATGGCCATGTAGTGTATTCAGCTGTGTGAAACAGTATTAATAAAAATATTTTCCGTTTTTTATTTTAAACATCGTGTTATTATTTATTTATTTTCATAAATAACTGATATTCATGGTCATTGTATTTTCAACAAAGAATTGAAAATGCAACTTCTAGTTTGTAGCTGTAAAAAAGTCTTATGCATCTGGCAACAGAATAAATTATTGTTAAAAATAATAGTTTTTTTTTTATGCTTAAAATAAATTTTCGTGATATTAAATAGAGTTATCATAAAAAGTTATTAAATCTTTTAGATTTTTCAATCAGAAGATTTTAGGAAATACATCTTTTTACATATAAACATTTCAATAAACAATTTTATTTTACTTGATGGGTGTAGCGAAAAATTTGAAACAAATATTGACATGTTTCGAATCCATCTTATAAGAACCATAATCATAATAAAATAAAAATAAAAATACGAATTGTTTCACAGTCAATAGAAACGGCTCGCGACAATGAGATGTAAATAAAAAAACACGTGCACTATTGTAAAAATAGTAAATTAAAAACAGACCAAAATTAAAGAGTTTATTTAATAAACAATTTGATCCTATAAGACAAGATGATCTTGCAGGTGTTTATGAAAATCCTTATATTACAGAAAAAGGTGACTTAAAATATTACATAGGCAAAACTGGGAGAAAACTGGGAATTAGAAAACGTGAACATGAATCTGATATAAAATTGGGTCGTACTAACACCGCTTTATCTAGATTATATTTAAATGAGGAGATAAAAACTCTGTTTAATGAAAGCAAATTATGTTTCATATCAAATTGTTGTCGTAAATCCATTTTACTTAAACAATAAGCGAGTTTAATACATATATTATATTGTATTATATACATATATATATACAATTGCGGTCAAAAGTTTCCGAGCAGTTGATTTATTTACAAGAAGGTTTCAGCGAAGAAAGAGCGCAATTGCATCAAAAGTTAGGAATACGTCAATGATCTCTGACACGTGATCATTTTGATTGAATACTGTAGCCTCTTGAAGTACAGAGGAGTAATTCGAAGTTCAGGTATTCAAAAGTTTCTGGCCATTTGTAATTCCTTAGATTTTTTCTATCGGTAAAGAGTTTCTAGGCCGTGTTTGTGAATGAATAGGCGTGGATAGCGTGGTTGAAATTCAAAAATGAAAATTTCAACAATTATTGTTTAAATGAGGGATTAGTTTAAATGAGGGTCAATATTCTCGGAAGATTGTGGCAAAATTATCAATCGGTAATTCCACTCTGAACAATATTTAAAAAATATATAAAGATGGCCATGGTCGGCAAAATTTTCTGAGGTCCTGGAGACCCCAAAAAAGGACTCTTCTTATGGTTAGAAGTAGCAGAAGAAAAGCAGTTGGTGATCCGCATGAACAAGGTCGTTGCAATATCCTGCGATTTAAGAAATGAAAATATTACGAAATGAATATAATTGATATACCAAGTAAAGATGTTGACGTGATGTACAGCTTTATAGAAGAGTCGGTGCTAAAAACATTTCAATGTTTAAAAAATAAACTTTTCTACCAAAAATTGAACCGACTTCAAAAGCTACTGCAAAGTGAAAGATAATTTTTTTACAGAATAGTATTAAGAAATTAAATTAAGAGCGTAGTATTTATCATGCGTATTATTATATTTATGTACATTAATTTGATATCCTGCGATTTAAGAATTTTTTTTGCGAAAGAAATTTTGAGAAATATTGCGAAATGAATATAATTAGGATGAGCGAAGCGAATCCTCTACTAGGCCACTCAAATTACATTTTGTCGTACACTTTACAAAAAAACTATTCAATATTTTAACTTCAAATTAAACACAAAAATAAATTATGATCTGTAGATTTGCACAATATAATTTTTTTAGAGTAAAACGTTAAAAAAAATTGTTATTTTAATTAATTTATTTTACATGCATTTCGAATATGGACGCATTTTAGCAAATAAATAAAAAATGAAACGCGTATATTTTCAGAAAAAAAAATATAAATCATGGAGTAAGAAATTATAGATAGAATCATGATTAATTTAATAAATAAAACATTTTTTTTATTATTCCGCAAAATCGTTTGCACACATGACACTTAAACATTTTAAAAGAATTGTATTATGGATTTTTTTTTTAAGTGGCAAGAAAGAATTGCAAACAAAAATATAAACAAATATATAAATGAAAAATTAAAAGAACTGCGTGAAGATGTTGCCTCGATTCAAGCTCTTTATAAATCATACAAAAAACTGGTGGAACCAGAGAGAAAAGTAGAACTCGATTTAAAAAAATCTTACAGTAAAATTTGGGAAATATTTTCAATGTGCGTGCAAAAGAAAGGGAATCAGATGATCTGTAAAGCTTATGAAATAACCCAAATTTTTGTTAGCTGAAAATGAGGATTGAGCTTTACTGGTGCTTTAAAATCAATCAGGGAAAAAAAGGCATTTTTAACTCTTTTCGTATTTCAATCATCCATAACCAGTTTAAATATTTGGGTTCATAACTATATGTTACAGGCTGATGTAATAAAGTATGAGAACGGTTCGTTCTGTACAAAGTGTGAATACAATTCCATACCAGCTGTTTTGATAACTGGAAGATTAAAGCTCCAAGTAAACTCAAAACCTTGAATAGATACGATTCAATCTAAATATTTGTGTGACTAAATATTTGTGTTCAAACATACTTATCTACATCAATTCCTTAACAACTTGATTATATTAATGTTATACTTTAATTATCTCATCATGTTTTATATTTGTTTAGCATTGTGGGGCTTAACCGATTTGAGACAACATAACAATATATTCTATTGACTACTTTCCTCAGTAATCATTTTAAGTGGATAGTAGTATAATTCTGAGTATAAGGGACCAGCACAGCTCAGTTCTCATTTTCAGCTAACAAAAATTTGGGTTATTTCATAAGCTTTACAGATCATCTGATTCCCTTTCACGGACACTGAAACGAACATTGGCAAGCACATTGAAAATATTTCCCAAATTTTACTGTAAGATTTTTTTTAAATCGAGCTCTACTTTTCTCTCTGGTTCCACCAGTTTTTTGTATGATTTCATAGCTTTTTCAGATCCTTTCAGGAACTTTATTTATCACCTTCAACTACAAATCTAAACTATTATTAGTATTAGTTTAAAATTATTAGTAGGCATATTAGTTTGGCGAAATACTTGAAATGACGCCAAATTGGCTTCAATTTTTGCGAGTAATTTTGGACGCCAGATTTGGCGCTATATCGCCAAGTAGGCGAAAAACTTGGCGATGTTTGGCGACAGAACCACCTCCTCCCAGATGGTAGTCCCACTGCAGTTTTTCGGTATCTATGTAGATTTTCTTATGACGATGACGATAAGTAATATCTACACAGATTTTCATAGCTTCATTTTCAAATAGTTATTTTTATAAATATAGAAGAATTTTTTTTCCTAATTATCCCTTTTTAATTGAAATATCTATATTGTAGTAACTGTTTTACTTCGAAAACACTCAAATAAAGGTGCGATGTTGTTTTAACACATATTTAATTAGAGTTTATATATATGTTTATGAAAAATATGTATTTTCTGTTTCGAATGACGTCAGTTTCAAAGGTTCAAAACTATCAGGAGAATCAGAATTTTTATTGATCTATAAAAAAGAGAACACGTGTTATCGTTTCTTTTTTAAATTATTGAATTGTTTTTTAATTGGTGGCAATTCGAAAGCAACAATTGAATTAGCAATTAAAAAGGAGAGATTTCTATATGTTAAATTATGAAAGGAATAGCGTTATATAAATTTTAAATGGGTGCCATTTCCTTAATTTTTGATATTTTTTTACCGGACCTTCGAAAGGCACATCCCTAAATTAAAAGCTTTCTAACAAGCTATTACACGTTGCTGAATGTTTCCTGGTTCGGATTATAATGTAGTTGTTTCTCTTTTTTTGTTGTTTCACGAGCAAAAAGTGCCAAAACAGGGGTTCTGGATCTCCGAAACTAATCGGTGGATCTGGATGAATTTTTGTAACCTTTGAGATCTAGGGTAGGACACTTCCCCTTTCGAATTTCGTCGCGATCCGATGATTGGGTCCAAAGTTATTAAGAGGCAAACTTTGGACATTAGAGATGCAGCTGAGCTCTACTATACAGCACTATAGTGCTGTATGATGTACTAAAGCAAAGTTGGCCGATTCAGAAACGACAAATAGACTTTAACCATTTCTTACTTTATCATTTGGATTTAAAGTAATGTTACGTTCTTATTTGTGGGCCGAAAAAGGTTTAGTGAACGGGACTTTAGACTTTGTTGCACGTATTAAAGAAAATCGCAAGCCACCAGACCAGATATCGCGAATAATCATGGATAAATTTGAATACTGCAGTAATTTAACTTATAAGAATTGGTGCGTACCGATTTCCCCAATAATTAAATTCTGGAAAAATGGAAGCATAAATTGCTCAAGGAAAGAATTTCTTCTGCAGTTAGCTTTTGCTGTTACAATTCATAAATCCCAAGGTTTAACATTAGATGAAGCAGTTGTAGATATTGAAGATATACAGACACCAGTTGGCTTAAAAACATACGTAACGTTGTCGAGAGTGAAAATCCTTCAAAATTAAGCATTCAATAGAAATTTTCCTTACGAAAAATTCTACAATATCAAAAATTCTCATACGCTAACATATATAAAAACGAAGAAATTAGAATAAAATGTTTTACAGTTAAAAATTCATAGTATCAACGAAAGCAGATTTCAAATGTTTTTCTAAAAAATAGGATTTTGAAGAAGTAACTTTCTTCAAGCTCTCTTCAAATATATTATTCTAAAATAGCTATCAAAGATTATCGGATGTTAATTACAAAGATTGGAAACATGCATATTTCAAACAACTTTAAAAAACACCAGTGGCTACTGGAAATTGTAAAAACATCTTTAAAAACGCTTTTAGTTCAAAATTTCAAATATTTTGTAAAAGTTTGCTTCGAAAATATTTTATTATGCCAATCTTACATCATAAATAAAAAAGTAAAATGCGCCAAAACATAAAATAAAGTTTTTGTTTAATAAAGGTGCAAAAATAATATTGAAAAATATTGTTACTTTCAAATATCTGTTTTATAAAATAATGCTTCGCGAATCCAAACAAAGCGTGGCTTTTGCTAGTTGTTATACCAAGTAAAGATGTTGATGTGATGTACAACTTTATAGAAGAGTCGGTGCTAAAAACATTTCAATGTTTAAAAAATAAACTTTTCTACCAAAAATTGAACCGACTTCAAAAGCTACTGCAAAGTGAAAAATAATTTTTTTACAGAATAGTATTAAGAAATTAAATTAAGAGCGTAGTATTTATCATGCGTATTATTATATTTATGTAGATTAATTTGATTTTTTGAAGTCGGTGCCAGCCAAGCCAAGTTACATGTAATTTTCCAATAGACACGCATCCAAGTATCTACGAGTTTTTTTACGATTTAATATTTAGTTAAAATTTTAACTTTATTCTTTTACGATTTGCATTGGATAATTAATTTTAATTTTGAACCAAAAAATCAAATTAATCTACATAAATATAATAATACGCATGATAAATACTACGCTCTTAATTTAATTTCTTAATACTATTCTGTAAAAAAATTATTTTTCACTTTGCAGTAGCTTTTGAAGTCGGTTCAATTTTTGGTAGAAAAGTTTATTTTTCTCTTTTTAGTTAAAAGTTAACGATTTTTTTTATGTCAGTTAATAAAAATTATAATACGGCAAAAATCACTGTAAACCATACACGTATGTCAGGAGTGGGGTTCGAACCCACGATCTCTTTCAAGAACCAGAAATCAAATCTGCTATCTTACACCGCTCACCCATCTGGCAGCACTCCATTCGGCGAGCTTAGTCATCGTCCATGTTACTTTTAGTTTGCAAGAAATCCCTAATTTTATTAGTTTTTACTTAATTAGTAAAAAAGTACTGAACCAATTTCAATGAAATGGAAGAAGTACCAATGGAAGAGTAGCCTCTTTCATTTAACACAAAAAACAAATTAATCGGTTGGATAGTTTCGGAGTAATCGGTGAACGTACATAAAAAAAATACATTCGCGCCGAATTGATAACATCCTCTCCTTTTTTGAAGTCACTTAAAAAAATATGTAATGCGGAAAATCTTTTTGTATACTATACACATATGTCAGGAGTGAGGTTCGAACCGACACTCTCTTTCAAAACCAGAGATTAAATGTGGTGCCTTAGACCGCTCGGCTGTCCGGACTTCATTCTCTTCAGAGAACTTATTCAATGTCATGTTACTTTTCGCAAGTCTATTCTCTTTTTGAGTACTCTTTCACTGATAAAGTATTGAATTAATAAAAAATCTCTGATACTCTGTGGTAACGGTTAAATACAAAATATTCCTAATAGCATAATTAGTATTTAACTTGTTAAATATATATTTAAAAATTATAATATGGAAAAGATTATTGTATACACGTACGTCAGGAGTGGGGTTCGAACCCACGTTGCCTTTCGAAAACCAAATCTTAAATCAAGCGCCTTAGACCGCTCGGCCGTCCTGGCATCGGTAAATTTATTCGACATCCATATTACTACTTATTTGCGAGAAATCACTAATTTGATTAGTTTTTGCCTAATTACTAAAAAAGTACTGAACATATTTCTATGAAACGGAAGTGGTACCAATTCGAGAGCAAGCTCTCTCATTTAACACCAAAATCAAGTTAATTGGTTGGATAGTTTCGGAGTAATCGGTGAACATACATAAAAAAAAATACATACGTCGAATTGATAACCTCCTCTCCTTTTTGGAAGTCGGTTAAAAATCAACGTACTTAACTGGCGTTTTCAAGGAACACAAAGACTGATCAGATGAAAATAATGCTATTTTAACATGAATCGAAGTTCAAACTCTTTGGGAGTGAAAGACACTGCTTACGATGGCCTGACAACAAAATATATTATTTGCTTTTTCTACAATGAAGCATGGTGGATGAGCGTTATGCTCTGGGGAGCATTTTCCCCAAAAAGTGTCGGTCAGTTATTTGAAATCCGAGGCAACATCAAAGATGTAATGTATAAGGATTTCTTGCAAGATGATTTGCTGCCTTATTAGAGAAAAATTGTGGTCTAAATATTTGTTTCAACATCATAATGACCCAAAGAATACATGCAAGGTCGTCAAGCAATGATTTTCACACACTCGAAAAAAATCGCTTTGAAATGGCAATCCCAAACGAGCGGAAATTTTTGATTACATGCGTTTTCCTTTGCTCTCAATTTTGTCTATTAAATTTATTAATATTTATGTTTTATTCCATAAGTATGTTCTTAACTAATATGTCAACAAAACACATAACTATCACTTTAACATTCCTCTTCATATGGGTATACTTACAAATTAACTTTCTTTTTCTGGCTGGAAACTTTTGACCACCACTGTACATTGCTTGTTGCAGCAGTTATTTAAATTTAATACTGTAAAAATAATTTTATATATAAAAAATATTTTTTATATTGAAAAATATATTTTCATATATTTAAGCGTATTCCAAAATAAAGGCAAGATGAAAAATGCCACAGTAATACATTTCAATATCGGAGAAGGTTTTGTTTGCATAACTGCAAAATTAAATCGGCAGTGCTCAAGTGGACTTCATTTTTGAGACTGAGACAAATTTAATTAATATAATTTTCGTTCCAATTCATAAAATTTCATAGTTAATTTTCTTTATAAATGTATATATATATGACAAAACCAATTATAATAAACTAAAATCGACAAAATTAAAGTTATTTAAATAAATATTTTTAAAAATAGTTCAACATGAAACATTTTTACCTTAAAAAGTATTTGATTATAAAAAGTATTTTTTTAAATATTATTTCTTAACCAACCGGTGATAAACTGCCAAAGATACGAAATGTTCATTATTTTTTTATGAATGTTCTACCGAGGTTCAGCCCAAATTCTTTTGTTCACATGTATATCCTTTTGAGAAGAACACCCTGTATTTTTTTTCAGAATTTTCTGAGTATGCTAGTATGGATACCTTCCTGTCAGACAATTATCATTTAAATTAGAAAATAATTTGATTTGCCGTACTTGCAGTAAATATCAATTCCATCTATCTGAATCATGCAAAAGTCTATTAAATCTGTTTCATTCTGTGGTCCGGTAAAATGTAAAAGATAGTTGCCACGTTCAAACTTGAATCCTCCGTGGAATTCTGGCCTCTGTAAATAATAAAATACTCATTTGTAATCAAAAAACTTAAAAAACAAGTATAATACAGGATTCCATACATAACAGTATGTGCGATCGCACATCGCACTTTTTTTTGCAATATTTCTTTCAAAACAACTTATCTTTTAAATAACAAATCCAAATTGTTAATTTATAATTTTTAAAATAATATTTAAAATAATATTTTAAATAATAATTTAAATAATTGTAAAACAAATTTATTTTTATTAATAAAGTTTAAAATGTTCAAATCTATGTATCAAATTATCTATCTATCTATCTATATTATTCAATCCAAACATATCAGTGCGTAACGCATACGTCATTTTTCGAATGGCAACACTTTCCGATGAAATTTCGCTTTTGCAACTTTCGTTACTGCAAATTTTTAAACATCTAGACGTCGCACATTTTCAATATTAACACCGCTGTATAGCGCCCAATCCACAAAAAAATGGACATGAGGATGAAAATTTAAATTTCTTTTAATATGATTAAAATTTTGCATATTAACTGTTAGGAATGTACTATTTCATATTTTATCAAAAAAGAATTAAATTTTTGTCATTAACATACTTATTTTAATTAATAAAGTGACACTATGACTTTGTAAAATAGACTGCGAGAAAAATCTTTACTTTTCATGGTTTCGTACAGCTGAACAAACATTCTGAAAATCTCCAAACTTGGATATATATGATCCGACAGCTATTATTGAGAGTTTTTGTCTGCAGAGAAGTGTTCACTAATCTTCATTACAAAAGGTAAGAATATTTAATTACTCTTAATTATTGTTTCACACCCGCAACAAAAAGTTACATTTATATCTCTACAGAAAAATATTTTGGACTTAAAGTTATGAAACTTTATATTCAAAAATAGTTTATTAAGATACTTTGAATTACAGACACAAAAAAATTAATTAATATTTTAATTATAATTATTGAGCGTTGTGGGCGTGACATGTCCCTGTTGCTAGTGTGACATTTAATTAAATTCACACCCGCAACGTCTTTTAAAATTGATTACAAATGTATATTTGAACAAATTATATGTAAATTTATATAAGAATAATATGCTGAAAAGCATGTACTTGGCAGCTTTAACTATATCCTTTGATTTAATAGAGTGAATTCCAGTTAATAAATAAAAAATTGCATCATCTGAGCATGTGACACTGTGTGCAGTTAATTTATTCAGTTTGGATTGATAAAATTGTTGCTTTACTACAAGAAAATAGGTTTATTAGTGATATATGATTAAGAAATTAATTTAAAAGTTAAGATTGTTATAGAAATTAAAAAAAGAAAATTGCGAAACAATATTTTTGCAATTTTCTTTAATTTTGTTTTGTTTTTTATATATCTTTTTTTTATTTTGTTATTTGATAGTATTTATCTAATACATATTTTTTTAGTTTTTTAAAAGAAGTAAAGCATTATTAGGGGAAGATTTTTTTTTCCTCTTTTAATTCAGATTAAATAAAAAGTAGAAGTAAGAAAAATAGAAACTGTTAAAATATTTATTAAGTTAGCATAAAATGTATATAGTCAGTTTGAGATTAACCAAAATTTAACATAATTAACTTTATGTAAGATTTGAAATTTCAAGGGATAAATATTAACAATTTGTTAAGCATATATTTTTGGACTTGAAGTGCTATATTTATTCAGTTTACACATTAATTTCTTCTCTTTTGCAGAGAATGAAGAGTACAGAAAGATCACGATATCATCGAAAAAAGATAAAAGAAAACCCTTTTAAATATGAAGCATATCTACAACAAAAGAAGGAAAGAGACAAAGCAAGGAGAGAAAAGAAGAGACTATTTAAAAAGATCATGGTAAAGGTTGGCAATCCTTTTGCATTTCATCTCATGGTAAAGGATTTGTCGACGGGAGTTGGTGCAGTTGCCAAGAAAATGGTAACACTAATAACTCTCTGCAACTATAAATTCAGCTTCAGATTTTTTCCATGTGTGTAGAAAAAGTCCTAAAAAATATAAAAGAACTTTGCTGAATGTGAAATTTCAGAAGATATTGTGAAAATGCTTCATGAATGCTGGCACCAAGCACAATCAGAGCTCAACATTCAATCGATACATCATGTTGTTTCTATTGATGTAGGAACAATTAATATAGCAATAACTTCAGAAAGTGATCACAAGAGAATTTGTTTGTTACCATATTTTGTCAAAAATATAATATCCAACGATCGTAGTGCAGTTGGAGATTTTGTAGAATTTGTTTTATTCTCCGCATTAAAAAAAAAAAAAAAAAAAAAGTGAAAATTTTGATGGACAAATGAATAGGGATGATATAAAATAAGAGTATCTGAAAAAAAATTAAGAAAATGTGTATATCTGGCTCAGTCAGTCAGATGTATCCATACTTTGATAAGGATATAATATCCAACGATGAATGTGCAGTTGGAGATTTTATAGAAGTTGGTTTATTTTTGACATTAAAAAAGTGAAAACTTTGATGGACAATTAAGACAAATGGATGGTGACTATATAGATATACAATGCTTGAAAAAATGTAAGAAAACATGTATATTTGGCCCAGTCTGTTAGATATATCCTAGGAAAAAAAGAGCATTTTCGTAAAAAAGCTATCACCACCAAAAATTAAAAATTCAAGATTAGAAATGAAATTAGTTTGATATTTTCCTCTCTAGATATTATAATTGTCATATTGATTAATTCTTTAATTAAAAAAATCTGCCTTGAAAATATTTGTGTATGTCATTATTTTATTCGCTATACAAGTCACACCCGCAACAGGGCGTGACACCCGCAACAGGGCGTCACACCCGCAACGAAAATTTTGAATATTTTCTACAAAAGCAAAAATTGAGTAAGTAATTTAATTTTTTCATAGAATAATTATTTAAGTATTACTGTCTAATATTTTAAAAAGATCAATTCACTCAGTTGTCATAATTCACAGAGTTTTGCGTTTTTGCATTGAAAGATGAAAATGCATGTCCTTTTTATGTCACACCAGCAACAGGTGGAAATTATTATTTTTTTTTTATAAATAAATGATACATTGGACAATTTTCAGATTTGGATAAATGTATGTGTAACTGGTCTACATTGAAATTCACACAAATTGGAACCAATGCTCAAAAATATTTTTGCTGGTGACTAATTTAAGTTGTGTAAATGTCACACCCGCAACTTTGGATTGGGCGATAGGGGGGAAAATATGTACTTTTATATGCAACATGTTTGAAAAATGTAACTCAATTTTTTTTTTTAGGTATTATTTTTTTAGGTTTTTAATTAATTTTTTTTGGAAGTGGCAACTTGAGTACTCAATTTCTGTGTAAAATAAAGGGAAAATAGCCATAAAATAAAAAGAAGAAATAGAGAGGAATTATAGTGTCTGGGAGTGATGCAAAAATTTTCTCCCTGAAATCTGCTACCGCGTCCAGACAACAACCGCGTGCTTTCGCAAAGAAGAAGAAAACTCTTAGAACTACAATTTTTAGCTTACAATAAAATGAAATGCTACTTCAGAATGCTTAAATATAAGCAGATCATTTTCATTTAGAGAAAAAATGCACAGCTGATGTCAAAGAATTCAGAGCCTGTTCCATGTGATTTTTTTTTTTTTTTTTTTTGATTGAATGAATTAATTTATACTTTAGCGATAAGGCGCATCATATTGCAAACTGTTTTTACGGTATACTATACCTCCATATATTTCTTTCCTCCATAGAAAATAGCTGATTACCGTATATTTTTGTTCCCATTTTTATCATTCAACTTTAAAAAATTGTAATTAAAATACCTCTACATTAAGAATATAGTCTGCTATAAAACCTTGTGTAACTGTAAAAATTTGACTTTTTTGCTGCATCTTCAGTCTCCCGCTTTTATAGAATATCTCTATTTTGATGCATTAGAATGCTCCATAATAAGGTGAAATAATCGTTTTTTATAAAAGCGATGGAGTGACGATGCAGCAAAAGGGTAAAATATTTTACAGTGTATTTTGAAAATTGCAAAACAAAATTATTAACAATTAGGAAAAAACAGTTGTTTTTGTTGGTAGTGAATTTGGAAATCTAAAGCAGAGGTTCCCAAAGTGTGCTCCGCAGAGCCCTTGGGGCTCCTCCTGAATTTTCCAGGGGCTCCGCGGCGTTCCACGAAAATAAACAAAACTTAAAAGAAATTAGGATATTGCAAGTGAAATATTTTTAAATGTATGTAGATATTTTTGTGCGTGTGTTTCGTCTAAAATGTATCGATAACCGGGTTGAAAAATAGGATACGCTTCAAATCCGTTCAAACTTTTGCATTCTACATGTATTTTCTGTATAATATTCTTGTTTTGAAATGATTTATTTTATGTTTCCACATTAATTGTGTTTTAAAATTCGATTTAAATTAAACTACAAAAAATAGTATTCTAAATCGAATGTACAAAACAGAAAAGGCCCGCTGTTAACTCTGCTTGCTGTTAACTCTGTTTGCCGAGCAAAAGAGAGGACAGTTTTGTTTTTTGAACACCACCTATTCATAAGTTTACACTTAATTCTTTTTCGCTTAGTAATAAGGTTTTAACGTCCTTGTGAGATAAGTGTGTCTGAAATTATTTATATTTTTCACTTCACTCTTCTCAATGAAGTATTTTATATTCCAATACTTGCTATATTTACTGAGAAATGTGTTAGTTAAGCTTTGATTGTTTCAATGATGGACTTATAATTGTCTTTCACTATTCGTTAAAATTTAATTTGAGAAATTTAATATCAAATTCCATGTTCTATTTCAGTTTAAAATTTGCCATTCCTAAAATTAGGGATAAGTCAAAGGAATGTAGCAGTAGCCATAGTGTTCTTCACAAACACGCGCTAGCATAAAAAAATGCCTCTTGAACTTATGACAGTTCTAAATGATGCTATAAAAATAATATAAAAACTTTAATGATATAAAAACTTTATCAAAACTTTATAAAATCAAGACCTAATTTGAACTTCAAACTAATTTGCAAAGATATGGGAAGATCAGTCCCTGCTGCTGCGTACTGATGTAAGATGGTTATCCCAAGGAAAAGCGTTGACACATTGCTGGATCTGCGTGCAGAGGTTGGAGTCTTTTTGACAGATCACAACCCTCAATTAGCAACAATTTTAAATCATGGAGATTGGACATGTAATTTGGCATATTTAGTGGACATTTTTAGTAAAATGAACGAAATGAATTTATCGTTGCAAGGAGGAAGTGTTATTGTTTTTAAAGCAAACTCCAAAGTGTCGGCATTTAAGAAGAAACTTACCTTCTGGTCTGAATGTGTAGAAAAGGCTGATATAAGTTGCTTTCCTCTTAATAATGGTTTCTTAAATGACCATAACATCAAGTTTGAAAAAAAAATATTCAGAAAATTGTTTAAGATTATCTCCAAGCTTTGATAGAACCATTTGAGCATTTCTTTCTAGCTGCTCAAAATAGGATGCTGGACGATTTTAAATGGGTACGAAATCCATTCAGCGTAAAAACAATACCACACAGCTTAAGTTCTGTGGAATACGAAACTCTCATTGATTTACTATCTCAAAGCGATGTAGAAATCTCTTCTCAAAGCAAATCTATCTCTAAATATTGCTGTCATTTGAAAGATGAATACGAAATCTTGCCAGGCTGAGCAAAATTAATTTTACTCTCATTTTCAAAGACATATCTGTGAGAAGCTGGATTCTCCACTTAACAAGTATCAAAGCAAAACACAGAAATCGGTTAAATGCAGAACCAAACATTCGCTTACAACTGTCGAAAATTACACCAGATAAAAAAAAATGTGCAAAGCAATTCAAGCGCATTTATCACACTAAACTTTTTTATATTATTGTGTTCGTCAAACTTTATGCAAAATTAAAAAAAAAAAAACTATTGAAATTTAATATTTGTATATTAAATGTTGTATTTTTTTGGAATTTTTATTTTCATAAATTGTTTATTTTTATTAAATTTTACTTATTTAAATCTTCTATCCTAGTTTTCAAAACTGTATTTTATTTTTAATATAATGTCTGTCGCTGAAAAGGCCTTTTTCAAAAAGATTTTGTGTCATTTGAAACCCATCACTAGATTCATTTGTGTGTAATGTGCGTATATATTTATTTTTATTTTTATAGTTTTGATTTTTTAAATCTGTTTATGTTATTTGTATTAATTTTTAATTATCTAAATTTTTCCATAGTAACATAAAGTTTATCGCTGAAAACACTTTTGTTATTGCATCTTTTATTATTTAAAGCCGCTCATTAGATTAATAGTACATTTGTGTATATTGTGTACATACGTATATTTCTTTTTTATATATAAATTTAAATTCTTTAATCTGTTTATGTTATTTGTATATTTAAATTTTTTATAATGCTTTTCACTGTACAACAATGCTTGTCGATTAAAATGCCCCTTTTTGTAATATTTTGTATCATTTAACAAATCTTTCATTAGATTCATTTAATATTTATATAAGTTGTGTATGTAGTTTTATTTGTAACTTTAATTGCTTTAATCTGTTTATTTTATTTTTATAATTTCTTAGTAATTTAAATTTTCTATGTTGTTTTACTTAATTGTACTTTATTGTATAGGCAATGTATATTGCTAAAAACGCAATTTTTAGCATCTTATATTATTTCACAACCCTTCTTTAAAATGACCTGCTTCTAATTGTATTTTTTTTTTTAAATAGTTCAAACTGAGAGGCGATTTATTTTCGTTGCATGTTTAGAAGTCCTAGAAACTTAAAGAAGAAAGAAAAATATTCCATAATAACATGATTCTATTACGGGTAGGCGGTACTAGAGAAGACATGTTGCATAATAACTCGTGGATGACAGGAATTAAGCATATTTTTCTTTTTTTGCGAGTAGCCTATTGGAATTATACAGAAGTATCTGTCTGCAAATGAAAACTGTACAACTTACCTTTTTTTAAGTGTGTGTGGTTTTCACCATAACTAATAATAGTTTTACGTAAGCCCCAATGCAGTGCATAACCCAAACATCTTTACCATTTTGATCTGTCATTCCGAGTTCATACTGTAAATCCCCAAAAAATATTTTTTTATTTTAAAAATGGGTGTCATAACCCCTTAACAGTAGGTATTGCTTGAAGATCGCTCGGGTAAAAAAGCGTGTATTTTCCTCGCTACTAAATGTTTTCAGAAATCACAATTTTTTTAAATATTTTTTGCTCTATTTGAAGGAAATATCTCTATTATATAGGGGGAAGTTGGATAAAACCGAGTAGGAGGATAAAACAGGGAACAAGACTTTATGGCTTTATTTGTAGAGATTTCTAGCGAAAACTTTTAGAATAACTTCTAGGCAAGTGGCATACCAGCTCCCAGTAGTAAGCATAAGTCGTGTAAACCAACTCATTTTGCAGTGATAATTTTTTTAAAGTTTTGCGTGAAGAAGATAAAAATTCACGTCTTCAATGTCACGTTACCAATCATAAATACCTAAGTACTTAATTTAGTTGAGAATAAAGTGTGATAATCTATTATTTATTTGTTATTTTAACGTTTTGTATTAGTGTCTATTAGTTGTCTGAACAATGTTAGAGTACCATTTCTTCAAAATGGCGTGGTCGGACAAAACCGGGATGCAGGTCATTGGACTTAACAGGGAAGTTCCCAGTTTTGGACAGCCCATTTATTTGCGTGATTGAAATAGAATTAACTTGTTTAAAATACAAAAATTATTATTTAAATTAAGTTGTTACATGGAAAAGTGTTTTTAGTCTTTTATATTCCAAAACATGTAGCAGAAAAATACAGGAAATCATTGATTTTTATCAACTGAAAGGCCCATGGAAATGGAAAATAATCCTTTGGTAGAATTTCAAAATATTTTTGACCAAAACAAAAATTCTGATATAGACCTGTTTATAGGAAATTGTTAACCTCAGTCTGGCAAACAGAATGGGTCTAAGCAGCCAACGCCGACTTCGAAGGCTCCAGGTCCTTTAGAAGGCGACGATGTGCAGTTTCTGGTTGCTGTGAAACCTTCTACGTCTTTTCAAGGCCTGGGCAGAGATATCAGGCGTCATTTTGCTATCTCACTACATGATATATCTCACTACATGCCTTTTCTAGTACAAACGGACCCTAGGACCATCGAGAATTCCGACATGTGCGAGGAAAAACAGCTGTTCTTACTTCAAACCCCTACAAATTAGAACTCGAACGAGAAGAAAAAGAATGGATGAAATAGAAAGACAAGAAGAACTTAGCCTTGAAGAAAAACTTTTCAAGAGGACCGAAAAAGTTGTAAGAAAACTAAAGAAAAAAAAATGAACATCAAACAAGGAGAAGGATAAAAGTGAAACTGCATCTTTTGCAACGGCTTATATGAACAAACTAAACCTAAGGAGACTTGGATACCATGACTTCACCAAAGAGTAGTCACATGAAAGTTGTATCAATGCAGATAAACAAGATCGAAGTTTTATTTGTGATTTTTGTGCCTAACATTTTTAACTCTGAAACAGAACGTGGTAGATTTAGTATAGATTCACATTCTATGTATAATATGACAGTTTCTGCAAATTTTTTTTAATAAATGGTATTATTGCAAAGTTACAATGTGCTTTTAATTACTTTTTCCAAGTGTGCAACGCTTTTAATTACTTTTTCCAGTTCCCACGTTGCACACTGTTCAAAAAAGTATTGTTATGATATCAATTGCAATTGTTCGCGACTGAATGAATACTTTTCTTCTTCTTAAGGAATAAATTTATCGTTTTAATACAAATTATGACCGTTTTGTTCACATAGTGCACAGTAATAAAAAGGAAAACATTAGGGTCCCGGTTTTATCCGACTTTCCCCTACAAGATAGATATTTTAATTCAAAAAAGAAGGTTTTAATTCTTATTTTTATTTTATTGAATACAATACTAGTAATATTAAATAAAGTTGCTAAAGGGTCATACAATAAAAAAAAATTTGATTTTTAAAATTTCTAGTATGAATTCAGAATTTCTGTATCAGGAAAGGTCCAAACTGAGAACCGAGGCTCAATGTAGGAAATTAATGGCTCGGATTTTTCTCTGCTCCATAGTTAGAAAAATATATTAATTTGTAAACCACAGAGAATTCTTCGGTTTAGGGGCTCCGGCTTAGAAATTCTTCCCAAAAAGGGCTCCGCGAGCCCAAAAGTTTGGGAACCGCTGATCTAAAGCATATCTGAATCTTTTAATTCGTTGAATTTCTAAACTTATTTACACTGGTGAAATAAATTAAGAGAATTTTCATATTTTATCGAATTGCATGAAAAAAACTGAACTTAAGGAAAAACCACTGCTTCTAGATAAAAATGCAAATCTTGTACAACAAACACGCAAGTGTCTACTTATGTTTAGGTGGAACCAGCAGAAAAACATTCTTTACAAGCATGTGGAAGGTAAGACGAATTGCGTTTACTAGGACAGCTCCGCGAATTTCATGGTGTTATCTTGCAGAAATCGGTAAAATTCACATCAAAACACTAAAAATGAGTGACCACCAACGTTTAAATGATGGAATGAGGTGGTGAATTGTATGGAAGCTAGAGGCAGGCCAATCGCAAGTCCAGACATGCGGAGAGTTTAATTTAACGCCCAACGCCATGTTTAACCTATGGAAACAGTTCCAGGATACTGGATCCATCAGGGTTGGCAAAAACCCGGGTTTTTGTACAAAAACCCAACCCACCCGGGTTTTTGTGCGTATTTCTGGGAAATTGTGGGTTTTTCTGGATTTTTGTGGGTTTTAGTTATTTTTCTGTATATTTGTATATTTAATAATATATATGCGTACTCATTTAAAAATATACTTATTTAGTTGCATTTTTTAATTACATCTGAACTATTTATTACTAATTAATATTATTTATAATGTCAGTTAATAAATTTATTCTATTCTGATATTAGTATTAATATCATCAATATCAATAGAAAACTTAAAAGTAATATCAGAATAAGTTTATTAACTGATATAAAATAATTTTCATACTATTAACAATTCATGTTAATTATTATTAATACTATTATTGACTATTATTAATATTAATAGTAATAATACTATTATAATTAACTTAATACAATTTTAAATGCTAAAGTGAGTTCTTATCACTTTTAAATATATTTTAGTTGTCAGAATAAATAATTAATTTTATTTTTGTAGTAACTAAATAAATTAAAATCGTTATAATAATTAGTAACTATGATAATTAAACTAGCAGGCTTTGCCTGCTAGTAGGGCTGAGCCTTTTATACGTAAATCTCGAAGCGAACAAACTTCGAACTGGATCCCCGCTGCGTATTCCACACATAACAGGTCGAAAGCATGCACTACTGGGCCCCTCCTTTAAACAAATCTCAAATTTAGATGCACATCTCAAACCGTATCTCCGCTGCCTAGAACACCAAGTAGAGGATGCTGCGCATGCGCAGAAGGATCCTTCCTTTTAAATAAATCTGTAATTGATATGAAAATGTCGTGCCGAACATATCTCAAACTAGATTCCAGCTGCATACAGCACTGTATAGTAGGAATACTGCGCACACACTACCAGGTAGTGCGCTAAATTCTTAACGAAAACATATTTGAACAAAACTCTGTTTAAAAACCTATCTGTAGACATATAAGTCAAGGAAGTGGCATTTTAACCCTTTTGGGCGCGGTGATTTCATAGGTATACCACTTAATTTTAATTCCAAAGCGATACATTGGATCCGGAATTTTGTTAGAAGTTTATTGAATTCCTGAAATATAGCCTTTTCGTATTTATAAATAAAGTTGTTTTCAAATTCCGGTGTCGGTCATTAATTTCAATACTTAAGCAATAAATTTGCCCTGCGCCGCAAAGGGTTAAGGCAAGGGATTAAGATTTTTGCAGAAATTATTACAGAAAATAGCAGTATTTGACACAGCATTCTTTTTTATAAATTTTTATCGTACGTTATAAGCTAAGCTACCTTAAAGTTTGAAACAGATCAAGCAAGAATTTAAGATTTTTACAAAAATTAATAATAAAAAATAGTGGTATTTGAGAGAAGGAGTGTCTGAATTAAAAAAAGCAGCTAACAGTTATATCTTCAGCTCTTGATCAGATGCAAAAAGATGCAACCACGTTGTCATGTTCTGTTAAGATTTGGAGAAATTTGATGGAATCAGAAGATTTGAAATAACACAAGAAAAATGTGCTGAAATGCTACAAACAGATCATCGGGACCGAGCATTTTATAGCTAATATAATGGATGCAAAGTTTAGATAGGAAAGGCTTAATTTAACAAAAGAGGAAGAAATTGATGAGTGGATAATGCAGTATCGTTCAGAGTGGTTAACTGTGATATTGGCATTTAAAATTAAAGACATAGACTATTTTCCCAAATCACTTTTCTTAGAAAGTATTATGTCACAATTCTTATCTTCAAAATGGTGGGAAATTCTTAAAGGAAAAATACAGAAAAAGAAATAAAAGTTAGATTTTGATTTTTTCAGTTTTTTCCAATCTCTGCATTCTGTTCCATCTAGCTCTGCTTCCAAGAGGATTTTCTCTACATTTAGATTCATATAGTCTAAATTACAGAACAGACTAGACTCTGAGCAGTGGAAAAAATTAGTAAAAAATTACAAATATTACCACAAAAATTAAAGTGAATGTGATTTTATTGGTAAACTATAAAAAAAAATCAATTATAATTATTTTCTATTACATTGCGTAACTTATTTGAAATATGTTTTGGGCTTAAAAGGAAAATTTGTATTATACTATTAGGGGAATTTGCAGATTCAGAAATGATTTTTAGCAAAAGCCCACTTTTAACAAAAACCCAGGTGGGTTTTTGTTGGTGGACCAACCCAGAAAAACCCGGGTGGGTTTTTCTGGGCTGGACCCACTTTGCCAACCCTGGGATCCATCGAGAGAACGCCTGGGCAAACTCGTCCAAGAGCCACGACGGCCAGAAAAGATTGCCATTTCTCCTTTTTAGCGAGCCATAACAGAGGGGCTACAGCTTCTCAGCTCGTTCGGGACCTGTATGAAGCCACAGGAACCCGTGTAATAAGAGTGACTGATTTCAAAAGCCTGAATGAGAGCGGGTTGTTTGCTAGAAGACCGGCTGTTTGCGTCCAGCGCACGTCTAGTAAAAGGAGAGTCCGATCAGCATGGTGCAGGCAGCACAGTGTTGGAGTATGGAGCAATGGTCGACCGTTCTGTTCACGGACGTGCCCCGTTTTAGCCTAAACACCGATTCTCTCCGTACTTTCATAAGGAGAGATTCATTGACCCGCTACCTACCCTCTAATGTCCTCGAAATCAACAATTATGGCGGTGGCGGTGTAATGGTCTGGGAGGCATCATGTTGGACGGCCGCACGCCTCTACATTAGGGTGAATCGAAAAAAAAAATTCGCAGTGTCAAAACTTACCTATGCGGAAAAGATGTTCTCTTGGATGGAGATTAAGGAAAAAATTATTTTAAATTTTATTACTGCCACAAAGAGGTTGAATTTCGAAAAAAAAGTGGGAAAAAAAACCCCTAATTTTGGCTAGGTGATTTTTGATTCAAAATAATAGTTTAAAAAATTATCCAAAACCTGCCTATGCATAAAAGATGTTATATTATATGCTGAGTATGAGAAAAATAATTAAAAAAATTAATTCTAAAATTTAAATCTGCTACAATGTGGCTCAAATTTATATAATTGAAAGTTTTTGCGGTAAAAAATCAATATTTTTTGTAAAATAAAATATGAATTTTAGAATTTGTAACATTTATTGCAATGAGTGGATATTTATTTGATTACAACTTTAGTTTCTTATTTAACAGCTTATTTATTATTAAATCAAGAAAAATCGTCAGCATTACAATTGGCGATAATGACGTTTCGTATTAAAAATCGGCACGAGATTTTGTAATTTAATTCGATTCTTATAAAACCGTCTCTTATATATTGTCCATACACAACAGAAAATGCTTCCGTGACTATTTTGATTATTAGTTTTGTAGCATGAGCGTTGCGTGAATAGATATTATTGATAGTGGATGTTATTGCCACAGGAATGATTACTGGATTTACTATTGCTGCTGAAATCATGTCGTTACTAAATCCCTCAGTTAGTGGAAGTTCGATACATTTTCCTATTTAATTAAATCTATTTAATCCTTCGCAAAAGGTCAAAAGCTGGTAAAAGGAAAATATAGATATTACTTAATGTAATGATTAGGATTACAGACTGTGATTTCACTCGTGTGCTTTTAGAATTCATCTACTGACATAAACGAAAATACACAAAACTGCTCACATGCAGCGAATATTTTTTCTTATTTCACTAGTGAAATATTTGTGACCAACTGCGGGTGGTTCCCTCCACGTTGGCGAAAATATGACGTAGTGGAATCATTGTAGTGGACGCTTAAAGATCAGTTCCATATTTCGAATAACACATTCTTTAACATCTATGTTAACAGATATTCCGTTACAACCGATCGCAACCAACTATGTTACATGTATTTTAACACATGACAAAAAAAAAAAAAAAAAAAAAAAAAAAAAAAAATGTACGTCATGTTTTCAAATTGTTTGGCACTCTCACAGAATTTACATATATGTGGCCCATGTAATCGGAACGAAGCTCTTTTTTCAAGCTCTAATCTGCTTCTATTATGATTTTTCTTCAGTTTTGTTGAGAAACACCGAAAATACTGGCGATAAATATATATCAATAAATATAAAAACTTTGTTAAATCACCACAAAAAGATAAATTATACAGGACGCGTTTCGAGCTACAAAATTACCGCTCGTCATCAGCTGGTCCAAACACGTGTCACAACGGACAGAGTGGAAATAACAGTGAAATAAAGAGGGAGGAGATTGCACAGAGTGCGACAGGTGGCGCTACTTGTCAGAGCCAAGGAGAAAGAGAAAAGTAAAGATAAACTCAAAGAGGGAGGGAGAAGATTACAAAGAGTGCCCCAGGTGGCGCTGGCTAAAAGAACCCAGATGGCAGAGAAAAACTAATAAAAGATAAAGAAAACAATTGAAAATAAATAAATAAATAAATCAAATAAAAATAAATAAAAATTAATCAATTAAAAAAAATTAGATAATAAAATAGTAAAAAAAAAAAAAAAAAAAAAAATTAATTAAATAAAAACAAAAATAATTATAGTAATAATAATAAACTACAAAAGTAATTTCCATGCAGGAGAAAGGGAGGGGGATGAAGAGAGATCGTTGACAAGAGTATTACAATTTTTATAAATAAAATAAGCTTCGTGAGTATCTAAATGAGAAGGAGAGGCAGGATTAGAAATAATTCTGGCCATGGAAAAATTGAAAAAATGACCAGAAGACCAACAGTGAGAAGCAATGGAAGACCTAGATAATTCCTGATTTTTAATGTGAGCGTTGAAGAAATGCGATTTTTAATGTGAGCGTTGAATTCTAATGAGAGCGTTGAAGAAAAGATTGGATGAACATCAGAGGTACATTAAAAATCAGGAATTATCTAGGTCTTCCATTGCTTCTCACTGTTGGTCTTCTGGTCATTTTTTCAATTTTTCCATGGCCAGAATTATTTCTAATCCTGCCTCTCCTTCTCATTTAGATACTCACGAAGCTTATTTTATTTATAAAAATTGTAATACTCTTGTCAACGATCTCTCTTCATCCCCCTCCCTTTCTCCTGCATGGAAATTACTTTTGTAGTTTATTATTATTACTATAATTATTTTTGTTTTTATTTAATTAATTTTTTTTTTTTACTATTTTATTATCTAATTTTTTTTTAATTGATTAATTTTTATTTATTTTTATTTGATTTATTTATTTAATTATTTTCAATTGTTTTCTTTATCTTTTATTAGTTTTTCTCTGCCATCTGGGTTCTTTTAGCCAGCGCCACCTGGGGCACTCTTTGTAATCTTCTCCCTCCCTCTTTGAGTTTATCTTTACTTTTCTCTTTCTCCTTGGCTCTGACAAGTAGCGCCACCTGTCGCACTCTGTGCAATCTCCTCCCTCTTTATTTCCCTGTTATTTCCACTCTGTCCGTTGTGACACGTGTTTGGACCAGCTGATGACGAGCGGTAATTTTGCAGCTCGAAACGCGTCCTGTATAATTTATCTTTTTGTGGTGATTTAACAAAGTTTTTATATTTATTGATATTTTTCTTCAGTTGTCTTTTAGTGATGTAGTCTTGTCTTTACACCCATCACAGTGTAAAGAAAACGGTCATGATCATGATATTTTATAAATGACTAAAGCGAATGACTAAAACGGTAGAGTGGTCTTTCGTTTGTTTTGTCATGCCGAATTTTTTTCCCCATGTCTTTGACAGAGGCTCTGTGAATGGTGTGACGCATAGGGATGAGGTCTTGGAGCCCTGTACTCGCCTTTTTCGGTGTGCAGTGGGCCTCGAGTTCATCTTTCATGACAATAACGCTAGGCCACATAGAGCTCTTCTTATCGATAAATTTCTCGAGTGTGAGTATATTCGTCGGATGAATTGGGCAGCCAGGTTCCCAGACATAAAGCATGACTGGGACATTACGGGGAGGGCAACTGCAACTCGCAACCCCCATACGAGAACCATCCATGAGCTGGAAACAGCATTGCTGAATGAGAGGGATCAATTGCCACAGGCACTGATAAACTGCATTTTTCCCAGTATGACATCACACTGCGATGCCTGTATTAATGTAAGAGGGGACTATACCCCCTTCCCCATATTAACCCATTTTTTGTGTATTCTTCTATTATAATTGTTGAATTTTTTTTTTTTTTTTTTTGTATTATATCAACCTATGTTTATACCAAATTTTATAAAAATCTATCTAGTAGTTCTGGAGACCGTGTATCAAATGTGAAAATTCTCTTAATTTCTTACACCAGTGAATTTTATTCGTTTCCTGATTGGTCCAAGTTTAATGTTCAAAAATTGAATGCTTCTGTTTTTTATTTTATTCGTTTTCTGATTGATCCAAGTTTAATGTCCAAAAACTGAGTATTTCAATTGCCACGATGATAAAGAGTAATAAAAATTTTAAAAAATATAATAATTTAAAAACAAATTGTGATACAGATTTGAAACAAATTTTATTTTAAAGTGCATCTTTTCTCTACATAACAGTGTAAAAAAATAAAATGTGCGGTGTTAAGAAATTGAAAAATTTGCAGTTCCAAAAATTGTAAAAATGAAATTTCATTTAAAATTCGTTTGTGATGGGTCTAGGAATATTAATGTTTAATCCATGTCGTACGTAATACGAGGCGTTCAGAAATCAGTCTGATTAACTACATCAAATAAATATGCACATTTTAAACATTTAAAGTTGTATATCTGTAATCTACTGTTGTTTTTATAATTGGTCTAGGAATATTAATGTTTAATGCACGGCGTACGTAGTATAATCATCCTAAAAATGATGTTTATTATTATTATTAATTTAAATAATGATTTTTTTTATAAATCTTTGAAAATATCCTTTTGCAAATAGTCGTTGTAATTTGTTAAATTACAATTTTGTTTTTTTTTCTTTTTAATTCTACTATCTATTTGGCAAATACTTTTTTATCTTTTCTTCATTTTTGGATTAATTATATTTTTTATGTATTTTTTTTTTTACTTTTTTATCACAATTTTTATTTTCCAAATATGTTTTCAGAAAAGGAAAAGAAACATAAACTAGTCATTGGGGGCCACCGTAATACTTACCCATCATGGATATGTATATGAAAATAAAACATGTGAAACTATTTATACAATGCATTGCAATTGATAAACAAAATTTAAATATTGCTAATATACATAGTAATGCTTTATTAAAGAACTGCTGATGTACCAATTTCGACAAATTATATAAAACGCCAAACTACTCAAGTAGTACCAAACTGCGTAAAAGAAACATCCTTATAACTCCAAAAATAATAATTCTATTAACTAGCAATTAACTGCGTCAGATTAAGCGTCTCATTTCCAATTAAAATATACTTCTGAATTGAAATTTGAATGAAATACAGGGTCATGAAAAATCAAAGAATGTGGAAAACAAGATTACAAATATCTCGGCAACTAATAATCCGATCGACTTTGTTCTATATGCAAAATATGTTTTATTTTATTACCTTTTACGTCCATTCCTTAGAACAAAAAAATTCGAAAATTTTTATATACCTTTCATCAGAACGAATTTTTCGAGAGTCCGAAAAAATAGTTCCGGATAATCGAGGTTGCTGATATTAAATAGGGTTCGTCCCATTCTTACATACTAACTACATACAAAATTTCAAGTCTCTATCTCAATTTGTTCGGGAGATAGAGTGTTTACAGACAGACAGACTGACAGACAGACAGACAGACGGACGGCAAAATTTTTTTTCTAAAAATATGTTTTTCGGAATCTCCACTATCTAAAACGTGTAAATCCGTCAAAAAAAATTTTTTTATTTTCAAAACGATTGCAAGACTTACCCTATACTACGTATGATGGGTAAGTAAAATATTTTACACTAAGAAAATTAATCTGAAATGAAAAAAAAAAAGATGTAAATGACAAAATGAGATTTCATAATTCACCAATATCCAATATTTAAAATGCAACTGAAAAATTGGTTTGGCACGATACATAAAAATCAAGGTTTGCGTGTGACATGGAAAATACGGCATCCTCTTTGCACGTTGAAGCGACGTCAGGCAATGTTTGTGTATTTCGATGTTTATTATTTTAATTTCTCTTGTATATTTTAATTTATAAGACGAATTGTAAATTTATCATACAGTTAATTTGGAACAAACTTTTTCGAGAGAATGATCGTGCCTTCGTTTCTTTACTTTTAGCATTTTACTTTGCATGTAAGATTTTTCATATGCGCAACATCTGTATTATAATGGACAAATCAGGGTTGTAGTGGAGGATATACGCCATGTAACTTCTGGATTTTTTAAAAGAGCACCATATACTCCCTGCTTCTCAAGAAATCTATAATATATACAATCTAGGATATACTTTCTGCCTTGAGCGTAAACCCTCTGCTTACAGCGAATAATCTCTGTACTTTTTTCGACTACACCACTGGAACAAATATGTCCGTGCCTAGCACAGACGTCATTTTGCGTATGACAGCATTTCATGATGAAATGACTTTCTGCAATTTTTGTTACGACAATTTTTTAATCTTCTAAACACGTCACATTTTCAATTTTTATTCCGTTATATCGAAAAGGAAATCTACTTTCCCCCCAAAAGCAATTTATTGAATACTATATCTCATTTGACTCATTTATGACTATTTTAAGCATTTCAAACTTTTCTACTTTTCTAGCTTATTTTTGCATCTCCATTTATAAATAATAATACACAATTTAAACATAAATCGATAAATATTGTTCCGGGTAATTTTCCATAATGAAATTTAAGCTGCATGAATAAGTAAATAAAAGAATTGTTAAAAACACAGATAAAATGATTATAAATTACAAATTTAACATGTAATCAAGCAATTTAAATTTTTATACTGCAATTATTAAAATAAATACTTTGAAATGCAATTTGTTCGAAAACTGTATTTCAATTAACTGACTGGCTGTAATTCTTTTAAAAATAGTGTGAATTATCACCATAAAGCATTTTACATACCGATAACATGGTACATAAATTATCAGCATCGGTATGAAGCAGCACAGCATTGCCACCTGTTGAGTGATTACACCCAAAACTATTTAGAACAAATTTATATCAGGAACTACCTGAATATACATTTTTATTAAATTCCATGCATAAGTTCTTCAAATAAAGCAAAATTTGTACAACATTTATGTCATATACAGACAGATAGACGGAAGGACAGATTCACAATAAACAGTTAGACATTTTGTATAAACACGTTTTTTGGGGTCTCTGACCCCTAAAACGTTTAAATCCGTCAAAAACCAGAAATCGAAAATTTTCACGAATCCAGTACTTTCTTTTTGTAAGATAGAAGAAAGTAAAAATATTGATTAAAGTTAAACCTTTTTTTTAACAAATAAATAAATAAAAAGTAATGACATACTTTAAATTTTTTCCTTGTATTTTTCTTTGAAGTATTTTAAACTGCAAAATTCTTAAAGATTTTCTTCCGAATGTTATCAATTTTTAAAAATTTATTGTGCTTTTTTCATCATACATTATAAAAAAAAGTATTGAAACTTGTATAATTATTCTTACCGCTAAATCGAACTCCCATTTGCCTTCATTATAATTGCACCACTTTTTGTGTTGCTCACAATACTCCTCCAATGAATCAATAGGCTGCCAGATAAAATCTTCCGGATGCATTGCAAATACTCGCTGACGAAATAGCCTGGAAGACACAAAATTTTTTTTTACTGTACATTTGTAAAACCATGTACTTAATTTAAAAATATAGGATACTAGCTAATCCGTCCGGCGTTTAAATTAGATCTGGAGAATATTTTAAATTTTAGAATATTTTAAATGTGATCTGCGTGAAACTAGTATTTGAGTCTGTTACGAAAGCCATGTTTTGGAAGGATAAACAAATATAGTTGTTTATGATAGCTGTTTTGAACCACATTAATGATTCAATAATTGAATTGTTTTGAAATTCCTTTCTTCAATGAGACCAACTCCATGCAAAATCTCCTGAGCACGTTTGCTACAAGCGCTGCAAATCTGAAGAAACCCTAAAAAACATAAAAAGAGTAGTTAGCTAATTTACTACTTTTTTGGATGATGCCGTAGATGGATTTTAAAGATCGATTTTAAATCAATCAGGAAAAACATAATCCTCAAAACAGGAAAATTTAACAAATTCGTGTGCAATTTGTTGCTATAATATTAAGCCGTGAAATGCAGTCCTTAAATCTCATATTTACCGTCTGCTTTCACAGACTCGTTGCTTCGTTGCAGCAGATTAGTGGCTAGCTGAAAATAGCCTCTAACCTAGCTGCTTCGTTGCCGTGGATTGGTGGAAATCTGCAAATATCCTCTTACCCAGTAAGTTTTAATTTAAAAAAATCTAAATTGAAATTTCAAAATTCAGCTGCGAAGTGCATTTTCCGGTGTTAGCATCTCCACATGACAAAAATTTCAGGGATCTGGGTGTTATAATTTTGGCGTTATTCGCGGTGTAGCAGGCAAGCAGACAGACATATCGTATTATATATATATAAATAACAATATAATTTTTTTTCAAAAGAAAAAAATCAATTCATTCAGCTGTTAATAATGTAATTTGTGAAGCATATAAACATAAAAAAAGAAGCGAATTTTTGTGCACAGTTTCAAATTAACTTTTAAAAGCTAAGCGCAGTTAGCTAATGAGCAACGAATTTTTATTGTACGTTCGCAAAACCATACACTTAATTTAAAAACATAGGATATAACAATATAATCTTATTTCAAAAGAAAAAATTCAATTCATTCAGCTATGAACAACCTCTTTGACATTTGCGAAAAACATAAAAAAAAAAACAAGCAAAATTTTATGTACAGTTTCAAATTAAATTTTAAATATTAAGCGCAATTAGTTAATAACCAACGAATTTTTATTGTACGTTCGTAAAACCTTATTTTTAATTTAAAAATATAGGATATAACAATATAATTTTTTTCGAAAGAAAAAAAATCAGTTCATTTAGTTGTCAATAATCTCTTTGACATTTGTGAAGCATAAACATAAAAAACGAAGCGAATTTTTGTGCACAGTTTCAAATTAACTTTTAAAAGTTAAGCGCAGTTAGCTAATGACCAAAGAATTTTTATGGTACGTTCGCAAAAACCATACACTTAATTTTAAAACATAGGATATAACAATATAATCATGTTTCAAAAGAAAAAACACAATTTATTCTGCTATCAATAATCTCTTTGACATTTTCGAAGCATATAACCATAAACAAACAAGCGAATGTTTGTGCACAGTTTCAAATTAACATTTTAAAGTTAAGCTCAGTTAGCCAATGACCTACGAACTTTTATTGTACGTTCGCAAACCATATTCTTAATTTTAAAATATAGGATATAACAATATAATCTTTTTCAAAAGAAAAAAAGTCAGTTCATTCAGCTGTCAAAAGTCTCTTCAATATTTGTGAAGCATATAAACATAAAAAAGGAAGCGAAATTTTGTGCTCAGTTTCAAATTAACTTTTAAATGTTAAGCGCTGTTAGCTAATAACGAAAATGTAGCGATGTGCGCCTTCCTCCCTTCCTCAGTACAAGTTTAAAATTCAGTATAACTTCCCCATCGTGATTAATAAACATACTTTATTTAAACAAATTTATCTAAATTCATAAAGTTTCAATAGAAAATTTTTGATAAGTTTTTTAATCTTTATTACAACACAATAATAAAGATTCAACATAATTTTAATAATAATCAGAATACATAACACGAGCACATTAATAGTTATCATAAAATGTTAAATTTTAAAGCTATATAATATTCCTTTGGGACGATTTCGGGGTGAACCATTCTGATCTGGTATTCGATCGAAGCTAATCGTCACGTTAGGCTTAATTGAAAACTGACGCTTTTAAAATTTTTTCCACTTGAAATAGTGTTTGTTCAGCATATTTTTATATAAAACATGTATATGATACCCAATTATAACACATAAAGATAACAGTGGAAGTGTAAACTGATAAGTTTTTATCATCTAAGAATACGCTTATTATTGTATTTTATCGACGCAAGGCGCCGTCTCACCCTCTTAACACAACTTTACTTCTGCCATCTATGAACTATTTCAGAAGCATTTCTACCAGAGGATAGATTCTGGGAAACAAAGGACTCGCAAACCTATTTTTAAACCATTGTGCTACTCAGCGGTTGCGGATTTGAATTTAAATTTAGTTTTATTAATTTTTTTAGTATTTATCCGTTTATATTTTTACATTTTATTTTCTATTATAAATAAAATAAGCTTTTTTTCCCCTTCAAGTTGTAATGGATATATAAGATATTATCATCACAGCATTAGTATAACTGAAAATTATTTTTTCACATGCTCTTAAAACAAAATTGTATCTGCTTTGATATAATTAATATATTAAGGGAATAAGATTATGCATTCCTTACATTTAACGATATTTGATAAAAAATATAAATTTCGTTTACAATGCAAGCAAATTTCGAATGGATATAATAAATCTATAATAGCTATATAAATAATCTAAGCTTCTTAAAACTGGTTCATTTAATTTAAAATTTTACAAAAGAAATAATAGTAATTTTTTTTTTCAAAATTTACGGACTGAATTTTTAAAGTTGCATAGCTGACGTTTTTAAAAATTGATTTTGATTTAAATCATTTCCTCCTGCTTCTTCCATTTTCAATAAGAAACTACCGTTTTTAAAAAGTTGTTTTGTTTATATTAACTGCGTATAGATTGTGCCAAATCCAAATTTAAAAACAAAACACAAAGCTTGGTAATCGATGATTAAAATCATCGAACTAAAAATATATGATGTACCCACGACTAAAACCGCTGCCTTTTAATAAAAATAATTTATTTTAATATTTAAAAAACTTCAATATTTAATTTTAATGCTTTGTGAAATCTTCAGAAACTGGGTTTTATTTTGATAATAATAATTATTGTTATTATTGTAATGGATTGTACTGCTCTTTGTTTTGAAATTAAAAAAATTTCAAAAACTAAATATCAAGTTTTTAAAAAAATCTTCATCTTTTGCATTTGTTAAATTTATTGCTATTTTTAAAATATGCTTTTCTTCAATACAAACGCTTCAATAATAAAATCTTCATTCTGTTTGTTTGTATTATGAAAATGAAATGCAACTGAAAATACCGTCATTTTGGACGGGGTTATATGCTAGTCATGTATAGCTTCAATTATCTGCCATTTTGCCTCAGAAATTATTTTATCACAATGATTAATATTCATTCACAATAATAACCAATATTGAACCTTCGAATAAATAACTAGAACATATCTTATTTATTTATATTCTGTAAGTTAATGTGATAATTCCAAATGTAAAAAAAATTATTTTTTAAACATCGTTTCAGAATATACAATTTTGCAAGAAAAATAAATAAATAAATAAGCAATCTGGTTTACTTTTGGATCTAAAGTACACTATGATAGTGCCATATATAAGACAAGAAAACAACTACCAAAAAAAAAAACTCATTGTTTGAAATATTGCGAATGTCCCATTCATCCCCCAGTCCCCCTACGATTTACATACATATAAAAAATACCAATTTTAAGTTTAACTGGATGATGACTTGAGAGAGCATTGTAATCGTTAAACACATTTGGTGACCAAATGTGATTACGAAAATTTATCCCCATTCACACACACACAAAAAAAAAAAAAAATCATTAGCGGAGGCAAAATTATTTCTAATTCATTTACACAAGTTTTGAACTCGTAGAATTTCGACGAAAGAAAATATATAAAAAGAAACTTTTTCATTGATTTATAATAAACCTACAAAATTAGTTACAATAAAATATGCACCATATATTGGTAAATCTAACTCTTAAACAATCTATGTTTAACCTAAAGTTAACAAAATACTACTTCTATAAAACTGAATTGTAGAAATTGTTAAACTTTAATTGTACATGTAAGCAGTAAAATTAATACAGATCTATTACGATGATTAAAATTAGAATTAAGCTAACATTCGAAAATAAAAAAAATAAAAAATGTATTTCACTTTGACTCAGTTATAGCATTCCCCCCCCCCCCCTGAAATCTAAACCTGGCATTATTTTCTCCATATAAAAATTTATATAACCACCTTTCATATCTGTGTTTATCTTTTTTTAAAAAAAAACTGGTATTTAAAATTGATCATTTAGAAATCCTTTTAATCAAAACTTGAAGTCTATACGTTATTAGCTAAAACAGACACTAAAATGTTTAGATTCTTTTAAGTATAAATGAAATTTTATAAATAAAGCCAAAATCCATCGGATTTTAATAATTGCCGAAACGTCAGTGAAGGCTTACTTTGGAGACACGAAATTTTTTTGTGTCTGTCTGTCAGTCAGTCTGTCAGTCAGTCTGTTCCGCGATAACTTCCGTAAAAAGCATCCGATTGGCTTGAAATTAAGTGGGTATGTTAGTGGGGCACTGGGATTAAGCTGTATAGTTTTTGTAAGATTTGGTTCATTCGTTCGAAAATTATAGAATATTTTATTTTGCGCAATAATGCTTTTCTATGGCAAATCCAATGATTTCCATTTTTTTTTCTTGAGAGAAAATGTCACATTGTGATAAATGGATGCTGAAATTTACCGGTTAAATTATTCGTATTGTTTTGAAATTTTGTCTATTCATTTGTCAGATTTTTAAAATTATTACTGTAAATTTTGGAGATTTTTTTAAAAATGTATTCCAATAATATAAACTAATTTGTTTTAGAGACTTACTTATTTCAAAAGTATTTATTTCATTTTCTATATTTTCTCTTAATGGTTGCTAAGCAACCATTCATCCTAATCCTTATTTTTATAATGTTATAAATTTGAATGCGTGTAATTATTGAAAGCGAAAATTTAAATAAAGTCAACGTCAAAACTGATGAATTAATGTCTTTGTATCTTTTTGTATAACTATAACACAGCCCAGAAAAGAACATAGGCTATGTTTTATTGATTTTATTCACATATTTTCCTCAATAATTCAAAATTTCCTTCTTTTTCATGCAGAGTCAATAGCGATTTTTTAGATAAAATTTAACCAATTTCCTTTATCGTTGCTAAAAAAAAAATCAAAATATGGAATAATTTGTCAACGGCAATAAGTTTCAATTAAGCAAGTTCCATTCGAAAAATTAAACTAAGAAAAAATAAATATGACGTCAGAATTAAAATAAAAATAAATATAGTACTTTGTTAAATATTAAACACGGAAATTTGTTTCGTTAATAAGAATTTTTCTGACAAAAATGGGGCCATAATTAGAATTAAAAGAAATAAAAAAATAATTATACTTTTAACAAATATTTCACCTGATAAAATTTGACGTCATAATTGAAATAAAACAGGTAATTTATAATAGTCGTTAAAAATATAAGAAACATGAATAGCAATAACTCATGAATAATGGCGTCATTGCCGAAACTTCAGCGAAGGCTTATTTTGGCGACACAAAATTTATTGTTTTCCGCCTGTCAGTCTGTTCTGTCTGTCTGTCTGTCCGCGATAACTGCCACAAAATGCAATCAAAACTTCTTTTTTTCGGAAACAAAATTATAAAACCCTAGATTACTGAGTTTACACTTTCAAAAGTTCCTGATACATCAGATTTAGGTGTGAACAGGTATGTAGAAGTATGAGGATAATGAAAAATGCTTATTAAAACTGTTACTTATCCTTATAAATAAAAATGTATAAAGAAATACAAGGTATACGATAACCATTAGCAAATTGATAGAAAGTTACAAATTTAAGCTTAATGAGACTACGAAGGGTTCAGAAATCTACTATGTTATATTCAGAATATCCTAACATAACTAAACCTTTAATTTAACGCTTTTGTTGGCTGTAAACTTCTTATTCTTATTTTATTCTTATAAATAATTACGTAATTTGAAAATTTTAAATTACAGTTTCCAGGAAATTGAATATTACCCAAAGTGTGTTTTAAAAAAGAAATGATGTGCAAAGCTGACGTTGAGGCTCTTGATCTGCAGATTTACTAGTTAACAAAATTCTTGACGCAGCACGATTTTAATTTCAAACTTTTTACCTTTTAAAGAGAAAATCGCAACATAAAGATACAGTAACCTTTTTCCTTCGGCTATCATCTTTTTGCTTTTAATAAAAATGGAGTTCTTTTGTTGCCACAATTAGAACAAGTTGGAAATTGCACGTGAAGCGTAGAAAATGAGGTGCGTTCGTACGATAACAAAATTTTAAAAATATCACTCTCATATATCGATCTCATAAAATTGTAAATAGTTAATTACAATTAAAATGCGCACCAATCAATGTTCTCCCTATACCATTATGTAATGGAATAATTTTCTGTGGCCTTGTAAATCAATAACAAATGTTCTTTGCACCACAGTTTGTGTAAAACGTATATTATAATATGTACTTTAGAGAAGCATATCAATTTTATTATTTGAATGAGTGTAACACCATTAAAATGCATTTTAAACATTTTTCCCCATTAACCGTAATGTAATGGAAAACTTTTTTGATTGTGTCTGTAATTGATCTATTCATTCAATTTTCATAAAATTTGAAATGACTCGACAAAATTATGTATTTTAAATTTAGAACGATTAAAATGCATTTGAAACATTTTTTCACATTGACCATAATGTAACAGAATACCTTTTATTGTCTAGACTTGATCTGTGTATCCGATTTTCATAAGATTTGAAATGACCCGTTAAAATTATGTAATAATTATATATCTAAATTTTAAACGATTCGGTTGGGTAGTTTTTGCGTTGTTATATGCGGACGGACGGACAGACGTACGAACGGACTGACGGACGAACGGACGGACAGATGGACAGACGGACGGACTGAGCTATAACTATAGGCGCTATGTATTTACATAATTACGAACGCACCTAAAAACGGTATTAAAATCTAAAAAATATTACTATTACAAAAACAAATTAAGATGCAGTTTCAAATAAAGTTCTTTTAAATGTACATTTTATTCCTTATACGATGGTGTAAAAATTTAAAATGTGGGATGTTTAGAAGATTAAAAATTGGCAATGGCAAAAATTGCAAAACCGAAATTGCATTTCGAATTTAAAAGTGCTGCCATTCACAAAATTTCATATTCATTACGCACAGATACGTTTGGCATTTATAATGTAGATATAGACTGATCTGCTAGTTACTGACCTGTTATCGTTACAAATCGTGATAGCTGGAGCAGTAATTTCCTCTGGATAATTCTCGCTGGTATCTTGTGATATTGGATAAGCTAGATATAGTTCTAGAAATGTCCATGTTTGGTAAAAGAACCCAACCATGCAAATTAAGAATACACACATCTTAGTTGCCTTTCGAGGAGATCTTTTCGAGTTACTAATCCCAGCAAAACCTGTAATTCATATACAAAGAATACTTATTATTAAGCATATAGTCAGTAGATATTTTTAACTTTTACTGGGCTGTGCGTCATTTTATATATATCAAACTAAATACATCGTTTCGAATGAAATTGGAACTAAATGTTTATAATTTGTACAACCTGCTCATATGTTACTCTAACTTGTCAAAATAATTGTAACAATAAAAATCAAATGTTTTATTTTTTTAAATCTTAACTCAAAACGATGACTCATTATTATAGAATTTAACCTATCAGAAGTTTTTTTTTTTCTACAAAAAATAAATTGCTTGTTACCAAAATATTTTTGTGCTAATAATCATATTTATTGGTCTATAATTACATTGTAAAAATATCAGTGTAATTTTCACAAAAAAGGATGCCATCTAGTGTTGCCACCAAAAGTAGTGTAAGAAGACATCACCAATAAATCGGTGTAATGAAATACTTACAATTAACAGGTGTAGAAACTGCCACTTTTGGTGACAATTTAATTGTTTAGTTTAGTGTATTTTTAGTGTAAAAATATATCACAACTGATATGATGTATTTTACAAATTTCTCAAGTTTTTTTAGGAAAAAGAATCTTAAGGAAAATATTTTCATTTTAAATGATATATCAATTTTCAAATGTTACTCTTAAAAAACATTTAATACAAAAGCAAATAAAATAATGAACGAAAATTACCATATTATCTTCCCATCCGTTCCCATATTTTTTTTATTATGATGCATATATATTATTGCAACTATATTTAATATTACTAACATTAATTATCTTATACTATAATGCGTGCAAAAATTGTGTGTGTGTGTGTGTGTCTGTGTGGGTAAATTTTATCTCAAAAACGGCTCTAACGATTTTCGCAAAAATTTGGATTTTACCATTTTCGGGCACGAGAAGACCATTGGGCTAGGTCACATGTTCGAGAAAATTCGATTACTGGGTCATTTTGCGTCATAATGGGTCAGGATCAAGCTATTTATATCTAGAGAACGGCTGGATCGATTTTAAGGAAATTTTCTATTTAATCGTTTTTTGGCACAACAAAACTATTGGGCTGGGTCACATATTCAAAAAATTTCGATTAGTGGGTCATTTTTGGGTCATTATTGGTCAAGTCATATTTATCTAAAAAACGACTCTAACGATTTTGATCAAATTTTATATTGTATCGTTTTGGATTACAAGAAGAGTAGGTAACATGTTCGAGAAAATTCGGTTAGTGGGTCATTTTTGAGGTCATTGTGGGTCATGCTATTTTTATCTAGCGATTTTCTCACGCAATTTTGACTAAAAATTGCATTCTATGGTTTTCGGGCACGAGAAAAACATTGGGCTAAGTTACATGTTCGAGAAAAAAATTTAATGGGTCATATTGGGTCATTAAGAGTCTGGGTCAAGCTATTTATATTTAAAGAACGGCGTGATGGATTATAACGAAATTTTATGTGAAACAGTTTTTTCACATGAGAAAACTAATGGGCTAAATCACATGTTTGAGAGATTTCGACTATAATGATCATTTGTGGGACATGATGGGTCATAATGGATCATGTCAAGCTATATCTAAAGAACAGGTGGATCGATTTTAGCGAAATTTTGTGTATAACATTTTTTTGGCACGAGAAAATCATTGGGCTAGGTCACATGTTCGAGAAATTTCGATTAATGGGTCATAAAGGGTCTGGGTCAAGCTATTTATATTTAAAGAACGGCTGGATCGATTTTAACGAAATTTTGTATGTAACATTTTTTTAGACACGAGAAAACTAATGGGCTAACATGGTCTAGGTTACATGTTCCAGAAAAAATGTTAATGGGTCATATTGGGGCACTAAGGATCTGGGTCAAACTATTTATATTTAAAGAACGGCTTGATCGATTTTAACGAAATTTTGTATTTAACAGTTTTTTGACATGAGAAAACTAATGGGCTCACATGTTTGAGAGACTGAGGCTATAAGGGTCATTTGTGAGTCATGATGGGTAATAAAGGATCATTTCAAGCTATATCTAAAGAACAGGTGGATCGATTATAACGAAATTTTGTATATAACATTTTTTGGCAAGAGAAAATCATTGGGCTATGTCACACGTTCCAGAAATTTTGATTAATGGGTCATAAAGGGTCATAAAGGGTCTGGGTCAAGCTATTTATATTTAAAGAACGGCTGGATGGATTTTAACGAAATTTTGTATGTAACAATTTTTTGACACGAGAAAACTAATGGGCTAAGTCACATGTTCGAGAGATTTCGATTTTAAGGGTAATTTGTGGTCATGATGGGTCATGCTAATTTTATGTAGAAAATGGCTCGTACCATTTTGACTATATTTTGTATTATATCATTTTCGGGAAAGAGAAAACCTTTGGGTTATGACACATGCTCGCGAAAATTCGATTAGTGGGTCATTTTGGGCATAATGGGTTAGGGTCATTTTAATTATATATAATAACGACTCAATCAATTTTACCTAAATTTTGTAACGAAACTTTTTTGTCACGAGAAGACTATTGGGCTGAGTCGCACGTTAAACAAAATTATATTAATGGATCATTTCGCTTTATAGGGTCGACCTTTTTAGGGTCGACTATAAAAAAGGCAATAAAGCACTTTTCACACCAGTAAATAGAAAGATAAATAAGCACTATTTTTCACGAGACAATTTCCTCAATAAATTATAATAGAAGTTATTCGTCTTTTAAAAGTGGTGGGAAATACAAAATTTCATTTTTAATGAAGAAAATATTTTGGGCATTAATGGGTTAAACGATTTTGATTCAATTTTTCATTCTATTGTTTTTAATTATCTGAAGACCATTGAGCTAAGTCACATGTTTGATCAAATTTGATTCGTGGGTCATTTTGGGTACTCCGGGTCAGGGTCACGAGAAAATGACAACAGTCAATAAGTTGGCGATATTTGACAAAATATTGGCGACATTTGGCCGAAAAATTGATCATTAAGATTACGAAAGCCACAACACGTATTTGGTGCCAAATGAAAGAATGTGACGAATTTTTTTGTACATTCTTAATAGGATTCGATATGCATGGTTAAATTAACCAGAGTCGAGCTAAAAAAATGGTTTGGATCGATGGCCTTTCCCTTTCGTTGTAAATTTTAAAATAAAGTAAAATTTATGAACATGTGCATACAAACATAGTTTTCTTATTGATTGTTTTTATAATAACATGTTTTACAGTAATAATACAGAGTGAATGATGTACTGAAAATATTATATCGAGTTGAATATAAAGTTAATTCTGACCGAGCTTAGCTCGGTCACCCCTGCTAGTGATTTATAAAATGGCTAATATAATTAATTAGCAATTTAAATAACCACAAATTATTGTACTTTCTTTTAAGCTTTTGCAAGAATTTTAATGAATTCGTCAACTCCCTTCCCTTCCTATACTGATCCATTTCAGATTTATATCTACTAAAAACCAACTTTAAATGTGACTACTATGAATGTATTTATAAAAAATACAAAACTTTGCTCATTGGTGCACAAAACAAGAACATGTATAATTAAAATGAAATAATCAACGTTTCGAGCCGTGATCTGCGGCCGTCTTCAGAAAAATACGGTGGTAAATAACTGAAAATTTGCTTTCTGAGCGAGAGATGATATTTCTAATAAAATAAAATCAATCAAAAGTTGAATAGGTTGCCATCTACGCGTGAGGAAAAATTAAAATGCTGCAAACAGATGCACATTTAAGATCTTATGGTGTTATGCCATAATTTTGGTATTTTATAGGATAAATTATCATTACAAGGTTTATTTTCTTGTGCAATGATTTCGATAGATTCTCTAATTTTACTTCCATATGGGTTATTACACGGAGCTATGATTTTAGACTCTTCAAAGTTAATATGGCAACCCTTGTTCTCCTTGTTTGTACCGTTCATTATATTATATTTTATTTTAAGTGTACAAGTTCTTATTAAAGTTCTTGTCTTTGTGCACCAAAAAGAAAGTTTTATCTTTTTACTAAATACATTTTTAGTTGTTATATTTTATGGTGCAATTGTACAATATATGTTTACCTTAAATGTAATTCAGGAAAATGGGTAACTAATTGTCTGATTTAAAGGAAAGCTAATACACAACGCAATATTACTTTCTGATTCTAAATACCTACGAACGATATTAAAATTCAAGTATAATTCTTTCGTCGTGTAAATCTCAAAAAACATTTCTCGGTTTTGTAGTAGACTGGAATCCTATATATGAAAAAATATCAAATAAATTAGCTATTCTTGATTGTGTAAAAAATCAGCATGAATAAGTCTTTTCTTTCTTGAAAACCGGAGGAAAATCCTATTTCTCATTTTAAAATGATACATTAGTAGTATAATATTAATCTTATGAGCGCAAATAATAATATTTCAAAATATTATTATCATTTAGTATGTTTTTTTAGTAAAAACATTCTTATTTTTTATTAAAATGACTGTTTTTAATGAAAATAAAGCTTTAATTTTTAATTGTCTCAAATATACACTGACTGCCAAAGCTCCTTGAAAAGAAGGAAAATTTGGGGTATTTAGGGCCGATTAAAAAATGAGCGCTCTATGTTTATTTAAAAAGTGTTTTTTTAATAAAAATTATAATTATTTTAATAAAACACATATTAAATTTTAATAATATAGGTATATTTAGGAAATAATGTTGTTTGCGCTCATAAGATTAATATTATATCACTTGTAGTTATAGATATATTACTTTTTTTCTAATTTTATTTACATTCTTGTAGTGACAATCTGTGATTCCCCAAAATTACTCGATTTTTTACAAAAGGGGAAGAACAAAGAAAAATTATAGGGATTATGAGATTTTATTCTTTTTGTCGTTTTCAAATTGATAATTGATAATACGAATGAACTTTTATCTCAACAGATAGTGAAATAATTTTTTAATTATAATATTGTTATTAAATTCGAAAAAATAAAAAAATAGAGTTGTTGTCATATTCAAATTGGATTGAAAAGTGAAGTTATTAAAGTCAGAAAGAAATTTTAAAACAGGAATTAAATGTTCCCGTGTTAAAAGCGGAAAACAAGGGAATTTGCGCTAAACTATTAAAATAGCGCTAAACATGTAAACATGTTGCGCTAAACATGTAAATATTAAAAAATATCCGAAAACAATAAACTAAAGAAATTATCAAACGTGAAACACATTTACAGGTGATAATTACTTAAAATTACTTAAAATATTAATAAAATCATACATATTAAAATAGGTTGAGCAGAAATTTCATGACAGATAACAAAAAAGGCCGTTTTGTGATTTAAATATAAACGCGTATTTTTAGTCATGGAGTTTTTTGAGCAAAACCCTATATTGTGCTGTTCCTCAAGCAGAGTATAATCCAGCTCGTGTTATTAGGATCTTTATCCGAATCAGTTTCATTATGATATTGCGTATTTACATGAATTCTGTATAAAAACTAATTTTAATACCTGATATTAAGTGTTTTGTCAGAGGCTGGTGGCAACAATTTACACATCTTTTGACTTCATATGATTCCTGTTTCCTAAACGGTTCGAAACACCTGAAAAACAGAAACAAAATAGCCATGCAATAAGTTTTATTATGAAACACTTGAAAAAGAACGTGTGATTTGTGAGAAAAGTTATTTACTATAAAAAAAAAAACATTTTATTTTTTACATCCTTTTATTGCAAGCAACATTGTTTTAGCAATTGATTTTTGAAATTTTATAATTTTTGTGTTTCCACTCACAATGCTACATTTTAATAGTTTTATATCTTAATTAAAAAATCATACTCTAATAATAATACTCTAATAGTAATTTATTTCTAATAAAATTAAAAAAAAATTCGAGATGCATAACCATTTAAATTCTTTCATCAATTATAATGAATACTAAAAAATAAGCTCGCCAAAATAATAACATATCGTTCAAAATAACAGAATTGTCCGCCATAAATTCTTAACTAATCTACGTGGATCGTTGTTCTATGCACGAAAATCTTCCCTGAAATAAAATGTATCTAGCAGTGGGAATTCCATCAAAATCCCATCAGTAGAAATCGAGCAGTAAACGGCCGGAACGAAAATTCCATTTGTATTTTATATATATATATATGTTGTGGAACCCATCGAATTTCGAAGAAGGAAAATGTTTAAAAAGGAACTGTTTCATTGGATTATTATAAATCTACGAAATTAGCTACAGTAAAAAAAATGCGTCTTATATTTTTCAGTCTAATTCTCAAACAAATATTATTTTAAGCTAAAACTAACAAATTACTATAAAACTCAGTTGTCCAAATTATTAAAATTCCACTTTAATCCTACATTCAATCAGTAAAATTTAATAAAGATCAGTTATTATAAAGAAGTTATCAATTGAGGCACTTATGTTTGCATAAATAAGAATGACATAAAAACAAATTTTATTCCAAATTAACATGATCATAGAATTTCACGTGAAATCTGAATCTGTCATTATTTTCATATTTTAAAAATTTCCAAACGCACTTCTCATATCCGTGTTCATCATGTTTAAAAAATGGCATTTTAATTTGATCATTTTAAAATCCTCTTTTACTAAAAACTTGAAGTCACGATTGGCAATATCTTTGAATGCGAACAGTCGCACTCTGAACTTGACTGCTCTTCTATAAAGACATCTATATCACTGTTCTGCTCTAAAGACACTTCAAAATTTTGTAAAACATTGCGCTTTATCAGTCTATGATATTCGATTACGTTATTTTTAAAAAGTGAAGTATTTCTAAATGTGAAGAATTTCCAAGCAGCTCGGTTGAAATAACGCACTTCAAGAAATATATATTTATATATATACACTATATTGCCATTGATTATGGGACACTTGCGATTTTAGACATTTTACAAAATATCTAGAAAAATACATGAGGAATCATCTCGAAACTCTTAGTGTATAAATATAATAGTATACGTCATACATCTCCGTGAAGATTTTTTACCGAAACGCCATAGAGGACCGTCAACAAATTAAAAAAGAATGAATATTTTTGAATAACCCTGTCAAAACTAATGTAGCAAAAGCGCTCAAACTTTAGATTATGATTGAATGCCTTATTGTAATACACTGTGTTCATTTTTATGCAAAAAGCATGCACACTCGCAGAGTAATTAAGGTTTATATAAAAATGGTCCCAAATTTTTCCAAGTTTTTCCATTATAATTTTCAGAGTTCTTAATATAAAATAATATTTTTTTCAGAAAATATGACAAACAATATTGCACACAGTACCTTGTAATCAGAATTAAAAAATAATAAAAATTGTATGAAAAATGAGTTGGTTTACTATATAATTTTTTACTGCGCATGCGTCAAAGATATCAAAATTTCATTTGCATATTATGTTAGCTAAATGTATAGAGCAACTTTTGCAAAAGTCTCAAAATCATAGCTTGAAAATTCTGAAAGTAATCGTCTATAGAAAAAGGTCAAAATCCGTTGTTTCCAAAATGAAGCAAAAAAATGAGGGATTTTATCCAAATGCAGTAGTACATCCCATATTGTGTATTCTATATTGACACTAATCAATGAATATATGGATACAACCCCTCTTGTTTTTGCTTCATTTTGAGAATAACGGATTTTAGACTTATTCAATTGACGATTATTGTCAGAATTTTCAAGTTATGGTTTTGTGACTTTCACAAAAGTTGCTCTATACATTTAGCTAACATAATATGCAAATGAAATTTTGATATCGTTGACGCATGCGCAGTAAAAAATTATTTAGTAAACCAACTCATTTTTTATACAATTTTCATTATTTTTTCATTCTGATTACAGGGTACTGTGTGCAATGTTGTTTGTCATATTTTCTGAAAAAAATAATATTTTATATTAAGAACTCTGAAAATTATAAGGAAAAAACTTGGAAAAATTTGGGATCATTTTTATAAAAACCTTAATTACTCTGCGAGTATGCATGCTATTTGCATAAAAATGAACAAAGCTTATTACAATAAGGCATTCAATTACAATCTAGAGTTTGAGCACTTTTGCTACATTAGTTTTGACAGGGTTATTCAAAAGATATTCATTCTTTTTTAATTTGTTGACGGCCCCCTTTGGAGTTCCGGGAAAAAATCTTCACGGAGATGTATGACTTATACTATTATATTTATACACAAAGAGTTTCGAGATGATTCCTCATGTATTTTTCTAGATATTTAATAAAATGTCTATAATCGCAAGTGTCCCATAATCAATGGCAATATAGTGTATATACATTTTTAGAAATTTTGAAACATGTTTAACATTTATATATATATAATCAATGCTTTGCCTGTTAAGCTAACCGGTAAAGCATTGGCCTTGTAAGCCAAGTATCTGGGTTCGATTCCCGGCCTGGGCAATTTTTTGCTCAACATGAAATATTCAGTTCGTATGATAACTTTACCAATCAGTTAGATTGTGTTAAAATAATAGTATATGTACGCATCCGCCATTCTATGGAGTCCCATTACCTGCGGCTTATTCTGCCGAGCTGCCTAAATGACACACCAGATGTTATGGCCAATAAGGTTATCTGAGCGAAAAATCCTAGCCGGTTAGCTTAACAGGTAAAGCATTGGCCTTGTAAGCCAAGTATCCGGGTTCGATTCCCGGCCTGGGCAATTTTTCGCTCAACTGGAAATATTCAGTTCGTATGATAACTTTACCAATCAGTTAGATTGTGTTAAAATAATAGTATATGTACGCATCCGCCGTTCTATGGAGTCCCATTACCTGCGGCTTATTCTGCCGAGCTGCCTAAATGACACACCAGATGTTATGGCCAATAAGGTTATCCGAGCGAAAAATCCCAGCCGGTTACCGCCCGGTTAGCTTAACAGGTAAAGCATTGGCCTTGTAAGCCAAGTATCCGGGTTTGATTCCCGGCATGGGCAATATTTCGCTCAGTTGGAAATATTCAATTGAAATGGTTATTTTATTTAGGGGCCGTCTATAAATGATGTCACGCTTGGAGGGATGGGAGGAGTTAATGGAATTATGACAGTTTGTGATAAGAGGTTGAGAGGGGGTATGGAGAAATGTGATATTACACATTTCGGTTAAAGTAAAAATTTGCAAATTAAATTTTGAAATTAAAGAGCTTTGTGTGTTAATAAAGATAAGATTTAAAGCCAAATATAATAACTTTCATTTCAAATTCCAAATACTACTATTTTTATCTGCTCTTTCATACTAATATTTTATAACTCTTGTATATTAATTTTGTTTTTCTTGTAAATTTTAATCACTTTTTAAACAAAATAAATACATGAATCATTTTCATTGTTAAGCTTACAAATGTTACTGAAACGAAGGTTAAAAATAACACTTAAATTACGTAGTATTTTGCTTCTGAACTGAAAGTATACGTTTATAGCGTGACATGTGACAAGAAAGGGGAGGGAAGGGTATATGGTAAAGTGTGACATTTTGTAACAAAAAGGAGGGAGGAAGTCAAAAATATTGAAAGAAGGTGTGCGATCATTTATGGACAGCCTCTTATAAGAGGATAGAGGAGCTACAAATAAAAACTTTAAAAATCGCTATTAAAAATTTTGCGAAAAAGAAATATGAATTCCAACACTAGTGAGAAGCCCGTCGATTAGGGAAGACATCATACTTCGTGTGCTCGTGCTTCGAGTATTTCGATGGCAGCTACCAATGCCTTCAGCTACATAAACATAAGGCATGCTCTGTTACATTTTTTCCGTTATCTAATCAAACGAACGTTAAATTATTTCGTTTTTAGTTTTTTGTTTATTTGTTTTTTTTACCCATCATACGTATTATAAGGTAAGTTTTGCAATCGTTTTGAAAATCGAAAAATTTTTTTTTTACAGATTTATCCGTTTCAGATGCTGGAGTTTCTGAGAAACATATTTTTAGAAAAAAAATTACCGTCCGTCTGTTTGTTGTCTGGTTGGTGTCTGGTATCTTTCTGTCTGCCTGTATGTCTGTCTGTCTTTAAACGCTCTATCTCCCGAGAAAATCAAGATATAGACTTGAAATTTGGTGTGCACGTAATATGAAGGGAATGGGACGAAGCCTATTGAATATCAGTAACCTCTATTATCAGGAACTATTTTTTTCAGACACTCGAAATAATCGTTTTAATGAAAGGTATATAAAAATTTTCGATTCTTTTTTAAGGAGTGAATATAAAAGACAATTAAAACATAAATTTTGAATAAAGAATGAAGTTGATCGGATAATTAGTTGTGGAGATATTTGTAATCATGTTTTCCACACTCTTCAATTTTTCATGATCTTGTATCTCATTCTAAATTCAACTCAAAGATAGTCTTAAATCTTAAATGAAACATAAAATGAATAATGCTTACTTAAAAGGCGATTAAATAATCAACTATAGATGTTAAAAGTTAATTTTATTTTTAAAAAATCTTAGTACTTTCAAATCTTTTCCAAACAGGTTCTTCCTCAGAGAAGCAGCAATGGTAAAAAGCACGGCGAAAATTTCATTCCGTCATATATTTTATATTTATTTGGAAATGAAACGTTTATTCTAATACGTTTACTCTAATAAATTGTTAGTTATTATAATTAACATTTTTGGAGTTATAAGGACGCTTTTTTTACACAATTCAGAATTACTTGATTTTATTTTCATATTTTATAGTATGCTTATCCCTGATGGTTAACTATTACGGTGTCTCCCAACGACTAGTGTATTTATCTGGATGAAAATATTTCAAAGAAAAGCTCGATTAAGGGGTTCCACTGCCTGAAGCAGCGTATACAAACCAATATTGTTCTTCTTATTTAAAACAAAATCTCTTATCTCGAAGGCATTTGGAAAAACCTAGATTAAATTTCTAGATATAGTTTTCGCATCGTCTTTTATGTTATTGTATGGACTAACTCGGCAAACTCTAATTTAAATTTAATCGCAATAGCAAATGTATCTTTGTGCGCTTTGAATTTCAGAAATAAACTGTCAGAAAACATCGAGGAACACAAAGAAAGCAAAAAATCCCATAAAATCTTTTGAAAAATGCAGAGAATAAAATATAAGGTATCTGCAGGTAATATGGCCACCTTAAGAATCGAATTTTTTTTCCGACAGTAAGTGGTTTTTTTTATAAAAATTGTCTGAAAGAGAAGAGTCTTTTTAGTATATGGGAGAAAATTTAAAAATTAAATTAATCAAGATTTAAACTTACAGCAATTTTTTGAAAAAAAAGTCCTGCTGATGAAAATAATATGCCCATATGCACATAATATGGACATAGGTGAAATATAATGAAAATATTTATATTTAACGCATGAGAAACTACAACCGCAGAAAATCAAACTTATTTTTCGAGTTTAAAAAGAAATGAAAAATAAGAAGAAAATTTAGTATTTTTTAAACATTATTACAATTGATTTCTCTTATGTTTACTTGATAATATTATATATTTTTTAAAGTTTATTCATTTGGTATTTAATGCTAACGAGGTGGAACCCGTCGAATTTCGAAGAAAGAAAATGTTTAGGAAGGAATGTTTCATTGATTTATAATAAACCCACAAAATTAGCTACAGTAAAACATGCATCTTAGATTGTTCAGCCTAACTCTCAAACAAATATTATTTTAAGCTAAACAAAACAAGAAAAAACTATTTCTATAAAACTTAGTTGTCCAAATTATTAAAATTAAACTTTAATCGCATATGTAATCAATAAAGTATAACAAAGGTCAATTATAATGATGAAATTATTAGTTGAGGCTCTTATGTTTGGATAAAGCGAATGAAATATATATATATATATATTCTTCCTATTTGGCATGATCATAGAATTCCCATGTGAAATCTAAGCCCGTCATAATTTTCATCGTCTAAAAATTTACATACGCACTTCTCATAGGATTTTAATTTGATCATTTTAAAATCACTTGCTTTCTTTTATCTATAAAAAACGTCATTTGTATCCGCTAAAAGCTTAGCATTTTTACGGTTCCAGTCTTAAACAACATTTATAGAAAAGTATGCATATGACGTCATTAGGACGGAATATTACACAAACGCAGCAAATACAATATTCAAGACACTCGGCAAAACAAATCGGATATCTGATGATCCACAAATCTTCACTTCTTTATTTACAATAGCTCCTTTTTAGGTGCGTTCGTAAATATGTAAATACGTAGCACCTATAGTTGTCGTTCAGTCCGTCCATCTGTCCGTCTGTCTGTCCGCATATAACAACACAAAAACTACCCAACGGAATCGTTTGAAATTTAAAATATATAATTATTACATAATTTTGTTGAGTCATTTCAAATTTCATGAAAATCGGCAGCATAGATCAATTACAGGGACAATCAAAAGTATTCCGTTACATTACGGTCAATGGGGAAAAAGTTTCAAATGCATTTTAATGGTGTTACACTCATTAAAACATAATAAAATTGATATGCATCTATGAAATATATACTATAACATACAATTTGCACAATCTGTGTTGCAAAGAACATTTATTATTGATTTACAAAGCCGCACAAAAGTATTCCATTACATAAAGGTATAGGGAGAATATTGTTTGGTGAGCGTTTTAATTGTAAATAACTATTTAACATTTTATGTGATTGATATACGTTGCTGAGGAATACTACAAGACATTTCCTTTATAAAATAAAGCAGATAGTATTTACAGAGACACACAAAAGATTTGGGGTACTTTAGTGTATCCGAAGTACAATCTACTATAACAGTAAGATCTGGATATTTTTAAAACTTCGTTATCGTACGAACGCACCTCATTTGCTACGTATCACGTGGAATTTACAACTTGTTTTATCAGAAATCGTTTATTTGTGTTTGTATTTGTATTTTTTTTTTTTCAAAATTTGGAAAAATTATTCTTGTTTTGCTTTATCATACGAAATGAGTAAATGCGCTAAAGTCACACGAATATTATTTAAAATACATTACTTTAAAGAGAAAGTGTTGTATCCTTTGTAAATTAAGTTTGCAATAGACTAAAAAAACATTTAATTGATGAATAAACACGCAATTAAATCAAAATTCATCGGATTTTATATCAAACGATTTCTTTTAATGTGACATTTTTATTTCAGTTTTTATCAATTTTGGGAGAAAATGGCACATTTCTGTTGCCACAATCACAAAACTCGTACTGAAAACTTTCAAAAAATTACTAACTCATAAATAAATTGAGATAAAGCTTTCAAACAAATTGTATTTAAAAGGGCATTTTTTTTTCAATACGACGGTTTAAAAATTGCAAATGTGCAATATTTAGAAGTATAAATTTAGTAGTACCGAAAATTCCAAAACCGAATTGCATGCGAAAGTGTTACCATTCACAAAATGACATATGCGTTACGCACACATAGGTTTGGCCTTTATAATATCGATAGTGCATTAAGTGTTTTAACTCAGTTATTTGCATAAATAAATATATATGTTAAACAAAAACATAATTTGCTGAACAAATTTAAAAGAAAAATATTTCCTACACTATTTAAGCCCGAGAAGGGACATATATTAAGGTAATTGATTTATTTATTTCTACATTTAATATTAATTTTTTGAAAAAAAAAAGTTAAACCCAGTGAAAATTAAACAAGTAAGAAAAATCATGCGTTAAGCATAGATTATGAGGCACTTTCCAACACTTAATGAAATCTTTAACAAAACTTTGTTATTTAGGGAAATAATAGTGTATAGCGAAATATACCCAAATATGTATTCCAGTACATTAGAAGAGCCCTGTATTTCATATGCCAGTTCATATAATGGGAAAATTTAGCTTAGCAAGAAAATACCCAGTAGCTTGAAATTTCTTTTTCAGTAATTCATACTATTAGATGGAAACATACTTGAATACATTTGCTCAGCCCTGTAGTTTACATTGTACCTTTATTACACGTCAGCATTAGGCTGAAATTTATTGTAAACTAAAAAACTTTTAAAACAACTGAAATCACATTCTCATAAATCATCATTCATAGGCGTCCATGTACCGAATTCTTTGCGTGGCCCTGTATATCCCTTTATCTATATTCTGCAAACATTTCTCAGTAAATTGAATGCAGCTCAGCGTAAAAATGCATAGCTTATTTAAGAACCACGTTTAAATAATTTACGCTCATATTCAGTAACGTTGGTGATCTCTTTTGGGTAGCCCTGTATATCAACTATAACATTTATACACACCATATAATGTGCATATATTTAGCGAAATATAAACGCGACTATCATAATTAAAATGCATTTCATCCCTCCATCAGCCATCATCGGACACATATACGGTATTTCGGAAAGAATATACTATTTGAAATCTTTTGTGTGGCCCTGTAAATGCTATGTACTTCATATTATGTAAGACTGTAGCGTATAATTTATATTAAGCTTCAGTGACATATATCAATTTTATTTTACATGAAAAAGCTTAATATATTTAAAATATGCCACACACAATTCCCCCTTTTACCATAATCTAATGGAATTGTTTTCTGTGGCCCTGTAAATGAATATTAGGTTCATTTTCACCTTATATTTTATAGAATGCATATTTTAATATGTTTGACAGGGTATAACATCTTTAAAATTCCTGTGAAACGATTTTTCCCCATAGGCCGTAATGTAATAGGAAACTTTTGATTCGCCCTGTAAATAAACTAATCATGGTAGAAACTTCATTTTCGATAGGACTTGTGCTAGGGTAAACTCAATAACGTCCTAAAATTTCATGGCAATCCGAGTATATTAACGATTTTTCCCCATGGGCCGTAATATAATGGAAAACTTTTGATTTGCCCTGTAGATAAACTAATCATAATAGAAACTTCATTTTCAATAGGGTTCGTGCTAGGGTAAACGTCAATAACGTCCTAAAATTTCATAGCAATCCGAGTATATTAACGATTTTTCCCCATTGGCCGTAATGTAATGGGAAACTTTTGATTCGCCCTGTAGATAAACTAATCATGGTAGAAACTTCATTTTCAATAGGACTTGTGCAAGGGTAAACCTCAATAACATCCTAAAATTTCATGGCAATCCGAGTATATTAACGATTTTTCCCCATAGGCCGTAATGTAATGGGAAACTTTTTATTCTCTCTGTAGATAAACTAATCATGGTAGATACTTCATTTTCAATAGGGTTCGTGCTAGTGTAAACCTCAATAACGTATAAAAATTTCATAGCAATCCGAGTATATTTACGGGAGTTAGAGCGCGGACAGACGGCCATCCGGCCAGACAGACAGACGGCCATCCGGCCAGACGGACAGACGGCCAGACAAACCGAATGCATAATGAAATTCAAACAATATGATACTTAAACACCCTAGATCTTAGATCCTACTCAAATGATATCGAAATAAATCTAAGACTTTTTTCAAAACTCAACTTGCAAATATTTGGATTGCAGATTTTGTTTTATGTTTATAGCAAGTGTAAACAAAATGAATAGGCAATCTAAAAAGCAAATGTTCTGAAAAAGTCTTAGATTTATTTCGATATCATTTGAGCGGAATCTAAGATCTAGGGTGTTTAAGTATCATATTGTTTGAATTTCATTTTTATTTTTTAATGTTCACTTGGTTTAACTTATTTTTTTTCAAAAAATTAGGATTAAATGTAGAAATAAATAAATCAATTACCTTAATATCTGTCCCGTCTCGGGCTTAAATAGGGTAGGAAACAAATTTTTTTTTTTTTTAATTTGTTCAGCAAATTATATTTTTGTTTAATATCTTAAGTTTTTTTTAATAAATACTGCATTCAATTTCAAAATTTCATTTCATTCATTTCAAAATTAACTGAGGATATCATCATCAGGACTTCCTTTATATGGTATCGTATCACAATTACTGGTGTAATTTACCCAGAGACGTACCAAATCGTATGCCTCATTTCTAAATCGTTAGTTTTTTTTTTACATATAGAATTGAAATCTGTACATGTTTCCTGTCTTACTACCAAATATTTCAAAATGTCTGTTTCTTTTCCAATATGACGTCATAAAAATGCGCCTTTTAACTCTTAAAATGAATTTCACTTTTTAAGACGTCAAAAATCAGATGTCACTTTTCTCCTCGTCGAATTTTTTTTCTTATGAATTATGACGTCATATTCGACAAAAAAGAAAAACTCGTCTCTATATAGGGATGTCGTGGAGGGTATCCGGAGGTATCCGCATTATGCTTTCTGGATTTTTTTCAGGAACACCGTATACCCTCTGTTTCTTAAGAAAGCTAATAGAATCTACACTCTAAAGTATAACTTATTCTGTCTTGAACGTCTGCCCTCTGTATTTTTTATAACTACATCACTGCCTGTATATTACTGATATTTATACTTAACAATCAGTATTGATACATTGCGTATATTGCACATAATATCAATCAAATGTATTTTTTTTATGTATGACATCATATTTATTTGTTTTCTGTATTTCTTTAGTTAGAAACTTCTTGATAAATTAATTAATGTTTGAAATGAAATTCTGTACAAAATTGGAATTTAACTTCGACAGAATTTCAACAGTGAAAAACATTCATACCGCTATAACAACTCTGGGCAGGGTTCGACGTAAAAAAGTTGGGGACGGATGTCATATATGCAACACGTTGTCACGATTGGAACAAAATGGCGGTTATGTGTCTTACATGCTAACCCGCCTATCATTGTATGTTTATTAATAAATTATTTTCCTGTTACTTTCTTTTTTTTAAATGATATAAATTGTTTTGTTCTATTGTTTTTAATGAACTTTTTATTTATCACTATTTCTTTAAATAATAGAAAATGATTTTAAAATATTTATAAGACTGGTATTTGAAAACGAAATTTTCGCCAAATCGGCGTAAAAAAATTATGCCAGCGTGGTAAGTATTAGATATATGTGCAAAAGGCAGAGCGTTAGGAATATTTCAAATGAGTTTACATTTTATTATTTCGTACAAATAATAATCAAAGCAGGTTTATAAAAATATTAACTTGAAACATAAAAAAAAAAACAATTACTTTTGTACCGAAACTCTTTGAGATGTTTTAAAAATTAAATCGCATAGTGTCTTATCATTTTAACAATCATCGGAATAATAAATTTATTACAAATAAATTCAAAATTAAATTTTATCCAATGATTAATTATTTGTAATGTTACAAGTTTAGGAGCAATTTTAAAAAAATCGCCAAATTGGAAATTTAAAATAATTATTTGTAAACATTATTGTTTATATTTGTTCATATTCGATTTGAATGATTAGGTTAATAGGTACTTACGTATTAACGCCACCGCAGCAGAAGTGACTCTATATCGGCCCATTTTCCACCGAAATCCGATATGTTACTTTATTTTTAAATATAGTGCTTTGAATTTTGAAAGTGTTTTAATTTTCAATAAAGTGTTTTATTTTATGATTTGTCGCAAAAAATTTAGGTGTAGATTAAAAATCGCCAAATCTGTAACTGAGATGGCGTTAATACGTAAGTACCGGTTAATAGAATTGGCTAATTTATTGCAGTGTGAAAATTCTTAAGCCAAGTAGTCATTATATCTGCGGTTTAGCCTTACAAAATTGCCAGGAATTGAGTTTGAAGGCCTAGTTCTGCAGATTTAATAATTTCATTACTTAACCAAGGATGATATACTATTATTTTTTACTATTATTCTTTAATACTCTTATTTTTGAAGACTTTTATTTACCTTAATTTATTTTTATTTTCTTCGAATATATAAAGCGGAGAAATTTTTAAAATGTGGTATAAATACAAAATCTCGGCACAAATATTTAAGCACTGACTTTGGCGCAATTTTTTTCTGGTGCCAATGTGTCAGAAACCTCGTTTTCAAATACCATTTACATATATATTTTTAAGTTATTTTCTGTTATTTTGAAGAAACAATAAATAGGAAAAAGCTCAATTTGCTTATTTTCTATATTTCTTCAGTTAGAAATCGTCTTTATCCATTAATCAATATTTCAAAATGTCTCCTTATTATAAAAATCATGCTTCATATTTATTATTTTCTGTAAATGATTCTTTTCCTTGGTACCAAATGTTTCAAAATCTCAGTTTCACTTCTAATATGAAGTCTTAAATATACCGTGTTTAATTCTTACAAGAAAAAAAATCAAGAAACAAGAAATATTTTTCTTTTTAAATCACTTAGAAATGATGATATGCTACAGAAAATATGTCCATTGATCTCTAGAATTTTTTTTTTTTTTTTTTTTTTTGATTGGAGGAATTTTTTTTTATTCAATTAGGTGCTCCGAAGAAAATTTGTGGCAGCGAGTACAAATGTGGGAAAATGTCTAGTAAATAACTCGTTCAATGTTAATTCCTGTATTAAATTAACATTAAGGAGTCGCACTAAAATAAATATAGCATAGCACGCCAGTGCTATTCACTCATTTGTTCACTCATTTCAACACTGTTACACACATTTCACATGTTCACTCATTTCAACAATGTGATTGAAATGAGATATGTGTGATATGAATGTAGTAATTGCATTCGAAAGTGCTGCCATTCACAAAATGACGTATGCGCTACGCACAGATAGGTTTGGCCTTTATAATATAGATAGTGCATTAAGTATTTTAACTCAGTTATTTGCATAAAAAAATACATATATAAAGTAGGGAAACTTATTTGTATGAATGTAGCATGAATGTAGTAATTGAAATGTGATGTGAGTGAAATGAGATTGAAATGAGATATGTGTGATATGAATGTAGTAATTGCATTCGAAAGTGCTGCCATTCGCAAAATGACGTATGCGCTACGCACAGATAGGTTTGGCCTTTATAATATAGATAGTGCATTAAGTATTTTAACTCAGTTATTTGCATAAAAAAAATACATATATAAAGTAGGGAAACTTATTTGTATGAATGTAGCATGAATGTAGTAATTGAAATGTGATGTGAGTGAAATGAGATTGAAATGAGATATGTGTGATATGAATGTAGTAATTGCATTCGAAAGTGCTGCCATTCGCAAAATGACGTATGCGCTACGCACAGATAGGTTTGGCCTTTATAATATAGATAGTGCATTAAGTATTTTAACTCAGTTATTTGCATAAAAAAATACATATATAAAGTAGGGAAACTTATTTGTATGAATGTAGCATGAATGTAGTAATTGAAATGTGATGTGAGTGAAATGTGATTGAAATGTGATATGTGTGATATGAATGTAGTAATTGCATGCGAAAGTGTTGCCATTCACAAAATGACTTATGCGGCACGCAGAGATAGGTTTGGCCTTTATAATATAGACAGTGCATTAAGTGTTTTAACTCAATTATTTGCATAAATAAATATATACATAAAGTAGGGAAATTCATTTATATGAATGTAGTATGGCTTACGGGCAGGTAAAATGCCCAATGGGCATATTACCAACAATGATGAGTTTGGAAAAAATGTTCAAAATTCTGCCTGAACACTCAGATATTAAAATTCATTGTTACGGTTAAAAAGGATTTTAAACTACCTACAATATTATATGTAACAATAAACACAAGTACTTTGTTTAAATAAGAAAAATAATTAACTTACTAGAGAAAATTTTATAAAATGCCAACGCAACTAACAGCAAATCAACAATGATTCCCCCCCCCCTATGCACATGATCAAAGACTGCGGTCAACACGGTTTTACACTATGCTATTCGGATATCTAGGTAACTTATCCAAACATCATCTTTTGGATTTCACTGAAATTAACAACAATGTTTCAGGTTGGCCATATTAATTGCATTGGCCATATTTGCATCAGATACTTTACGACATTTCGTCACCTGAGAATATGAAGGTTCTGTCTGGCCAAAAATTAATTTCGAGTTAGAAGACTTTGAAAATCAGCATCCTGTGTACGGGCAGCTATTAAAGTTTGTAAAAAACTTTTGGCATTAATAGGTTCATATATAAATGTAGACAGTAATTCTACAAAATCAAAGTTTTTAAATAACATTTTCATAGACTTTTTTACGTTTAAAAATTTTGATAGAACCATATTATTCTCAAACGTCGTGTTATCCTTAGAATAAGATGGTTATATCATGAAAAAATCTTATTTTCCTTAATTTGTGTAATTTTTTATAGCTTTGTAACGTTACATGCCTGCTGAGTGTCATTTGTAACGTTTGGTTGGTCGTGGTGGAGGTTAAATATAGACATACTCAATATTTAAGATAAAACAACAAAGTTTATTAAAATGATGAGGGCTGAAGGGAAGTGGAGCAAGTCTTAATTTTACACAACTGAGAATACTATAAAAAAGCTAAATGCATACTCACAGGCTCCGGCCTAGCTCAATCGTGGCACCTTCTAATACTTCTCACTATCTCTTGGCTGAGCTGCTAGATAAAGCTTAATTAGACAGCCCGTGGCTGTGTGTAATTCTTTATTCACAAATAATCAAAATGAAACTACTATAAATTTTCTTACCACGGCCAACTCTCAAATCAAATATCGAAGCTCCTTTACACTTCACTGGAGGCCGCTGCTACTTTCAATTTTCTAGCACTTCGCTAACTAACGCCAAATATCCTCACTCGCTGGCTAACGCTACAGATGCTCTCTCGCTGGCTAATGCCAGAGACACACTCCATTCACTCAAACCCAAGCTTTTATATGCTGCAAACTGAGATACTTCACATTAACATATTACTAATAACCGCGAGCTAACTGCAGAATCCGAAAAAGCACACACACTCTAGAAAGTTAAAGTAAAAGAGAGGATAGATGTCGCTTTTACGCCTACACATTTTAAATTATTGACGTCACGATCTCAGAAATACTAGAGTGCCTTTATGCAAAGGTCACTCCCTCACAACCCCCCCCCCCCTCGGATTCCGCAGAGAAAAAGGACTGGGCCAAATGCATGCCCAGGACTTTTTCTTGTTATAAATTTCGAGCCGTAATAAAACACAGTGATGGGTGAAATTTAGCGCCGAAACATAACTTTTAAAATATTAACTGTAACCCATCACACCCAAAAAACCTCAGTTTGCCTCACAAATTCACATATTCAATCCAATCATTCTTCTATCTTACAAATAGCCTCCGCAAAACTTCCAAAAACTCGTAAAACTTTCAAAACTAATTACTTCTTCTCTCAAAACAGCCCACTCCACTGGGAGTGCTAAAATTTCTCAAAACACTAAACTTCCGAAATTTTCCTCAATATTGCAATACAACTATAACTTTACCAAAAAATCTCTCCATAACTCTCCTAATACTAGAATTCGCACCAAGTCCAAAAAACCCAATGCGCAAAAATTTTCCTCATCCAAATTCCGAACTCATCTAAAATTAAATTTACTTCATACTAAAATAACCCTGCTACTACGTAATACCTACATACCCATTAGCCAATGAACTAACTCCCAAAATTCTTCAGAACTTAACTCCACTTTAACAATAATTGGGGCACATACGTACAGCGTCACATCGCTGTGCTTATGGAACAATCAAAAAATATCAAATTTACAAAATGACGTCATCATGCTCTTCATCTGTATTAACTAAAAGAAAAATAGCAGAATCAATACATAACACAGGTATACTTCCCTGCAAGAAAATCACATTAACATTCAATTTTAATACAATACAATTTCAAATTCAAACGCAGCTTAAAACTTCGCAACTTGCGGAAACCATTCCCAACTAAAGTACAAACGTAACACATAAAACACGAACGGTAAGAAGAAAGTTAATTCATTAAATGTTAGTACAAGAGACAGAAACGCGTGTCAAGGACTTCTTGACCGCAAAACACGTGCGCTCCTGAACCGCGGCGAGTGTACAAAATAACCCAAATTACTATCTGTACTTTCTGAAAATTTAAACATACATTAACATACATTTTATAACACATGAACAATATAACAATATAGTAACATTTTTAACAAATAACATAACAATTTAACAATAGATCCAGAATTTTTAAAAGCAGTTAAGACCAAAATCTCAAACATACATAAAACTAACAATTTTGCAAACAAATTTTGAACACAATTAAGCACTAATCGTGAGTCCGTCAAAAGATTCAAAAAATGGCCAAAAGTACAAAACAGTCTCTCTGCTTTCTATTCCTTCACATTGCTACCACATATATGCACTCTAATAGAAATTTAATAAAGAACATTATCACCCAATCATAGAGATGATTCGCTGCTAGCCGGCTTCATACTACAGGATGGCTTTCTCCTCTTGTCCTAGAAACCCTGTACGAAGGATCTTTCGTCATCAGAACTGTACGGTGACACCACAGTTGACTGTCGTGCCTGCAGCCTGGTTCTGAATGGATGCCGTGGAATACTTGTAGGTTCCGCTCGACGACTCTGCTCTGGCCGGTTCGCTGGGGTCACTCCATGGCGAGATTCACACTGTTGTTGCCGGTAATCTGAATGTTGTCTCCTCTTTCTAGACGCACCCGAAGTTACTGAAGATCCTAGGCCACGTTTCTTTCCGGACCTATGTTGTTTCTTATTAGGCAAAAATTCGGAATTTAAAGTTCGTTTAACAGTTTGACGAGTGTCCAAACGAAATCTTTTCCGGGGATTAATCACTGAAGATGGTGAACTATTAGATAATTTATGTTTGTGAGGTTGCTGTCTAATAGGTGGAGGAACTGGACAGTTTATAATCTTTTGTCTTTTATGGCACACAGAGTCCGATGTATTTGACACAGTTCTCTTATTTTTATTATCATACTTTGCTCTCGGATTGCTAGGCTTTCGACTTTCAATAACAGTTTTTGGAGCTGTTTGACCAAATTTTCTTCTTGAATATTGATGAAAAGAATTAGATGAAGAAGTGCTGGACTCGGGACACTCATTGGATCGGGAATTTCGCGAAACACCACTCGACACATGAGAACCTTCACTACCATTTTCTCTAAACTTATAAACTCTAACCTGATCCAGATTAACCGTCATTCTTTCACCATTGACATCAACAACCCAATTATTATTTCGAACTTCCAAGACCTCGAACGGACCTACAAACTTCGGACCAAACTTAGCTACTCTCTTTTGACGACTTGAACTTAACCAATGCTTTTCTACTAACACAAAATCTCCAACTTTCACTTCTAACTCCCTTCTACGCATATTATAATACTGTGCTTGCTTTTCTTGCGCTTTTCCCATCTGAACCTGAGCTTCCTTAACCAGCCTCTCAATATCCTGACACATGTATTAACTTTCCGCATCTGACACCATAACTAACCTTTGGAATGGAGTAATGACTTTTCTACCCAAAAACAATTCAGTCGGCGTTTTCCCCGTTGACTCATGAACTGCCGTACGAAGTGCGTACGCAAAATGCTGAAGAAACTGGTACCAATTTGCATGATGAGAACCAACATACGAAGAAATCATTTGAATTAATGTAAGATTTACACGTTCAGCCATATTAGACTGAGTAAGTTCCTTACCGTCCCCAGTCTTCAACTTTTCACACAAAGACTTAAAAATATTAGATATAAAATCATAACGAAATGGTTTACTAGCAACAAGTGCGTCAAAACCAATATGAATTTCATTCGTTAAACTCGGTTTATCTAAAAAGACTTTAGCAAAATCGACTAAAGACTTATTAAACTCCACTTTCTTAACCTCACTTAAACCCGACTCCTCCAAATTAACTGACACTGAAACTGGCTCTTTCTTACTCACATTCTCATCATTATTCACGATTAACGACTTTTTAAAGAAATCCAAACTAATTCCTCTATCCTTCATATAATCCACACCAACTATACAATGCACTGTTAATCCATCTAACACACAAAACTCCCAACATGTCTTGACCGAACGAATTTCAACTTCCAACTCTACTAAACCTTTATTATCGCAAGCTACTCCCTGTGCCGACTGAACCACCAGACTTGACCTCTTCAACTTCTTATACGAAAAATATTTCCGATAACAATCAAAAGAAATGAACGACTTATCTGCCCCTGTATCGAAGACACTTTTAACGACAATACCATCCAACACAATTAACACCTCAGGTAACTCAACCGGATTAATAGTAACTTTATTTAAACTCACCGAAGACTTTTCCGACCTCTGAACACATCTGTTTTGCATTGACCTATTTTCAAAATTCTCATCCAAAGTTAATCTCCTTACTTGCGAAGAAACATTCTTGTCCCGTACTCCCCCTCTCCGATCATAACCACTATTCTGTCTATTTCCATACATATTTCTCTCACCACTTCTAAAATTATTAGCACCACCACCATTCCTATTACCAGTATTCGACATATTACGACCAACTCCATCATTTCTATTACGCAAATCATTATCCGGAAATCGCTGTCCCCCTCTCAAAAAATTACGTTCCCCCTCATTTCCCAAATTACTATCCGCGACAGGTCTCTGACGAGGGCTACGCAAATCCCATTGATCCGAGCTATGCCGAGTCTCATACTTCGATAATATCTGATGCATTTCTGCAAAATTCTTCGGTGCTCTAACTTCAATAAAGTCCTGTATATTTGGATTAAAAAGAGGAAAAACAATGTCCAACAATTCCTCAAATGTGATATCTTAATCTAATTTATTTTTTAGTTCAAGCTTATGTAGATAAAATTTTGACGCCGACTCATAAATATTCTGCTTATTACAATAGAACTCTTTTCTCAAAATACTTTTATCTTTAATGGGAGGAAATGCCTTCTTTAACTCAATCACAGTTTGTTCAAATCTTTTCGCTTCATCAGTAATCAAAAACTTTCCTATATTTTCCAACCACAAAAGTGCTTCGCCCTTCAATGAGCATTTAAGCACTACGTATCTACTTTTCTCAGGTACATTATTGAACAAAATATAATCATCTAATTTAACTAAAAATTCACTAATATCACCCTCACCGGTGAAATACACCCGTGGCACAATCTCACCATGTCCGATGTTTCGTTGGGCGCCATTTGTAACGTTACATGCCTGCTGAGTGTCATTTGTAACGTTTGGTTGGTCGTGGTGGAGGTTAAATGTAGACATACTCAGTATTTAAGATAAAACAACAAAGTTTATTAAACTGATGAGGGCTGAAGGGAAGTGGAGCAAGTCTTAATTTTACACAACTGAGAATACTATAAAAAAGCTAAATGCATACTCACAGGCTCCGGCCTAGCTCAATCGTGGCACCTTCTAATACTTCTCACTATCTCTTGGCTGAGCTGCTAGATAAAGCTTAATTAAACAGCCCGTGGCTGTGTGTAATTCTTTATTCACAAATAATCAAAATGAAACTACTATAAATTTTCTTACCACGGCCAACTCTCAAATCAAATATCGAAACTCCTTTACACTTCACTGGAGGCCGCTGCTACTTTCAATTTTCTAGCACTTCGCTAACTAACGCCAAATATCCTCACTCGCTGGCTAACGCTACAGATGCTCTCTCGCTGGCTAATGCCAGAGACACTCGCTGGCTAATGCCAGAGACACACTCCATTCACTCAAACCCAAGCTTTTATATGCTGCAAACTGAGATACTTCAAATTAACATATTACTAATAACCGCGAGCTAACTGCAGAATCCGAAAGAGCACACACACTCTAGAAAGTTAAAGTAAAAGAGAGGATAGATGTCGCTTTTACGCCTACACATGTTAAATTATTGACGTCACGATCTCAGAAATACTAGAGTGCCTTTATGCAAAGGTCACTCCCTCACAGCTTAACAAAGTGAAATTCCGTTGATTGATTCAAATAAACTTCAGTAGATAGTAAAATATTTATTACTATCTATATTGTAGCACAATAACAGAAAATTGCCTCTTCCACTTATTCATACTAATTAAACCATCTTTACAAAACTAATGAATATGCGTAAGTTAAATATATTATTTAACTGAACATAAAATACTTAAATATTTAATTTTATTAAATAGGAACCCAACAGATTTTTAGTGAGCTATTTAGGTCGGGGGGGGGGGGGGAATGAAAATCAATACAAAAAATGGTGATTATATTGATAAATGAAATTGAATTGAATTATAAATAAAAATTTTCGTATTACAGTCAGGTATACTCTTGATTATTAGAAAATACTTTATATCTCTTAGGAAAAAACTTTCTTGTTCTTTTTAAAAGTTTGATAGTCTTTTGTTAGTCGAAATTTTGGAATGTTCCATAATCCACGCGTTATTTTATATTACTGTAGGCTAATTTCTCTTAAACATATTTTGAAAATAGAAACTTTCATCTCTCGGAAACTACTTTAGCATGCTTTGCAGGTCTTTTATTTTATCTTTCTTAATGCAATCCTTCTTTCTCTGCTGTGCTTACTTTAGGATCTGGTAAAGTCATTGGGGAAATGATGTTTATACTCCTCGTCGTTTGGAGGGGCTTCTTTGCAAATTCACCGCTGTGAAATTCTGGTCACAACAGTTGCTTGTCTTAAAGTCAATATCATAAAGACGTTGTATCACATTGGTCTATGGAATAAGATTATAGGCAAATTTTTTTGGTTCACGAGTGGAAAATCTACGAATTTTTCTGATTTCATTCTCAGGGTTGTAAATCGATTACTGCGATTTACTCTCAGCAACGGACGTATAAATGAAAGTGATGGAAAATATTCTGTTACATCCATTGATCTTTCTATTTGGCTCTCAATATTATTTACTTCTTGCACACATGAATGTCCAGGTGTACAATATCTTAGAGTAATGTTCATAATATGTGGATGAGATTGTACAAGTATTGCAATTACATACGATATCATTTGGTTTCTATTCTGCGGAACACAACTGTCACAATATAAAATTAAACTATCAGCATGTGGAAAGTCTCTTAGTATCTTCCGAACAGTCGTTGATACAGCTGAGCTTATGTCATCTTCATCTCTGCTTGACATGTCGTCTGTCCACCAGCAACAATACGCTTTATTTCCTTTCTTTTATGTTGCATGTGCTGTCATGTTATACAAGTTAATTTTCTTGCTTAAAAATTAACTTTAAAAAACTTGCTGGCATCACTTTTAGGACATGTTATAGATTTTCTAATACAAAGCAAATGACTGATTTATCAGGGGAACTTCTGTTATCATTTCTGAGAGTTCTGGTGGATTCAACTTCTTTCTTGTGCAGATCATATTTAAATTGCATGTCATTATATATTTCTTCTTGGGTTTCAGAATATTTATACTCCTCACAGAGATCACACCTATCTTTCTTTGGTTTATTGAATTCTACGTTGCACTGCATATTAAATATGTGCCTATAACATGAAAGTTTCACTGGCTCTACATTGCTTTCTCTGCATTTCTGAAAGTACAAGTCATACATTTTCTGTCTTTTAAGCTCTGATTCGAAGTATGTTTTTTTAGTGCTTGCTCTGTTGTAGTGTGACTCAATCTTGGGAAAACTTTCAATATGAACTTTTATTTTATTCTTGATATCATTTGAGATTATTCTGCTTGAAAATTTAACTCGGGTATTTTTTTCGCAGCTGGAGACAAGGTATTGCCAGTAAGATGCACATAACTACATAAAGGCACTTTTAACTTACGAAAAACAAATAGTCCTGCTATCAATTGGATTTGTATGAATTAGTTTTACTGATTTTTTTTTAAATTGTTTTAGCATCAAGAGTATCTAGAGCTGGTGCTTCATCTAAACTGTCATCCCTTCTTCCCACAGAATTTTCTAAATCTAAATGAATTAGGATTAGTCCTTCATTCCAGCTTGGATTTGATCCATTATAAAAATTAAACACAATTCGTTTTGCATATCGACGTACTAAAAGGATTTTTACTGATAAAAATTGCCTCTTTTTTACCGAAAAAAGATTTAATTATCGAAATAATATATTCTTTCACACAAGAAATAAAAGATTTCCGGTTTTCATTATATATTGTAAAATAAAATAATAATATATTATCTTATATGCTGTCTGCAATTACTTTGCACATAGAACTCTATTATTCTGACTGCTTTCAACAATTTCTGATGGAACTATATTATTCTCTTTCGCAAGCGGATATAAATTATATATATCAAAATTTTAATGCAGAAATGCATTCATTGATACAAATCGAACATTCCTATGCCAAAAAGTCATTTTTTTCAAAATGTCAGTTAGAACCTTGTTTTTCTCAGGTGACGATTTGGCAAACACACTAAAACAGAATTGTTTTTGCTGGAAAAAAATCTGCAGATAAATGGCTTTAACTTTAATCGCCAATTTTGCACACCATTTTAATTTTCATATCACTGTATACAATATTTAATGTCATTCAACATTTAACACACTTAACAATTGCGCCAAATGTTACATCAGTATATAGCCAAATTACTTACCAAACGTTTTCGCGTCAAATTTAGGTCTTAACTTATTTTCGCGCGCTACATGAAATTTTTATATCGTTTTAAATTGTTTGTATTCAGTGAATATTTTCTGATATGACACAGACAACTGTTTTTAAAATTTATAATAGTGCCACTATATTTTAAAAGTAATATCTTTTTAACAATTTCATTGTAAATATCATCAAAAATTTAAAAAAAAAATGTACTGTAAAAAATATGCTACGAGCTGAATGTAATTCGTGTAACAGATTATAATTCCGAAAGGATTAATCTTATCACCTCACACATGCATTACGGCCTTAGTGTTTTAAACATAACTTAAAAACTACAGGATGAAATGAGGTGTAATTTTAGATTAAAGACTCAAAAAATGGATTTCTTCATGTATTGCATATGTTACGTTTCATATATTTTAAAAATATTATTTTTTATGATTTTATTTTATTTTACTGTATTTTTTTTAACTTTTTTTTTGGGGGGGGGGCGGAGTGGAACCTTCCTTGTCAGAGTAGTTTACCTAGTATTTAATAATAATACATATTAAATATTTCATAATGCAAATTTATGCATGATTTTCTAGGTATAATCTTATAATAAATACCTTGAAGGAACAATCTTCGTCCTACAGCACATTTTTTTATACATTGTTAGTTTTATTTTCTTTTAATGAAAGATGTAACAGGTCCCCATGTCAATAGTGTAATCATTCACAGACTCTGCAATGAAAAAAAAAAATTATTACACAAATAATCATAATTCCTAATGTGAACGAGTTTTTTGGAGTACAGTGTCCTATTTTAAGGGTTTTTAGAATTTTCATTTCTGATATTTCAAAATTCCAAAAATTTAGTTCGTTAAAATATGACATTGTACACCGAAAAACTCGTTTTCTACAATCAAGAAAAAATGTCAAATCAAAGCATTCTTTGCAATCAGAACACAACCTTTTCAATGAATATTCACCGTTCAAAACTTCTGTATAAGATTTTTACAGCTTACTAACCATTTACCGCATACTTCTATCGGTTTTGTTTTTGAGAAATTTAATTTTGAAATCGGCGTCTTATTTGCTGGACGCCTTGTATATACTCAGTATTCGATGATGTAAAAATTCAAATTTATCGTCTCGTTGATAGATTTCGGTTTAGCGTAGTTGTTTCGTATATTGGCTTGCCTTTCTGCGTTAACCTTCATCAATCACGTTCAGAGACAAGTGGCATTGTTAAGAAAAATTACTTATGTTCAAAAGTTGATTTATTCAAATTTTAATGATATTCACATCGTATGTATTAAAATTGAAAGCTATTTTTATAAACACTAAGATATTTATGAGACATTTGCGCATGCTCCAACATTTCTTCCCTATTGACTCATCCTCATGAGACATTCACTGACAGCGCGTGAGCAGAAAAGGCTCCGGATGAATAGCGCATGAGCAGGATATACCCAGATATGAAATCATGATTCTTTGGAAGTACGATTCATTCATTCTCTCTTACTGCGTGCGCTATGCTTTTTCTTATCCAGATAGCTGTAGTCACTGCTTTGAAAAATACTTATTTTATTTATTCAGTGTATGTCCACTTCGGTAAATTATTTTTTTTTTATCAATTTAATTTTTATAGCGAGTCTTATAGCCCAAGAGCCGACAGCACAAAAATTCATGTTATCGAGCACAAGCAAAAATACCTTTTTTTATAGAAGAGTAGTAATAGTGGAATCTAATGATCGCTGCCTGCCGGAAGTGAAGGGGTGCTAAGACAAAAATTAATACCCGTAGTGAACTACTAGTAGACACTAGTAAACAACTAGTGGCTCACTCGTAGATTTCTCATTGTGTTACGTTCCTTTGATTGTACGTCAAACCCAATGTTAAACCTACGAGTCAACTACTAGTGGTATTTGCTTATGCACCATTTTACTTCCTGCAGACACGGATCATAAGATTCCCCTCCTACTACTCTTCCATAATGTAAAGGTTTTTTATCACATAGGTTTTTGTGCTCTTGGACTATTAGGCTTTTTTAGCTGCTTTAGCATCCTGTGGTGTTTCCGAAATCGTAGTACATAGAAATTTCTTATTTAGGGTGCTATCCATTTGTTTATATGGTACAGAAGAGAACCATCATGTGGTTTTTTTTTTTTTTAAAAAAAACGATCCCACTTCTATGCTTATTATTTTAAATTTTAATTACTTAAAAAGCTCATAGCCAAAAGAGTGAAAAACTGTCCATGCCGAGACTCGAACCTGAACGATCGGTATAGCGCACCGATGTTCTACCCCCTAAACCACTTGGAACGATGCCCAACACTATCATATGTTGGCAAAGTTACAGCCCCAGCACAAGATGGGATAGAGCCACTAGTTCCTGGGCAAACACGAAGGCATGTCTTTCGTGTTTTCCCCAGAACTGGTGAATGAAGGAAAAGTAGTCCATCGTGAGATGCGGTTTTAGACTTGCCAAAGTTGTTTGGGTATCGTTCCAAGTGGTTTAGGGGGTAGAACATCGGTGCGCTATACCGATGGTGCAGGTTCGAATACCATGTTGGACAGTTTGCACTCTTTTGGTTATACGTCTTTTAAGCAAGTAAAAATTCAAATAATATTGAATGTAAGGCATGAGAAACGTCCTACTGTGGAATTTCTATTTATTATGCAGATTTGCTTTGCATGTTACTAATGGCAAGGAATGATAAATGTTCATAAGAAGATCGACTGATACTCTGCTCTGGCGGGATCTGTTAACATTCTACTTCTTGGCCCGATTTCAAAACTTGCTAAGTTGGCGCGTTTTTGCATCTTATTAATTTTAAAAGACATCGTACACATGATGCAATGCTAACTCGAGACAATGCCGACGAGCTCGATTTAGATGTCACGGTAGATCGGCTATCTGTGGGTCATTCATTGGACCACTTTTTGTGTGACGTAAAAATAACAAGAACTGAACCCATTACTAAAGCCAATGACTATAACAAGATTAAAGTTTTCAACAATTTTGTTTTTATCAAGATATGCAAATATATATATATATATATCGTACAATTATGTTTTGAAAACTGTTAGCTACCGACAAATATCCCCATTGTTCTTCTTTACTACTCAATCATCTAGTCGAGCAGGGGCAATATAAAAAATCAATTATAAAAAATTCTTATTTATAACCACTGGATTCTTCCCTTAATATTCTTATAGACTAACAAGGAAAGTCTCCATATGGGAATACTCAGAAAATTCTGTAAAAATACAGAATTTTCTAATCATAGGGATGTATATGTTTATGAAAAATTTCGGCGGAACCCCAATAGAACATTTGAAAAAATGAACATTTCGTTTATTTGGCAATTTATCACCAGTTGGCGATGAACTAAAATTAAAAAAATACTTTTAAATGCTTTTTAAAATAAAAATGTCTCCTGTTGAACTATTTTTTAAAGTTTTATTTAAATAACTTTACTTTTGCAAAGGAAAAGTTTTTTTATAATAATATTTTTGTCATATATATATTTATAATGAAAATTAACTATGAAATTTTATAAATTAAAACGAAAATTAAATTATTTAAATTTGTTTCAATCTCAGAATTAAGTTTAATTCAGTACTGTTGTAATAAGTTTGTTGCTATGGAAACAAAAACGTCTCCAATATGGTAATATATTACTGCAGCATTTTACATCTAGCCTTTATTTTGGAATACTCATAAATATATGAAAATATATTTTCAATATGAAAATATTTTTTATGTATTAAATTATTTTTGCAGTATTAAAATTAAATAACTCCTGCAACAAGCAATATATATATGTAATACAATATAATAGGTATATTAAATTATCTGATTGTTTAAGTTTAAATTCATTAATTATCACTTACGCGCATTCTAAAATTCTATTAACAAACAATTTTCAGTTACATGAAATTTTGGCGACGAAAAATGTTGCTCGTGAAATCGTGTAACGCTTTCGTCGTTTCACTTCAAATATTCTAAAGTATTTTTTTTTTTTATATAAACTTTCTACTGAAATTCTGCCACTAAATCTGGCTGATTCTTTATTGAAAACTTAAGTAGTTGAATTAGTATTTTTTTTTTCAAAACATTCTGAGTATGCACACTAATGGAGACCTTCCTTGTAAGTATTTAAATTGTAATCTGCACGAAAAGACTGACTGTCATTCAGCCTGTTCTCTTCTAACGCCGTCCCTTATACGATACTTTTCCTCAAAAATTTACTTTTATGCTCTACTTGTTTTTAAATTACACTGTTGTTACGACTACATCTGAATGGGGTAACCCATTCTCTGTTTATTTTTTCTAACTCATTTCATTATTTGAACACTAGTTTTTTAAATTCTCGTTTTATATATACAAGGTGGAACCCGTTGAAATTCGACGAAAGAGAATCCTTAACCCTTTAACGCGCAGTGTTGCCGGGTCGGCAACACCTAAAGTTCCCCCCTGTTTAGAGACACAAAAACTCCGTGAATATTTCAAAAACCACTCTAATGGCTACTTTAAATCTTTCTCATGAGTTCTAGATGGCAGCACCACAGAGATCAAACTCTACTGTTTTTAAATAATAGGTAAAATGTTTTACTGTAATACGCGCTTCACAGCAAAGCTTTTCTCACTGCGCTTATCAGTGCTTTACTTATGGGAGGTTACCACTTCGGCAACAGCTGTATAATTAAAATGGTTAATGCAATCTTTACAAAACAATACCTGTGTAAAATCAATTCTTCCTCTAGGCCCCAATAGATTGCCTAATTTTTTTTTTCTTTAAATTCCTACTTTAAAGAGTAGTGTTCCGGAAAGTGTTAAAAAAGAAATGTTTTGTTCAACATAATTCATAATAATCTTCAAAATTAGTTACAGTAAAAAGTGCATCTTATAGTGGTCGGTCTAATTCTCAAGCAAATATTATTTTAAGCTAAAATTAACAAAATAATATAAAACTCAATTATTCAAATTATTAAACGAAATAAAACCAAAATTCACCGAATTTTATAACAGATACATTTTCATTTCTATTTTTTTTTTTTAATTTTGAGAGAAAATGGAGCGATTCTGTTGCCACAATTTCAAAATTGGTACTAAAAACTATTGAAAAATTAATTTCTCAAAAATAAATTGAGATACAGTTTTCAAACAATTTGCATTTAAAAGTAATTTTTTTTTCTCTATATGATGGAGTAAAAATTAAAAATATGCGATGTTTAGAAGTTTAAATTTTGCAGTAGCGAAAATTGCAAAACCGAAATTGCATGTGGGACATTAGCAAAATGACGTAGGCGTTACGCACAGATAAGTTTGGCCTTTATAATATACAGATAGATATATAGATATAGATTTGCAATGCATATACATTTAACGTCTGAATTTTAAAAAAGCTATTAAAAGACTGACAAACTAAGACAGATATGAATACATTTAAAATTAAAAATTTATATATAAAAAGTAAAAATATTAAAAAACGTAACTGTAACTGTTCTAGATTTGTTCCACTGTTTTCCAGGCAATGGCTATTTACTCTTACTGATGATGGTTTGTGAGTAGCTTGGCGATACGTTTACTTTCTGTATTTTTAAATGCTTTTTAGTATTTTTATTTTTTTATGTATAAATTTTAATTATTATAAATTATGTATAAATTTTAATTATGTATAAATTAATTATACAAAATTAAAATTTATACATAATTATATATACATAAATATTAATGTAAATTATGTATAAACTTTAATATCATGTATTCAAGTCTTTTTCAGGTTATTTTATCCAGTCTTTTAGGTAGTTTTCATTACAAAAAGTAAAAAGCTACCTATTGCTGCCGTCCGGAGGAAAGCACTTCCAGAAAATTTTGGTATATTTTCACCGATCATGACCCCCAGACCCCAAAACCACCCTCCGTTCCAATGTTGACACATATATATATATATATATGAACTATTTATGAATATATTTATGAACCGATATATGAATGAAACTTGGTATGTACATAGTACATACAAATATCTCGACCGAGTTCATTGGCCAGCATCATCCACCATGTTTCAAAATGTCGGGCATTTAAAATTAAAAAAAATAAAATAAAATTTAAAATGAAATGTGAAAGAATTAAAAGTTGAAAAATATTTTTATTTTATGTGTTAGATCTTAAAACATCAATTCCAGAACACTTTTTATTTTGTCTATATCTTACAAAATGATTGAGTTTTAGCACTTTGAATTTTTCTTATGGCTGACATTTTGAAACGATCTAATTTTTGTCATGCTATAACTAACGAATTTATAAACCGATTTGAATGAAACTTGATATGTACATAGCACATACAAATATCTCAACTTAGTTCGTTGGCCAGCATCATCCGCTATCTTGTTTCAAAATGGCGGCCATTTAAAAATTTAAAAAAAAATTAATTTTAAATTAAATGCGAAAAAATTAAAATTTGAAAAATATTTTTATTTTATGTGTTATATCTTAAAACACCATATCCAGAACACCTTTTACTTTGTCTATATCTTAAAAAATGAATGAGTTACAGCACTTTGAATTTTTCTTATGGCTGACATTTTGAAACGACCTGATTTTGTCATGCTATAACTAACGTATTTATGAACCGATTTGAATGAAACTCCGTATGTGCATAACACATACAAATATCACGACCGAGTTCGTTGGCCAGCATCATCCGCCTTTTTTGTTTCAAAATGGCAGCCATTTAAATAATTTAAAAAATTTTAAAATTTAAAAATAAATGCGAAAAAATTAAAAGTTGAAAAATATTTTTATTTTATGTGTTAGATCTTAAAACACCGATTCTAGAACACTTTCTACTTTGTGTATATCTTAAAAAATGATTGAGTTATAGCACTTTGATTTTTTCTTATGGCTGACATTTTGAAAACATCTGATTTTGTCACGTGATAACACTCGTATTTATAAATAGATTTGGATGTAACTTGGTGTGTACATATAGTACTTAATAAAGCATGGATCGAGTTCATTAACGAGTTTCATCCGCTACCTTGTTTAAAAATGGCGGCCATTTAAATATTTTTTAAAAAATTTTAAATTTGAAATTAGGTACAAAAAAGTGAGAAATTGAAAAAGATTTTTTTTATGCATTTGACATTGATACAAAGATTCAAAAGCACTTTTTGTTTCGTTTGTATCTTAAAAAATGTCTCAGTTATAGTACTTTTAATTTCTAGTGTTGCTCACATTTTGAAATGATCTGGTTTTCGTCACGTGATAACACGCGTATTTATACACCGATTTCGATGAAACCTGGTGCATAGATAGGACATACTTATGCCTGGACCGAGTTCGTTGGCCAGTTTCAACCGCCGTCATGTTTCAAAATGGCGGAATATTAATTTTTAAATTTAAATTTTAAAACTAGGTGCAAAAAAGTAAGAAATTGAAAAAGATTTTTCTTTTGTGTTTTGACCTTGATACAAAGATTCCAGAGCATTTTTTGTTTCTTCAATATCTTGAAAAATGGCTGAGTTTTAGCACTTTCAACTTCCAGTGAGATTGACATTTTGAAACGGTCTTAAATTTGTCACGCGTTAATACGCATATTTATAAACTGATTTTGATATAACTCCGTGTGTTCATGCTACATACCAATGTATTGACCGAGTTCACGGGCCAACTTTATCCGCCATCTTATTTCAAAATGGCGGCTACTTAAATTTCTCAAAAAAAAATTTTATGTATAAGGATGTATAAAAAAAAATAGAAATTGAAAAAATGTTCTTTCTAAACAATTTATCTTAATAATGAATTCCGGAGTATTTTTTGCTTTGTCTTTACCTTGAAAAACGCCTTGGATATAGCAGTTTGAATTTCTAATGTGGGTGACATTTTTTTTAAAGTCAGTCTGCCCGTGATAGCACTTGTATATATAAATGGATTTCGACGTGAGTGTGCATGTTCAAATGAATTAAGATTTTGATCAAGCTCATTGGGTTTTTTATTCATCATGCTGCAAAAATGGATATCGTGGAATTTGGCGACCCTACAAATCGCTTAAAATGAAACCACGTTTAATAAAAGATGACTAATTTCTAAAAATTCCTATTAATATTCAGTATTGACAAAAACTAGTATTCAATCTTACATAATCGTGTTCCACTACTTTGAACTTCGTATTAAATTTATATAACTTAATATAAAATAAATAAATATGAAAGCTACCTATTCCTCCCGGCATAGCCGGGAGGACTTTTAATATTTTGTCTTTGTTTGGCGCAGTATGTCGCTAAAGGGACTTTGCAGTATTAAACTCTATACAACCAATTAATCAATATGTCATTTATTCTGTATCATCTACCTTTCGTTTCTACTTATATAAATGGTCTTGCTATTCTTCAGATAGTATAAAAACTAAAATTAACAGATCTAAATATTTTTTATACCTTCATTTTCTTAATAAAATACAGGAATAGTTACAAAGAATAAACAAAAAACTAACTGAACTAATAACACCGTCTCTTTTCGACACAATGTATAACTTGTAATTGTTTATCACATAAATAATGTCTTGGGAATGATCTACAAACATCTTTATTACATGTATAAAGATTCCATCACCTTTGCAAAGTAAATGTATTCTGGTTACGAAATGCATACGAAATTTGTGTATATTTTTTAGAGATGAAAATGCTGGAAAATTTCTCATTATTTATTGATTAAAAATAATAGGGAAAATAAATAAAGAAATACGATATCTCCGAGAGATAAAATATTTGTAATGGCAACCAAACAAACAATAAACTATTCAAATAATAATGATAACAAATAATTCAATATATTCAAAGTAAGTATCGTGCTTATAATGAATAAAAAACCAACGTTTATATATATGAACATGATTTTATTTACATGCTACATGGAAATTTTGAAATATGTAATTACGGCAAAAATATCAACTTCTCTTTTAACGTTTCAATTGCTTCCTTTATGTTCAACAACATGCTTTAAATAAGAATAAATAATATATATATATATATATTTTTTAGGAAAAATATGTATATTTTTGTTGATGAGTAAATGGAAAATATATTTCTAAAATAATTATAATAATAAGTTATTTTTTACTATTTAGATATTTGCAGGATCATGCACGCAACCAAGCGTTTTTAACGCTTCACATACAATTATGCTCAAGTGTTTTATTCAAATTATTTTAATAAAACCTGTGTATTGGGTATGGAGATTTTTCATATTGTAATTATTTTTGTGTGATATATAGGTCATTCCATTCAAAATGAGCAAATCAGATGTGGATGACATGTTACAGATTTAAATGAAAATCATCATATAACAACACCATACTTATTCACGAGTAAATGGAAAGTAATAGATTCCAGACTTGTTTATTTCAGCGTAAAAATTCACATTAAATGTTGTTAGGAAATCGATGTTTTGTGTACATGCTTGAAATTTCAACTTTGATTATTAGCTTCAGGAATGGAAAAACTGTATTAAAACCAGGTGCGGATTTATGAAGTTAGGGGCCCCTCTAACTGAAATTTTTGGGGCCCTTCCAACTCGAAAAATTGGGTACATTTCTAATTTTAAAATAATAGATATTCAAAACTAAATTCCAATAATTACTTATAAATTAATTAAAATGTATTCAAACCATTAAGGATTAGATGCACAAAATTCATTTTATGCTCAAAATACATCCGAATTTTGCACAAACTTAAAAGGAAGGCCTCCATACTGGGCATACTCAGATTGTTTTGAAAAAAAATACTAATTAAACTACTCATGTGTGCAATAAAGGATCAGTGAAAATTAGCGGCAGAATTACAGTAGAAAACATATAAAAAATAAAATACTTTCGAATATTTGGTGTGAAAAGACGAAAGTGTCACACGACTTGGCGAGCAGCCCATTTCCCAGCCAAAAGCAAACGATTTTAATGCAATTGAAAAGTTTTGGATTTCTAAAATCCGTGTAAATGGTATTTACTGAATTTAAACATAAACAGTGAGAGAGTTTAATATATATATTTAATTGCACATATATATTATTTGTTGCTGATTTAGTTATTTAATTTACCCATGGAAAAATATTTTCATACATAAAAAATTCTTATTCAGTAAAATTATTTTCATACAGTTAAGCGTATTCCAAAATAAAAACCATATGTTTCCCTAGCAACGAAATCGAATTGACATGCTCAATAGGACTTTGATCCTGAAACAATTTAAATTAATTTAAATTTGAATTTCGTTTTAAATCTCAAATTTTAATGGTTAAATTTGAAAATAAATACATATAAATATCAATATAACGAAATTATACTTAAAACAAACTAAAACTGACAAAACCAAAGATATTTAATTTATGTAAACGCGTTTAACATGAAACTTTTTTCCTTTAAAATGCATTTGACATTAAAAAAAAAAAAAAAAAAAAAAAAAATTGAAATTGTTTTTTATCGCCAACCGATGATAAATCGCCAAATAACGAAATTTTCATTATTTTTTTATGGACAGGGTACAGAGGTTCCGCCGAAGTTTTTTTATAAACTTATATATCCTCATGAGACGAATAATCTGTAATTCTTTCAGATTTTTTGGAGTATGCCCGTATGGAGACCTTCCTTGTTAGATATTGTGGCGGATAAATGTGCTAAAATTATGTATCTTATTTTCCTTTCCATTTTTAGCACTTTTCAACTTTGTTGAAAATTGATTATGCATTCTGTTTGTCTGCCCATTCTGGCTGTCTGTCCATGCTCTAATTCCCGTAAATATACTCATGCAAATGAGAAAGCTTATTTAGAGTCACTATACGATTAATAGTTCATTTACAGAGGCATTTAAATAAAGTCGGAATAATTACAAGGTCGCTAATTTTAATAATGATAGTCAACAGTACAGGGATCATGGTCATATATTTTTGAAGTCCTATCACGTGTACACGGAGGTGCAAAAATTTAATTTTCCTTAGGGTGTCCATATTGAGCACAGGTACCTTACTGCTAAAAATTCCCCTTACTGCACACAGAGGTTCCAACCTCTGTATGCATCAGTGATGGGATGCATCAAATTTAAATTGAATCGAATCTAAATTCATTTATTGGATAACTGAAAATTCTGAATACAAAATAACGGTTCGTGATTTAACAGGTTTCCAAACATTATTTCTGGTTTCCTTAACGGGTAAAACGGTATTTTATATCAGGTCTCTTAAAAAAAATAGCGAATGCAAAATTTTATTTTTCCATAAGCATCAGATGTCACATTGGTGTATTTCAAGGATATTGTAAAAAAGTTTTCACAAGCAAACACAAACTGGAGGGACACTTTGTGTTTTATCAACAATGAGTTTTGACATCAACTTTAATGGATTTAAGTTTGGTTAAATTACAAAAAAATTAGTAATTTCAATAAAATGTAGTTATTTAATTTTATTCATATTACTTTATATTATGCAACTTTTTATATAAACTTTTATAAAATATTTTTATATTTTATTGATTGGTTCAAAGGTGCCCCTTGATTTTTTAAAGGTACCCCAGTATGGAGCAGGCTTGAACAAAAATCTTTCAACTTTTTAAATCCTCACAACTTATTTAATTTCTTTGGAAAATATTTAATTTATGGTTCATATGATGAAAAAATGAGTTGTTTTTTTATGTAATATTTAAAACTCAATAAATATAACTCAAGTAAGAAATATATTAGTTTTATGAAAAAATGTTCAAAGGTGCCCCCCTCTACCCTACATCTCCCAACATGTGGCACAGTTAAGCTTTTTCTTTAGATTTTGCAATAATTTTATATCAAAAACTAATTCACGGATTTTCTTCAAACTTCAGATGCAGTTATAAGTTGACATAAATGGTTGCTGGTTACATTTTTGTTTAAACCCCCTAGCCGGTGGCACACTCCTCTACTGCATTTTTCAGGAAGTATTATCACGCATAAGATGGAAGAAAGTTTTTGGATTACCACGTTTGATTATTTTTACTTTTTTTCCTGAATTGGGCCGATTACTTAACGCTGGGATTTAAAATGTGGATATTTTTAAACCTTTGAGAAACAGCAACATTCTTACCTCTAGGTTTTTTAAATGTAGAGAATTTATAAACCTATTAAAGGGCCAATTCACAAATCATACATGTGGGACACTTTTTCTGGATTTTGAAGCTGTTTTACAAATGCTATTGTATTCTAAAATTAAAACTATTATAAAGTGTTGTAGTTTTTTTTTTTTTTGTTAATTATAATATTTATATTACATTCTAATAGTTCATAAGTTAATAGATATAGCTACTTTTGTGAATGCAACTTACAGGACACTTTGAAATTTATTCTTGGAATAGTCAAGATATATATATGAAATATAATCAATTTTAGTAATGAGTCATTCCGTAGTGTAGGACCTATAACATTTATTTTCTAGTACATGAAATTTGGACTGGTGTATTCAACCGATTTTGTTTCTGTAATGTCGAATTATGAAAGCTAAAAGTCGGGGGTTTTCTGTGTAAACAAATCTGTATTAAATATTTAAATTAATCCTATTTAAACCCCCAAAAATATCTTCTTTTTTTGAAATACTATTTGTTAAAAACTGTAGTAAAGTTTAGCAATACATTGTATTTCTATTTATCAATATCAACTTAAAAGTCCGACATTGTCTCTAAGATATAACTAATATAAAAGAATACAAAAAAGGTTTAAAAAAACGAATTCACTGGTTGTGCGCAATTTGACCTCCCTCCCCCTCCCCCCCCAAATATTTTTTTTCCAAATATTATACCTTGAACTTTGACGAAACATCTTAATGCAATTATATTTATACAAAGTTGATAAACTTACTTTATATTATAAAGACGTTTTCCACTAATAAGGAAGATGCCGACCTGAAATAAAAAATTCTTATCAAAATGTATAAATTTTTGAAGCAGAAGTTCTAGTGTTGGAAAATGAACAACATACTTTATGAAAGTAAAGAGTAAATAATAAAATACTGCGTTTATTAAATCACAGGCGCACGCAATTCATGCAGTTGCATGATGCATGAAATGCCTGTTAAAACTTAACAAAAAAAAAAAAAAAAAAAAAAAAAAATCCAAATTCGACTTTTTATTTTTACCAGATCTTGCGTGTTGTTTGTTACCGATAAACATTTTATGAAATTAATATTAATGAAATGGACTTTTCGGGTATTCAGTTTGTATTTAATATTGATTTGAACAAATAATATTTTTCCTTTATTGATAATCCCACTAAAAACTGGACATTTACTCATAACATGTACTCATTTACTTTAACATTTTTTGGCCGACAAATTTATGAGCCGTTAAATTACATTAAGAAATTAAAGATATGGTAAGCATTAACATGATTTTTTAACTATTTGGTTAGAATAATTTTTTTCCGATTAACCGCTTCTTTGTTTTGCCAGTACGTCATACAGCAAGCATGTTTTGGCCAATCATGATTTGCCAGTAACACGTAAGGGGAATCCATACTCGATCATAATTTATTATTCGCGCCAGTAAAATTTTATTGTAAATTTTGTCATGGTTAATCCGAGCTTTTTACTGACGAAATTAGGCAGAAATTTTTATTTTCAAAAACTGGTGATAAAGTATAAAAAATTCCGTAAAAGACAAGAAAGAAACAGACATTTTAAATTTTTTTTTCAAAAATATTGATCAATTAATCAGTTTCGAATCAATTTTTTCGAATTATCTTCATTAAATTGCATGAGTAATGTCATAAATAGTGTTTATAGTTCAAACTATTATCAAACTATGGCTCAACTAAAATTCCGTTCATGGCTCAATCCATTTCGAAAGTATGGTTCAATCCGAATTCTGTTCCCAAACAACGGTTCAACTTATTACCAAACCAAGTTTCAACCTGTTACCAAACTATGATTCAAATAAAGACCCAAGGAATGGAGAAGGAATTTATAATTCCATGGCAGCAGAGATACTTGTACCTCCTTTTGGTGAAAAAAATGAACCGAAAATTTTAACAGTGCAGGACGGATATAAAAAAGGGACAGTTATAACATTGATTTTAAATATTTTTATTTTCATACTTCTGAATACCCTCTAAAAATAAGGCGTATTGTGGTATGAGATTTATACACTATTCTATTTTTCATTGCATTGCGTTATTCATAGGTAAAATTGTATTAAAATTCAGGTATCGGAGAATTTAAAAAATGTCAATGCAACAATTACTTGTTTTTATATTGAACTTTAAAATGTGGCAGGGGGACACCCTGTATTAAATATTTTACTTTTTTTCAAAGTTAGTACGCTTAAAAAATATAGTTAGATGCGCGTAAAAAAATGTAAATAAAATAAAATAAAATAATTCATAATTTAATAAAATGTAATAAATTATATTAATAAACTAAACGACTAAATAATTTATTTACAAAATTACAATTAATTAACGCAGATATAATTACACATAAATGAATGGGAAAGTCACGTTATTTAAGCTGTGTAGAGCTCATGGAATTAATTACACTGGTTTACAAATTTCAACTTTTTTTGTATACCCCGAAAGAAATGTGTGTAAATGTCTATCTTCCTTAAACCTAAAAGTGTCAGCAGAAATATTCTATCACATCACAGTTTTCTTTCAACAGTCGTTTTTTTTTCTTTTTTTTTGAACTACCCAAAGTCAGTTAAAAAATAGGTGCCTCATGAGATCTGCGAAAGCTGTAGAATTGTTTTACTCCAGTCGTTAACAGGAGAATACGTACAGCTTCCATTGGATTCACCAATGCTATGGAGAAAACTTAGTAATCATGAAAATGATTGTTGCTTTTGTGTTACGAAGACGGTGGAATATAATACAAAAACTAAGTCGAGTATTATATATGCTGAAGTCCCGTCTATTACTAAGCCCAATTTACATTCGAAAGATCTACCACGTCCAGTTCGTCCCAGTAATTCTAGTGAAAATATACTAGGAGATGAAAATGATGTAAAATCGATTTCTAGTGATTCTGACGAATTCTCTCTTCAAGAAAAGACTCCACATTTAATTAACCAAGCTGAATTAAATGATCTTATAAGAGATTTACAATTATCAAAATCTAAACCAGCGCTTCTTGGTTTTCGCCTACAACTCCGATTCAAAAAAATAGAATAATGAAAAGAAATACGGTCAAGGGAAATGAAAATCGAATTTATCAAATAAATAATCAACAATATCAAATATAAAGTACTATAATATGAATCTGCATATTTTGCAGATTATAAAAATGTAAACACATTACAATGAAATAGAAAACATATTTAAATCAGCTAACAACAAAAAATTCAAAATATTAGAATACTTTCTAACATGGTTCAAAAAATTAGAATAATGAAAATATATTGAACATAATTTAAACTCTAAGTATTTTTACTTGCTAATCAGTACTTTGTTGCATCACCCTTAGCTTTAATGACAGCTCTTAAACGTTCTGGCATGTTTTTAACTAAAGGTTCACAATGTTTTTTATCCAAATTCGCCCATATGCTCTTTATACTAGAAATAAGTTCTTTTTTGTCTCTAGGTGCAACTTCTTGAAGTCGTTTCTTCATAATTCCCCACAAATTCTCGATAGGATTTAGATCGGGTGAGTTTGCCGGCCAAGCGAGTACAGGTATGTCCTTATCTTTGAGCCATTTAGTTGTTGATTTGGAAGTGTGGGGAGAAGCTAAATCTTGCTGAAACAAGAAATCGTCATCACATAAATCCTCAGCTGAAGGAATCATGAAATGTTCAAGAATTTCTTTATAGACTTCTCGATTGACTGTTGTGGAAACAATACACAACCTGCCTGAGCCTTCAGCAGTCATGCAGCCCCATACCATAACAGAGGTCGCAAATTTAACCGAACGTTTTAAACATTCTTTCTTATAAGTTTCATGTTTGAGTCTCCAGACACGTGTACCCTGATTTCCGTGAGACACACAAAACACACTTTCATCGCTGAAAAGTATCTTTTTCCAATCGTCGTGATCCCAAAATAGCCTTTGTTTACGCCATTTAACTCTAGCAGCCCTTTGCTTAGATGATAAGAATGGCTTTATCTTAGGCACACGTGATCTAAAACCTAATTTGCGAAGTCGTCGTAGTGTTGTAGATTTGGAGACATTTATACCCATTTCTTTCCATTTTCTATGCACATACCTCACACTCCGAAAACGATGTTTCTTCACAATCTTTTTCAATTGCCTTTCATCTCTTCTTGAAGTTACTGGCTTTCGACCACTTTTAAAGTGTTTATTTTGAAAACACTTATTATTAGAATATTCTCTCAAAACTCTACTCACACTTGCTTGAGAGCATTTCACTTCTTTTGCTATAAAAAGTTGTGTTTTTCCTATTTCGTGCAAGTACACAATACGATATTTCGTGCAAGTACACAATACGATATTTCACAGCCTCAGATAAATCGCTCTTTCGTCCCATATTAAGCAAATACTACGCTACAATCAAATGCCAAACGACTTTTCATTTTCAACGGAGCACATTTTATAGTCCCACAGATGTTAATCCCGCAGCCGTTCTCTCAACTTATAAGAAAAATTTGAATATTCTAATTTTTTGAACCATGCTATCGAGGTATTCTATTTCTTTGAATTATTCTAATATTTTTTAAATAGTTAATTATTAATATATCAGATAAAAATAAATATTTATGTTATATTTATAAATGCTCTGAAGATAATTAGATACTTTTAATATATTTTTTCCTGTACGCAGTATGCAAATTGACGCGTTAGCAACATCAAACTCATTCTTTTTTACATTATTCTAATTTTTTGAATCGGAGTTGTACAACAATGGAACTTACTAACACTAAAACACAAAAGTTACGTTGTCTAGAAACAGAAGCAAAGTTTACTAAATGTTTTAAAAAAGAAGGTGAATATTGTTATGGGATGTACAGATGGAAGTAAACATGTCATTAAAGATTCATTTCTTGCATTCGCATCTGAGTTTTTTCCCTGAAAATTTACGAAGTATGAGTGACGAACAAGGGGAATTTTTTCACCAAGATTTAAAGGTTTTTGAAGAGGATTCATGAGGGATTTTGGGATAAAAACATACTAGGGGATTACTGTTGGTACATTATAAGAGAAACAGCTCCAAATAACTGTAAAAAGAAGGCAAACATTAGCCATTTTTTTTTATATATCAATACCAAAATTATATTATCCAGTTAAGTAAATAAATATTTCTTAAACCAGACGTGGCAGAATTTTTTTATTATTTTTTCTCGATAACTCTATCTAAATAAACAACAAATTAATAACTTTCAGCAAGGGTATAAAAACCGTGTAAACTAGTGTTATCTTTCACAAAAATGCTTTTACTCTTGATATGCAATTAAACCTGCACGATCTGATTACTATCATCTATGGAAAATTTTTGAAAAGTACGGGTTTTCGTAATTTTCTGTGTAATTTTTACGTTGTTTTAAAAGATTTCATATCGAAGTTTTGAAGACTGCTTTATTTAAATCAGCTTTATTTAAATCAGATAAGTATTCCTTATCAAAAATATGTACGTGTCTAGAAAACTAAACTTTTAAATAGTCGCGGCATACTAAAACATACTTTAATAAATGACAGCCGTCTAACAAATATATGTTTGCTTCAAATGTTAATAAGAGATTAATGATGGTGAATTGTGCTAACGTTATATTTCCCCAAACCGTTAAAGGAATTTAAAGGAATTTAACTTACAGATATAAGGTACTTATACCCAATATGGACAAAGCTCTCAATATAGACAACCCTAATTATTTTAAAAGTAACAATTTTGATAGAGAGATCACGCTATATGTCCGTGAAAAAAAGCAGTTAAAAAGATAATTAAGCCAGGAAAGTGCAAAAAAGTGCGCTGTTCGCCATTTAGAAGGAAACTTGTTGTTTCGTGGTGTGCTGATCGTAGTTATGTATAAGTTTAAATTCTTATTAGATATTGTAAAATACTTTAAATATTGAAAAGTTGGGTATTGTAGAAAGCTTTTAAAACATGTTTTCGATTGCTATAGCATATATTGCTTTAAAATGTTTTTTTTAAATTTATTTATTACAAGAATTAATAAAACTACTCCCGATTCCCAATATGGACACCTTATGTCCACATTGGAAGTACAGCATATGAATCTTCAGATTCACAAAAATAGAAAGCTAAGCAAAACAAACTACATTATTTCATAATATTTTGTAGTAACTGAGGTATTTTGCATCGGTCTTCGAAAAGCCACAACCGAAAATGACTTCTCGTTCTAAAGTGCATGCTCTGAAGCTATTTACTGTGCCCCCCCCTTCAATAGTTTAAAACTTTTTTATCCTCTTTCCTTTAAAATTCCATAGAATAGTGACTCTTTCATATACTCTGTGTAGGAGGTCAATAAGGAGCCACCTGTTCACAATAGGGACTGGTGGTTCCTTATATGGACATTTGTAAAACATTTTTTTTTAATTATTTAAATAAAACCGGAATAGTTACAAGGTCGCTAATTTATTACAAGAATTAATAAAACTACTCCCGATTCCCAATATGGACACCTTATGTCCACATTGGAAGTACAGCATATGAATCTTCAGATTCACAAAAATAGAAAGCTAAGCAAAACAAACTACATTATTTCATAATATTTTGTAGTAACTGAGGTATTTTGCATCGGTCTTCGAAAAGCCACAACCGAAAATGACTTCTCGTTCTAAAGTGCATGCTCTGAAGCTATTTACTCTGCACCCCCCTTCAATAGTTTAAAACTTCTTTATCCTCTTTCCTTTAAAATTCCATAGAATAGTGACTCTTTCATATACTCTGTGTAGGAGGTCAATAAGGAGCCACCTGTCCACAATAGGGACTGGTGGTTCCTTATATGGACATTTGTAAAACATTTTTTTTAATTATTTAAATAAAACCGGAATAGTTACAAGGTCGCTAATTTATTACAAGAATTAATAAAACTACTCCCGATTCCCAATATGGACACCTTATGTCCACATTGGAAGTACAGCATATGAATCTTCAGATTCACAAAAATAGAAAGCTAAGCAAAACAAACTACATTATTTCATAATATTTTGTAGTAACTGAGGTATTTTGCATCGGTCTTCGAAAAGCCACAACCGAAAATGACTTCTCGTTCTAAAGTGCATGCTCTGAAGCTATTTACTGTGCCCCCCCTTCAATAGTTTAAAACTTTTTTATCCTCTTTCCTTTAAAATTCCATAGAATAGTGACTCTTTCATATACTCTGTGTAGGAGGTCAATAAGGAGCCACCTGTCCACAATAGGGACTGGTGGTTCCTTATATGGACATTTGTAAAACATTTTTTTTTAATTATTTAAATAAAACCGGAATAGTTACAAGGTCGCTAATTTATTACAAGAATTAATAAAACTACTCCCGATTCCCAATATGGACACCTTATGTCCACATTGGAAGTACAGCATATGAATCTTCAGATTCACAAAAATAGAAAGCTAAGCAAAACAAACTACATTATTTCATAATATTTTGTAGTAACTGAGGTATTTTGCATCGGTCTTCGAAAAGCCACAACCGAAAATGACTTCTCGTTCTAAAGTGCATGCTCTGAAGCTATTTACTGTGCCCCCCCTTCAATAGTTTAAAACTTTTTTATCCTCTTTCCTTTAAAATTCCATAGAATAGTGACTCTTTCATATACTCTGTGTAGGAGGTCAATAAGGAGCCACCTGTCCACAATAGGGACTGGTGGTTCCTTATATGGACATTTGTAAAACATTTTTTTTTAATTATTTAAATAAAACCGGAATAGTTACAAGGTCGCTAATTTATTACAAGAATTAATAAAACTACTCCCGATTCCCAATATGGACACCTTATGTCCACATTGGAAGTACAGCATATGAATCTTCAGATTCACAAAAATAGAAAGCTAAGCAAAACAAACTACATTATTTCATAATATTTTGTAGTAACTGAGGTATTTTGCATCGGTCTTCGAAAAGCCACAACCGAAAATGACTTCTCGTTCTAAAGTGCATGCTCTGAAGCTATTTACTGTGCCCCCCCTTCAATAGTTTAAAACTTTTTTATCCTCTTTCCTTTAAAATTCCATAGAATAGTGACTCTTTCATATACTCTGTGTAGGAGGTCAATAAGGAGCCACCTGTTCACAATAGGGACTGGTGGTTCCTTATATGGACATTTGTAAAATATTTTTTTTTAATTATTTAAATAAAACCGGAATAGTTACAAGGTCGCTAATTTATTACAAGAATTAATAAAACTACTCCCGATTCCCAATATGGACACCTTATGTCCACATTGGAAGTACAGCATATGAATCTTCAGATTCACAAAAATAGAAAGCTAAGCAAAACAAACTACATTATTTCATAATATTTTGTAGTAACTGAGGTATTTTGCATCGGTCTTCGAAAAGCCACAACCGAAAATGACTTCTCGTTCTAAAGTGCATGCTCTGAAGCTATTTACTGTGCCCCCCCTTCAATAGTTTAAAACTTTTTTATCCTCTTTCCTTTAAAATTCCATAGAATAGTGACTCTTTCATATACTCTGTGTAGGAGGTCAATAAGGAGCCACCTGTCCACAATAGGGACTGGTGGTTCCTTATATGGACATTTGTAAAACATTTTTTTAAAATTATTTAAATAAAACCGGAATAGTTACAAGGTCGCTAATTTTAATAATGATAGTCAACAGTACAGGGATCATGTTCATATACATATTTGGAGTCCTACCACGTGTACACGGATGTGAAAAAATTAAATTTTCCTTAGGGTGTCCATATTGAGCACAGATATATTACTGCTAACAATTCCCCTTACTGCACACATAGGTTCCAACCTTTGTATGCATCAATGACGGGATGTTTCAAATTTAAATTGAATCGAATCTAAATTCATTTATTGGATAAATGAAAATTCTGGGTACAAAATGATGGTTCATGATTTAACAGGTTTCCAAACATTATTTCTGGTTTCCGTAACGGATAAAACGGAATTTTATATCAGGTCTCTTAAAACTAGTTGGATGTGTCAATCCCAAAACTTTCTTCTATCTCATAAGTACATTTTAATATTTAAAAAAAAAAAAAAAAAAAAAAAAAAAAACGTGGTGACCCCAAAGTTACCCACTATCGAATTTCCTCGAACATTTGACCTAGCCTAATGAGATTCTGGTATTCGAAAAGCCTAAAACGCAAAATTTTATTAATATTCTGAGAAAATGACCTTAGTAGTGCCTCATGTTGGGTAATTTATACTAAAACCTAATAAGCATCTATTTATGTCAAAACCTAACAGAATCTAAAATTTGATGGAATTTCGTCCATTAGTTCTTGAGATATAGTTATAACAAAAAATTTGCAAAACGTAGCACAGCAACACCATATCTTGGAGAATTTATGCCAAAATGTAAAAAAGCGTCTAATTATGTTATGGTGTAAAAGGATCTGAAGTTTGATGAAATTCTGTGCGTTGGTTGTTGAGATATAGCTATCGGAAAAATCGTGCAAAATGCAGCATAGCTGCACCACCTGTTGCAAGGTTAATACCAAAATGTAATCAACGTCTAATTATGTTATATATTCTAGTGTAACAGAATCTAAAATTTGATAAAGTTCTCTGCAATAGTTCTTGAGATATAGCTATCGCAAAAATCGTGCAAAATGTAGCATAGCAGCGCCACCTATAGGGCAGTTCACACCAAAACCTTATCAGTGGCTATGTATCTCAAGGTATCGCAGAATCTGAAGTTTGGTGAAATTCTGTGCATTAGTTCTTGAGATATAGCTATCATGAAAATCATGAAAAACATGGCACAGCAGCGCCACCTGCTGGCCAATTTACACCAAAACTTAATCAGCGTCTATTTATATTAAGGGGTCATAGAATCTGAAGTTTGGTGAAATTCTGTGCATTCGTTCTTGAGATATAGCAATCTTGAAAATCATGAAAAACGTAGTATAGCAGCTCCACCTGCAGGCCAATTTTCACCAAAAACCAATAGGCACTAATTCATATCAAGGTCTAACTGAATATAAAATTTTATTAAATTTCGAACATTAGTTCTTGAGATAGAGCGCCCACAAATTTTTTGTCACATACAGACAGACAGACAGACAGACAGACAGACAGACGGACAGACTCACAGACAGACATTTTCTAAAAATAGTCAAAACGTGTTCAGGACCTTCTAAAACGTATAAATCCGTCGAAAACCGGAAGTCGAAAATTTTCATGAATCCAATACTTTCTTCTTGTAAAGATAGAAGAAAGTAAAAAATAGCGAATGCAAAATTTTAATTTTCCATAAGCATCAGATGTCACATTGGTGTATTTCAAGGATATTGTAAAAAAGTTTTCACAAGCAAACACAAACTGGAGGGACACTTTGTGTTTTATCAACAATGAGTTTTGACATCAACTTTAATGAATTTAAGTTTGGTTAAATTACAAAAAAATTAGTAATTTCTATAAAATGTAGCTATTTAATTTTATTAATATTACTTTATATTATGCAAATTTTTATAAAATATTTCCATATTTTATTCATTTGTTCAATTTTCCCCTTTGATTGTTTAAAGGTACCCCAGTATGGATCCAGGTTTGAACAAAAATCTTTCAACTTTTTAAATACTCACAACTTATTTAATTTCTTTGTAAAATGTTTAATTTATGGTTCATGTGATGAAGAAATGAGTTGTTTTTATTATGCAATATGTAAAACTCATTAAATATAATTCAAGTAAGAAATATATTAATTTTATGAAAAAAATGTTCAAAAGTGCCCCCCCTCTCCCCTAATTGTTTTTTCATAGCAAGTCACGCTAAAAACCACCTTCTGTCAAAATATTTCATTTAAGGCGCAGCACTAGTCACAGAAAAAGACCCGGATTATAATGTAAAGTGTATGGAAGCGTTTTTTCAAGTATCTCGCTCAAATTTTAATATTTTTACATGATTTGTTTGCATAGGATAGCTGAGCAAAGCCGGCCATCCATAACCGGCCTAGTTTTTACTTTTCCAATTTTGGTTTCATACATATATATATATATTAATTTCTTTAACTTTCAAAACCTGTTCTGAAATAGAAACTACACTGATATAAAATATATATAAGCGAAATCAAAAAGGTAAAAACCAGCCCAGTTATAGATCGTCCTTAGCTACCCTATGCAAAAAAAAATCTTGTTAAAATATTAAAATTTGAACGAGATATTTTAAAAGAACGCTTCTATAGAATTAACATTATCACCCGGGTCCTTTTTTTGTGACTAGTATTCCACCTTAAAAGGAAATGTACAGGAATCCTAAAACACTTTTCACTATTGGTAATTGTATTATAAAGTCCCATAATCCGGTAATCTGTTTATTACAGAATAAATTATGGTGTATTTTAGAATGCTGTGGGATTCAGATGGGTTTCGGAAAACACAGCAGAAAAGGGGCAAATTATTCTGCTTTATTTATTTTATTATTAGTTATATTATTATCTTAAAATTTGAAAATCGTAATTTTAGAATAAGAAGTGTTAATCTGTTCCAAATTTTCAATTAAATAATCAGTATTATCGTGCAACTGATTTCATGTATTAAATATTTGATTTCCATTACAATTTATTATTGTGTTTTTAATATTTGAAAATGAAAAATTCTGCTATTTCCAGTTTGTATAATTGAGAATTTGCCGCATGATATTTATTGACCTTTTTATTTTAAAAAATAATTAGTATTGCATCATTAGAAATCTATTGTGAAATCAACTTCGTTTTTTAATTATTTTAATATAGGGTGATCAAGAAAAAAAATTACCCACTTGAGAGGGCTCTAGAATATGTTTTATTGGTTCAAATGAGCTCAAATTTAAACTACAGGTAATTTATATGATGCGCTTGATATCCACAAGAAAAAAAATAAAGAGAAAGAAAATACAAAAGTTAAAAATTAAAATTTCGCCGTTGGGGGACATTTTAATACAACCAAATCATTTGTTTCGCTTTATATATGAGAATTAATATTATAAATGGTGAAAGTGGTGAATAAAAATGCAAAATTCGTCGTAAGATTTTCAGCACGGTGGAATACGGCATGGCCAGTACTCCGAAAACAGCTGGCACATTTGTACAACTATGCATAGACTCTAAGAAATAAGCTACCCACTTCGGAGGGCTCTAGAATGCGTTCTATTATTCCAAAATGAGATCAAATTTGAACTACAAATAGTTCGAACAATGCGCTTGACATGCGCTAAAAAAATTACAAAACTGTAATAAAAAAAATTCGCCTCCAGTGCTTAAATATGTTTAAGTGTAACAATGCTACCTAATGACGAAATTTTATAATTTTTTAGTAAATATCAAGCGCGCCATTTGAACTATCTGTAGTTCAAATTTATCTCGTTTGGACCAGTTGAGCGCATTCTTATTTTTTACAATCTTTGCATCCTTGTATGAGTGTGACAGTTGCTTTCGGTAAACTGGCTGTGCCGTATTCCACAGTACTGAAAATCTTATTTCGAACTTTGCAATTTTACTCAGTAGTTTCACTTTTTTATTGTATTTATTAGGATGAGCGAAGCGAATCCTCTACTAGGCTACACAAATTACATTTTGTCGTACATTTTACAAAAAAAAAACTATTCAGTATTTTGATTTGAAAATAAACATAAAAATACATTATTATCTGTACATTTGCACAATATTATTTTTTTACAGAATATCCTTAAAAGGTTTATAATTTTAATTAATTTATTTTGCATGTTTTTTCATTACGCATGCATTTTTGCAAATAAAAATTGAAATACATATGTTACAGGCCAAACCCGATTTTAGGCCAAACTAGATTGGCCTAGGCAAAACCGGTTTATCCTAACGCCCTTCGGATAAACTGGTTTTTTCTAGGCCAAACCGGTCTATCCTAACACCCATCGGACAAACTACTTTTTCCTAGACCAAACAGGTCTATCCTAACGCCTATCGGATAAACTAGTTTTTCCAAGGCAAAACTAGTCTATCCTATGGCCCATAGGACAAACTAGTTTGGCCTAATGGCCAAACTTATAACTAGTTTGGCCTCTTATAGGATAAACTAGTTTAGACTGCTGTTTATTGGTCTGAACTAGTTTATCCTATGTCAATTCAATTTGGCGTGATTTTATTGAATTCAATGACTACCTCAACGCCAACATTCTTGTATGTCCTAGGCTGATCTAGTTTATCCTAGGCCAATATAGTTTCACGTGTTCTTAGCTCACGGGCGTCAAAGCCAGAGAAATAATGGGTTCACAAGTTCTGTATGTATGTATGTACGCATGTATGTACGTATGTGCGTACGTATGTACGTAACATGATAACTCTTGATAGAGATATCCGATTTGGTTCAAATTTTGGATGTAGGTTCATTCTGATAAGGTACTTTTCTGATTAATTTTGGGAATTCATTGGGTAGGAATAAAGGGGGGCGAACGGGAGGCTAATCCCCCACCTTTAATTTAGAGAAATGGATTTATCATGCAGAATTATCAGTTTTCATTTTAAATACAGGATCATTGTGACAAGGCGCCTCCGTGATTAGTTGTTAATGTTTATTGTTTAAGTCTAAATTTTAGACTTAATTAATAAAAATCCTCAACTCTAAAAGGAAGGGCAATGTAGGTAACACAACATAATTTAGAGTCCTGGCGACTCGGTCGGGCGGGGCCCTGGCCTGGAAATTCCGGCCCGTGCAAACCTCTGACATTTTTTTACAACCTTTTCAATAAAATACATTATATAAGGGTGATAACAAAACCACTTTGCACAAGGTTAGCTATGGAGCAGTAGTCTGTATCAATATTAAAAAGAATATTGCCCAATTAAAGTGATGGCTTTGCATTCACAGGCTGTTTACACTTATTGTGTATTACATTCTTATTTTTTTTAAAGAATAACAGCCTCAAAAAATAAAGTAAGTTGGATTACTTTTTCCTATTTCCCTCAACTATACTTAACCATTGAACCCCCAAAACTAATCACAGAAACGCTTTTTAAAATTAAACAATTATCCAAAATTTGAAGCAAATCGGATAATTTTGCTCAAAAAAACAATTCATCTGATTTAAGGAGGGTAATCTTCCATTCCTCCCTTTATATTTAATCATTAAACCCTCAAAACAATTCAGGGATTCGACTTAAAAAACTGTATTCAAAATTTACGGCAAATCGGATAAATTTGCATAAAAAACTATCTAATTTAAGGAAGGCGGTAAAACGTCCATTACTCCATTATACTGAAACAAAAGAAAAACTCAAATTAATTAAAGAAGCGCCTGATCAAATGAATTCATGTCCAAAACTTTAAGCAAATTGGATAATTCTGTATTATAACCAATTTATCTAATTTAAGGAAATAAATAAATTGTAAGTTTCCCCCTTATATTTAACCGAAGGAGCATGAAAATTAGTCAGTGAAGCGCTTCATTAGAATGAACAAATCCAAGATTTGCAGCAAATCGGTGAATTCTGCATGAAAAACACATTTGCCAAAATTAGGAGGGACCCTCCCCCCGTTATTTTTATTCAATTAATCCCCAAAACAAATTAGGGAAGCCCTTTAGCAGAATGAATTTATTTCTAAAATTTGAAGCAAATCAGTAAATTCTTCGTGAAAAAAGCATTTACATAAATTATGAGGCGTTACTCCTATCCCCCCTCCCTCTATACTTAAACAATGAACCCTCACAACTAATCATGGAGGCCCCTCAAGAGAATTCTCCTATATCTGAAATTTGAATAAAATATGCTAATAATGAATGGAAAACCATTTATTTAAATTAAGGGAAGGGGCGAATCAGCCTCTCGTTCTCTCTCTCCCCCCCCACTTATTCTTCTCCAATGACCTCTAAAAGTAATCAAAAAAGCTCCTTATAAGAATAAACATATATTGAAAGTTTGATGCAAATCGATTATTTCTATCAAGAATAATTGCGTAACGAACTTTCATAGATACAGAACCTATGGGCACATTAGTTCTCAGGATTTGGTAGCCTTATGAGTTAAAAACATGTCAAATTACATTATTTCTATCGAGAGTTATCGCGATACGTACATACATATTTATTCCTATACATATTTATTCCTATTATCCTTTATTCCTATCCAATGAATTTCCAAAATTGATCAGAAAAGTACCTTATCAGATTGAACCTACATCCAAAATTTGAACCAAATCGGATATCTCTATCAAGAGTTTTCGCGTTACGTACATTCGTACGCACATACGTACATACATGCGAATATACATGCGAACATACATACATACAGAAACTGTGAGCCCCTTATTTCTCTGCTTTGACGCCCGTAAGCTAAAAAGACGTAAAACTACATTGGCCTAGGATAAACTAGATCAGCCTAGGACAAACAAGAATGTTGGTTTTGAGGCGGTCGTTGAATTCAATAAAAGAACGCCAAATTGAATTGGCCTAGGATAAACTAGTTCAGACCAATAAACAACAGTCTAAACTAGTTTATCCTGTAAGAGTTAGGCCAAACTAGTTTGGCCTAAGAAAATCTATTTTTCCAATGGCCCTTAGGATAGACAAGTTTGGCCTAGGAAAAACTAGTTTATCCGATGGGCGTTAGGATAAACCGGTTTGGCCTAGGAAAATCTAGTTTATCTGATGGGCCTTAGGATAGACCGGTTTGGCCTAGGAAAAACTAGTTTATCCGCTGGGCGTTAGGATAGAACGGTTTGGCCTAAAATCGGGTTTGGCCTGTAACACATACAAATATTAAAGTCAATAAAAATCATCGAGTTAGTAAAAATCATCGTAGTCATAAAAGATTAAAAGTGCGTGAAATATTATCATTGCATCAAAATTTAAATAAAAAGAATGTTGCCCAGTTAAACTGATGGCATTGAACTCTCAGGCTACGCATACTAATTGTTCATTACAGCCTTATATTTTCAAGGATTAATTCCGTTCAAAAAATAAAATTAAGAAGGGGAAACAGCTCTCCTCTTTCCCCTTTTTATACTTAATCATTGAACTTCCTAAAGTATCAAGTACATGCTTTATCATATAAAAAATCTATATCCAAAATTCAGAGCAAATCGGATAATTCTTAATAAAAACCCATTTAGAATTTATATAATTTAAGAGGAGTTATCCCCCTCTTTTGTACTTAACCATTAAACTTCCAAAACTATTCAGAGATTTGAACGATCTGACAATTCTGCTTGAAAAACCCATTTATATAAATTAAGGGGAGAGGCATTAGAACCCCCGTTCCCCCTGTTTATAATTATTCAATGAACACCTAATAACAGTCGCAGAATCGACTCCTCAGAGTGATCCTATATCTAAATTTTGAACGAAAACTTAATTATGCATGAAAAACCCATTTATATCAATTAAGGGGAGGGGCATGACCCTCCCCGTTCCCCCTCTTATACATATCGAATGAACTCCAAAAACTAATCAAGGAAGCGCTTTCTCAGGATATACCTATATACAAAATTTCAAGTGGATCGGATAATTTTATCACGAGTTATCGCTTTACGCACGTACGAATTAACATACATACAGAACGGGCAGGCACATAAGCTCTTAGGCTATGATAGCCTGTGAGCTAAGAAGTATTATATTATAAGCATTTTAAAAGAATTATATTATGATTTTTTTATAGAGTGACAACAAAAGAATTTTAAACAAATAAAATTGTTCAATTCCTAATAAAAGTTCTTGGCACAGATTTCACATACATGCCACATTGGCGGTATTTTTTTCTAACGCCAATTTGGTGAAAACTTCGTTTTCAAATACTAATTGCAAATATAATTTTTAGTTAATTTTTATCATTTAAGAAAATAAAAAATAATAAAAAAGTTCATTTAATAACTGTTAATTATTAATGCACACACAACACAATTCTTCCATAGGCACTGTTTATATTAAAAAACTCTTTATTAAAGGAATAACACTCACTCGCAGCTCACTGCTGCATTATCGTCTGCACTTATCTCAAACACAACTTTAGAATAAAAACAGAAAAAACACTTCACTTTTCTTCAGTTTCTCAACACTGACATTTTAATTTAGGTAGCACGGTATCGTCTGCCTACATGGAACATACCGGCCCCCATTGACATGTTTCACATTCAATAATAACTCTTTTTTTACTAAGTACACTAATTACACAAATAAATACAAAAGTTCACTATATAGGTTACTTAAATATAAAATTGAAAGAAAAAACAATATAACTCACACACACACACACATATATATATATACATTTTTTTTAAGTACTATGGGTTTCAGGCATAGGTAAAATACATATTTTACTGATCGATCTTTTAAAAATTCCATTCTGAGTTTTTACCTGAACTACGCGAATTTTCTTATCATTACCATAATATACTTCAATAATTCTGCCTAAAGGCCACTTATTGCTTGATATATTTTCCTCTACTAACAACACTAGATCTCCTATTTTTACATTATCCTTTTCAAATCTCCACTTACCCCTCTATTGTAATTCACTTAAATAATTATGGTGCCATTTGCGCCAAAAAAGTTGTACAATTTTAGTTATTCTTTGCCATTTTTTGAGGCGATTTTCTCTTATATTGGTTAAATCAGGCTCAATAATGACATTTAATGGTCTGTTTATAAGAAAATGAGCTGGAGTTAGGACTCCAAAATCATCTGCGTCATCTGATAATGGACTCAAAGGCCTCGAATTTAATATTCCCTCTATTTGTATCACTACTGTAAGGAATTCCTCATAAGTGAGATTAGCACCTCCCACAATTCTCTTAAAATGAAATTTAAAGGATTTTATTGCGGCCTCCCAAAGACCCCCGAAATTGGGTGATCTGGGGGGAATAAATTTCCACTCAATGCCTTCACTAGACAAATATGCTGCTAATTTCTCATCAGGTTTTCTTACTAATTCATAAAAGACTCTAAGTGTTTGATCTGCCCCAATAAATTTTTTTGCATTATCAGAATACAATTTGGCACAATTACCTCTGCGTGCTATGAATCTTTTCAGTGCCGCAATAAATGATTCGGAAGTTAAATCTGAAACAATTTCTATGTGTATAGCCTTAAATACAAAACAAACAAAAATACAGACATAAATTTTTTGTAAGATAGTCCTACGTGCATAACCAATTTTGATCATAAATGGCCCACACAGATCAACACCCGAAATATTAAAGCAATAGTCTAATTGGACTCTATCCCTGGGCAAGTCGCCCATCAATTGATTTGCAATAACTGGTTTAGCTTTAAAACATGGAATGCACTGATGAACCACCTTTCGACACATTGCACGACCATTTATTGGCCAAAATTTATTTCTTACTAAGGATAGTAAAGTTGACGCACCAACATGCAAATATTTCTTATGATAATAATTTATAACAATTACAGTAAATTTATTACTCTTTGGTAAAATCGCCGGGTGCTTTTTTGAAAAATTTAAATTACTATTATTTAACCTGCCACCAACCCTTAAAATTCCAAAATCATCTAAGTAAGGGTCGAGGCCTTTTAACTTGCTACTCGGACTTACCGATCCTTTAGTCTGAAGACTATGTATGTCGGTACTGAAGGCTTCATTTTGCACTAATTTAATTAAATATTTCTCTGCCAATTCCAATTCTGACGTACTCAAGGGTCCATTACACTTATAAAGAGGGTTTCTTGAATTCATCACAAATCTGAAAATATAACTAAGAATACGCACAATCGTTAAATAATTATTACTAAGATTAATCAAGTTATATACAAAACAATTCTCGGTGATATTACAACTTATAACATTAAATTCATTCGAGGATTTAACATTAAATTTGAGCTCTTTATTGAACTCATCATTTGTTTCTGGTATGGTTATTGTACGTTGAGGATAATCACTGTTCTGAAGAAATGAAGGTCCCTTCCACCACAATTCACAGTTTGCAAGTTTGTCAGGATCCATACCTCTGGAAAGTTTGTCAGCAGGATTTTCTTCTGAGCAAATATGATGCCACTGTTCAGCACTAGAGTTTTCTTGTATGTTAGCCACTCGATTTTGAACAAATTGATTAAGGTCGATAGGTTCCTTTTGAATCCATGCTAACACAATCATTGAATCTGACCAAAGGAAAACATTAGTCACTATTACTTTCATGGATGATAATACTCTGTTTACCAGTTTGGTTAGCAACACTGCTGCACATAATTCCAATCTTGGAATAGTTAGACTCTTTATCGGTGTAACTCGCGACTTGCTAGCGATTAAATTCACCATCACATTTCCTAAGGAATCACTGGATTTGCAATAAACTGCTGCCCCACAGCAACGTTCTGAGGCGTCAGCAAACCCGTGTATTTCTATAATTTCTGGGTTTTCAATTATAATACGCCTACAAATTTTTATATTATTTACACATTTAAATGACATAAGAAATTGATGCCACTCATGAAACTCTGATTCAGGAAGCTCGTCATCCCAGTCAATATTGATTCTCCACAATTTTTGCATTAGTATTTTGGCTTTAGATATAACTGGACCAAGAAGTCCCAATGGATCAAAGAGTCTCGCGATTGTTGACAATACTTCTCGCTTTGTGTAGGAATTGCTCAGTTCCACCTTAACTCGAAAAGTGAAACAATCATCTCTTGGGTTCCACGAAACCCCTAACGTTTTAGTTTCAATTTCATTTTCAAATTTGTACCCTTCTTCATATGTCAGCGAAAGATTTTTATCACTTGTACACCACTTATGGAGTCTCATACCTGCTTTATGCATAATCGCTATGAGCTGCCGCTGCAACTCTTTGGCTTCTTCAAGCGTAGGTGCACCGCACAAAATATCATCCATGTAAATATTTTCTCGAAGAACCGATGCTGCCATCGGATAATTATCTCCTTCATCAATCGATAGCTGGTTGAGAGTTTTCATTGCTAAATAAGGCGCACTAACCGTACCGTATGTAACGGTCTGTAGTTCAAAAATTTTAGGCTCTTCTTCGAAATTATCGTTCCACAAAATTCTCTGCAATGCGTGCTGACTAGGATCAATATTGATCATTCGATACATCATTTGAATATCCGCAGTCAGTGCATAAGTATGCTCTCGAAAACTAACCATAATCGTGAATAAATCATTCTGAATAACACCGCCATTATATTGCAATGAATTAAGTGATGTGCCATTTGTTGTTGTGGCAGAACAGTTAAATACAACTCTCAGTTTTGTGGTGGACTTTTCTGGTCTAAAAATGCCATGATGTGGAGCATAATACACGACGTCAGGTTCTTTCACTTCTTTAACCTGTTTCATATGCCCCAACATTTCATATTCATTTAAAAAATCTTTATACAATTTGAAGTATTTCTTATCTTTTGATAAGCGAGTCCACAGCGATTTGAGTTTTTTAAGAGCAAGCTCTCTAGATTGGCCTAAACACGAAGGATTTGCCTTTAAAGGCATTTTCACCACGTATCTCCCTTCCTCATTTCTCCAATGCGTACGCGCAAAATGCTGCTCACATATCTCAAATTCCTTACTTTTTGATAACTCTACTTCGACGTTTTCAACTTCCCAAAACTTTTTTAATGTTTGGTTTAAATCTTCCTCCCGAATTAGCCCACAATGAACTTTTACATCACTTTCCTGCTCTATGCATCCACTAGCCACATACCCAAATACGGTATTTTGCAAAAGTAAATTTGAACTCTGAGAATATATTTGTCCCGGTCTTAATAACTCATAAAATGTTTCTGCCCCCAACAATATATCAATTTTATCAGGGAAATTAAATCTATAATCTGCTAATATAGTTAAATCTGGTACTTCAAAATTTATGTTAACCACTTGTTGCGGAATTAAATCTGTAATTTTCCTTACTACTAGCATAGTCAATTCTCTTTCAAAACTTTTATCTCTATTCGCGATTTTTTTATTTACGCAGCCTTTTATTGTCATAGAAGTGTCATCCAAACATGAAATTAAAGTATTCGTTTTATTAATTCTAAGCTGCAATCGATTAGCACACTGTGAAGTAATCAAACATGCTTGTGAACCGACATCTAGTAAGCATCTAACTTCCTGCCATTCCGAAAACTTATCTTTAATGAGGATACGCGCCGTACTTAATAAAACGGATTTTGTTTTATTTTTCACAAAACTAGAGGCGACAGGAAAGGAGGGTAGGAAAGGATTTTCTCGGGTTGTGAATTTTTTATTCCTGCAGCCGATTGAAACACATGACCAACATTTTTATTTTTATTATTTAATTCCTTTTCTTCTCTAGAAAAATGTATTAGCTCAGAATGCGGTAGGTTACATCTAGCACAATTTTTAGACTTACATTTCTATGCGCAACAATTATAATTTAAACATTTGAAACATGCTTTATTTAATTTCACAACGTCTACTCTATCTTTAATGGACAGTTTTTTGAATTGCGGACAAGAATGTAAACCGTGATATTCATTAGATTTACACAAGACACATTTGACATTTTTTGTTTCCGAAAAAAATATATTTGAAGCGCTCCTTTGAGGCCGATTTTGAAATTTATTTGTCACTATACGTTTATTTTCATTTATCGTGTTTCTCGAATACACATTTGATTCACCTTTAGATTTATTTTTAATCGACAAAAAAATATCGCATTCTCTTCCTAGTTGATGTGGTTTAAAATATGACTCTGATTGTTTAATTGGAATATGATTCATTAATTCGCGATCTAAAGAACTGAAAATTTTATCTGAAACAATCAGATCGCATAATGATTTAAAATCATTTACCTCACGCAAATTACAGTAATACTGAAAAATTGAACTCAGCCTAGCTGCAAATTGAACGTAACTTTCCGACGGTAATTTTTTGCGTACTCTTGAAATTGTTTAAACATTCTTGTGCAGTAGGTTGAAATTCCCTTAACACTATATTTTTCAATTTATCATAACTAATTAACTCTTCCTCTGATAAATAGATCATTAAATTGCTCGCTTTTTCGCCGAGAATATTTAACAGAATTTCGGCCTTAAACTCTTCAGGTACATTTTTAGTTCGAAACGCTTTCTCAAGAGATTGAAAAAAAAGATTAAATGACTCAGCTCTCGTTGGTAAAGGAATAGTTAAAGTTTTAATACTTTTAATAAAACTTTCCAAGTTATTGTTCCCTATTTCCGTTTCCGATTTTTCTGTTACGGACGGCAAATTTTCCCGAGACTCTTTACGCAATTTGGCTATTTCTAATTCTTTCTCTAACTGAGCTAGTTTAATTTTTTCAAATTCCGAATTTTGGGATGGTTCTTTACGAATATTTGCTAATTCTAACTCTTTTTCTAATTGCGCTAATTTAATTTTTTCTAATTCTAATTTTGTTTTCTCAGTTTCTGTTCGTGATTTATACTCCTCAACAACCGAATTAACGATGCTTTTTAATAACTGCTCATTTGAGTAATATTCACTATTCTCTATAATATTTCTTAAATCAATAATTTTACTACTTTCAGGAGCAGTTAAACCCAATTCCTCAACTAGAAGCTTAAGCTCGTGTTTATTTAGATTATGAATAACAGACATAATTAAATCAAAATAAACTAAAAAATTACTCTTACCTCACTCAAATCGCTGCGAAATTCCGAGGAAGACTCATTATAATTCTTAAATTTATCATCTTCAACACAATATTTCACTTGTTTATGCACGATATTATTCGAAGATTCTCATGTTGAACGTTGACAGATCTATAATAGAACTCTTAATATCACATCAGTACATCGTTCAAATTCCATGATTTTTCACTCTCATAAATAATTATTTTCACCTTACGGCTCGGCGGTCCATGTTAATTATTAATGCACACACAACACAATTCTTCCATAGGCACTGGTTATATTAAAAAACTCTTTATTAAAGGAATAACACTCACTCGCAGCTCACTGCTGCATTATCGTCTGCACTTATCTCAAACACAACTTTAGAATAAAAACAGAAAAAACACTTCACTTCTCTTCAGTTTCTCAACACTGACATTTTAATTTAGGTAGCACGGTATCGTCTGCCTACATGGAACAATAACTATAAAACAAAACGATTAATATCAACCAGTCTTATATATATTAATAAAAAAAGCCGAGGAAATTCTTAGTTATTCGGCAGAATTTACATTTCTAAGATTAAAATGCGTCAAAACATAAAATAACATCTTTGTTTAAGCATGATACAAAAGAAAAAAAATACATATAAATATTTTTACTTTCCAATATTCATCTTATGAAATAATGCTTCGCGAATTCAAACAAAACATGGCTTTTGCTAGTCGATTATAAAGCGAATGAAATACATGTGTATTACTTATGTGTATTACTGTGCCTCAGAGAGGAGAAATTTGCATTTTTAAATTTTATGTTTTTTTTTTTTTTTTTTTTTATTATTATTATTATTATTATTATTATTATTATTAATATGTCAAGTGCACCGATTGAATTATCTGTAGTTCGAATTGTAACTCGTTTGGACCAAGTTAGAACACTCTGAAGTGGACAACTTATTTCATGATCACCTTGTATATTAAATTGAATTTCTTTTATAAAGTTTTTTATAGATTTTCTTCTTTCAGATGTGTATAAAATCCAGTTTCATTATTGCTAAAAAAAAGATATTTGCTAAACTTACGGGTTGTTGCTACAATATGTTTAAGCCGGCCAATCGTAGTATTCCGATCTATCTGAAGAAATATTGACAACTTCTGGATAAGTCAGTACATGGTTTAGAAATACGACACAATGATATATAAATCCTGCAATACACAATGATGAAAAAAATACTTTGACGAATCTTCGGTACTTGCTGTGTGTAGCAAAAATACTGGATACCATTCCAACAGTAGACTCTTGAAATACTCTAGCTGCATAGGATTTTACAGATGATTTTCGAGTATTGGCAAGCTTTGATTTTTCTTCGACATCAAAGGTGAGCGACGGCAAATCAGAATTTGTGTGATGCATTTTCTCTGTAATATAAATAAAAATAACAGTTTTATAAAGACGAAAAAATGTTAAGTTTTGACACTATTATTCCATTAGCAAAATGTTCCTTAATTCAAAATTTTTAGAAGTCTTTTTTCTGGTGAATATAGATTTAATTACATTGACAATAAAAAAATATATATAAATTTCACAGTACTTATGGGATTTAAAATTTAGTACAAAAGAATATATTGCTTATGTAGCAAACAACAGGTTACAATATCATTCACTAATTCACGTTGGTGAGAAATTTCCATTTCTGTAAATTCTATAATTATTACTAGAAAATTAAGTGATGCTTTTCAAAGTTACAGCAGTAATTTAGTATATTAAGGAGTCTCGGGACTCTTTAAAATTGGGAAAAACAAGTTGCAAGTCAAACGTAGAAAATGAAAGTGCGTTCATACTATAATGCATTTTTGAAATTATTTAGATCTTGGTGTAGTATTGTACAGTATTTTGGATACAGTATAGCGGCCGAAATCTTTTGTGTGTCCCTGTTAACATTATCCACTTTACATTATACATAAAGTAGCTTATAGTAAACATCTCAGCAATGCATATAATTTTCATAAAATGTGATATAGTTACATGTAATCAAAACGCGCCCCAAACAATTTTCCCCCTACAAATTTATATAATGGAATACTTTTTTGTGAACTTTTTTGTGAAATTAATAACAGAAATTCTTTGCAAGTCAGATTGTAATGAGTGTATATTTTAGTATATGCTTCATAAATGCAAATCAATTTTATAATGATCAAAAGAGTATACCATCATTAAATTGCACTTGAAACTATTTTTTCCCATTGGCCGTAACATAATTGAATATTTTGATTGTCCCTATAATTGAACTATGAATCCGATTTTCATAATTATTAAATGACTCGACAAAACTGTGCAGCAATCATATATTTTGAATTTCAAATGATTCGATCGGGTTGGTTATGCGTTGTTATATGCGGTCAGATGGGCGGATGGACGGACACACTGAACGACTACAACAGGTGCTACGTATTTATATAATTAGGGAAGCACCTAAATAAATGATTTTCAGAATTTAATAACAAAAATGTTTATCAGTTTTAAAAACAATTTTTATTGGTATAAAATGCACAAGTATATTCTGTTATCTCGTGTATTTGAAAAATTGCAAGATGCGAAATTAGCATTTACAGCGGGTTCCAAACTGTCAGACATTTGGCTGTCAGAATACTGTTATGACAGCGTATGCGCAGGATTAAAAAATTAATTTTGCAACTAGAATTAATATTTTGGTGCCTACTTTACATAAGATTCCAATAATTATCCTGAAAGTTATTTCTATATGTTTAACTAGCGGGTCCTCGTACCTACAAGCCACACTCGTCAACCCCCGTTGAAACACACACACACACACACACACACAAAACCCCTGAAAACACGCTAATTTGATCGGGTTTTAAAAGATTGCGAAACGTTGACCTACAGTGCATGTAGACACTTGAAGTACAGCAAAAAATATTCATTTTTTCAATTTTATATTCCATCATTCTTCGAAATCATTGATTTTTACCAAGGTTCGGGATTGTTTTTGTATTATTCCTCTTCGATTGTACTTTAAGTTGCGATTCTGGAGAAAAATGCCTTTTATTTTTACAAACTCACCTTACTAGATCTCCCCATAAGTTATGGATAGGATTTAAATCGGAATTTATGAGCTACCGTTGCAAAACTTCAATATTTTTCTTATAGAGCCAAAGTTTTTTTCTCACGACTTGTGTGGATAGGCGCATTATCTTCCTGTTATATCCTTTTTTTTCAGAACTGTTGCAACTAATGATGATTAATGAGAAAGAGCTTATATATATGTCTTTGAATTAATTTTTCCTGAAAAATATACAAGTGACATAACGTCGTTGAATAAAAGCAGCCTCATGTTGCAATGAATCTTTCACCTAAGTGATGCTTTAATGAAATATCTTTTTATTTTCTTTAAATCTTCCCAATAATTTTCCAGTCATCAGGACCATTTAAATTTCATTTCTTTGCAGCGGAGAAAATTGAATAAATTGATTTAAGAAAAGAAAAGGGAATTTGATTAAAACAATAATTAGTATTTTTTTTTATTACTAAAAACGAAAAAGATATTTAAAATGCTGAATCATTTAAAAAACGCAATAGCTTTTTTTTAAAAAAAAAGACATCTGAATTCCAAAAAATATTACGAATGTCAGTGAAAAACAAGCATATATGTTAGTATATATATATATATATATATATATATATCCTTAAAAATGAAAAAAAGAAATTTTTTAAATTAAATGTAATTTAGCAATAATATTTCAAATTACAGCACCAGGAATCGAAACTCACAATCTTCCGTTCACTACCGAGAAACTTATCCTCCAAGCTATGATGCCTACACGAAAATTCTTAAAATTAAGATACTGTTTTAAAATTTAGGTCGCAAAAATGAATGGGTAACTTTGATGACGTTTATTTACTTAAAATAACAGACTTTTTAAAAAGTTTTATAATTTCTTGACTGATATTCAGCTGTAAGTACACAAAATTTGAAGTCTCTGTCTTATAGACTTTTTTTTTACAGACTCTGTGACAGACAGATAGCGGACAGAGACGAATATTGTTTCGTCAGATGACCTAAAACTTAACTCAAATATTTCCGTGCCAGTGTATTAATTAAAAATATTTATTTAAAGCTTAAAGCACTTATTTCTACATTTTCAACAAGTTTCAAACTTTCTGGTAAATTATGTTCATATATGTTCGTATGCATTCTGCTATAATGTGCATTCTGCTATAAAGATTTTAAAATAAATGTTTTCTTATCTTGGAGAGTTGTAAAAAAATAAAAATGAAATCTTATTAGATATACTCAATTACACAAATTATTATAAAATAAATTTTTTCTCTTTATCAACCGAAGGGTCATTTCGCTGGAATTTAAAATAAAGTTATTGAACATAAAAAAGCACCATTTAAATGAAAAAAAAAATCTAATCATGTACGTTACTTACTAGAAAGTATAGCCCGTTTTCTAGGACTCACCAAAGAACCGAATGCAGCGACAAAGTGACTAACATGTTAAATTTTGCAAAAAAGAGAGAAAGTAAAATATACACAGTTTAGAAATTAATGAAACATTTAAAGCTTTGTCTGCTTTAAAAAAAAATAAGCGCCGAAAAACACTCTGGAGAGTTCTGATGAACAGGGTATTTACGTTGTTTATCCATTAACACTAGAACCGCGGGAAAATTCATTCAAGTTTTATAAAAGTGTTCCTCACCGGAATTTTGATTTAAAACTGTTTAAGTTATTTATTGAAAATATTTTTGATCAGCATATATTTAGATTATTTTATTAAGAGTTTTCTGGTTCGAATCGACATCTCTCCATACGATACGGGTCAAAATGACCCGTCGCCGGGGTTCTAGTGTTAAGTTAATGCACGTGATCTCGTTTTTATCATATCAAAAATAATTATTTATTTATTATTTATCATTTATCTATTGCAGCAATGAACATGAATTATTAACATATTCAAAACTATAGACTATCTGTAGTGCTGTTTAGTTGATATAGTACCTGAAAAAGAAGAAATTTAAAAAAAATTATTAAGGATTCTCCGAAAAATATTTTACTAAAATAAAGTAAACTAGGCGCTGGGGGCCACCGAAATACTTATCCTATCATGCATATGCATACTATAAAATATAAAAATAAAACCAAGTAATAGGAAATTGCTTAAAAGAAGCACCTTCATAACTATAAAAATGATAATTGTATTTGCTAACAATTTAATGCGTTAGATTAAGCGTTCTATTTCTAATTAAAATATATCTTTGAATTGAAATTTGAAAGAAATGCAGGGTCATGAAAAATCGAAGTGTATTGAAAACAGGATTACGAATATCTCGTCAGCTAATTGCCCGATCGACTTCGTTTTTTATGGAAAATTTATGTTTTTTCTTGTCTTTTACATTCATTTCTAAAAATGAAAAAATTCAAAAATGTTTATACAACTTTCTTCAGAACGAAATATTCAAGTACCCGAAAAACATACTTCCGGATAATCGAATTTACTGATATTAAATAGGCTTTGTTCCATTCGTTCATAATACGTATGCACAAAATTTCAAGTCTCTGCCTGTTTTTGTATGGGAGATAGAGCGTTTACAGACAGACAGATGGACGGCAATTTTTTTTTACTAAAAATATGTTTTTCGAATCTCCAGTATCTGAAACGTGTAAATCCGTCAAAATATTTTTTTTTTTCAATTTTCAAAACGATTGTAAGACTTACCCTATAGTATCTATGATAGGTAAGTAAACTAGTCGTTTGTTATCGTTAATACTTAACAATCATGGATATGCATAATATAAAATATAAAAATAAAACATATATAAACTGTTTATAAAATGCATCGCAATTCGAAAATAAAATTCAAACGTATATTTAAATATTTTTAATACGCAGTAATGCTTTACTAATGAATTGCTGATGAACCAATTTCGACAAATTATATAAAACGACAAACTATTCAAGTTGTACCGAATTGCGTATAAAAAAATATTTATAAATACTAAACTAATTATCATATTAACTAATATTTTACTGCGTCGGATAAAGAGTCTCATATCCAATTGAAATATATCTTTGAATTAAAATTTGAATGAAATACCGAGTCATGAAAAATCAAAGAGTGTGAAAAATAGGATTGCAAATATCTCAGCAAATAAATATCCGATAGACTTCGTTTTTTATAATAAATTTGTTCATTTGATTATCATTTACATACACTCATAAAATCCGAACTTATTTTGTGTCTAAATGTTAGGTCATGATGCCTGAATTTCAGATTATTTCATGCATTTCTTCTATTTTAGAAATTAACCGAGTTAAGCAATTTGCGATTCTAGGTTGGTTAACAGATTGAAGTAAGACAAAAAGAAGGAAATGATTAAAAAATGAAGGGTTCATTTGTGAGCTTTAGTGACCGTTCTTTCTTAAAAATTATTTTTCGTTGTTGTAGTTCCCCCCTCCTCAATAATACGCGTAAAGCTCAATATTCATATTTTTTCTAACGTCAAATTATCGCCAACTGTGCAACATTTGCAAAAAATCGTCAAATTTCGTGACCGAAAATAAATCATCATACAAAAAGTCCATTTCGCTATATCGGACTAATTTGGCATTTTAATTCAAAGTTTTTATTCAAATTCATTGTTGACGAAGACTTGGAATGAATCTTTTCTAATCGGATTCTTTGCATTTTAGCTATTTTACTTTTATTCCTTTTTTAGTAAAATTAGCTAAAATCTTTAAAAAAGGAAATAGAGAAGACATCTTTTCCTTCCGGTACAGGACAAAGGACATTTCAATAAGAAATAAGAGGTGAAATTTTTATGTAAATTTGTGAAAATGTATGATCAACCAGAGCTGAATTATTTTGGCTTCCTTAGGGATCGCTCAGAGTTAGCTATCTCTACTATGTCTATAAATCACATCCCGGATGCTTATAAATCGAATTCTGCTGAATTTATTCCAATAGAACTGTAAGCTGCACCATAGGTTTTAGTATGTAATATATTATTGCAGTTTGCTTAAATATAGATGCGGCATTATGCGATATGTTCTTTAATCAGCTGAGCCGATTAGCATTTTTTAAAAGAACTACGAGTATTAGAATTGTGTTGTTCGTTAGATAACTTTTCTGCGTTTGATTTCGTATTTTGCATATTAGGCTGTTCTTTATCAAATCCGACTATTTATGATGGCATAAAAGTTGATAAGGTATTTGTACCCAATATGAACACCCCTAATATTTTTAAAAGTAACAATTTTGATAGAGAGATCGCGCTACATGTCCGTGAAGAAAAGCAGTTCAAAAGGTAATTAAGTCAGGAAAGTACAACAAAGCTTGCTGTTTGCCATTTAGAAGGAAACTTGTTGTTTCATGGTGTGCTGATCGTAATTATAGGTAAGTTTAAATTCTTATTGGATATTGTAAAATCACTTTAAATATTGAAAAGTGGAATGTTTTAGAAAGCTTTTAAAACATATTTTCTATTGCTATTGCATATATTGCTTTTAAAAGTTTTATTTATTTATTTATTACAAGACTTAATAAAACTACTCCCGATTCCCAATATGGACACCTTATGTCCACACTCAAAGTACAGCAGGTGAATTTTCAGATTCACAAAAATAGAAATCTATGCAAAACGAAATAGATTATTTCATAATATTTCGTAGTAACTGAGGTGCTTTGCATCGGTCTTCAAAGAGCCACAACCGAGATGTATTTTTTTTATCCCCTCTCCTCTAAAATTCCACAGAAGAATGGCTCTTCCATGCTCATTGTGTAGTAGGTCAATAAGGGGCCACCTGTCCATAATAGGGACTGGTGGTTCCTTATATGGACATTTGTAAAATTTTTTTGTTTTTATCATTTAAATTAAACCAGAATAGTTACAAGGTCGCTAGTTTTAATAATGATAGTCATCAGTCTTATATTTTTGGTGTCCTATCTCGTGTACATGGGGATGAAAAAAATTAATTTTCCTTAGGGTGTCCATATTAGGCACAGGTACTTTACTTTAGTCCCAAAATTTTGTCTGACACATTTGAAAGTATAATGACACTCGTATAGTTTCCTGCAGTGCGGAAGAAGATTCCAAGTAGAGGCTCACGTTGCTATATAATCCAGGTCAAATTCAACTATTACGTTTGATTCAAGTTTTGTTTGGAAAAATGCACAAGCTTAACGGACGAAACTTTAAATTCCACTTTTTTTTGTATTTTCATAACTGAAAATATTATGACATACGACTCATTCTGAGAAAAAAAAAAATCTTTCTTTTGACACGTTTATCTTTTATTACTGTTGTTTATCTGCGTCCTTGCTTAGAGCAGATTAATTGCAAGTTTTGCTACTATCATATTATGTTTGACTGCAATATAACTCAAAATTCCATCGTTAAAATTGATTTTATTTTATGAAATTGAAAACAAAATAGCGGTAAAATATTTGTTCATCTATAAACATTTGATAAATCATCAAAATAGATTTTCATCTAAAATTTCTACTGAAATATATTTTTTAATATAGTATTCTGATATATATTTGTACTAAAAATGTTATTTGAAAATACTTTGTTTCGTTGCAACATTTGGTAATAATAATTTGGGAATGATTTTGGGAAGAATAAACAAGTTGGAAATTGCACATGAAGCGTAACAAGTGAGGTGCGTTCGTAGGATAACGAAGTTTTAAAAATATTCAAATCTTGTTGTTATAGTAGACAGTACTTCGGATGCAGTATAGTGGTTGAAATCTTTTTTTTTGTGTGTGTTCCTGTAAATATACAGGAAGTAATCTTTCTTACACCTCAGCAACGTATATCTTATTCATAAAATGTGAAATAGTTGAATATAATTAAAACATGTACCAAACCATGTTTCCCCGTATAGCATTATATAGTGGAATACTTTTGTGTGGCCCTGTAATTTAATAGTAAATGTTCTTTGCATCACAGATTGTAGAGAATGTATATTTTAGTATATATGTATGCTTCGTAGGTTCATGTCATTTCTATTATATTCGAAAGAGTTTGACATCATTAAAATGAACTTGAAACTATTTTTTCCTATTGACCGTAATGTAACGGATTACTTTTGATTGTCCCTGTAAATGATCTATGCATCTGATTTTCATAAAATTTGAAATGGCTCGACAAAATTATGTAATAATTATATATTTTAAATTTCAAACGATTAAAATGGATTTGATGTCTTTTTTCCCTATTGAACGCAATGCAACGGAATACTTTTGATTGTCCCTGTAATGGATCTATGCATCCGATTTTCATAAAGTTTGAAATGACTCGACAAAATTACGTAATAAATATATATTTTAAATTTCAAACGATTAGGTTGGGTAGTCTTTGCGTTGTTATATGCGGACAGACATACAGACGGACAGACAGAGAGACAGACGTACGGACTGAGCGACAACAATAGGTGCGACGTATTTACATAACTAGGAACGCACTTTAAAAAAAACTAAAGAAGTTTCGCGAAAACAGTGAAATATCAAGCATTTCTTTTATGAACCAACTTAAAAGAATTTAATTCGTTTGAATAATCGTGAATATATTTTTGGAAATCTCAGCTGTATACTTCTTACACTATATATCACACAATCCTTTCCAACATCAGTATCTTTCATGCATCATTTCATTGAAGAACAGTTCATCTCTAAAACAGATAACACTTTTAGAGTTACAAGAAACATATACAGAAGTTATTGTACACTCCAAATAGAGGCGTCTTAAATTTCTACTTATATGTGATTGAAAAGGAATTCTAGATACTTAAGTGTATTAATCTAAAAATTAAAACACAATAGATGTCTTAAATTTAAGACGCATAAACATCTTACTATGATTATTGGGTAAACGAACTCAGAATAATGTCTGAAATATCCGCAAATGTCTGATTTTAAGACCCTTATTTTGCTTCAAACGTGTCTTAATTTAAAATGTTTTGGTTCTTCTGTTATTTCTGAATAATACACGCCCTCTTGCACATGCGTTTTAGATGTCTTTCGTTGGAACTTGGTATAAGTTATAATGCAAATTGAAAGTTTTTTTTTCCTCACGCATACTTTAATTTGTTATTTACAGGATGCAATGTTCTAAGATTTTAATTCGTATTCAGTTAATTTATTTAAATATTGAATACATACATCTGATTTATGTGCTTGTTATCAAATGTTTCTTATAAGTTGTTGTGAATAGAATGGCGGTATGGACAAAGAAATAGAAAACACTTGAAGATTACAACCGGGATCTCTACAAAGCGTGTGCAATGCACTTAATGCTAAATGTGTCAAAAATGTGTATCAATAATAGTGTGCCAGGTGTCTTCGTTCTGGCAAAACTGGCAAAAAAAAAGAAACTTTTGACTGGCGGATTATGTTTTCAGCATGAAGCATACCATCTCTAAATATGGCTTAGACAGATACATTAAAGGATTTCCTTTTAAAATGATGCAAGTCTTTCTGCCTCACTGTTGTGTTAAAAATTGTAAATCGAGGAATTTTTCTGATTTCTTGCAACTGCGATACAAGTAAGTATCACAATTTCCTTTTAATACTAAAATGTATCTTTCATGATTTTATCTAGCTGACCTGCCCGGCGTTGTCCGGGTCCGTAAGAATAATATTAAACGAATTTGAAATTTGTATGATTTTATATTTAACTCGAAATATGTGGAAATACATTGTCTGAAATACATGGACGCTAACTGTGTAAAAAATCGGTAAATAAAAAAAACTAAAATTTAGCTGAAAAAATATTCAAAATACCTGCAATGCGAAACGCAGGAAGGAATATGTGTTCAATGATTACGTGAGTTTCGTGTTAAAGTGTTGTTATTTATTCATAAAAATCTCTGTTAATTCACGTAATTAATTACATTTTTCACATGGAAATCCCAAGTGAAATATTTTGAATTTGAAACTAATTACATTACTCTTAAATCCTACTATATCGTGAATGAAATCGATACTCGATGATTAGCTAAAAGGTTAGTATATAGTATTATAATTTCAGAGCCATTGTACAAAAATAAATGTGTATTTTTAATCAAAGCATGCGTAATGTTCAATCTGTGGACAAAATCCTAACCGTAACCTAATTGTACCGTAACCATAACATGTCTGTAACTTAGCTGCAACATGACCGTAACTTAAATATAGCATAAATTTAACCTAGCAGTCACCTTATCGTAATCTAATTGCAACTTAACCGTGAACTAACTGTAAACTTTCCGGTAATTAAATGTAACCTAAGACTAACCGTAACGTAATTACAATCTAATCGCAACCTAACTGTTAAGTAACCGTAACCAAATTCTGACTTAACACTAATTATAAACTAAATATCCTAACCATTATGTGCTACAATGTACTTTAATTTCAATTTCCACCGCCACGGGGCGTATTATGTTTCGTGGAACATCTATCACGGATCACGGCCAACCGCGACAGGGTATAGAAGACGTGCTATGCACGCTTTGCTGAATGTTTCAGTTTCTCTTCCCATCGCCATGATGAGCACACTTTCGTAAACAAACCTAAATCTTAACGATACTCCGATCTTCAATCTATCCGTAGATATATTACCCGATAGGGTGGCAATAAAATTGCAATTTAAGAATTTTTCCAAAATTTCCTTTTCGAAATAATAGTAACTATCACTCAATTAAGAGCCCACTATTGATATATAAGAGCCTCTTACGAGGCTTGCTGCTGTTTGCTTCACCAAGCAGAAGGCTAGCGGCAAACGCTATGTAAAATGTTCCGCAATTCACCTCCAGGAGCGCACTCATTTCATAACAAATCTATATCCGGAAGAAACTCCTTTATCAGACCTATTCGTAGATATATTGATAGGACATGTATTTTTAATAGTAAAGAATATTATTTTTATGCTATAAATCTTTTTTAATCAGAAATTTCAGTTGATTATAAGGGTCGAGTTATGGTTTTTTTTCATTATTTTTCTCGGTCTCGGATCTCGTTCTAGCCATATTTAGTTTTTTTTTTTTCTTTCAAATAAAATATTTAGTATCTGTTTGGTTTCATCTCCACAGAAATTATTTTGTCTTACTTGTATTGGGTTATGGTTCTTTGGCATATTTTTATCGGTATCAGATTTTGTTTAGATCATATTTTGGATATTTTTTTTTATTTCTAAGGTTCGGGTCGGATTTATTTCCAAGGAAGTTATTTTGTCTTGTTCGGATCTGGTTATTGTTCTTTGGATATTTTTGTCGGTTTCAGATTTCGTCAAAAATTTTTTTTGGTTCGCATTGGATTCATGTTCATGGAAATTACTTTGTCTTGAATGGGTCCAGTTATGGTTCTTGTGAATATTTCTGTCGGGTTCACATTTGGTTGAATTCAAATTTCAAGTTTTTTTTTCTTCAAAGGGAATTTTTAGGTTCCGGTAAGGTTGTGTTTCCACGAGAATTATTTTTCATTGTAGAAATCAGGTTATGCTTCACTGGAATATTTTTATCAGGTTCATATTTGGTTTGGTTCAGATTTCGGAATTTTTTTTTTTTTTTAGGTTCGGATTGGGTTTATGTCCATGGAAATTATTTTGTCTTGTTTGGATTTGTTTATGGTTCCTCTGAATATTTTCGTCGGATTCATGTTTGGTTCGATTCAGATTTCAGGTATTTTTTCAAATTGATTTTTAAGGTTCGGGTTGGATTCATGTACCGAAATTATTTTGCCTTGCTTGGATGCAGTTGTGGTTCTTTCGAATATTTTTGCCAGGTTCAGATTTGGTTCAATTCAGATTTCGGGCTTTTCTTCAAATGGAATTTTTGGACTCGGATTGCGTGTCCACGGAAATTATTATGTTTTGTTCGAATAAGGATGTGCTTCACTAGAATATTTTTGTCAGGTTCAGATTTTGAGATTTTTTCAAAGAACTTTTCTAGGTTCGGGTCAATCCATTTCAAGTGGTCCAGCATTGGTCGCTCGACCATTTTTAAAAAATCTAAAATTTTTTGTACAACAACCCTAACATGATGGAAGTTCAAAATGACCGTTATTTTAATTTTACTATTTTTTGTTTGTGCATGGCGGCCATCTTTGTTTCATCGTGTGCAGCGATTTTCTCAGATACTAGGATACAAAAAATTATAAATATCTCATCTTTTATTTTCCCAATTGAAATGGGGTTTTCAGCATTTTGCTCAGAACAAAATAGGCTAAATGTAGGTGGTAGAATAATTTTGGAAAAAAAATTTTACAGGTGAAATTTTAAGACAAAATTTAAGATTTTTTCCAAAATCTATCCGTTTGGAAGAGGAAATTTTTCATTCAAAGAAAACTGTCACACTTACACAATTTTTTCTACAAGTAGGTCAAAAGTGCGTGTACTCATACACTAAGTTCCAGATCTGGGAGTTGATTTCTCTTTGCGAAAAAAATTCCGAAATTCGTCAAAAATTTCAAAAATCGCACTTTTTAGGCTTTGATATCTCTGGTATGGCACGAGATAAATATCTGAAATTCTGGCCTTTGATAGTATTGTGTAGTAATGTTATGTACAAAAAATTTCAAGAAGGAGATTTGACTACAAGCTGAGATATGACATGGAGAATATGTGAAAAACAATATTGTCAAACTATTGTAACCTACTATGTAATTGTTCAACAAGACTGTCAACCTTACACATTTTTTCTACAAATAGATCAAAAGTGCGTGTACTCATACACCAAGTCCCAGATCTGGGAGTTGATTTCTCTTCGCAAAAAAATTCCGAAATTCGTCAAAAATTTCAAAAATCGCACTTTTTAGGCTTTGATATCTCTGGTGGAGCACGAGATAAAAATCTGAAATTCTGACCTTTGATAGTATCTTGTAGTAGTGTTATGTACAAAAAATTTCAAGAAGGAGATTTGACTATAAGCTGAGATACGGTGATTAAAAAATGATAAGAAATGCTATTATGAGTACATTAGGAGAAATGAGATTAGTCTCTTTTATAGAATATTTACACAGAAAATATCGTTTGTTGAAAACAGTTTAATAATAAATGTTTAATTTACAAAGATACTATATATGCTAAACAAAGAGCTTAACACTATTGACGAGAGATGTTATGAGTTCGACCAGTTACTGTTGTCAGTACATCAGGCTGTTCTTTCTCAAAATTTTATTTGAAGCCACCCAAGAATTGTCATCCCTTGTTAACTTGAATGAAATTCTCTAAGTTTAATAATTGAAACCATATCAACTCGATCAGCTGCAACCCATTGTCTGAAATTTACTTTTCCTGAAATGTGTACCGAGTAAAATTGTTGAAATAGTATTTGTAGTAGGTTTGTTCCTCTGGATAAATAGTGTATTGGCTTAGCATACATTCCGAATTGTTTAAATCACACAGACGCATTTGAAGAAGATATTTGTAATTAACATTTAACTTTGTACCATAAATAAATAATTTAAAATTTTGGAGGTATGAACAATTACATAGAAGGTTACAATAGTTTGGCAGTATTGTTTTCACATATTGTTCATGTCATATCTCAGGTTGTAGACAAATCTCCTTCTTGAAATTTTTTGTACATAACACTAATAGAAAATACTATCAAAGGCCGGAATTTCAGATTTGTATCTCGTGCTCCACCAGAGATATCAAAGCCTAAAAAGTGCGATTTTTGAAATTTTTGTCGAATTTCGAAATTTTTTTCGCAAAGAGAAATCAACTCCCAGATCTGGGACTTGGTGTATGAGTACACGCACTTTTGACCTATTTGTAGAAAAAATTGTGTAAGGTTGACAGTCTTGTGGAACAATTACATAGCAGGTTACAATAGTTTGACAATATTGTTTTTCACATATTGTCCATGTCATATCTCAGCTTGTAGTCAAATCTCCTTCTTGAAATTTTTTGTACGTAATACTACTACACAACACTATCAAAGGCCAGAATTTCAGATTTTTATCCCGTGCCTCACCAGAGATATCAAAGCCTAAAAAGTGCGATTTTTGAAATTTTTGACGAATTTCGGAATTTTTTTCGCAAAGAGAAATTAACTCCCAGATCTGGGACTTCGTGTATGAGTACACGCACTTTTGACCTATTTGTAGAAAAAACTGTGTAAAGTTGACAGTTTTCCTTGCATAAAAAATTCATGTTGCAAATGGATAGATTTTGGAAAAAATCTTAAATTTTGCGCTAAAATTTCACCTGTAAAAATTTATTTTTCAAATTTATTCTACCACCGTACATTTAGCCTATTTTATTCTGAACAAAATGCTGCAAACCCCATTTCAATTGGGAAAATAAAAAACGAGATATTTACAATTTTGTGTATCCTAGTATCTGAGAAAATCGCTGAACACGATGAAACAAAGATGGCCGCCATGCACAAACAAAAAATAGTAAAATTAAAATAACGGTCATTTTGAACTTCTGTCATGTTAGGATTGTTGTACAAAAAATTTCAGATTTTTTAAAAATGGTCGAGCGACCAAAAAAATATTTTCTGGACCACTTGAAATGGATTGACCCGTTCGGAAAAGGTTCATTTCCGAGGAAATTTTTTGTCTTGTTCGGATTCGGTTCTGTTTCTTTGGAATATTTTTGTCAGATGCACATTTAATTCGATTCATGTCTCAGGTAGCTTTTCAAATGGAATTTTTAGGTTGGGATCGGGTTTACTTCCACAGATTTCTCAATAGCGGACACTTCAGGAATTTATTCGATGATCAGGGTTTTTTGAGTTTGTGAAGTAAAAATAAACAAATATTTATGCTTTTTGATAAAAAAGAGTTTTTGCTAAATAAATTTGTTTGAATTTAGGGAAAGATCATTAGCCTCTATAGCGGACATTTGTGAATGCCGGACACCTCTATTTAGCGCGCATAAAGCAACATAAAGCAGGGTTGGACGTTTTGCAGAAAAGAAATTTGATTAAAGCATGGACAAACGGGAAAATTTCCATTTCCCTCTTTACCATTTACCATTTTCCTTATTATTTCCCTATCTTCACAATTTTAGAAGCTCCAAATCAGATGTGCAATTTTTGTAAAGCTTATATTTTAAGCCTTTTTTCGACATTGTTTTCATTATAATGAATATTTTGAACTTCAAAAGTTGAATAAAGTTAAAATCTAACTTAATAAAAGAAAATTTAAATGCAGCGCAACCTCTCAAAAACGATCATTTCTGAAAAGCTGAATTTGTTTACTATTCGAAGTTTTTCGCTTTCTGGGGTAAAAATGTGTGCTTTCGTTGAAAGAGGTGAATGTTCGCTAAATGAAGTTCTCCAAATGAAGCTTTTGCAGAAAATACTCCATTGGACACTCCCAATTAGAGGACACCACTAGACTGGTTTTCGGCAGTACAATCATCCGCCAAGTCATATCTTGGTGGAAAAAAAAAAAAAAAATTAAAAACTCGATTTTAGCGGTAGACTCATAAGTTTATCATTATGTTTTTTTGCTCCCAATCCTTCATATTTTTATGCTTTTGGGTGCACGCAAGCACCATTGGTAAGCCTACGAGTGAACTGCTAACATCGGATTTTTAGGTGTTTTTCCATCAAGATATGACTTGGCAGATCTATTGCTTTTCTATATGAGAATCGAAATTTAAATAATTCTAGATTTTCATCTATGAACTCGATGAGGTGAATGCCTGTGCTGCTGCCACCCGGTCTATACTATTTAAGAAACACACTTTTCGTGCGCTACATGTAATACAGATTTACCTACGTTACCTACGACACCTCAGAATTACTTAAATCTCCTGTTGAAGGTATTTAAGTAATTACTCTCCCGGTTTTTACTCCCCTACTGAGAGGTTTTCTTGTATTTAGATTGTTTTTAAATTTTCTTTTACATCTTGTTTTAATGTATAAGTTCGAAATATCGATTGTAATGAGTGCAATTTCGAAAAAAATAAATTATAAGATTTACGAAACATGCATACCAAGTTTGAAAAGCACTAAATTGAGGTGGCGGAGGGTTGCAGAATAATAGCGAAGTAGATGGAATTGAATGTGGTCATACATAGCTACGTATAATGCTTACTAAAAAGTGACTGTGATTTTTAGACTCATGACGTGTCTGAAATTCAGACGTATAAAGTGCCTAAAAAAATTAAGACTTTTAAGACGTCTGAAAACTGAAAACTGTTTCAGACATTTAAGCAACTGAATTTCAGACATTTCAATTTCGAGTGCAAAATCTTTTTCTTTGCGTTAATAAATTCTTGTGTATATTTTGAAAACAGAAAAATAAACATTTTTCGAATAAATTTTATAACCACTTGCAGCATTAAAATCTTTTAACAATTGAAAAGTTCCTTTAATTTAAAAAGCAGTCCAAAGAATCTAAAACAATTTCTTAAGAATTTTTAAGAAATGGTATTTATTTTAGAACATAATTATTAAAGCGTTTTTCTGCTTTTACTTTATGTTGTATTTAGAATAATGCAAGGCTATTTTTACATTTTTACAGCAATATTTTCACTGTTATTAGCCATTTAATAGAAATTTATCCAGTGGCATTTCTCTAATGAAAATAATGAAGCCTTTCATGCATTTGTCTTAATTTTGGAATTGAAATAATGCTACACAAATTTCTTATTTTTAGTACTGTATTGTCACTGTTATTAACTAATTAATAGAAATTTACCCAGATACTTTTTTCTAGTTAAAGCACTTTCCTTTAATGCTCCCAAATATTGAAAATACATAAGTTTATTAATTCGAATTTTTTTTTTTTTTCGATTTAATTTTCGATATTATTTTCGGTAATAGTCTCAAATAAATAAATAAATAAATAAAAATATAAAAAAAATCATTGATCAGTTTTTGTCGAATCTTACTATATATGGGTAATCATAAAAAAGATGCAAAAAAAAAGAGGATTGTATTTAAATATAATATTACGTGCCACATTCTGTATTCTATATGGACACTAATCAATGGATAAAAAGATACAGTTTTTTTTTTTTGCATCATTTTGGAAACAACAGTCTTTGAAGTTATTGTATCTCTTCCTAAGTGGTAATTTTTATACGGCACTATCAGGCCGTATAAAATTTTTATTTTCGTATGTTTTCAAATAGACTCCCATGGAGGTGTAACTTATCTTATCAAAGATTTCACTTGTATTTATGAATTTTTGCAATTGGAAGTATAAGTTTAGGTGCAATATTTAAGGAGATAGCCTATTATTTCGATATTTATGATTTACCCTGCATGTGTGTATGTTGACAGATTAATGGAAATTAATTTCAAAAAATAAATTTATTTTCATTTATTTTCAAATACCTAAGCATTCTATTTCTTTTTCCTTTTTTTTTTTTTTATGTATTTAATTTATAAAGCTATTATGTAACCGTGATTTAATTAGTGATATGTTATAGTTTGGTTGACTATTTATAGCAGACATTAATTAATAAATCACGCATATTACTATTATTACTTAATAAATCTTTTACATATTTGTTCTTATATAATCTAATTAATTTATTAAAATATTTTAAATTATCAGTTATACACTTCATCCAATAACTGATACAAGTATTTAATTAACTACACACACATATATATATATGTATTAGTTTTTATTCTAAAACAACATATTTTGCTAATAATAATCACTAAAGAATCAACTGAATAATTTCCTGGGGAACAAAACGAAATTCATTTTTATACATTCTATAGTTGGATCTGGTCCCATATATTGCAGTTTGTATCTAAATATAATGTGCATTACTAATCTTTAGTCCACTATCATAATTAGGCAACAGTTTCATATAATTTTATCCCTTTTTTACTGCATTATTACTGGTGACAAAGCTTCTTAAAGTGGTATTTTTTTTTTTTTATCTATGTTCATCAATATATAATTTTAACTTAATTGTTTTTCAAATTTATTTTGGATTTGCTTTGCGTTGGCAGCCCTAAATTCGTATTATTTTATATTTTTTTATGTCTAATATGAAGATAAATCTACACACTTTTTCTGTTGTGTCCAGGTATTTAAGGTCTGATGAATCTGTCTTGGTTCTTGAAGTTTCTTTTATATTCCTTATATTCTATTTTTACTATGTTTTTATAGTCAATGGTCAAACTATTAAGGGAATCAATCTTCAATTACATTCACAATCTTTGAGGTAATTTTCAATTGTTATTAATGGTTATATACAGTGTTGGAAAAAATTATAAAGCCGATAGAAAAATTTACAAAAATCAAAAAGTAATGGAATTATTGATATCGCAAATTTTATTTACATTTGCATGATCAACATCGCAATAATACGCATAAACTTTGTTTAGAAAAACGGAAGAGGGAGCATAAATTATGCTGATTTCTTAAAACCAATGAAAAACAACTTGGAAAAAATTATAAAGCCGATGGTTCTAGCCTCATTTGGCATGATGCCAAACTTGAGAAAGCAGATCTCCAGTAAAGTTTAGGCAAATGTAAATGTGTTATGTGCATTCATTTTGTATTTGGTGTGTTTAATACAATGCCAAGAGGAAAAAAATTATCCAATGGTGAACAAATTAAAATATTAACTTTAAATGAAGCTGGAATGTCTGGTTCTAATATTGCAAGAAAAATAGGAAGGTCCAAGGCTGCAGTAAAGTTTTCTCAGAAATCCCGAAAATTACGGCAGTAAGAAGCGTACAGGAAGACCGAAATCCTTAACTGTAAGGCAATCAAGACAAATCCGGAAGCTAGCTTGCGCAGAAAAAATGGCGTCAGCTCAAATTCAAGAACAGTTACAATTACCCTGTACAAGCCGAACGGTAAGAAAGGTTTTAAGTAACAATCCCATTGTTCAATTAAAAAAATTTAAAGGAAAACCTCCTCTTTCTAAGCACCACCAGAATGCTCGCTTAGACTTTGCACGAAAACATTTAACTGAAGGCACAAATTGGAGAGATGTTGTCTTTTCCGATGAAAAGAAATTTAATTTAGATGGACCCGACGGCTATAAATTCTTTTGGCATGATTTACGACAGGAACCTCATATTTTTTCAAAGCGTCAGTTTGGAGGTGGTTCGGTAAAGGTTTGGGGCTGCATTTGCTGCCTGTGGAATTACTCCAATTGTCTTCATACATAACAAAATGAATTCACTTATGTATCAAGATATGTTAGGAGATAATTTATTACCCATTGCTCCTCTTATAACTTCGGGAGACTGGACATTTCAGCAGGACAACGCTTCCGTTCATGTTTCGAAGTCAACTAAATCTTGGCTGGAAGCTAATCAGGTGAAATGCCTTCAATGGCCAGCTCGTAGCCCCGATCTGAACGTAATAGAAAATCTCTGGGGAATTTTAGCCCGAAATGTTTACAAAAATGGACGACAATTCAATTCAAAGTTAGATTTGATGAACGCTATTAAAAACTGCTGGAACAATATTGATGCAAGTACTTTGTGTGGTCTGATAAATTCAATGAACAAGAGACTAGTCAAAGTCATCGAAAAAAAAGGGTCTCACATCGATTATTGATGAAATACATGTATCGACTTTATAATTGTTTCCAACTTTCTTTGTACAGAAAATTTTCTTAAGTCTATTAACCTTTTATTAATGTAGTTAATGATGAATTTCTTTTTTTCTTTACTTCCTTGTAGCATATAATGTATATGTATGAAATTTCACAAATATTCCATCTTTTGTTTTTTAATTGTATCATATTTTCAAGTGGCTTTATAATTTTTTCCACCACTGTATATCTACACACAGAGAGAGAAAGAGGCTTTAAAATTCATGTGCACACTCAGAAATGGATACTCAGAGGTTATTCGTTTTAGACGAAACCGTTTCCTGGGAAATGTTCCCAGCGAACATATCGTCAAAAAGAGATGAGTTTCTTCGCTTGCGTCGCTATAGACTTCACTTTGACGATACAAATTTCTTCAAAAGTTTCGTCGAAAGAGTTCTAGTGGAGTCATCTATCGAATAGTTTAGAAGGACCTGGATTTATTGGGAAAGGGGAAATAGCATTGTCAGAGGCGTGATTCGAACTATCGATCTTCGATTCAATAGCTGCTCTCGTCCAAAAATTAGAACACCTGATATGTATTGTTTACCGCAAAACATACGGGAACTGATCAGAGAAAGAAATCGTGCTCGCAGTGAATGGCAGGTTTATAGGACCCCATATTTTAAAAATCAATTTGATCGTCTTAACAGAAGAGTTAGAGCTGCTACTATGGAGTTTAGTAAATCACGATTCAACGATTATGTTGAATCACTCACTACACAAAATAACAGCATTTTGCTTCCCAAATCCGTAGGACACGAACACACATTCCGGCAATTAATTGCCCTAACGGTACGGCACAGAAAAAGCGAAAGCTATAGCACAAAGTCTGAAAAACCAATTCACACCTCACACTGACATATATTATCCTCAGACTTTAGAAAATACTGTCAATAGTTTCCAACAGAGGGAGTCACAGAAACAACTCTAACGGAAATTAAAAATTATATCTCAGGCTTGAAAAAAAATAAAGCTCCGGGAGAGTATAAAATTACTAATCAATCTGCCTTTAAATTTCATTTTATACCTTGTTTTCTTAATTAACTGCATGCTCTCATTAAATATTTTTCCGGATAGCTGGAATAGAGCAATTGTAGTTCCGCTGCCTAAACGCGGCGAAAACTTACATGCTCCGGAAAGCTACCGACCTATTTCATTACTATCTTGCCTTTCAAAAGTTTACGAACACGTACTTGTCAACCGCTTGAAAGATTTCTATAATTCGCATGACCTGTTTATACCGGAACAGTTCGGTTTTCGCGAAGGTCACTCAACACAGCATCAGCTGTGACGGGTTACAGAACTCATTCATGCCAAACTCGGCAGGGGTGGCGTGATTGGAATCGTATTTTTAGATGTTCAGAAGGCTTTTGACATGGTCTGGCATGTTGCTCTAATATATAAATTAATACGGGACGGTGTCCCTGCCCAACTAATTAAAATTTATGCTGATTATCTAAATATTCGATCCTTCATTGTCAAAGTGGGAAATTCCCTCTCGGACCCTCAACTTACTCTAAGTTCTACGGCCCAAGGGGCGCTAAGCTCTCCCACGCTTTATAATATTTTTGTCAACGACATCCCTGGCAGGCCTGGCATCAAATTATCGAAATTCGCAGACGACACAGCCGTAGTTTGCACAAAAAACAATCCACACACAGTGATTGAAACACTCCAATCCTACTTAAACGAGTATTCTTATTGGCTGAAAAAAATGGCGTATCAAAGTGAATCCCAGGAAAAGTGCTGCTATCCTCTTCACGTTAAAAAAGTTTACCCCAGACATTAATTTAACCTTAAATAACGAGCCTATTCGCTGGAAATTTGATTATAAATACCTAGGACTTCCCCTAGATTCCAAATTAACATGGTGCAAGCATATTTCATAAAATCTGGATAAAGCTGATCGCGCCGTGAAAGCCCTTTACTCACTTTTGGCTTGCAATAGCCGCCTGTCTACGAAAAATAAGTTGTTATTATATAAATCTATGATCAGGCCGATAATCACTTATGGTTCAGTGATTTTTGGATCGGCCACTAAAACTCAGCTAGAAAGATTTCAAACTTTCCAAAATAAGCAATTACGCAGGATTACTAAAGCGACTCGCTAAACGACACTATTCATAAAGATTTAAACATTCGGCCAATTTTTGCCGAAATTAAAAAAAATAACTCTTAATTTTCATAATTCTGTCCCTCTAGTGCAAAATTCTGAGTTGGAAGCAATTCCAAGTTACGACGCCAGTGTGGGCAGGGGAAAAAAATACCTCTTGCTATTATGCAGCGAAACGATGACTTCGTTCTCTGCTCTAAAACATCTAGACGCAATCCAACTGGAGTAACATAACTTAGAAAAATTCTCTGAGTTATACTCAAAATTTCAATATTTCCCTAGGTTGAAAGAAATTTCCCCCTAGAATTGGCATCCCGGTCGTTGCAATTCGCTGAATTTACTCAGCCGCGCTAGTGAGCATTTTAATTAGAGGGGAAAAAATGTGTATATTTTTGAAAATTAATTTTCCTTATTATTAATTGTATTTAAACTATAATTCTCTTAAATTTTGTTTTCGTCCACGTCCAATGACTGTTTGCATTCCAATCCATAATTTTTTTATTATTTGGCAAAGTTAGAAAATATTATTTAACTTCTTTTTTCTCTCTCGGTCTTCAGAGAAAGATGATGTCATCCTCTTCGACCAATCAGATGGCTAGTTGAGGCCTATGCCTCTCTACCGAGAGACTCCTCATTCTGGCTTCCCCATTGGCATGAGGAGAACCTGCTCACGAGATCCCAGCCAATTCTATTTAAACCCCCACTTTTTCGACAAGTCTGTTTATAACCTTCCCAACCAAATTGTTGCGGAATTACCAGACTACGAGGTTTCGGACCCTATTAACAGAAAACGCCCTAAATTTACGCTTTTATTAAACCATGGAAGTTGAGTTTTCCTCTCTTCATTAATAAACTTAAATTCTTTGTTTGTTTTTTGTCTTGTTCTGTAGTATTAAAATTAAAAAAAAAAATAGTTATTCTGTTATTATTAGCATTACATCTATGTTATATTTAAAAAAATGTATGGTCTCTGAAAAGAGTCTTTTGTTTTACGGTTGGGGTTTTCCCTGGTAGCTTTTTCGCCTGGCCATGGCCTTTTGGATCTAATGGAATTTTCTCTTGTTTTTTTTTTATTATTTTTGTTTTTCTTTTTAACTTGATATACTACATGTTTACTCATGTACTTTTTTTTTACTTTTCTCTTTTTTTAAATTATTAATAGATAATCTTTAACTTGTGGCCACCTGCTGCATTTAAACATTTTTCTTTTTAACGGCTCCCTAACGCCTCAGCAACACGACTTACCACTATACTGGATGTTAAGTTGCCACGCAACTAGGTAATCCAAGAAGCTGCTCACATTGTTCCATTGTTCCAGCTTTTCATTCTTACTAAGACCGCCGGCCGGTGTACTTCTCATGCGTTCCGTTCAGCAAAGAGTCCTTGTCAGGACTAGAGTCTGCGCTGTTTTGTGGGCCTCTTGAGTTGTCCGACACCTGGTCACAGATCACATCATGATAGGCTAGTTTAAGCTTTAATTTCAAAATTACTCTTTCGATCAATCTTTCAAAATTAGTGAGCTATGTGGCCCCCTTTTTTTAAGTTCTTATGGTTAGGGTGTAACATTTTCTGAGCCTGTTGGTACCTCCAATGCTGCCCTTCCCGTCACGACCACTTTTTAGTCTGTCAACGTATGTGATGATTTTCTAAAATTTAGAAAGTCATTGCGCCACTGGGGGTATTTTACCCCGGTGCTCCAACTCGAGAGCTAAGTTTCACTCGAGTCTCCAAATTCTTAAAATTTTTAGAATGCATTGTTGTTAATCGTATATTTATGTTTTTTTTTCACTTTCGTTGGAGGTTTAACAGGGGTTTCGACTCACTGTAAGTACTCCTTAAGCACCAGCGTTGACTTGACTTGACTGCCTTGGATATCACGCTTAGACCAGTGTTGGGCACGTTCACAAAATAAACGAACTAACTCAAACTCACGTTCAATTTCTGAAAAGTGATTTAAGTTCAAATTCAAAAAGTTTTAAACGAACTTGTTCAGATCAAACTCATTTGTAAAAGTGAACGAAGTTCACTAAAAAGTTCACTTTTTTATGTTCGGATATTAAAATGTCCAAATTTACAAAATTTTGTGAACTAATCATTTGATTATTCGATATGTAAGATAGAGGTATGCACGGACGGAAATTTCCACGCCCGATCCATAGAAAAAAAATGTCCGGCCCGATATTAAAATAAAAATTTCGGCCCGAACCCAGCCCGGCTCGTAGAGAAAATTTAGCTGCCCGATATAATAGCTAAAATCAAGGCTCGACACGGCTCGATATAATAGCTAAAAACAAGGCCCGAGCTTGGCCCGGCCTGGAAAAAAAAAGTTGAAATTTCGCACCGAACCCGGCCCGACCCCGAGTACATTTCTACAGGACATTAATATTTACTCTTACGGAAGAGTTCTGGCCAAAAAAACTTATCTTAGTCTGTTTATAATCTCCAATATATGCAGAAGGGCCGTAGGCTGCGATGTTTATGCTTTCTTTTAAAATCTTTCCGATTTAGACATATTTCCGCCTTACACAATCCACCTTGTACAGAGAGTTTACTGTATATATCTATTTTCGGCGAAATTGTATACAGCCCAGGTCCGGTTCGGCACGACCCGAGTCTGCAGAAGAAGTAAGACTAAGATGCTATCCAGAGAAGTGATATCCAGACTTAACCCGTCCTGAGGCTCGTGTAGGTCTCTAAATGGCATTTGAAAGAGGAAAAAAGTGTACTAAGATCTGGAAAAATTTTAAATAAATTATGAAAAAATTGAACGTAAATTTCGTTCAAACTCGTCTATTTTTTGAGTTTCCGATCAGTTCAAACTCGTTTATAAAATAGTGAGCGAAGCTCAGTTTAAAGTTCACAAATAGTGAGCGAAACTCGTGAGTTTTCGTTCAGTGAGCGCGTTCATACCCAACACTGGCTTAGACTATATAGGGTTCTCAAAAGATGTGTGTTTATATGTTTAAAATGGGTTCTACGTTTTGTTCATATTTTTATAAGGTAGATTGCATTTTTTAATCATCTGTTGTAGTTTTTGCAAGTTTTAATTAATATGGCTAAATTTATTACTATTATTTTCTTATGGATAATGAATAGTTATAATATAGTTTGATTAATATAGTTTATTAGAAACATCTTCTTTACTCAATGAAGGGTTAGAATATGGCCTGGTTAATATGTTGCTCAGAAATAACGAATTTTGAAATGCATATTGGGAAGCTTTTTATCACTTTGAGTAGGTGGCTAAGATTTTAACACTATTGTTTATAAAGTGGAAAGTGGTTAATTATTTATGTATTTAATTTGATAGAAAAAAGAAAGCACTACTTAAAGGAAAAAGTGATCCTGGAATTTTGAAATATAATTGACTAAATTTTCTTTTTGAACGATTTTGTAGATCACAATGAATTTATTCTTTTCGAATTAAACCATAAAGAAAAACAACAAATAAATAAATAAATAAAATAATAAACATTCATAAAAATTTCAACAACTAAAAAAATAATTAATGCAGAAAGAATAACTACCTTTATTTCAATGTTTTCTGAAAAGCACTGTTTAAAAATAAATTATTACGGAACTGACGTAAATAATCAAGTATGTGCTTGCTAAAACGCATGATTTGAGGAGGTACAGAGTAGTGCGCCCCCATAACAAACAACTTATCGCAACTGTTTCCTTAAAATGCAGTGAATATGGCAATAACTGAAGAAACAGTTTGGTCAAATATTTGAGGGTTCACGTTTTGTTAAAAGTCGCGTGATTCTGATTCAAAAGGATCGTCAAAAACGACGAAATATAGCTAAAGGATTGCTGAATCGTCAAAAGCGAACGTTTTATTTCTGAGAGCGTACTTTAATTCATTTACACCTATGCACTAGAAAATAAAAAGAATAATTGATTTTATTATACATCAGTTTCATATTAAAGTAATCCATAGCATTGCATTTTTATTTTAAATCATTTCTGATGGATAAGTATTCAAGTTGCAAGTCAAAATTTCAACCAAATTACCGATTTAGATTATGACTAATTAGTCTGCTATCATTCTTTTACTTTCCGAAATACCACCAATAAAATAAACCTGTAAATAAATGAATAATTTAGCAAGAATGTTTTTTCAATTTTACATCAGTTGCAAACGATTTTGGTTTTCTAATACGCACATCTCGAGAATAAAATATGCTTTAAAAAAATACTAACAAAAAAAGAATCAAGCTTGGCGACAACTTGGCGCTAACGTATATGAATGCATAGTTTTAACATGCTTATGGTTTATTATAGTTTTAATATGAAAACGGTTGTAACAATGGAAGATGATTTGGGACAAATCATTATCTTTTTTTAATCAGATTTACATTTTTTTATCTAAAAAAAATTTTAATCATCAGAATTTAATGAAATTAACACGTGGGTATCTTATACTTTCAAACAAAAAAAAATAATAATTATCAAAATCGATTCAAATTTAAAGAATTTATGAGTGAACAAGAAATAAATACAGGTCGAAATCATAACCTGCTCTTTGAAGTCGGTTAATAAAAGTAAATTTTTGCATAGTTTCAGTGATTGGTATCGTAAAAACACAAAAGAGGCAAAGTTAAAATTCTACAATAGGATTTAATAATCTACCAATGAACATACAAAACTAACAGTACCCAATCAAGATCTATCGCTAAATTATAAGCAGTATATAACGCGAATAATGCTTGGGAAGGTGACCGCAAGAAACGTTTCGGCAACATTTGAATATTTTTAGAGAAATTCTATATCATCTCAATAGATACTTTTGGTACTACTAGGTTATCCCGTCGACTAAAAAGTTATCGCCAAACTATGAGAATAAATGTCAATAATGGATGATCGTGAATGTCACATTCAATGACATTAAATACGATTCACGTGTTTAAAATGTCGTTAAGTGATTTTTATCTCGTCTTTTTGTTTGTATTTTTATTAAAATTCTACTAATTATTTGTTTTTTCGTTATTTAAAATAAAAATTATGTCAATATGTGTAATTTGGTATTAGTTTGGCGATTTGTATAATTTGACGAAATTGGTCGACGGGATAACAGAGTAGTACCATATTTTTATAAAATTACTACATACATTTATATTTATATTGTACAGATATATCTATACTTTTCATTTCAGCAAGCTCTTTGAAAAATATGACCATGATTCTATAGCATTTTTGTAGACACTGCTTTTTATATATTTTTAGAGCATAAGTCAACATAAAATTTAGATTCTTTCAGTCGATATAATACATAATATACATGCGTATTTGTAAAATAATTCATCTCATAATTTAACAAAAAATAATCAAATCATTTAAAAATTTTAAATTATAAAATTTGAAATTAAATTTTAAAAAAATGCATTAATTTATTAAAATACTAAAAAATTAATTCACAGTAAATACTTTTTTTATTTTTTAAAATGTTATCTGTAAAAATAAACTCACCCCTTTCTGGTAATGCTCCTATGCGTACTCGATGTGTTTTGTTAAAAACTTCAATAAACGTTGAAAAGAGAGAAGCTTTGAAACTGTTTTTCCTGAGGCCAACGCAAACATTGTTTCCTATGTTTACACGTACCAAAAAATGTACTGGTTTGCATTCAAATTACCTCAAATTACGTTTTCAAAACACCTAATTAAAGAAGAGAACACGCCCTTTTGACCTCATTAAAATGCGCATCGTACTTTTCCCGCAGCAGGGGATTAGCATTTCTCATAAGTATGTTTTCCCTAAAGTCCCCCAAAGTAGCTCACAATTTTATTTGATCATAGACAGAAAAGTGAATTTCGTATTCGATACTTGAAGAAGGCGTTTGTTACATACGTGCGTATCATTCTAGATTAAATGTCAAAGAAAAAATAGTATATTGTGGCCATCACAAAATTTTCTTCTATTTTAATCATTTTAATTAAACAATTAAAAAAGTGCAAATAATTACATCGATTTAGCGCATAGGTATATATATATATATATATATATAATTTTTCAACCTGTCTAATAATGTTATATATTATAATGTACCGATTGGTTGGTCTAATTATGTTATATATTGGAGTGTACCAGAATCTGAAATTTCATGAAGTTCTCTGCATTAGTTCTTGAGATATAGCTATCGCAAAAAAATGCAAAATGTAGCATAGCATCGCCATCTATTGGGCAATTCCCACAAAACCCTAATCAGCGTCTATGTATCTCAAGGTCTCCCGGAATCTGAAGTTTGGTGAAATTCTGTGCATTAGTTCTTGAGATATAGCTATCATGAAAATCATGAAAGACGTGGCATAGCAGCGACACCTGCAGGCCAATTTATACCAAAACTTAATCAGCGTCTTTGCATATCAAGGTCTCACAGAATCTGAAGTTTGGCGAAATTCTGTGCTTTAGTTCTTGAGATATAGCAATCATTAAAATCCTGAAAAACGTAGTATAGCAGCGCCACCCGCCGGTCAATTTACACCAAAAACCAATAGGCACTTATTCATATCAAGGTCTAACTGAATATAAAATTTTATGAAATTTCGGGCATTAGTTCTTGAGATAGAGCGCCCACAAATTTTTTGTCACATACAGACAGACAGACAGACTCACAGACTCACAGACAGACATTTTCTAAAAATAGTCAAAACATGTTCGAGACCTTCTAAAACGTATAAATCC